>JAPQWN010000010.1:12353277-13553277 GCA_028538565.1 Umbellularia californica | reverse complement strand
TTTGTCAGCCTATCTCTTGTGGAGGTTTGGGGATTTGGTCATTTGTAGGGACTGCTAGAGCTGCTTTGCTGCGACAATTGTGGAATGTGGTTCAAAACAAATCGACTTGTTGGAATTTGTGGGTTAATGCTAAATACCTAAAAGGTGTTTCTATTTGGGATGTTCCTGTTCCAGAGCATGCATTAGCGGGATGGAAAGGAATTCTTGGCCTTCGATCTCTAATGCTGCCCCATATAAAATTCCTGGTTGGGAATGGGCACCTGATCCATTTCTGGACTGATCCATGGTTAAATGGTGGCATATTGAAAGATAGATATGGTGCAAGGGCAATTTATGATCTGGGATTTGGCACTGACATCAAGTTACATTGTTTTTTTATGAATCACGAGTGGCTGTTTCCTTCTCCTACTTCTCATGCTCTTATGGCTATATTCAATGAGATTCCATTGGAACTACAGCCCTGTTATGATTTTGATGATGAGCTTGTGTGGACCTTGGAATAAGATGGTGCTTTCTCACTCAAATATGCCTACAGGTTGCTAACTTCTAGTTTGGACCAGCCTTTGCGGTGGCCTTCTTTAATTTGATTTAAGGGTTGTCGTAAGAAACATTCCCTATGTGCATGGATGTTTTTTTAGGGAAGGCTGAAGACTAAGGATTTTTTGCTAGGGCGACATGTGGACTGTGATTCTTGCTGTGTGCTTTGTGATTGTACCTGGGAATCTGATTCACACCTTATGCTCCAGTGCCCTTATTCTCAATCAGTTTGGACTTCTCTTTTAACAACTTTAAACCTGGATTATGTCTCTTATAACTCTCCTCTAGAGTTGCTGGACTCACTCTTGTTGAGGGTTGATCAGCATCATACGAGGGTCCAAATGGTGGCTCAATTGATTTTTTGTGCTTATGTTTGGTATGTCTGGGCTGAACGGAATCACCGCATCTTCAAGGATAAATCTACTCCAGCCTCTTCTGTGGTACATTGTATCAAATAGACTCTTCAAAGTAGGTTGTTGTACCTTGGTATTTCTCTCCCAGGGAGTATTTCTTGCCATTGGAATCTCCTTCCGGAGTAATCCATTCCTTCTCCGTTAGTTCATTTTACTTACCAGGGATGGAGACTGTCTCTCTATTCTACTCCTTATTCGAATGTTGGAATCCTGTGGAAAGATGATGACCAGCCACTTGAAGGTGCACTTCAGTCAGTTATGGATTATTATCAAGGTATTCTTCAATTGATAGACCTTATTCCAACCCACTTACCCTCCATACTAATTGAAACAGATACCTCATTGGCACAAGTGCTGCGGTTTCTTCATAAATCTTCATGGTCTATGCGTTTTCAAGTGAGACGTATTTCAGCTAAGCTTCAGCATTTCCATGTCAACTTTATGGATCTTCAGCCTAATACAGTTAGGTTTAGCAAAAAGTTGAGTAGGAATAGATTGGTTCCTTCTCATATATCAAATTTAGAATTAGGCTTATTATGGCACACTTGAGTGGCCTGTTGCCCGGGTTGTGGGCGAAGGTCTTTTTTTTTTTTTGGTTTCTCTTTTACTTTCTAGTTTGTATTAATGGGGTATGCCCCCATTTGGTTTCTCTAAGGCTAGTACTGGCTTTAGGATTCCATTTTTCTGTATATTATTCTTTTATTGAAAATGAAGACCTAACTTACTCTTCAAAAACGAAAAAAAAAAAGTAAAAGGTTGCCTCCAAACTGCATTTCACACGATTCACAGTCGAAAGACGCGCTCTAGGAAATTCTTGAATATCTTTTTTCCCTTAAAATGTGTTTTGAGCAAATCCAAGCTTGATAACTATTCTCGTGGGGTTCCGAGCCATTTCTAACTGAAAATTGTATTTCGTGCAATCAATAGCCAATATTTGGATGAAAAAGCGTGCTGGATTATTCCAGGGCATTTAAGGGTTTGATGGTTTAATCTTTTACTCTAAATGTGTTTCATACGATTTTATGCTGAAATACGAGTTTTAGGATATACTGAGATACGTTTTTTTCTAAATTGTGATTCACGTGATTCTAGGGTTAGAACGCATTGTAGGGGATTAAGGGTTGTATAAGACCGAAAGTCGTGCTTCGGGGGCAATTCGTAAGGGATTAGGTGGGTTTGGGAAAATGTTGCATGTAAACCGCGTTTCACGTAATTCACGGTTGAAAGACGCGCTGTAGAAGTTTCACGCATTACATGGGATTAGGGGTTGTTTAAGACTGAAACCCACGGTTTCGGCCGATAGTAGTGGATTCTAGACAGCATTGCAAAATTGTTGGCTCTAAACCGCATTTCTCGCAATTCACGATCGACGGATGCTCTCTAGAAAATTCTGGGATATCTTTTTCCTTTTAAATCGAGATTTAGGTAAATTGGGGCGTAAGAACTAATCGCTTTGGATTCTGAGCCTGTTGACACAAAAAATGTCACTTTGCCTATTCAACATCAAGAAGCTACATGAAGCCGCATTCTACCACAAACAGGCAATGCTACTTCAAGCGTCAAATCTTGTCAGAATCAAACAAAAACTGCAAGATTTTTCAAAGCAGCCAAAAGAAGAGTACACATGAAGTTTCAGGCCACTTCGACATTATTTGACCTAACTTCACTCTTCCATTAGCTGAACAGAAGCTCCCGGTGGCGATGGCATTGAAGACATTAGATCTTTAATCAGAGCCCATGGATGGTCTCAAAATACCTGTAAAAGGCTCCATGTCAAGTTTCAAATTGAACCGACAACGTTTAACCCTACATCAACCTTCGACCAGCAATCAAGTCTCTCGGCGGAAAGAACCACCAAGGCCATCACTCATCAAACAAAGCACATGGGTGACTTCAAAAGGCTTCCAAAAGGGTATATATCAAATTTCAGGTCATTTCGAGAACATTTGACTGGACTTTGACTCTCGGAAGCCAAATTAGGCCTCTCGTCGGTGGAGCTCCCCGGTATCATGATTTCCAAATCGAGCTAATGGACCGTCTCAAAATGACTTTAATAGGCTCTTATCAAATTTCAGGCCAATCGAACATCGGTTGATCGTACATCAAAGCGAGGCATCTATCTTACGACAAAATCAAATCTACTGGTGACAGGACCCCACATGGCTTCAAAACTCAAACAAAAGCCTATGGTTGGTCTCATTTATTGCTCCAGAGGCTTCACCTCAAATTTCAGGTCATTCTGACATCGTTTGACCCAGTTTTGGCTTCTGACGGCAAATCGGCAACTCTGCGTGACAAAGTCTTCGGCTTTCTCGGAAAATCGGAAACTTTGCTCTCCAATATGCAAGGCTTCTCGTTAAGTTTTCTGCAATGAAATCATGCCAAAATATGTACAAAAATTTCAAGAAAAATACCGAAGAAAAAAGAATCGACAAAATCAGAAAGACAGCTGAAAATTGGCGACCAAAAGGGATAAAAATCCCCATGGTCGCGGCAATCCTGGAAGTCCGGGTTGCCAGATTTTCGCTGAATGACCGTTTTTATGTTCCTTTTCACGTTTTGAGACGTCCGGCCCTTGTCGTTTTCCAAAATTCTAGCTTTTTAGGCTCGAAATCCGTCGATCTTTGCCAACATCACGGATCCGCCTTCAAGAGCATGAAACCATCATTGATCGCTTCAAAATCGCCAATCGGCCGACAAATAAAGCACACTTTCTGCCCGATCGATAGAGAAATTTACAGGATAGATGGCACCAGCCCACTGATAGCAATCAATGTCTAAAGTTGCATGGTCATCTGATGTCGATCAGCATGAAGATCCATCAGCGACCATCACAAGAGGAATTCCAAAAGACACGGCACGGCCCGCGACTCTTCAAGCTCCTCAATGACCATTGAATGCAGTTAAATGACCCGTTTTATGAGAAATTAATATGGTCATGAACTCATTATTTTGGATGGCCCAATTAGAAGTGAGCAAATGCGAGTTACAACATGACATTAAACCATGTAACTCCTCCCATTATGGAGTTTAAAGGCGATTATAGGCTCTTAATTCTTCACCGGCCAATCAAAAGCCAAGAAAAAAAGTTACAAAAATGATGAATTAAAACTTGTAACTCCTCCCATCATGTTGCTTTAATTTGTTTAAGGCTCATAATCCCACCTAATGGCAACCAAAGGCCTATAAAAAGGGGGTCAGTCCAAAGGAAATGGATCCATAAAAATCCGAAAAATCAATTAGAAAAATCAGCCAGAAAACCGATCAAAAAGATCTTGAAAAATTCATACACTTTGTAATGTTGCTACGACGCTCCAACAACAACTCTCCTCTGTTGAAGAAGTCAGACATCGACCACTAATACAAGGTGTCCGAAAGTCCCGAGAGAGGGGGGGGGGGGGGGGGGGGGGGGCATCCCCCCCATGGTCCTCTCCTTCTCGTCCTCTATGGCTTAGACGTGGCTTTTCAGCCCGTATATGCGGCTTTTTATTGGACATAGGACCTCCTTTTGGTCTTTGCCCTCTAAAAAACTAAGGTTTAAGCAGAGACAAGTGAATCAAGAGCACTCCCTGTTCTCATATAAAGGATGATGGTGAAGTCCACACATGGCTTGCAACCATGTAGATGGCGAAGTTAGATTTCCTTTTCTTGTTTTTCATTGTAGAGACAAAAAAAATCACAACTCTTGTCTTTCATTATTGATAAGAACTGTAAATCGCCTTTCATGGCAAAAACGACCTTCCACGACAAATATCACTTTCACAGCAAACAAAACCATGTCTGTTTTCTTAAATATATGTGCAATGGAAAACTAGAAAAAAGTTGATTTCCATTTTTACTTGAGAAGGTGGATCTCTGGACCATCACTTTTCAATTCCAAGTAGAATAGAAAATCTAGCATACCCATATAAAAAATGTTGATGCTCGCATTTCACGGACTCTCACGTCCGCTGACCTCAATAGCGCCATGCACGGAAAAGCGAATCCATCAAGCTGGCATACCCTCTGGGACTCGTCCATTTGAGAACATGATGCTTAGAAAAGAAATATTCGCATATCATATCTTCTGCTCTATGCTGATACTTCTTTTCTATATTCCTTGGCCCCTTTTTAGTTGGTGGCCTATATTGGATTTTGCATCTAAGAAAAAATGAGAAATGATTTTTTGGAAATTTCTAGTTCTATCTTTGAATTTATTTTCGCTCTTTCTTTCTTCAAAAAATTTCAGACTTCTCATTTTGAATTCAACTTTGAGAAACATTGATCATTTCCTCTTCGAACACAATAGCCCGCAGAAATGTTTGATGCAATCGTTCGTATCAGGGAATGGGCCATCCTTTCTCTTTGATGCAATTCACGGTTGAAAGACGCACTCTGGAAAATCCTGTGATATCTATTTACTCTAAAACATCTTTAAGGAAACTTAGGACTTAATAACTAATCTCGTGGAGTTTAAGCCCGTTTGTAACGGACAAATAATATATTCCATGTGAACAATAGCCTGTCACTAGATAAATCTGCATGCTGTATGAGTTTAGGATATTTTAGGGTTTTTCAGTCTAGTCTTTTGTTTTGAAATGCGTTTCATGAGATTCTATGCTAAAACATGCATCATAGATTGCCCAAAGTTAAACTTCAATGACTGTCAACCACTATTGGCCAAAGTACAACAACGATTATGAGGCTGGAAAGCAAAGGTGATCTCATACGCTGGTAGATTGGAATTGATCAAGTCCACTTTATGTTCATTTCATTTATTTTGGACATCTGTCTTCCTCCTCCCTCAAGTAACATTACATGCTCTAGACAGACAAATTAGAGACTTTTTTTGGAATTGCTGGTCTTCTTCTTATATTCACCCTATAGCCTGGGGCTCTATTTGCCAGCCTATATCTGTGGGAGGCTTATGTGTTCGTTCTCTATCTAGCATTGCAACGGCAGCACTATTAAGGCAGGTTTGGAATGTAGTTATTAACAAAAAAAACTTGCTGGAATCTATGGATCAATGCAAAATATTTGAAAGGAAAATCCTTCTAGGATGTTTCCATTCCAAAATCTACTTCTTGGGGTTGGAAAGGTATCTTAGCTCTTTGACAGTTGGCTCTTCCTCATATCAAATTTTTTATTGGTAATGGGCTATCCACGAAATTCTGGTCTGACCCATGGCTTCGAGGTGGTCGCCTCCGGGACATTTATGGATCACGAGCTATGTATGTTCTGGGGTTGAGCGCTGATATAAGGGTTAGTCGATTCATCCAAAATGGTTGTTGGAATTTTCCATCACCTACATCGAATGCCCTAATAGATATATTTCAACTCATTCCTAATGAGATTCAGCCATGGAGTCTTTTGATGATGAAATTGTTTGAACACTTGAAGAGAAGGGGGCTTTCTCTTTAAAGTCTGCCTATAACTTTATATGCAACATTCCGGCCCAACAGCTAAATTGGACATAAGCAATATGGTTTACAGGATGCATTAAAAGGCATTCTATTTGTGCTTGGATGTTATTTCAAGGTCGTCTCAAGACAAAGGATTTTCTGTTGCAACGAAATGTTGACTGTGATACTTGTTGCGTCCTTTGTGACTACACTTGAGAATCATCTACACATCTCATACTTCAATGTCCATATACTCAAGAGGTCTGGAAGGTACTGATTTCGAAATTGAATTTGCTACCAGTTAATTGTTCTACTGTTCAGGAGCTGTTAGACTCTATTCTTTCTTGCCTTCCTTTGAATTGTGTTGGTGCAGACACTCTTGGAAAACCTCTTTTTAATGCTTATGTGTGGCATGTGTGGGCTGAACGCAATGCAAGAATTTTCAGGGCAACATCAACTTCCAGTGGGACATTGGTGCAACTCATTGTTTAGGTTATAACAATTAGAATTTTATATCTTGGCATCAGATTACCAAATGACATTCAGTGTCATTGGAATGTGCCTACAAAAGATCAAGTTGTCAGCAGGAAATTGATTAGTGATAGAGCTCATAGATGGCGGCTTTCAATAGCCACAATGCATCAGGTATTAGTTGGTATTTTATGGCGTGATATTCATCACCCTTTGAAGGGACAAAGGGTGCCGTTGTTGCATTACTATGATGGTGTCTACCAACTTATGCAGCTTGTTCCAACATATGTTACTGTTGACACCAAAAATGTCACTTTGCCTCTTCAAATCAAGAAAGCTGCATGAAGTTGCGACCTGCCATAAATAGGCAATGCAATTTCTCCAAAAATTCAAATCTTGTCAGAATCAAACAAAAACTGCATGATCCTTCAAGATAGCCAAGAGAAGAGTACACATGAAGTTTCGGGCCATTTCGACAACATTTGGCCTAACTTCACTTCTCCGACAGCTAAACGGGAGCTCTAGAAGTCTCACGCATTACATGGGATTAAGGGTTGTTTAAGAGTGAAACACGCGGTTCCGGCCGGTAGTAGGGGATTCCAAACAGCTTTGAAAAACTGTTGGCTCTAAATCACATTTCATGCAATTCATGGTCGACAGATGCGCTCTAGAAAATTCTGGGATATCATTTTCCTTTTAAATCGAGATTTAGGTAAATTCGGGCGTAAGAACTGATCGCGTGGGATTCTGAGCCGTTTCTACCTGAAATACACATTTTACCGTATTTAAAAAAACTCTTCTATTTTAAAATTGGTTCAGGGGATTGTAGGGTTTTAAGCGACTTAAAATTGATTTTGGGCCATCGTTTCTCTTCGATGAGTTCATTAGTGATTTCAAAAAAAAAAAAAAAAAAAAAATCAGTTTTCTTAGTTTGAATTCAAAATTGAGAAACCTTGATCATATCCTATCGTTCTTTGGTGCTTGCAGAAATGTTGAGCCCGTTCGACTAAGGTTTTGGGCCATCGTTTCTCTTCGATGAGTTCATTAGAGATTTCAAAAAAAAAAAAAATAAATAAATAAATCATCTTTCTTAGTTTGGATTCAAAATTGAGAAACTTTGATCCTATCCTATCGTTCTTTGGTGCTTGCAGAAATGTTGAGCCCGTTCGACTAAGGTTTTGGGCCATCGTTTCTCTTCGATGAGTCTGAAGGAAACCGCGATTCAGATCTGAAACTTCTCATATAGAGACAACTATGGCTGATACAAAGCATGACAGATTTTAAAAAAATCTGATTTCTGCACTATGCAGCGGAAATCAGCCATAAAGAATCGCGTAGAAACTCCATGAAATCATAATCAACATGTGTCTAATTAAAAGGAGATTATAGAAGACTATTACCTCAAAGATTTGCAAGCTTTAAACCTCTGAAAATCTGATGCAAAAGGGACAAGATCAGGTCTGCAATCAGCTACTATGCTGCAGGAATTTCTGCAGGAATTATTCTTCTTCTAATCTTCTCCTCTATCTCACTTCCAAATCTGATTGGCTAAGGTGGTGGAACCTTAATCTAGGTTTTGAGATGAGTTTCTAGAATCATATGTGATGGAAATCTCCTCAAGAAAGAAGAGAAACAAGGGCTCCACGTTTTGGGCTTTGTTCTTGTGTTTTAAGGTGATTCACGCCCAAGGGAAGCTTCCTCCTTTTATGAAGATTACAAGGAATCCTTTCCCATTAAGTTTCTCCTACTAATTCTCTTAGAAGTCCTAAAAGGAAAGCTCAATCCTAAGATTAATTTCCTCTTAGAAACAATCCAAATTAGAAAAGGAAACTATGATGAATATCTCTTAAACTTAGCAATTAGTAATCCTAGTTGTGCAACAATTACTAATTTAAGTTTCTAAGGGAAACTCTATTATAGGAATACTTATCCAAGGAGGAGTCCAACCTTCCAAGTAGAGAGACCTACTCAAAGTTGGAGACCCCACACTAAGAAATCCCTATGTTGGACGTCCCACATGCTATGGCCCACACTATGGCCCACATGTCCATAATTTGTCTAGAATTAAATTCATGTATGCCATTAAGGCCTATTTGAATCTAAATTCAAAATTATGTTTCCATAAAATAATTCAACCTCATCTCCTAAACAAATTAGGAAACCATGCCAATATAGGAAAGTGACTAGAGAAGGGACCAAAAGACATATTTGCCCTTGGCTCCCAAAATGACCAAAATGTCCATGCTAAACCCATAGCAACATTAAGACCATTTTAACCTTAACTCATTCCACTAGAGAGTTATGGTTGCACTCCAAGGACAAATATAAAGTATGAAATAAGCTTGTCATAAAATGACCGTTGTCTCCGACCTACCAAGTGCAATGACCTAAATGCCCCTCTATGTAACATCCTCATTCGAGTCAGGTTATTCGATGTACTATCAACCTTCTCGATTAAATCTTAAACCTTAGAACTTCATATCCTTGACTTAATCATCATCCTGATATTATTCTCTTGATCCCGGGAGCGACCCACAAGTTCAATATCAATATGGAACATCCATATACTAAGATCTTAGATTTTGATGATCAATCGGATAATTCTAAGGGGACGATCAATCCATCAGTAGATGGCATAGATTCTATATTGCATTTGCATGTCCCAACAGATCGAGCCCGAGTACCTAACTCACAGAGCTGTTGACCCATGAAAAGAATCTCACCCATAGTGAATTAAAGTACAAGAACTTGACTTCGTCAGTTCATCCACAGATGCTCAAGATTAAGAGCACCGGTCACTTAGTAGCATGAGGTGATTTGATCTCTCTCTGTGATAGTACTATTTTAGAGATCACACCTACAATGGTCCTGTTCAATGCATGACACATGCACTAATGAGATAGATCCGGGAAAGCCCTCCCGTGACTTAGGTATGTCACCCTATATAGGAGAGTATCTCATTATAACTTATACCAAGATGAAGTGCCCAACTCCATCTTTCAGTTATGAACTAATCTGTTGTTTCCAATATCCATGAGTCAGACCTATCTGTGTGAAGCCACTTCACACCTGATTCAATTATTAGAAAACAATGGGCCTTACACACAACCATACATATACACATGTTTATAGAGAAAGAATCATTCCAATATATATAACCAATAAATATCCAGTAACAGAGAGAAAAAAACAGCTAGTGGGCTTTAGGGCATACACCAATCCCAACAAACTCCCACTTGCACTAAAGATCACTACTTCCTAACCTAACTCCCATAGACTCAACATGAGAAGTAAAGACTTTCTCAGTAAGAGTCTTAGTAAATGGGTCTGCTAAGTTATTAGCTGAGGCAATCTGTTCCACAACTATTTCTCCATTCTGAACGAATTCCCGGATCAAGTGGTACTTTCTCTGAATGTGCTTGCCTTTCTTGTGATTCCGGGGCTCTTTACACTGTGCTATCGCACCTGTGTTGTCGCAGTGCATGACAATCGGTTTTTCTGCTGTAGAAACAACTCCTAATTCCAAAAGGAATTTCCTGAGCCATACTGCTTCCTTTGCAGCTTCCGCTGCCGCCACATACTCTACTTCCATGGTAGAGTCAGCAATACAATCTTGCTTAACACTTCTCCATGAAATAGCCCCTCCCGATAGAGTAAAAACATATCCTGAGGTTGACTTTCTGGCATCCGTATCTGATTGGAAATCTGAGTCTGTATACGCCAAAGGCGTTAAATCATCTGCTCGATAAGTCAACATATAATCTTTCGTTCTCCGAAGATACTTGAATATATGTTTCACAGCTGTCCAATGCATAGGTCCAGGGTTTGACTGATATCTGCTAACCATGCCGACGGCAAAGCAAATATCTGGTCTAGTACATAACATTGCATACATGAGACTTCCAACAGCTGATGCATATGGAACTCTCTTCATGTTCTCTATCTCATCAGGTGTCTTAGGACATTGATCTCGAGATAGTGGTAGTCCATGTCTAGAAGGTAGCAAGCCCTTCTTGGAGTCATGCATGTTAAACTTGACCAATATCTTCTCAATATATGAAGATTGGGATAAGGCTAACATCTTATTCTTGCGATCTCGCAGGAGCTTGATCCCTAAGATGTAGCTTGCCTCACCCAAATCCTTCATCTGAAATTGAGATGATAACCAAACCTTTGTGGATGATAGTGCACCTACATCGTTTCCAATGAGCAATATGTCATCTACATATAGGACCAAAAATATGACTGCATTACCACTTCCTTTCTTATACACACATGGTTCATCAATGTTTTGATTAAAGCCAAAAGATTTGACTGCCTGATCAAACTTGATGTTCCATGCTCTAGATGCTTGCTTAAGTCCATAAATGGACTTCTTAAGTTTACAGACCATGTTCTCTTGGCTACTAGCAATGAAACCTTCTGGTTGCATCATATAGATGCATTCGTCAAGACTTCCATTAAGAAAAGCTGTCTTGACATCCATTTGCCATATCTCGTAGTCATAATGACATGCGATGGCTAAGAGAATCCTTATGGACTTGAGCATAGCCACTGGTGAAAAGGTTTCCTCATAATCGATACCCTCTTTCTGAGTATATCCTTTCGCCACCAGTCTTGCTTTGAAGGTTTCCACCTTCCCGTCCACTCCTCTCTTCCTCTTGTAAATCCACTTGCACCCTATGGGTTTGATCCCTTCAGGTGCATTTACAAGTTCCCAGACTTGATTGGAATACATGGAATCCAATTCAGATTTCATCGCTTGCTGCCACATGTCAGCATCTATATCCGTTACTGCTTCATCGTAACTAGTTGGATCCTCAACCATATCCTCAGAGTCTGTCTTTAAAGACACTCCTAGATATCTATCTGGTTGTCTAGGAATTCTCCCACTACGACGAGGCTCCGGAGTGTTTAAAGGAATATCCGGTCCATCTACTGTTACTGGATCTGGTACAGATGTTATAGGGGATTCAGGAAGAATCTCCTCAAGAGTTTCTGTACTACTAAGCTCTTGATGCATCATACAATCATCCTCTAAGTATCTAGCATGAGTGCTGATGAGCACTTTTTGCTCCTTTGGATGATAAAAGATGCCACCTCTTGTTCCCTTAGGATACCCAATGAAGTAGCACATTTCCGATCTGGGTTCTAGCTTGGTAGCTTTATCATTCAGTACATAAGCTGGACAACCCCAAATGTGGATATGTCTTAAACTAGGTTTTCGACCTGTCCACATTTCTTGCGGTGTCCTAGGTACTGACTTAGATGGTACCAGATTTAAAATGTATGCTGCTGCTTCTAAGGCATATCCCCAAAAAGATATAGGTAGGGTTGCATGACTCATCATGGACCTTACCATATCAAGAAGGGTACGGTTTCTTCTCTCTGCTACACCATTTTGCTGGGGTGTACCCGGTGCAGACAACTGAGACACAATCCCTTGTTGTGTGAGGTACTCCTTGAACTCACCTAGGAGGTATTCGCCACCTCGATCAGATCGAAGGGCTTTGATATGTTTCCCTAGTTGTAACTCCGCCTCAGCCTTGAATTGTTTGAACTTATCAAACGCCTCAGACTTGCGTCGCATCAAATAGACATATCCATACCTAGAGTAATCATCGGTGAAGGTGATGTAATACTCATATCCTCCTCTTGCTAGTTTGTTCATAGGACCACACACATCAGTGTGAACCAATTCTAACAACTCATTTGATCTTAGTCCCTTTCCAGAGAATGACCTTTTGGTCATCTTTCCCTTGAGACAAGATTCGCACTGAGGAAAAGGTTCAAAATCTAATGAGCTCAAGGGCCCATCTTCTACCAACCTCTGAATCCGTTTTAGGTTAATGTGACCCAAACGTAAGTGCCAAAGATAGGTGTCATTGGTTGAAGATACCTTCCTCTTAAGGGAAGTAGAACTTTCTAGTTGTACATTATGCAGTGTGGGAGCAATAGGATTTATATAAAATAGGTTATCATGTATTCTACCGGAACATATAATATTTCCATCTCTACTGATATCAACACCAGAATGGAAAGAAACTGAATAATTAAATTCAATAAGTCTGGAAACAGAAATTAAATTCTTCCTCATGTCCGGAACATAGACAACATTATTTAAAATCAAAATCCTATCATAAGAAAAATGTAGAGAAACATTTCCCACTGCAACCGCCCAAACTTTAGCTCCAGTTCCAACTCTAAAGGCAAACTCCCCTTTCTCAATTTTCTGTATTATCTGAAACCCCTGCAAAGAATTGCAAATATGATTAGTGGCTCCAGAGTCTACTATCCACGAGTCAGTAGAATCAACCACTAAACAAGTTTCAATGAAATAAGAAAAAGATGTACCTTTATTAACCGAGCCTTTGAGCTTGGGACAATCTTTCTTCCAATGACCTTTGAGGCCACACTTGAAGCATTTCCCTTTGGGCTTATCATCTGTACCCTTGTCCTTTCTATTACCAGCATTGCCCTTTTTCTGTCCCTTTCCCTTGATCTTCTTCTTCTTCATCTTCTTCCCTTTCGGGTTCAGATAAGAGGAAGACTGGAAAAAATGGGCTTGGGCCTTGGGCTTCATGATGGCCTCTGCCGCCTGGAGTTCCTTCATTAACTCCGCAAGGGTCATGTCCATCTTGCTCATATTGAAATTGAGCTTGAACTGATTGAAGGAATCCGGCAGAGTTTCTAGAATCATATCGGTTTGACTCTCTCCATCAATCTCAGCCCCTAGAATCTCAGCTACATTGAAACAATCCATCATCTTGAGCATATGATCTCTGACAGGTGTTCCTTCAGCCATTCTAGTATTCATGATGGTCCTTATAGCAGCTTGCCTAGCTGGCCTGCTCTTGTCTGCGAACATTTCTGACAAGGACATCATGATTTCGTAGGCTGTGTCCATATTCTCGTGCTGTGTTTGCAACACGTTGGACATGGAAGCGAGCATGTAGCATTTAGCCATGTTGTTCGCTTTCTTCCACTTCCTTTCAGCCTCTAACTGGTCTTCAGTAGAATTGGGATCAATATCAGGACAATTTTCTACCAAGACATACTTGTACTCCTCAGCAGTGAGTACTATGTCAAGATTTCTCTTCCAATCTACGTAATTAGGGCCGGTCAACTTGTTCTCACGAAGAATACTCATCAACGGGCTAAAAGAATCTTTACCCATCTCTCTCTGGATATAAAATGGCTTATAATTAGACAGGCAGTATATATGTAACATGCATATGGTGCTTGTTATAAAAGGAAAAACATGCACAAAACTTTTTACATTATTTCAACCCTAAACATAATGTATCAGTGTTTCAACCTCCTCATAAACCCTCCATCGAAAGGATGGCCGAGCCTATAGTAACGTTGAATTAAGCTCTTCTTATTTGGATTATCACTATTTGGATACATATCCAGTGACAGCCCAATCACTGATTGGTTTGACCTCATAAGACAAATAACTCTAACTCCTTGAAGAGATTATTACCGCCTTATGTCAAGTGTATTACCATCTCTTATGAAAAATTCCCAGAATGTCCAAATCTAGAAGTGAGCTTTGGTAAAGAACTCCACCGAAGGGATGGCCGCTCCCACCAACACTTCATTGACATTCTATAGAAGTGATCTTTAGTAAAGAACTCCACCGAAGGGATGGCCGCTCCTACTAACACCTCATTACGAATATTCACTTTAGTTCACTCACTAACCCATCGAAGTGGTCTTTAGTAAAGAACTCCACCGAAGGGATGGCCGCTCCCACTAACACTTCTAATGAGATTAATATGAACCGAGAATGGAAAGTCGTGGGGTTTTTCCTAAACCCCTCTCCCACTTGATAATTTATCACTAGGGTTTATAAACTTTCCTTTGATCTTTACTTTGTTTTCTCAAAAGCTCTTTTTAAAACTAGCAAACTTGGTTAATTAAATTCATGACTCAATGACTCAAGTCATCTTGAAGTAAATAACCTTTGCATTAAAACATTTGAGAAAAACCCTTAATAGAATCAAAAACCTAATTAGGGTTTTGGGGAACCCTTAGGTAGCATCTAATTAGATTTTGAGTTTAGTCTATTTTGGAAACAAAGGGTGCCAACCCTATCCAATTTTAAACCTTAGACAATTAGAAGGTGCTGGTCTAAGTTCCATTTAAAACCAATTGACCAAACAAAAACATACTAATTTTAGAAAGATGGCATTTTTAGATCCTAATGGTGGCCATGTTTCTAGGTGACAATTATAGCAATTATATAAAGCATTCAACCATGCATTCCATATATAAAAGCAAATAAAAGTATGCAATCCTTGATGGCTCCCTGTCCTTAGGATTTCAAATCCTAATCGAATTAGGACTCCTCATGCATCTAGAAGTCTTGACTCCTTCATCTCCAAGGATTCCAATTTCTTGCAACCTTCTTGTCTTGAAACTTTCCTTTTCATGCTTGTGTCCATAAATAAATTTATACAAGCAAACCCATGAAAAACAAAACAAAAATTACATTGGAGATTCCTATGCTTTTCAAAAAAGCTTACATCAAGACTAGTTGGAATAAAATTAATGAAAACTTTACAACTTCCTATGATTGCTAACCGCGCAATCGTACACTTTCCAACTAATTAAAACAAACATCCAAATCCACATAACATACATGCGAACCATCAAGGATGCTAATTATGGCTGCAACCAAATAGGTTAGTGCATAATGTACAACATGATTCAGATCTGGAAAAATTAATTCCAGCCATCCAAACATAACCAGCATACAAAAATACAGCACTAATACAAATCTGAAATAAATTTCAGCAGGGTGCCACCATGCCCCTTCTAATCTAGGATTAATTAATCACATCATGGGATCATGATTTCGCATGGAGTGGCTCTGATACCACTGAAGGAAACCGCGATTCAGATCTGAAACTTCTCATATAGAGACAACTATGGCTGATACAAAGCATGACAGATTTTAAAAAAATCTGATTTCTGCACTATGCAGCGGAAATCAGCCATAAAGAATCGCGTAGAAACTCCATGAAATCATAATCAACATGTGTCTAATTAAAAGGAGATTATAGAAGACTATTACCTCAAAGATTTGCAAGCTTTAAACCTCTGAAAATCTGATGCAAAAGGGACAAGATCAGGTCTGCAATCAGCTACTATGCTGCAGGAATTTCTGCAGGAATTATTCTTCTTCTAATCTTCTCCTCTATCTCACTTCCAAATCTGATTGGCTAAGGTGGTGGAACCTTAATCTAGGTTTTGAGATGAGTTTCTAGAATCATATGTGATGGAAATCTCCTCAAGAAAGAAGAGAAACAAGGGCTCCACGTTTTGGGCTTTGTTCTTGTGTTTTAAGGTGATTCACGCCCAAGGGAAGCTTCCTCCTTTTATGAAGATTACAAGGAATCCTTTCCCATTAAGTTTCTCCTACTAATTCTCTTAGAAGTCCTAAAAGGAAAGCTCAATCCTAAGATTAATTTCCTCTTAGAAACAATCCAAATTAGAAAAGGAAACTATGATGAATATCTCTTAAACTTAGCAATTAGTAATCCTAGTTGTGCAACAATTACTAATTTAAGTTTCTAAGGGAAACTCTATTATAGGAATACTTATCCAAGGAGGAGTCCAACCTTCCAAGTAGAGAGACCTACTCAAAGTTGGAGACCCCACACTAAGAAATCCCTATGTTGGACGTCCCACATGCTATGGCCCACACTATGGCCCACATGTCCATAATTTGTCTAGAATTAAATTCATGTATGCCATTAAGGCCTATTTGAATCTAAATTCAAAATTATGTTTCCATAAAATAATTCAACCTCATCTCCTAAACAAATTAGGAAACCATGCCAATATAGGAAAGTGACTAGAGAAGGGACCAAAAGACATATTTGCCCTTGGCTCCCAAAATGACCAAAATGTCCATGCTAAACCCATAGCAACATTAAGACCATTTTAACCTTAACTCATTCCACTAGAGAGTTATGGTTGCACTCCAAGGACAAATATAAAGTATGAAATAAGCTTGTCATAAAATGACCGTTGTCTCCGACCTACCAAGTGCAATGACCTAAATGCCCCTCTATGTAACATCCTCAATCGAGTCAGGTTATTCGATGTACTATCAACCTTCTCGATTAAATCTTAAACCTTAGAACTTCATATCCTTGACTTAATCATCATCCTGATATTATTCTCTTGATCCCGGGAGCGACCCACAAGTTCAATATCAATATGGAACATCCATATACTAAGATCTTAGATTTTGATGATCAATCGGATAATTCTAAGGGGACGATCAATCCATCAGTAGATGGCATAGATTCTATATTGCATTTGCATGTCCCAACAGATCGAGCCCGAGTACCTAACTCACAGAGCTGTTGACCCATGAAAAGAATCTCACCCATAGTGAATTAAAGTACAAGAACTTGACTTCGTCAGTTCATCCACAGATGCTCAAGATTAAGAGCACCGGTCACTTAGTAGCATGAGGTGATTTGATCTCTCTCTGTGATAGTACTATTTTAGAGATCACACCTACAATGGTCCTGTTCAATGCATGACACATGCACTAATGAGATAGATCCGGGAAAGCCCTCCCGTGACTTAGGTATGTCACCCTATATAGGAGAGTATCTCATTATAACTTATACCAAGATGAAGTGCCCAACTCCATCTTTCAGTTATGAACTAATCTGTTGTTTCCAATATCCATGAGTCAGACCTATCTGTGTGAAGCCACTTCACACCTGATTCAATTATTAGAAAACAATGGGCCTTACACACAACCATACATATACACATGTTTATAGAGAAAGAATCATTCCAATATATATAACCAATAAATATCCAGTAACAGAGAGAAAAAAACAGCTAGTGGGCTTTAGGGCATACACCAATCCCAACAGAGTCTATTTGGGATTTTTATAAAAAAAAAGGGACATAGACCACTAAGGTTAAACCAATTGCGTTCTTTGATCACGATTGATTCAAGAAAAGCCTTGTCTAGAGTGTGGAGACAGCTTGACTGTTCTAGGCAAGGGTCCTCCAAACAGGTTCATTAAGTAATCCTACCCTTACCTGGGGGCAATTCTATCAATTGAGGTTTCATAAGACCGGGTTAGGAGGCCTATGTGTACTCTCTCGTCTTTAAATCTTAAAAAAATTAAAAAAAAAAAATAAAAAATAAAAAAAGATTTTCAAAAAAAAAATCTTAAAAAAAAAAAAACAAAAATTTTCAAAAAAAAATAAAATAAAAAAATAAATAAAAAAAAATATTTTAAAAAAAATAAAAAATAAAAAAAATAAAATAAAAATAAAATAAAAAAAATCATTTCAAAAAAAAAATTCTCCAAAAACTCGTCACTTTTTGGATTCAGATTCGAGAAATTGTGGTCTCTTCCCTTCTGAGTACTGGCGCTCGCGGAAATCGTTGAGCCCGTATTTGAATCGGAATGCCACCTGCTCTCTTTGACGAATCCATTTCTGACATTTCAAAACAAAGAATCCCATCTCATGGATGCGATCTCCAACATTTGTGCATAGCAATACTGGTACGCCCTTTCAGGGTCTACTGTATCTGTGACCGGCACATTTGTAACTCCTACCTTATATTCTTCTTATCTCGAGCAAGCCCTGCTTCTCGATAAGTCGAATTTAGGTTTACAATTGCTTCTAGCAGTCACTGGAACGCTCATTCTGGGCTCACCATACTTGCTGTCAGAACAATTGTACCATCTAAGGCTTTTTTGCCTTCTTCATGTCGCTTGGGTCATATCCCTTAAGCGATTTGAAAAGACAACCATAGAAATTCCCATTTATGATCATTATATTCTTGTGATTACTAATGGATGTGGTCTTGTTTTCAGAACTTTTTCGAAACTAACAATGGCAGCCTTAACCATTATCTTCGATGAGAACAAGCACCAACTCATGCTTCAACAGAAGCAAAGCGCGCGCACTCATAAGCGCCCTGTCAGCTGCCGAAGCGTTAACTCCCTCGGCAACTCTCTGAACTCCGGGTCGACCTCGACTCCCCGGACCATCGTCTTCGGGACACTGGGACCATTCCCACTTCCCGAAGAACAAACTGCGCCTGCCAAAAAGCAGAAGATCGCCTCTCAACGTGTCACTCTCGTGACACCAAAGGCGAAAGCCCAAAAGCCCGAAGCCCGCGGCACCCCCGCGAAGCCTCGACCAACAAACAACCAGGTCTATCCCAAGACTTGGTCTCCAAGACCTTCCCCAAAACAAAGAAGGTCTCAAATTTCCACCAAGCCAGCATACCTGGCCCCACTCAAGGAGAACCAGTTCTACCCTCTTGCCTACATGAAAGAGGAGAGACCCATCTCCAACTTGACTCCCAAGTCAACCCAGCATGAGCCGGCTTGTTCCTACAGGCCCAAAATCAGATCATGCATCACCAGGCCTCTCCAAGCACCTGCTAAGGCCTACACTCCTTCAGTTCGACCCTTCATCTCTACAGGGGCCGAACTCGAAAGGTTTAAAGCTTCGCTGCAACAGGCAAAGGACCGGGTCCGGATCCTGTCCTTGCCTAGCTACAAAGAAGACAGGCTCGGCTGCTGCGCCCGAGGGGGCACATCATTCATCGTCAAAGCCCAGCCAGAGCTGACTGAAGCTCAAATCGCTCGTCGAGCACGCCGCCGTGCTTCATATCGACAAAAGAGACTAGAGAAGCAACGGACCCAGCCTCCTACACTTCAAGTCTCCCACAAATGGGTCGAAAAAGAAAGACCCGACCAAGTTGCTGCCGTCCATATGGTTGGAAAAATCAGAAGACGCCAAAGGTCAGCATCAAAAATCCATGTCCGACGTCCGGTGACCCGTAGCATCACCAGGACACAAAGACATCCCGAAGAATCTCCTGCCCCTTCAAGCCAAGGACGGGAGAGTAATCCTTCATCAAGCTCTTCATCAAAAAGAATGAGCCCCAGCTCGGTCACCAGGACGATTTCTTCGTTCGAATCCCGAGGGATGAACGTCTTGGCTACAAGTTCTGAGCCTCCACCTCAGAATCCACCTCGAGATGATGCGCTCACACGCATCCAGCAGTTGGAACAAGGCCAGCAGAGGATTGAAACTCTGATGGAAAACCTTCTCCTTGTCGTCCAAAATCAGGTGAACAATGAGCCTCCTCCGAATCATGGCAATAACGAGGAAAATGGAGAAGAAAATGAGTCACGCGCCCTTACCAAAAAGGACGTAGACAGTATCCTCGCCAAAGCAAAAGAAGAGGATATTCTCAAAGAGCATGGGATCAAGCCACCATATCCTTTATGGATGGACTCGGTCCCGTTCCCCACAAAATTCAAACATCCTACTCTCCAAACATATACGGGGAAAGGATCGGCCAGACAGCACGTCATCCACTTCAAGATCTTGACGGGAGCTATCGCGGATCAAGATGCACTCAAGATTCGCCTCTTTGCAAGTACCCTAAAAGGTACGGCCTTCGATTGGTACTCCACTCTGCCGGAGAACTCCATTCAGAACTGGGCTATGCTGGAGACACGCTTCCTGACCCACTTCCAAGGTGAGGATCATCCTGTTACTATGGCTCAGCTCTGCAGCCTAAAACAGGGAGAGAATGAGTCAACTTATGACTTCATTCACAAGTGGAAAGCAATGGCGTACAAATGCTCAGATGTACTGCCACAAGCGTCGCTAGTCGACATCTGCCGAAACAACATGAGAGCTAAAATCCGCTCCATGATCATCGGCAATAAATCAAAGAACCTGGGGGAACTCCTCGAAGCTTCCATGGAAGCTGAAATGGTGATCAAAGACCTCAACAGTCAGAAGTCATCAAGAAAAGAGCCAACCGCCATTGCAACCTCTAAACCAAAGAAGAAAGAGGTCCTTAATGTGCAAACCAAGTCAGCTCCTCAGCAACTAAAGAAAGCTGAAAATAGAGCTGCAGGTAAGAGAACTGAACTCTCTGATGCCTTCAAAGAGCGAGTAGAAAAGAAATATCCGTTCGATGAAGACGTCGAAGAAATCTTTGAGGCTCTACTAGCAAATGGCAAACTCATTTTGCCAGAGCCCAAAAGACCTGGAGACGTTGGCAAAACCAATGATCCTCGGTACTGTCCATACCACCAGATGGTCTCGCATCCTCTCAATCAATGCTTTGTTGTGAGAGAGAAGATAAACGAGATGTGGAAAAACGGAGTCATCACCTTTGACAAAAATTATGGCCCCGCCTCCGTCAACATGGTGTCACGTGGACAAACACCAAAATCACCGAAGAAGAAGATCACTACTTCCTTCAAGGTGATAAATAGAATTCAAACGTCCGAAGTGTTGGTTCCTTGCCCGACACCAGACGGACAACCCATATGGGTACATCCCGATCTCCTGGAAGATGAAAATTGGGAGATCGTCAAAACAAAGCCGACCGCTCAGCAGTGAAGGCAAGCCAAGAAACATCTCCTCAAGCTCAAACGGCAAGAGAAGACCCAGCCAAAACAAAAAGTCCATGAAAAGGCAGAGGCCTCCTCTACCACTTCACTCGGGGCAGCAGAAACGTCCCTTCCAGAGACTTCAAAGGCGGTAAGAAACTTCACTCTCAGTGATTTCATGCCACCTCAATTCAAAAAAGAAGCCATGCAGGGGGCATCATACTCTTGCAACTCGGTAGTTGGATTCTCCATTGATGGATACGAGTCCAGCGACACCGACGATGGATTCGAGCCCAACTACACCGATGAGTGGGAGGAATCTCTTGAAACAGGAGAATATCTCTCCGATGAAGAATGGGTTCCTGAAACTCACCTTATGCCAGTAATCTGGTATAACCCCTTGCAACCACAAGGATCCTGGTCTGATGATGAAGAAGACCAAGAGGCTGCACAAGAAGATGCTGTTAACCCAGCACCTGTCATTGCTCCAGTGGAAATCAACTATGTTGAGCCACACGGAGAAGACGAAGAAGAAGATCTGGCTCCCATGCCTGATCTTGAAGAATATGCAAGGATCTTGCAGCGTCTCGCTCTAGAACAAGAGCAAGACCGCGTCAACGAGATTCCTCACAATCCAGAGCCGGAAGTCCCTGAAGCCCATCAGGTACCTCCTCCCTCAACTCCTGAAAATGGAGAACATTGCTGGATTGACTATCCTCTTACATCCGAGGATGAGTCTGACTCCGAGCAGGCAACATCTTCTATCAGAGCTTCCTGTAATGTAATATATCAGGACTATAGCTCTTCTGAAGCATCGTCTGATGAGATTACCTACACTCCGACGACGCCTAGCAATGTATCCTCTGGAGCTACCTCGTCTCACGTGACTTTCACAGAGATGGCACCCTCTCAGGTTTCTTCCCCTGAGACTGTGACTTCAGGATACACATTCTTCCCGACTCATCATCATGAAGAAAACCCAACTTGGGGTGATGGATGGGTCAACGAAGAAGAAAAGCTGCTGGATGCTGTTCAGGACTTGCTCCCGGAAAATGCTCCGTGCAACACAATCACTGAGGATGGCAACTCTGCTGCAGATACATCCCCAGTAGATGAAAAACGACAGCCTCTTGATCCTGAAGACAATCTTCCAAACGAAGATCCTTCTCAAGAAGCTCTCGAAGTTGGTAGAGGCACCCGTTCGGGCCGGGACTACCACAAAAATTACAACCAATCTTCCTTTACTTATGTAAATCCTTCGGGAAAAGATGTTGTAAGCGCCCCCAGTGGCAACAATGATGAACATGCAGGCCCTAAGGAGGCTTTCAAGTATGACTTGGTTGAGCACTTCAAACACATACCTCCTACTTGGCGAAGCAAGGCACAACCGACCCCTGTACTTCACAGGGTACATCAAAGAAATGCCGATACATAGAGTTCAGATCGACCCAGGTTCTGCACTCAACCTTATCTCCACTTCGGCTCTTGAAGAGTTGGGCATCCCACCCAGCAAGCTAAGCCACACATCTGTATCTATCTTTGGATACGATGGGAGCACTCAAAGGCCTATCGGCAAAATCAGGTTCAAATTGCAAATCGGTGATCTTATCTCTGAGGTCACTGTGTATGCAATAAAAACCCCCTCATGCTACAACATCCTTCTCGGACGTCCTTGGATACACGAGAATGGTGTTGTTCCTTCAACTCTACATCAATGCATCAAGTTTGTCGGCGACGACGGCATGGTACATCGAGTCTTTGCGGACAGGAAACCCTTCAAAGGTAAAGAAGTCCACTTCGCAGACTCCCAAATGTATGAAGGAGAAAAAGAAGAAGAGGAAATAGCACCCCCTGCTGAAAATCTCCAGAAAGATAAAGGCAAGGCTCCTCAAAAATCACCGGAAGAAAACAAACCCTCCGGCAAATTAGAAGAGAGTAGTCAATCTCCCTTCGTTATCTCCCTCAAGAATTCAAAACCTTTGGTCATCATGACTAAAGTGAAGAAGGCGAAACAAAAGCCTGGGGGCAAATTTGTTGTTTCTCTCGTGTCTATCATGCAAGACACAGACTCGGACTCAGAGCCAGAAGACGATGCATCGTCAAGCCAAGCTGTCACTCAGCAAGTTCAGCCTGCTCTCACTCCGATGGAGACACCTGCTGATGTAGAAGATCCTACGTCAGCTACCTTTGTTGTTCCGGCAACGTCACCAAAGCAAAGGCCGATCTTCTTCCATAGATCGGACGCTTCTTCATCAAATTCCATGCTGGAACCTTTCCAAAATGAAGGTATGCCTCAGCTATCTCTATATAGTCCTGTGGCACAAACAATTATGAAGTAAATGGGCTATGACGCTCAAAACCCAGTCGGTTTGGGAGAAAGACGCGGTATTCTCAAGCCATTGGAGCCCGCCTTGACCAAAAGCCAGCTGGAAGATTGGAGACTCTACGGTCATGTAGAAAAGTCTTCATATGGGTTAGGGTATGATCCCGACACTCCTCTGAGACAGTTGACACAAAGGCTTAAAAGTCGTTTTACCGACCAAGCCTCAACATCTAAAGTCCACGAAGACATCGATCTCCCTGGAAATCTCTTTAAAGAGTTACCTGACAAAGATCCAGGAAGCTCATCCAATTGGTATGATTTCTCTGATGATGAAGAGGAATCGCCCGATAATACAGACTTGTGGCATCCTGACCCAGAAGAACCCTCGTCTCCAAAAGAAATACCAGACTCAACAGGCGATTGGGACTATCTCATAGCAAGCCTTGAGGAGATCACCAATCAAGAAAATCCATGGAAAGGAACAGAGCCTTGGTCTGGTAATGCAGTTGAAACTCCAGAAGGTTTCGTTGAGTTGGAAGCCTCCGAAAATATTGTGGAGGAACCACCTTCGAACCTTCCGACAGAAGATCCTGTTGAAAAGATAAAGTTGGGAACACCTGATAACCCACGTCCTGTATTCATAAGCAAGAATATAAAGGATGATGAGTTACCCGAGTATATCGCTTTTCTTCGTGAGTTCGTTGATTGCTTTGCATGGTCCTATGCTGAAATGCCTGGTTTAGACCCCAAAGTAGCAGTCCACAAACTCAATCTTCAAGAAGACGTCAAGCCTGTCAAACAAGGCCAAAGAAGATTCCGTCCAGATGTGATGGATAAAATTGAACAAGAAGTTCAAAAACTCAAAAGCGTTGGCTTCATCCGTGAGGAACAACATCCAGAGTGGTTGGCCAATATTGTCCCCGTGACAAAGAAAACTGGGCAGATCAGAGTCTGTATTGACTATAGAGACTTGAATGGCGCTTGCCCTAAAGATGAATTCCCGCTCCCCATACCGGAGGTGATGATTGACAATACCTGCGGATTCGAGCGAATGACATTCATGGATGGCTTCTCTGGTTACAATCAGATAAAGATGCATCCCGAGGATGAAAAACACACTTCATTTCGGACTCCATTTGGCGTGTATTGCTACACTGTCATGCCATTTGGTCTGAAAAATGCTGGTGCCACATATCAGAGGGCTATGATGAAAATATTCCAAGATATGCAGCACAAGACGGTCGAATGTTACGTTGATGACCTCGCCGTCAAAAGCAGAAGAAAAGAAGACCATCTCAAAGATCTTCGGGAAGTCTTCCTCCGACTTCGCAAACACAAACTGCGGATGAATCCTCTAAAATGCTTCTTCGGCGTCTCGTCGGGTAAGTTTCTCGGATTCCTTGTTCGGAAAGCTGGAATAGAACTTGACCCCATAAAAGTCAAGGCTATTCTAGAAATGCCCTCTCCAAGAACCCTAAGGGAACTAAAAGGGCTTCAAGGGAGATTGGCCTACATCAGACGGTTCATCTCCAATCTTTCGGGGAAATGCCGTCCATTCTCTCGATTGATGAAAAAAGGTGTAGACTTTGTCTGGGATACCGACTGCGAAGCCGCATTTCAAGATATCAAGTCATACCTGACCAAACCTCCAGTGTTAGCTGCCCCTACCACTGGAAAACCATTCATCTTGTACACAAGAGCTCTTGATTATTCTGTAGGCGCTTTGCTTGCACAAGAGAATGGTGAGGGAAAAGAAGCTGCTCTATACTACCTCAGCCGCATGCTAGTAGGTGCAGAGCATCGCTACTCTCCAGTCGAAAAAGAATGCCTTGCAGTGATGTTCGCCGTACAAAAGCTACGTCACTACTTGCTTTCCAACATAGTCTACCTGGTCTCGATGATCAACCTCTTGAAGGTCCTTGTCACGAAGGCCGGTTCTCTCAATGCCCGACTGGCAAAATGGTCCATCCTCTTGTCACAATTTGATATTAGGTATGTGCCACAAAAAGCAATCAAAGGCCAAGCTCTAGCAGATTTCCTCGCAGAGCATCCATTGCCTAAAGATTCACCACTCAGAGATGATCTCTCAGACGAACCTGTCTACAACGTGGAGACTTCCTCACCAAATGCCTCCTGGGACATGTACTTTGACGGTGCAACCAGGACAAATGAAAACAGAAAGCTGATCTCGGGAGTTGGCATCCTCTTTGTTAGCACCGACAAATGCATGATTCCACACGCTTTCTCGCTACTGGAACCATGCACAAACAATGCAGCTGAATACCAAGCTCTGATCCTAGGATTGGAACTCGCCATCGAATCCGGTATCACTATGCTGGAAGTCTTTGGAGACTCTCAACTGATCGTCAACCAGATGAATCAGAAATATGAAGTCAGGAAGCCCGATCTGCTGCCTTATTACAACAAGGCACAATCGCTTCTGCAAAAGTTTGACATCTGCAACATCACCCACATTCGTAGAGGTGAAAACATCCGTGCAGATGCCCTGGCCGGACTTGCCGCATCAATGGCGATCCAGGAAGGGGAAAACATGCAAATTACAGTGTGCGAGAGAAGGATCCTCCCTCCTCTTAACACACACCAAGCAGTTGCGGAATGCCACCGAGTGGTTGGAAGTTGGATCTCTATCCTTCAACCTGCAATCGTCGACTGGAGGGATCCGTTCATTGATTACACTATGTTCGGAATCCTACCTGAAGATCCAAAAGAACGGGTAAGCATACAAAGGCGAGCCCCAAACTTTCATTTGGATATTCCTTCAAAAATCCTCTACAGGAAATCCTTCAACGGAGTACTTCTACGCTGCTTGTCACAACAAGAGGCCGAAGAAACACTTAAAGAAGTTCATGCTAGTCTTTGTGGAGCCCATCAGGCAGGTCCTAAGCTCTATGATCAGATAAAAACGTTAGGTTACTATTGGCCTACCATGGTTGCTGATGCAATGCAATTTGCCAAACGCTGCCAGCTATGCCAAGGTCACGGAGATTACATTCACATGCCTCCGGAATGGCTGCATCCTACAGCAATCTCATGGCCTTTTGAAGCATGGGGCATGGACATCATAGGTCCTATCTCTCCCCCTTCAAGCAAAGGTCATCGCTTCATCTTCGCCGCAACGGATTATTTCTCCAAGTGGTCAGAAGCATTTGCGTTCAACGAAATGAAGACCTCATCAGTTCTTCAGTTCCTGCGCACCAACATCATTTGTCGTTTCGGCATACCCAAGAGATTCGTCCATGATAACGGACCACAATTCCGGGATCATCGATTCTACAGGTTTTGAGACAAATACAAAATTCAAAGCTGTCCTTCGACTCCATACAATCCGGCAGCAAACGGATTAGCAGAAGCCTTCAACAAGACACTCTGCAAAATCCTCAAGAAAATGGTCTCTAGTCACAAAAGAGACTGGAGCGATAAACTGTCTGAAGCTTTGTGGGCCTATCGAACCACCGTTCGAGGACCAACCCATAGCACACCATTCTCTTTGGTCTATGGATGCGAAGCTGTCGTGCCCCTAGAGGTACAAATTCCTTCTCTGAGGGTATCTCTACAAAATGACATGACTCAAGAAAGCAATGTCAAATTGCGACTCCATGAGCTGGACAATCTCGACGAGAGACGGCTCGAAGCTCGACAAAGCATTGAACTTTACCAAGCACGCATGGCAGGATCTTTTGACAAAAGGGTCCGGCAACGCGCCTACAAAAAGGGTGACTTGGTTCTTGCGGTAAAAAGACCAATGGTCTTTGCACACAAATCCAAAGGCAAATTTGAACCAAAATGGGAGGGACCCTACGTCATCGACAAAGTCTTCTCCAACGGCGCATATGCCCTCCTAAACATGGAAGGCGACAGATGTATGCTGCCTATCAACGGCAAGTTCTTGAAGCGGTACTACCCTTGAAGACTTACCCAACTGGGTAAGAGCAATGCCTGTATGGCCAAAACCTGTTCTCAGGTACTCGCTCGTCAAACCCACTCTCTTTAGAATTTTCATATCAAATGTCAAAATTTCTAGAGATTCAAAAACAATGCTTACTTTCATTGTTTCATTGTTCAAAAACAAAAAAAATCCAAGTTTAGGAGCCTCTCCCTGACTTGACCAAAACTTTCGATCCTTGAACCAAAATTCATGGTTTGAAACAAAAATCCGGATTCAGGGATTTCCACCCTAGTCCACCTTACCTTTTACCGCCAAATGGTTCTAGGTCAAAATTTACGACCCTCGTGTCTTTAAACAAAAAAAAAAAATGGTTTTTCAAAAATCGTGGGGAAACGACATCAAAGTCAGTACCCGCAAAACAAAAAATTTTGAAAAAAAGCAAGGATGCGACATTCCATCGATACTTGCATCCAAAATCGCAGGGAAGCGACATTTCGTCGATACTTGCAAAATCCAAAACCGTGGAGAAGCAACAAACCAGTTGATATCCACAACCCAATTTCAAAAATCGTGGAAAAGCAACAAACCAGTTGATATCCACAACCCAAATTTCAAAGGTTCGAGAAAACCTAAAATCGTGGAGAAGCAACAAACCAGTTGATATCCACAACCCAATTTCAAAAATCGTGGAGATGCAACATACCAGTTGCTATCCACAACCCAAAATTACAAATGGTTCGAGAAAACCTCAAATTTCAAAAATCGCGGAGAAACGACATCAAGTCAGTACCCGCAAAACCAAAAGTCTTGGGAAAAGAAGGAAAGCAACGCTTAGTCGATATTTGCACCCCAATTCGCGAGGAAGCGACATTCCATCGATACTTGCAAAACCTAACCCGCGAGGAAGTGACATTCCATCAATACTCGCAAAACCGAATGAGCAAGGAAGCGACATTCCATCGATACTTGCAAGACCATTCAGCGGGGAGGCGACATTTAGTCGATACCTGCATTTTGAAAACCAAAACTCGGCTATAAAATGCCAAAATCCGGTTATAAATGCCAAAACAAAAAATTTCCGGCTATAAACGCCAAAATCGGCTTTCATGCCAATAAAACAAAACTCGGTTTTCAAAAAACTCGGCTACAAATGCCACACACAAAAAAAAAAAACCTGACTCTCATGTCAAAACCGGCTATAAATGCCACAAAATTGGCTATCAATGCCACCAAACCGGCTATAAATGCCACCAATTGGCTATCAATGCCACCAAACTGGCTGTAAATGCCACAAAAATCCGGCTTTCATGCCAAATTCGTTTCCCCTACCAAAACAACCATTTGACAAAAGATTTTCACAAAATGACAAAGCTTTTGATCAAATCCCATTTAGCAATTGCTTTCATCACAAAATGATTTGAGTGAGCGTAGGGAAAACAAAAAAAAAAAGAAGTATCAAAAATACATGTGGTACCAAAAAGAAAAAAAAAGAAAGTGTTCACAAGCACTACAAAACAAAAAAAAAAGAAAAAAGAAAAGTACCAAAAAAATACATGTGTTACCAAAAAAAAGAAAGTGTTCATAAGCACTACAAAAAAAAAAGAGTACCAAAAAATACATGTGGTACCAAAAACAGAAGAATGGTTTCTGCTATAAAAAATCAGGAGCTTAGCCAAAAATGGTCTCCAGCCAAAGCTTCAGCTCCTCAAGCAAACTTTTGGCCTCAGCCGTCAGAGTTTCCAAGGCACGCTTCTTCAGGAACTTGCCATGAGATGCTGGCGAATGCCGTAACCCTTCTTTTACACCGGGAAGCTCTTCCCCAGCAGTTTGCCATCGTTCGTTTTCTAGAGTCCTCCTCTCGAGAACTTGACCGGCATCTGCAACCCTGCGGATCAGAGTACTCTCCCTGTCACGAGCCTCTGTTATAGCAGCCCACTTCGCATCGACTTGTGCCTTCAAATGCTCAAGACGTTTCCTGGCCTCCTCAACTTCCCTATCAAGGACGTTAAGGTCATGCCTCAATCCGATGATGGCCAGCTCTTCCTTGTTCTTCTCCCGAACTAGCTGCTTCTTGCTTTGTGTAGCCTCATTCAGGTCAGACTTAGCCTTATCAGCAGGGTCCAAGAACATCTCCTTGAAGAATTGGTCGTCAGGGAAACCCATGGTCTCAAACCACTTGTCACCCAGTGCAATGATCCTATCAACGATCGCCCTGGCACCTGTGACATCCAGACCAACCTCTTCGGTGTCGGTCAGAATCTCCTGTACATGTGGGATCATGCCAAATCCTGCCTCCAAGTGTCCAGAAAGGAGAGTCTTGACCCAAGAACTCAAAACCCGAGCCAGCACCTTCTTCGCAAATTGAAGAGACGAACTGGATGAAGATTCACCCTTCTCCGCTGATCGGCTGCTCATGTCATGTCCCATTGGAAGAGTAACAAAAGAACTCTTTTCACTTGGAGTCACTGGAGAGGGAATCTCAACACGAGGCATCTCCTCAATCATGTCTGAACTGGTCTCTACCTCCGGATCGACCTCTGGCATCCCTTGCTCTGGTTCTGAAGGAGGCGATGGACTCTCTTCTGTCACTTCAAAACCTGCAAATGAAACACAAAAAGGTATGAATATGATCCTGTTCAAAAAAAAAAAAAAAAAAATCATCAGGGTCATCACTACAAAGTACCTTCTTCGACGACTGGCGGAACACTCTCTTCCTCCATGAACTCATCAGAAGCATCATCGACATTTGCGTCCATTGATGGTTCAAAGTCATCGGAATCCTGTGGCAAGTCAGCTGACAAGAAAAAACTGTTAGCAAATCAAGTCGCAGGCAAAAAAAAAAAGAGAAAGCGAAAGAAGTTATACCAATTGGAGATTCCGGAGTCATTCCAGAGTCCCTCGATTCTTCTTCAGATGCCATAACCGGCTCCATCACCGCCTCATCGGTCGGAACCTCAGGCATCGGCAAGTCTTCATCCTCTGCTAAAAAAAAAAAAGAGCAGCAGCAGGGTGAGAAAACAAATCAGAACATGGAAAGCCCCATGAAAGAAGTAGAAAAAGAAAAAGGAAGAATCATACCTTCACCAATGGTCTCTTCCCCACGACTCCTCTTCTCTGGAGGCTCGTCGACAGCCTCTGGCACCTCCTCGTTGATGGTAAGAGGGATTTCCATGTCAGGAGAGTCCTCATGTGGCCCCTCGCTGCGATGATGACTCCTCCTCTTCTTACCTCTACGGGTTCGCTTCCTAGAAGAACCCGCCCCACTATCAGAGTCAGGTTTCTCACTTGACTCCTCACTGGATGGTCTGCTTTCGCCAGTAGACTCCACGGAAGCTCGTCTCTGTGCCGCTTGCATCCAAGCGTCGAGCTCAGCTTCCTCCTGTTCTAGCTGCTCCAAAGCCTCATCAGGTACTTCCCGAACAGCTTCAGAACCAATGACGCCCTGGTCACCGAGAAAGCCTATCTTGTGCTTCTCTCCAGAAAGGAAGGCCCAAACTTCCTCTCGCCGGACGCCATCCGACTTCCCAATGCCTTTTCCAGAAGACAGCTTTACATCAAGCTCCTTCTTGGAGAGCCCCCGATATGCCAAAAAGCTCTCCGCGAACCACTTCGTGAAGCCGGCAGTTCGGAAAGTCGACAGCTCAGGATAAGAAATCGTGGCAGTAGTGTCTTCAGCACTATAGAAAGCCCATGCATTTCTGCCATCCTGCAAACCCCCAAAACACTTCACCATACTCGAAGGCGCTCCAACAACGCCTTGAGAGAAGCCCAACTGAAGCGCAAAGCGAGAAGGTACATACGGCTGGATGTCGACGAAAAGATGTCTGCGGTACACCATCGTGCCGACCCGTATGCTGAAAAGCCACTCCTTCTCTGCATTGGTCAAAGAGTAATGCCTTCCCGACCCTGCTCTGGTAGAGTCTCGGGAGGCACCAAAATCAAAAGCCTTCTTCCGCAACTCCGGAGAAAGCTTAACTGAAGACTGCCCCATCTCGACGTCCCTGAACCGTCGGATCCTCATGCGGGCAAACAAAAGTGATTCAGATACAGCTTTTCCCTTAGCCAATCGAATCATCAGAGGATCATTATCCTGTGCAGCACCCAGCTGGTGGAAGCCAGGACAGTGGTATACAAACCACGAATAAAAGATATGGGCTGAAAATACCCTATTCATAGGGAGCCCAAGCCGAACCAAGAAAGCAGCAGCCTGCAGTTCGGTACACAGGTAGGAGTAAAGAGCGGGCACCAAAGCAAGCCGCTCTCCAAACGCCATCTGACAAGCCGGAAAAATACAATGCGGCCTGATGTGCGTCCCATCTCCACCAGCAAAAATAGCCTCACCTAGCCAAAAAGTGAGGTAAACAGCAAGATCTCTCCGCAGTGCAATGTCAGAATAAAGGGCATCTGTGCTCACGAAGAAACCCTTCAACTCTTCCTGCATGGCCAAAGTCTTCTTCCTGTCTTCCCGGGTCACGCTATCAGGAGACTCTTTGCTGTCAAAGAAGTTGAAGAATGAAGAGCCATAACTCTTCCAACTGCTGGATCTGACTTTCGAGCCCTCCTTAAAAAAATCATAGAAGGCGACGAGCTGAAAGTATAGGAGCCTGAACTCCTCTGACTGCTCCTCAAGGACGCTGTCAATCGGCATGAACTCCTCGTAGAGTTTGCCAAGGATGGGCAGTCCAGTAATAGCACTCAACTCCTTCAGAGAAAAACCAATCTCACCGTTCGTGACAACGAAGGTATTGGTCTGAGGGAGGAAAGACTCCAACATAGCCATGAAGGCATCATCGGAAAAAGTCACGGTCTCCCTAAAAGCGCGGACCGCGTCAAAAATCCCGGCTTCCTTCAAAACGGCGCCCCCAATCAGCAAGGTGTGGTCAGTCCATGACTTCCAATCGGAGTCAACATTGAAACGGCCACGAAGTCGAAAAGGCTTCACCCAAGTACTGCCGTCACCGCTGAAAAAGCCAAGGCCCACCGGTCTCAAATCGACCGACGGATAATCAGAGCCCTGGTAGCCGCTGGCTGGCATTAACATGTCCATACGGACAGGTGGCTTCTCCGCATATCCGGAGGGTCCACCAACAAAAACCCCGGTCTTGATCACACTGGTCCTCTTCACCCAGCTCAGAGGATCTTCCCTCTTAGAGCACGTGGGAGCAAGGCTCATGATCGAGATGGTACGATCAAAAGACGACCGGGTAGAAACAGTCTTCTCTTCACCATCTGCTGTGTAAGAGAACTGAAAACATCTCCTTTGGTATGTCAAGTCGTCAGGGACTGCATCTCCAAAGAAGAAGGTAGGCTTGGGTAAAACCCTCAGATCGTCCATAACCCAAGGACGGTTGCTTACCATGATCTTATAGAATTCCTCATTCTTGAGAACGATCAATCGCTGTCTCATCTCGTCGCGATTGAGGGAATCGCACTCTTCCAAGTTCTTCTCAACAAACTGGACCTTCTCCTAGGCCTGCTGAACGGCCACATTGGAAGATCTAGCAGATCGACGAGGTACGCTTGTAGCAGGCTCTTTACCCTTGTTCGCTCTGGAGGAACCACCTGCAAAGGTTGGAAAAGAAAAAGATCGTCATCAAAATGACAGGATTTCGCTAAAAAAAAAAAAAAAAAAAAAGGGTCACTTTGTCCCACCAAAAATCTGGCGAAATTTTGGCATGACTCCGGGGCAATTCCAAAGAAAAAGGAAATACCCCGACGGAAATAGAAAGTTTGAAGATGGGCTCAACATTGCTGCGGGCTCCGAAACTCCAAACTTTCGAAACCTCAAAATCTCCGCAAAATCAAGAAGGGCTCAACATCGCTGCGAGCTCCAAATTCCCAAATTTGCAAAGATTTTCAGGTATGCTATCACATCATGCTACTCAATTCAATTTACAAAAAGTACATGCATGAACATCTAGATTTGCATAAAAATGCATTATCATGATGAGCAAAAAAAAAAAAGAAACTTTCTCAAAAAAAAAGGAGGAAAAAAAAAAAAAAAAAAAAAAAGAAACTTTCTCAAAAAAAAAAAAGGGGAGAAAGAAAAGAACAAAAAAAGAGAAAGAAACTTTCTAGAAAAAAAAAGAGAAGAAAGAAAACAGCAAAAAAAAAAAAAAAAAAAAAAAAAAAAAAAAAAAATCAGGGGCTGGCCCATCAGGCCGTGGCCCACAGGCCACGTGGCTGTACGGACCAGATCCGTACGGATCTGTCCGTACGGCCCACAAAAAAAAAAAAGAAAAAAACGTGTGAAAAAAAAAAGAAAAAAAAAACAAAAGAAGAAATCACGTGGAAAAGAGAGAGAAAAAAAAAAAGAAGAAGAATAGAAAGAAAAAAAGAAGAAAGAAAAAAAAGAAGAGAAACTTTCTTTTTTTACCATCCTATTCCCTACATAAAGTTTTCTTGAAAGAAAAAGAGAGAAAACTTACTTGAAGCCATTGATGGAGAAGAAAAAGGAAAAAGCTTGAAGATCCTTGAAGAAGAAAAACTCTTGGCCTTGGAGCTCTCTTGAGATTGTTGCAAAAGAAAGCAATAAGGGCAAGAGATCCTACCTTCCTTTGCTTTTATAGGAGAGAACAAATCAAAGAAGGAAACAAAGAAGAAAGGTAAGTGTTACTAATTAGTAACCTTACCAAAAGAGAAGGAATTAGAAAGATTCTTTCCCAAAAAGAAAGATGTCTTTTAGAGATTTCCTCCCAAAATCAATCAATGAGAGATTCTCTCCAACAAAATAGGAGATTGGAGATTCTTTCCCAAAAAGAAAGATACCTTGAGATATTCTCTCCCAAATTAAGGGAATATGAGAGATTCTCTCCCATAAAGATATTTTTAGATATTCTCTATCCAAATGAGATATCTTTAGATATTCTTTACAAAAATGACCCCACATGAGATCTAAGCCATCCTAAAAAGCTTAAGGTCCCATGGGCTAGCCCATATGAGCCAGGTTTGACTACCTAGGCACTAAAAAAAAAAAAATGGGCTTTTAGTCAGGAAAAAAAATCCCTCTTACCCAAGAGCATACAAAAATGGTTCCATGCCTCTTTTGAGTTGATTGAACCATACAAAAAATTCCAAGCCCCATGAGCTTCCAAAAATCAAACCATCCAGCCTCATATACCAAGTTGAGCCAAAATCTTGAAATTGACATTCCACAAAAATCCAAACCACTCCAATGGACCCACACAGTCCCAAAGAGTGACCAAAAATCAAATCCTGGTCCCCTAACTTGCCACATACAGCTTGTTAGGTCACAAGACCAAAACCAAAAACCAAATCATGATCCCCCAACTTGCCACATACAGCTTGTTGGGTCACAAGGTCAAAACCAAAACCCGACCCCCTAACCTGCCACATACAGCTTGTTAGATCACAAGGTCAAAAACAAAAGCCCAAATCCACATCCCTGATGTCATCTTCAAAACTTTGCCTCGAGATGGTGTGTGATTCCTTTCACTACCATAAAATTCCCCTGGAAGCTCAAAGGCTACTCTACCAAAGGAAGGATTGCTCAAAGACTCTTGGTCAAGACACAAGCTCTCCTTCAAAAATCTCTTCGAGGCACATCGACTACAAAAGTCAAGCAATTCGTCGCTGTACCTCGAGGGGGCATTTGTTGACACCAAAAATGTCACTTTGCCTCTTCAAATCAAGAAAGCTGCATGAAGTCGCAACCTGCCATAAATAGGCAATGCAATTTCTCCAAAAATTCAAATCTTGTCAGAATCAAACAAAAACTGCATGATCCTTCAAGATAGCCAAGAGAAGAGTACACATGAAGTTTCGGGCCATTTCGACAACATTTGGCCTAACTTCACTTCTCCGACAGCTAAACGGGAGCTCTCGGCGGCAACATCATCGGAGACGTCAAAACTTCGATCAGAGCCTACAGATGACTCCAGCATGTCTCAAAAGGGCTCCATGCCAAATTTCAAGTCAAACCGACAACGTTTGACCCTCCATCAATGCTCGAGCAGCAAAATCAAGCCTCCCGGCGGCAGGAACCACCGAAGCCTTCGCTCATCAAACCAAGTGCATGAGTGGCTTCAACATGCTTCCAAAAGGTTGCACGTCGAATTTCAGGTCATTCCGACAACGTTTGACCAGGTTTCGATGCTCCGAGAGAAAATCAAGCCTACCGGCGGCGGAGCAACCCGGGACCATGACATCCAAAACGGAGCCCATGGAACGTCTCAAAATGACTCCAATAGGCTCCCCGTCAAATTTCAGGTCAATCGGACATCGTTTGGCCACATATCAAAGCTCGGCATTTTCCCCGCAGCAAAATCAAGTGAAGCATCGACGGGACCCCAAACGGCTTCAAAACTCAAACAAAAGCCTATGGTTGGTCTTATTTATTGCTCAGGAGGCTTCACCTCAAATTTCAGGTCATTCCGACATCGTTTGACCAAGTTTCAGCTTCTGGCGGAAAATCAGCAGCTTTACGCGACAAAGTCTTCGGCTTTCCCGGAAAATTGGAAACTTTGCACTCTAAAAATGCAAGGATTCTCATCAAGTTTTCTACAGGGAAATCAAGCCAATAAATGAGAAGAAATGTCAAGAAAAATACAGAAGAAAACGGCGACGAAAAAGACCTCAAAACGACCGCAAAACGGGCTCCGAAGGGGAAAAATCCCCCAGGGTCGCAGACCCCTGCGACCATGGCCCATGGTCGCAGGCCCCTGCGACCATGGCCCATGGTCGCCGGTCCATGGTCGCCGGCGACCATGGAGGTCCGAGTCACCGGATTTTCCGCCGGTGACCCGTTTTTTCCGTCTTTCTTCGCGTTTCGCGCACTTTGGCCCCTGTGGTTTCCTGAAAATGTGATTTTTAGTGCTTGAAATTGACTCATATCCTCCGACATCCATCAAAATCACGGGTCAACCTCCAAAAGCATAAAATCATCATTGATCGCTCCAAGATCGCCAACCGGTCGACCAAGAAAGTGCACTTTCTGTCCGACCGATCGTGAAATCGACAAGACAGATGTCACCGGCCCACTCTTAGCTATCAATGTCTGAAGTTACATGTTCATCCGATGTCGATCAGCATGTAGATCCATCAATGATCATCGCCAGAAGAATTCCAGAAGACACGGCGCGGCCCGCGACTCTTCGACTGCTCGGCGACCAATTAATGTGGTTAATTGACTAGCTTTATTGCAGTCATTAATTCATTTCTTTGGACGGCCCAATCAGAAGCAAGCATTTGGGAGTTACAAGTCAATTGATTCATGGCATTTAAACCATGAAACTCCTCCCATTATGGTAATTAAGGTGATTAAAAGCCCTTAATCTCCATCGGCCAATCAGATTCAAGGAAAAAGGAGTTACAAAATCAAGAAATAAATCTTGTAACTCCTCCCATTAAAGCCATTAAGGCTCATAAACCCTCCTAAATGGCTACCAAAAGCCTATAAATAGGAGAGCATTCTATTGAAATTCGGATCGGAAAAAAGAGGAGAAAATCAGAAGATCAGAAAAAAAGGGATCAGAAAGAGATCTGAGAGAAAGAAAAAGAGAGAAAAACTCTGCTGAAGTTCTGCACCGGCCACCACTACAAGGTGACAAAAGTCCCTTGGGGGGCACCCCCCCAAGGTCCTTGCCTTCTCCTGCTGCCTCCAATGGCTTAGACGTGGCTTTTCAGCCCGTCTACTTAGCTTTTTATTGGACATAGGACCTTCTCTTGGTCTTTGTCCTCTAAAAACCTGAGGTTATAGCCAAGCCAAGCGAATCAAGAGCATCTTCTGTTCTCATCTGCATGGATGATGGCGAAGCCCATACATGGCTTGCGACCGTCAATCTGAACGAGTCCCCCACAATCTCCTGAAAAGTTAGATCTTCCTTTTCTTGCTTTTCATTGTAGTTTGTATTTTTCTAAAAGAGACAAAAATCACAAATCTTGTCTTTCATTATTGATAAGAATTGTAAATCGGCTATAAACGCCAAAATTGGCTATAAATGCCAAACAAAATCGCCTTTCACGGCAAACCAAGAAAATGTCTCTTTTCTTAAATATTTGTGCAATGGAAAACTTGAAAGAAGTTGATTTCCTTTTTACTTGCGAAGGTTGATCTCCGGATTACCACTTGCAATTCCAAGTAAAATAGAAAATCTGGCACACCCACACAAAGAAATGTTGATGCACGCTTTAGGGCCCGCCAGGGCGCGAAAGGGCCGGACCCGACGGACTCCCACGTTCCGCCGACCCCGGTAGCCGCCCCACGGCGCCTCGGAGCGCGTTCCATCAGTTACTCCCATCACCATTGAGATTGATGCTTCTTTGCAACAAATCCTTTTTCACCCAGATTAGTCTCAATGGCTTATGAGATTCCAGGCGAGATGGCTTCAAGCTTTGTTTACTAACTTTGATCAAGTCAGCTTTTCTCGTCTTCATCCTCATATTGTTCGTTTCAGCCAAATTATCAGCAAGTTATCTGGACCTCCAATGCTGAATGTTGATAACATCAATATTTTGTATAATTCTCTTAATGTAAACTTTCGATAACATTTAGTAGTTTGTTTATTTCCTTTATTAGGGAATCATATGTTATGTAAAAAAGGGGTATACCCCTTTTGGAAGAGGCTATAATCATCCTGATAATAGCCTTCCATCTTGTACTTTATTTCTGAGAAATTGAAGAACTAACTTACTATTCAAAAAAAAAAAAAAAAAAAAAAAAAAACCAACATGCATCATAGATGCCTTGAGATACTTTTCTAGCCTAAAATTTTGTTTGAGGTGATTTGTCGGGTTTGGAACGTTTTAATGTGATTTAGGGTTGTTTAAGACCGAGATGCGTGCTTCGGGCAGTTCGAGGGCTATTTTAATATAAAATTGTGATCTATTCGGTTCCAGTAAAATGTTGCCACCAAACTGCATGTCACGCAATTCAAGATCGAAAGGCGCGCTCTAGAAAATTCCTTAATATCTTTTTTTGGTTAAAATGTGTTTTGGGCTAATCCGGGCTTGTAACTATTCACATGGGGTTCTTAGCCATTTCTAACTGAAAATCTTATTTCGTGCGATCAATAGCCAGTATTTGGATGAAAAAGAGTGCCGGATGACTCCCCGGCATTTAAGGGTTTGATGGTCTAATCTTTTACTCTAAATGTGTTTCGTTCGATTATATGTTGAAGTGCGAGTTTTAGGATATCATGAGATTCGTTTTTCTCTAAAATGTGATTTGCGCGATTCTAGGGTTAGCACACATTGTAGGGGATTAAGGGTTGTATAAGACCGAAAGCCGTGCTTCGGGCAGTTCGTAGGGGATTCTAGGCGGGTATGGAAAAATGTTGGGTGTGAACCGCATTTCACGCCGTTCATGGTTGGAAGATGCGCTCTAGAAGTCTCACGCATTACATGGGATTAAGGGTTGTTTAAGAGTGAAACACGCGGTTCCGGCCGGTAGTAGGGGATTCCAAACAGCTTTGAAAAACTGTTGGCTCTAAATCACATTTCATGCAATTCATGGTCGACAGATGCGCTCTAGAAAATTCTGGGATATCATTTTCCTTTTAAATCGAGATTTAGGTAAATTCGGGCGTAAGAACTGATCGCGTGGGATTCTGAGCCGTTTCTACCTGAAATACACATTTTACCGTATTTAAAAAAACTCTTCTGTTTTAAAATTGGTTCAGGGGATTGTAGGGTTTTAAGCGACTTAAAATTGATTTAGAGTTGTTTAAGGCCGAAACGCGTGCTTCGAGCAGTTCGAAGGCTATTTTAATATGAAATTGCGCTTTATGTGGCTCTAGGAAAATGTTGGCTTCGACCTGCATTTCATGCAATTCGCGGTTGAATGACATGCTCTAGAAAACCGTGTTTTCCAAACCCAAGATTCGCCCGAAACCCGTTTTAAACCAAAAAGTATCTCAAAATATCCTAAAATGCACATCTTCACCTAGAATCCCTTTAAATGGATTTCGAGGCGTAAGATTAGACTAGGACACATGAAACCTTTGTTAGAGAAAAATAAGATCCTGGATTATTTTAGAGGTAGTCTTTTGACCGAGAATCGCGTGAAATACAGTGTATAGTCAACAATTTCGTAGACCCGCATAGATTGTGTTTTCGTTCAGAAGTACCGTACAACCCGCCCGAAGTTTGGGTTTTTGCCTTTACAAACACTGAACTCCCTAAAGTCTTTTCCAAACCCAAGATTCGCCCAGAACCCGTTTTAACCGAACAGTATGTCGAAATATCCTAAAATGCGTATTTCAACCCAGAATCCCTTCAAATGGATTTTGAGGCATAAGACTAGACAAGGACACCCAAAACCCCTGTTAGAGAAAAACACGATCCCGGATTTTTCTAAAGGGAGTCTCTGGACCGAGAGTCGCATGAAACATAGTGTAGAGTCAACAATTTTCTAGAGCCCCATAGATTCAGTTTTCATACAAAAGTACTGTACGACCCGCCCGAAGTTCGGGTTTTAGCCTTTACAAACACGGAACTCTCTGAAGTGTTTTCCAAACCTAAGATTCACCCGAAACCCATTTCAAACCGAAAAGTATCTCGAAATATCCTAAAATGAGCATCTCAAACTAGAATTCCTTCAAATGGATTTCGAGGCGTAAGACTAGACTAGGACACCCGAAACCCCTGTTAGAGAAAAATAAGATCCCAGATTTTCTATAGGGAGTCTTTGGACCGAGAGTCGCATGAAACACAGTGTAGAGTCAACAATTTCCTAGAGTCGCATGTTGGAATTAGGTGGGCCTTATGGACAGATTTTCAAAACTTTTGACCCACTTGACTCAGGGATCAAGAACCCATAAGGCCAAAAACCCTATCCAGGATGCAATCCCTCAATCTCATTAATCATGTACAGCAATATAACCTATCTAAAAGATAGAAATCAGCAACACCATGCAACCAATTAATCCACAACAAATAGAGAAGTAGATTATACCTTTGGATCCCGGTAGTGATCTAATGGAGGAGAAGACAATTATCTTGATCAATAACTCTTCTTGAAGCAATTTAGGATCTCCAAGACCTTGTTGTCTTCCACGCTATTGTAGACACCTCATTTGGCCCCCTATGATAGACTTAAACACCTGTCATATATAACAGTGCCCCCATTTCACCCATAATTGAATGGTTAATGGCATAATTCAGATTAATTAATGACAATGAAAATGCTTGTTGATAATTTTCAACAAAGTTCAAGAATATTTAAAAATTCATGAGAGAAAAGGCTGAATCGTATCGAGATCTCAAGTTCAACCCACTATTCAAACAAGGAATGGACTACAACACTATCCAACCCCTTTTCAGGCTACATAGAACACACTCAGGTTGTTCATAAAGAGATTACACTTAGTTTGCCTAAGTACAATATGATTAGCATGAATTAGGGGGCTAGAATCTTTGACCCAGGTATCCCTACTGATGGAACGCGCTCCGGGGCGCCCGCTGGGGCGGCTACCGGGGTCGGCGGAACGTGGGAGTCCGTCGGGTCCGGCCCTTTCGCGCCCTGGCGGGCCCTGAAGCGTGCATCAACATTTTTTTTGTGTGGGTGTGCCAGATTTTCTATTTTACTTGGAATTGCAAGTGGTAATCCGGAGATCAACCTTCGCAAGTAAAAATGAAATCAACTTCTTTCAAGTTTTCCATTGCACAAATATTTAAGAAAAGAGACATTTTCTTGGTTTGCCGTGAAAGGCGATTTTGTTTGGCATTTATAGCCGATTTTGGCGTTTATAGCCGATTTACAATTCTCATCAATAATGAAAGACAAGAGTTGTGATTTTTGTCTCTTTTAGAAAAATACAAACTACAATGAAAAGCAAGAAAAGGAAGATCTAACTTTTCAGGAGATTGTGGGGGACTCGTTCAGATTGACGGTCGCAAGCCATGTATGGGCTTCGCCATCATCCATGCAGATGAGAACAGAAGATGCTCTTGATTTGCTTGGCTTGGCTATAACCTCAGGTTTTTAGAGGACAAAGACCAAGAGAAGGTCCTATGTCCAATAAAAAGCTAAGTAGACGGGCTGAAAAGCCACGTCTAAGCCATTGGAGGCAGCAGGAGAAGGCAAGGACCTTGGGGGGGGTGCCCCCCAAGGGACTTTTGTCACCTTGTAGCGGTGGCCGGTGCAGAACTTCAGCAGAGTTTTTTCTCTCTTTTTTCTTTCTCTGGATTCTTTCTGATCCCTTTTTTTCTGATCTTCTGATTTTCTCCTCTTTTTTCTCGATTTTCTTTCGATCTCCATTTCAATGGAATGCTCTCCTATTTATAGGCCTTTGGTAGCCATTTAGGAGGGTTTATGAGCCTTAATGGCTTTAATGGGAGGAGTTACAAGATTTATTTCTTGATTTTGTAACTCCTTTTTCTTGAATCTGATTGGCCGATGGAGATTAAGGGCTTTTAATCACCTTAATTACCATAATGGGAGGAGTTTCATGGTTTAAATGCCATGAATCAATTGACTTGTAACTCCCAAATGCTTGATTCTGATTGGGCCGTCCAAAGAAATGAATTAATGACTGCAATAAAGCTAGTCAATTAACCACATTAATTGGTCGCCGAGCAGTCGAAGAGTCGCGGGCCATGCCGTGTCTTCTGGAATTCTTCTGGCGATGATCATCGATGGATCTACATGCTGATCGACATCGGATGAACATGTAACTTCAGACATTGATAGCTAAGAGTGGGCCGGTGACATCTGTCTTGTCGATTTCACGATCGGTCGGACAGAAAGTGCACTTTCTTGGTCGACCGGTTGGCGATCTTGGAGCGATCAATGATGATTTTATGCTTTTGACGGCGGATCCGAGATGTCGTCGGATATGAGTCAATTTCAAGCACTAAAAATCACATTTTCAGGAAACCACAGGGGCCAAAGTGCGCGAAACGCGAAAAAAGACGAAAAAACGGGTCACCGGCGGAAAATCCGGTGACCCGGACCTCCATGGTCGCCGGCGACCATGGACCGGCGACCATGGGCCATGGTCGCAGGGGCCTGCGACCATGGGCCATGGTCGCAGGGGTCTGCGACCCTGGGGGATTTTTCCCCTTCGGAGCCCGTTTTGCGGTCGTTTTGAGGTCTTTTTCGTCGCCGTTTTCTTCTGTATTTTTCTTGACATTTCTTCTCATTTGTTGGCTTGATTTCCCTGTAGAAAACTTGATGAGAATCCTTGCATTTTTAGAGTGCAAAGTTTCCAATTTTCCGGGAAAGCCGAAGACTTTGTCGCGTAGAGCTGCTGATTTTCCGCCAGAAGCTGAAACTTGGTCAAACGATGTCGGAATGACCTGAAATTTGAGGTGAAGCCTCCTGAGCAATAAATAAGACCAACCATAGGCTTTTGTTTGAGTTTTGAAGCCGTTTGGGGTCCCGTCGATGCTTCACTTGATTTTGCTGCGGGGAAAATGCCGAGCGTTGATATGTGGCCAAACGATGTCCGATTGACCTGAAATTTGACGGGGAGCCTATTGGAGTCATTTTGAGACGTTCCATGGGCTCCGTTTTGGATGTCATGGTCCCGGGTTGCTCCGCCGCCGGTAGGCTTGATTTTCTCTCGGAGCATCGAAACCTGGTCAAACGTTGTCGGAATGACCTGAAATTCGACGTGCAGCCTTTTGGAAGCATGTTGAAGCCACTCATGCACTTGGTTTGATGAGCGAAGGCTTCGGTGGTTCCCGCCGCCGGGAGGCTTGATTTTGCTGCTCGAGCATTGATGGAGGGTCAAACGTTGTCGGTTTGACTTGAAATTTGGCATAGAGCCCTTTTGAGACATGCTGGAGTCATCTGTAGGCTTTGATCGAAGTTTTGACGTCTCCGATGATGTCGCCGCCGGGAGCTCCCGTTTAGCTGTCGGAGAAGTGAAGTTAGGCCAAATGTTGTCGAAATGGCCCGAAACTTCATGTGTACTCTTCTCTTGGCTATCTTGAAGGATCTTGCAGTTTTTGTTTGATTCTGACAAGATTTGAATTTTTGGAGAAGTTGCATTGCCTATTTATGGCAGGTTGCGACTTCATGCAGCTTTCTTGATTTGAAGAGGCAAAGTGACATTTTTGGTGTCAACAAATGCCCCCTCGAGGTACAGCGACGAATTGCTTGACTTTTGTAGTCGATGTGCCTCGAAGAGTTTTTGAAGGAGAGCTTGTGTCTTGACCAAGAGTCTTTGAGCAATCCTTCCTTTGGTAGAGTAGCCTTTGAGCTTCCAGGGGAATTTTATGGTAGTGAAAGGAATCACACACCATCTCGAGGCAAAGTTTTGAAGATGACATCAGGGATGTGGATTTGGGTTTCTGTTTTTGATCTTGTGACCTAACCAGCTATATATGGCGGGTTAGGGGATCGGGTTTTGGTTTTGACCTTGTGACCCAACAAGCTGTATGTGGCAAGTTGGGGGATCATGATTTGGTTTTTGGTTTTGGTCTTGTGACCTAACAAGCTGTATGTGGCAAGTTAGGGGACCAGGATTTGGTTTTTGGTCACTCTTTGGGACTGTGTGGGTCCATTGGAGTGGTTTGGATTTTTGTGGAATGTCAATTTCAAGATTTTGGCTCAACTTGGTATATGAGGCTGGATGGTTTGATTTTTGGAAGCTCATGGGGCTTGGAATTTTTTGTATGGTTCAATCAACTCAAAAGAGGCATGGAACCATTTTTGTATGCTCTTGGTAAGAGGGATTTTTTTTCCTGACTAAAAGCCCATTTTTTTTTTTTTTTTTTTTCAGTGCCTAGGTGGTCAAACCTGGCTCATATGGGCTAGCCCATGGGACCTTAAGCTTTTTAGGATGGCTTAGATCACATGTTGGGCCATTTTTGTAAAGAATATCTAAAGATATCTCATTTGGATAGAGAATATCTAAAAATATCTTTATGGGAGAGAATCTCTCATATTTCCTTAATTTGGGAGAGAATATCTCAAGGTATCTTTCTTTTTGGGAAGAAATCTTCAATATCCTTTTTTGTTGGAGAGAATCTCTCATTGATTGATTTTGGGAGAAAATCTCTCAAAGACATCTTTCTTTTTGGGAAAGAATCTTTCTAATTCCTTCTCTTTTGGTAAGGTTACTAATTAGTAACACTTACCTTTCTTCTTTGTTTCCTTCTTTGATTTGCTCTCTCCTACAAAAGCAAAGGAAGGTAGGATCTCTTGCTCTTATTGCTTTCTTTTGCAACAATCTCAAGAGAGCTCCAAGACCAAGAGTTTTTCTTCTTCAAGGATCTTCAAGCTTTTTCCTTTTTCTTTTCCATCAATGGCTTCAAGTAAGTTTTCTCTCTTCTTCTTTCAAGAAAACTCCATGTAGAGAATAGGATGGTAAAAAAGAAAGTTTCTCTTCTTTTTTTTTTTTTTTCTTTTTTTTTTTTCTTTCTATTCTTCTTCTCTTTTTTTTTTTCCACGTGATTTCTTTTTTTTCACGTGTGTCTCTTTTCTCTTTTTTTTTTTTTTTTTTTTTTTCTTTTCTTTCTCCTTTTTTTTTTTTGAGAAAGTTTCTTTTTTTTTTGCCTGCGACTTGATTTGCTAACATTTTTTCTTGTCAGCTGACTTGCCACAGGATTCCGATGACTTTGAACCATCAATGGACGCAAATGTCGATGATGCTTCTGATGAGTTCATGGAGGAAGAGAGTGTTCCGCCAGTCGTCGAAGAAGGTACTTTGTAGTGATGACCCTGATGATTTTTTTTTTTTTTTTTTGAACAGGATCATATTCATACCTTTTTGTGTTTCATTTGCAGGTTTTGAAGTGACAGAAGAGAGTCCATCGCTTTCTTCAGAACCAGAGCAAGGGATGCCAGAGGTCGATCCGGAGGTAGAGACCAGTTCAGACATGATTGAGGAGATGCCTCGTGTTGAGATTCCCTCTCCAGTGGCTCCAAGTGAAAAGAGTTCTTTTGTTACTCTTCCAATGGGACATGACATGAGCGGCCGATCAGCGGAGAAGGGTGCATCTTCATCCAGTTCGTCTCTTCAATTTGCGAAGAAGGTGCTGGCTCGGGTTTTGAGTTCTTGGGTCAAGACTCTCCTTTCTGGACACTTGGAGGCAGGATTTGGCATGATCCCACATGTACAGGAGATTCTGACCGACACCGAAGAGGTTGGTCTGGATGTCACAGGTGCCAGGGCGATCGTTGATAGGATCATTGCACTGGGTGACAAGTGGTTTGAGACCATGGGCTTCCCTGACGACCAATTCTTCAAGGAGATGTTCTTGGACCCTGCTGATAAGGCTAAGTCTGACCTGAATGAGGCTACACAAAGCAAGAAGCAGCTAGTTCGGGAGAAGAACAAGGAAGAGCTAGCCATCATTGGATTGAGGCATGACCTTAACGTCCTTGATAGGGAAGTTGAGGAGGCCAGGAAACGTCTTGAGCATTTGAAGGCACAAGTCGATGCGAAGTGGGCTGCTATAACAGAGGCTCGTGACAGGGAGAGTACTCTGATCCGCAGGGTTGCAGATGCCGGTCAAGTTCTCGAGAGGAGGACTCTAGAAAACGAACGATGGCAAACTGCTGGGGAAGAGCTTCCCGGTGTAAAAGAAGGGTTACGACATTCGCCAGCATCTCATGGCAAGTTCCTGAAGAAGCGTGCCTTGGAAACTCTGACGGATGAGGCCAAAAGTTTGCTTGAGGAGCTGAAGCTTTGGCTGGAGACCATTTTTGGCTGAGCTCCTGATTTTTTATAGCAGAAGCCATTCTTCTTTTTTCTTTTTTTTTTTTTGGTACCACATGTATTTTTTTGGTACTTCTTTTTTTTTTTTTGTAGTGCTTATAAACACTTTCTTTTTTTTTGGTACCACATGTATTTTTTTGGTACTTTTCTTTTTTCTTTTGTAGTGCTTGTGAACACTTTCTATTTTTTTTTTTGCTTTGGTACCACATGTATTTTTTTGGTACCTTTTTTTTTTGTTTTCCCTACGCTCACTCAAATCTTTTTGTGATGAAAGCAATTGCTAAATGGGATTTGATCAAAAGCTTTGTCATTTTGTGAAAATCTTTTGTCAAATGGTTGTTTTGGTAGGGGAAACGAATTTGGCGTGAAAGCCGGATTTTTGTGGCATTTACAGCCAGTTTTGACATGAGAGTCAGGTTTTTTTTTGTGTGGCATTTATAGCCGATTTTTGAGATGGCATAAGAGCCAAAAATTTTGTTCGTGGCATGGGAGCCAATTTTGAGATGGCATGGAAGCCGAAATTTTATGGCGTAAAAGCCAAAATTTTGGTTGGCATGGAAGCCGGTGTTTGTTTTGTGGCATCTATAGCCAGTTTGGTGGCATTGATAGCCAATTTGTGGCATTTATAGCCGGTTTTGGTGGCATTGATAGCCATTTTTGAAAGCCAAGTTTTGGTTTGTCGGCGTGAAAGCCAATTTTTTGTGGCATTGATAGCCGGTTTGTGGCATTTATAGCCGGTTTGGTGGCATTGATAGCCGGTTTTTGGGCAAAAGAGCCAGGTTTTGGCGTTTATAGCCAGATTTTTTTTTTTGCTTTCAAAATGCAGGTATCGACTAAATGTCGCCTCCCCGCTGAATGGTCTTGCAAGTATCGATGGAATGTCGCTTCCTTGCTCATTCGGTTTTGCGAGTATTGATGGAATGTCACTTCCTCGCGGGTTAGGTTTTGCAAGTATCGATGGAATGTTGCTTCCTCGCGAATTGGGGTGCAAATATCGACTAAGCGTCGCTTCCCTGCTTTTCCCAAAACTTTTGATTTTGCGGGTACTGACTTGATGTCGTTTCCCCGTGATTTTTGAAATTTGAGGTTTTCTCGAACCTTTGAAATTTGGGTTGTGGATAGCAACTGGTATGTTGCATCTCCACGATTTTTGAAATTGGGTTGTGGATATCAACTGGTTTGTTGCTTCTCCACGGTTTTTGGATTTTGCAAGTATCGACGAAATGTCGCTTCCCTGCGATTTTGGGTGCAAGTATCGATGGAATGTCGCATCTTGCTTTTTTTCAAAATTTTTGTTTTGCGGGTACTGACTTTGATGTCATATCCCCACGATTTTTGAAAAACCATTTTTTTTGTTTAAAGACACGAGGGTCGTAAATTTTGACCTAGAACCATTTGGCGGTAAAAGGTAAGGTGGACTAGGGTGGAAATCCCTGAATCCGGATTTTTGTTTCAAACCATGAATTTTGGTTCAAGGATCGAAAGCTTTGGTCAAGTCAGGGAGAGGCTCCTAAACTTGAATTTTTGTTTTTGAACAATGAAACAATGAAAGTAAGCATTGTTTTTGAATCTCTAGAAATTTTGACATTTGATATGAAAATTCTAAAGAGAGTGGGTTTGACGAGCGAGTACCTGAGAACAGGTTTTGGCCATACAGGCATTGCTCTTACCCAGTTGGGTAAGTCTTCAAGGGTAGTACCGCTTCAAGAACTTGCCGTTGATAGGCAGCATACATCTGTCGCCTTCCATGTTTAGGAGGGCATATGCGCCGTTGGAGAAGACCTTGTCGATGACGTAGGGTCCCTCCCATTTTGGTTCAAACTTGCCTTTGGACTTGTGAGCGAAGACCATTGGTCTTTTTACCGCAAGAACCAAGTCACCCTTTTTGTAGGCGCGTTGCCTGACCTTTTTGTCAAAAGATCCTGCCATGCGTGCTTGGTAAAGTTCAATGCTTTGTCGAGCTTCGAGCCGTCTCTCGTCGAGATTGTCCAGCTCATGGAGTCGCAATTTGACATTGCTTTCTTGAGTCATGTCATTTTGTAGAGATACCCTCAGAGAAGGAATTTGTACCTCTAGGGGCACGACAGCTTCGCATCCATAGACCAAGGAGAATGGTGTGCTATGGGTTGGTCCTCGAACGGTGGTTCGATAGGCCCACAAAGCTTCAGACAGTTTGTCGCTCCAGTCTCTTTTGTGACTAGAGACCATTTTCTTGAGGATTTTGCAGAGTGTCTTGTTGAAGGCTTCTGCTAATCCGTTTGCTGCCGGATTGTATGGAGTCGAAGGACAGCTTTGAATTTTGTATTTGTCGCAGAACCTGTAGAATCGATGATCCCGGAATTGTGGTCCGTTATCATGGACGAATCTTTTGGGTATGCCAAAACGACAAATGATATTGGTGCGTAGGAACTGAAGAACTGATGAGGTCTTCATTTCGTTGAACGCAAATGCTTCTGACCACTTGGAGAAATAATCCGTTGCGGCGAAGATGAAGCGATGACCTTTGCTTGAAGGGGGAGAGATAGGACCTATGATGTCCATGCCCCATGCTTCGAAAGGCCATGAGATTGCTGTAGGATGTAGCCATTCCGGAGGCATGTGAATGTAGTCTCCATGAACTTGGCATTGTTGGCAGCGCTTAGCAAATTGCATTGCATCAGCAACCATGGTAGGCCAATAGTAACCTAACCTTTTTATCTGATCATAGAGCTTAGGACCTGCCTGATGGGCTCCACAAAGACCAGCATGAACTTCTTTAAGTGTTTCTTCGGCCTCTTGTTGTGACAAGCAGCGTAGGAGTACTCCGTTGAAGGATTTCCTGTAGAGGATTTTTGAAGGAATATCCAAATGAAAGTTTGGGGCTCGCCTTTGTATGCTTACCCGTTCTTTTGGATCTTCAGGTAGGATTCCGAACATAGTGTAATCAATGAACGGATCCCTCCAGTCGACGATTGAAGGTTGAAGGATAGAGATCCGACTTCCAACCACTCGGTGGCATTCGGCAACTGCTTGGTGTGTGTTAAGAGGAGGGAGGATCCTTCTCTCGTACACTGTAATTTGCATGTTTTCCCCTTCCTGGATCGCCATTGATGCGGCAAGTCCGGCCAGGGCATCTGCACGGATATTTTCACCTCTACGAATGTGAGTGATGTTGCAGACGTCAAACTTTTGCAGAAGCGATTGTGCCTTGTTGTAATAAGGCAGCAGATCGGGCTTCCTGACTTCATATTTCTGATTCATCTGGTTGACGATCAGTTGAGAGTCTCCAAAGACTTCCAGCATAGTGATACCGGATTCGATGGCGAGTTCCAATCCTAGGATCAGAACTTGGTATTCAGCTGCATTGTTTGTGCATGGTTCCAGTAGCGAGAAAGCGTGTGGAATCATGCATTTGTCGGGGCTAACAAAGAGGATGCCAACTCCCGAGATCAGCTTTCTGTTTTCATTTGTCCTGGTTGCACCGTCAAAGTACATGTCCCAGGAGGCATTTGGTGAGGAAGTCTCCACGTTGTAGACAGGTTCGTCTGGGAGATCATCTCTGAGTGGTGAATCTTTAGGCAATGGATGCTCTGCGAGGAAATCTGCTAGAGCTTGGCCTGTGATTGCTTTTTGTGGTACATACCTAATATCAAATTGTGATAGAAGGATGGACCATTTTGCCAGTCGGGCATTGAGAGAACCTGCCTTTGTGACAAGGACCTTCAAGAGGTTGATCCTCGAGACCAGGTAGACTGTGTTGGAAAGCAAGTAGTGACGTAGCTTTTGTACGGCGAACATCACTGCAAGGCATTCTTTTTCGACTGGAGAGTAGCGATGCTCTGCACCTACTAGCATGCGGCTGAGGTAGTATAGAGCAGCTTCTTTTCCCTCACCATTCTCTTGTGCAAGCAAAGCGCCTACAGAATGATCAAGAGCTCTTGTGTACAAGATGAATGGTTTTCCAGTGGCAGGGGCAGCTAACACTGGAGGTTTGGTCAGGTATGACTTGATATCTTGAAATGCGGCTTCACAGTCGGCATCCCAGACAAAGTCTACACCCTTTTTCATCAATCGAGAGAATGGACGGCATTTCCCTGAAAGATTGGAGATGAACCGTCTGATGTAGGCCAATCTCCCTTGGAGCCCTTTTAGTTCTCTCAAGGTTCTTGGAGAGGGCATTTCTAGAATAGCCTTGACTTTTATGGGGTCAAGTTCTATTCCAGCTTTCCGAACAAGGAATCCGAGAAACTTACCCGACGAGACGCCGAAGAAGCATTTTAGAGGATTCATCCGCAGTTTGTGTTTGCGGAGTCGGAGGAAGACTTCCCGAAGATCTTTGAGATGGTCTTCTTTTCTTCTGCTTTTGACGGCGAGGTCATCAACGTAACATTCGACCGTCTTGTCCTGCATATCTTGGAATATTTTCATCATAGCCCTCTGATATGTGGCACCAGCATTTTTCAGACCAAACAGCATGACAGTGTAGCAATACACGCCAAATGGAGTCCGAAATGAAGTGTGTTTTTCATCCTCGGGATGCATCTTTATCTGATTGTAACCAGAGAAGCCATCCATGAATGTCATTCGCTCGAATCCGCAGGTATTGTCAATCATCACCTCCGGTATGGGGAGCGGGAATTCATCTTTAGGGCAAGCGCCATTCAGGTCTCTATAGTCAATACAGACCCTGATCTGCCCATTTTTCTTTGTCACGGGGACAATGTTGGCCAACCATTCTGGATGTTGTTCCTCACGGATGAAGCCGACACTTTTGAGTTTTTGAACTTCTTGTTCAATTTTATCCATCACATCTGGACGGAATCTTCTTTGGCCTTGTTTGACAGGCTTGACGTCTTCTTGAAGATTGAGTTTGTGGACTGCTACTTTGGGGTCTAAACCAGGCATTTCAGCATAGGACCATGCAAAGCAATCAACGAACTCACGAAGAAAAGCGATATACTTGGGTAACTCATCATCCTTTATATTCTTACTTATGAATACAGGACGTGGGTTATCGGGTGTTCCCAAGTTTATCTTTTGAACAGGATCTTCTGTCGGAAGGTTCGAAGGTGGTTCCTCCACAATATTTTCGGAGGCTTCCAACTCAACGAAACCTTCTGGAGTTTCAACTGCATTACCAGACCAAGGCTCTGTTCCTTTCCATGGATTTTCTTGATTGGTGATCTCCTCAAGGCTTGCTATGAGATAGTCCCAATCGCCTGTTGAGTCTGGTATTTCTTTTGGAGACGAGGGTTCTTCTGGGTCAGGATGCCACAAGTCTGTATTATCGGACGATTCCTCTTTATCATCAGAGAAATCATACCAATTGGATGAGCTTCCTGGATGTTTGTCAGGTAACTCTTTAAAGAGATTTCCAGGGAGATCGATGTCTTCGTGGACTTTAGATGTTGAGGCTTGGTCGGTAAAACGACTTTTAAGCCTTTGTGTCAACTGTCTCAGAGGAGTGTCGGGATCATACCCTAACCCATATGAAGACTTTTCTACATGACCGTAGAGTCTCCAATCTTCCAGCTGGCTTTTGGTCAAGGCGGGCTCCAATGGCGTGAGAATACCGCGTCTTTCTCCCAAACCGACTGGGTTTTGAGCGTCATAGCCCATTTTCTTCATAATTGCTTGTGCCACAGGACTATATAGAGATAGCTGAGGCATACCTTCATTTTGGAAAGGTTCCAGCATGGAATTTGATGAAGAAGCGTCCGATCTATGGAAGAAGATCGGCCTTTGCTTTGGTGATGTTGCCGGAACAACAAAGGTAGCAGACGTAGGATCTTCTACATCAGCAGGTGTCTCCATCGGAGTGAGAGCAGGCTGAACTTGCTGAGTGTCAGCTTGGCTTGACGATGCATCGTCTTCTGGCTCTGAGTCCGAGTCTGTGTCTTGCATGATAGACACGAGAGAGACAACAAATTTGCCCCCAGGCTTTTGTTTCGCCTTCTTCACTTTAGTCGTGATGACCAAAGGTTTTGAATTCTTGAGGGAGATAACGAAGGGAGATTGACTACTCTCTTCTAATTTGCCGGAGGGTTTGTTTTCTTCCGGTGATTTTTGAGGAGCCTTGCATTTATCTTTCTGGAGATTTTCAGCAGGGGGTGCTATTTCCTCTTCTTCTTCTTTTTCGCCTTCATACATTTGGGAGTCTGCGAAGTGGACTTCTTTACCTTTGAAGGGTTTTCTGTCCGCAAAGACTCGATGTACCATGCCGTCGTCGCCGACGAACTTGATGCATTGATGTAGAGTTGAAGGAACAACATCGTTCTCGTGTATCCAGGGGCGTCCGAGAAGGATGTTGTAGCATGAAGGGGTTTTTATTGCATACACAGTGACCTCAGAGATAAGATCACCGATTTGCAATTTGAACCTGATTTTGCCGATAGGCCTTTGAGTGCTCCCATCGTATCCAAAGATAGATACAGATGTGTGGCTTAGCTTGCTGGGTGGGATGCCCAACTCTTCAAGAGCCGAAGTGGAGATAAGGTTGAGTGCAGAACCTGGGTCGATCTGAACTCTATGTATCGGCATTTCTTTGATGTACCCTGTGAAGTACAGGGGTCGGTTGTGCCTTGCTTCGCCAAGTAGGAGGTCTTCCTTAGTGAAGGCGATGGTTGCACTGGCTGCCTTTTGAACCGAGAGGCATTGGATGCATGATCCCTCGCTTTTCTCTTTTTCTCCTTTTAAGGAGGTTTCTGAGTTTTTGACCCGGTAGTCCATTTCAATTTGGAGGACTTGTGGGGCATGTTTGTCGACATCCTCATTCAGTTTTTGTAATTCTGAGATGAGATTATCACGAGTGCGTGGAGACATTCGTAATAAATCCAGGATGTGAAGACGTGCAGGTATGTGTTTGAAGTGCTCAACCAAGTCATACTTGAAAGCCTCCTTCGGGCCTGCATGTTCATCATTGTTGCCACTGGGGGCGCTTACAACATCTTTTCCCGAAGGATTTACATAAGTAAAGGAAGATTGGTTGTAACTCTTGTGGTAGTCCCGGCCCGAACGGGTGCCTCTACCAACTTCGAGAGCTTCTTGAGAAGGATCTTCGTTTGGAAGATTGTCTTCAGGATCAAGAGGCTGTCGTTTTTCATCTACTGGGGATGTATCTGCAGCAGAGTTGTCATCCTCAGTGATTGTGTTGCACGGAGCATTTTCCGGGAGCAAGTCCTGAACAGCATCCAGCAGCTTTTCTTCTTCGTTGACCCATCCATCACCCCAAGTTGGGTTTTCTTCATGATGATGAGTCGGGAAGAATGTGTATCCTGAAGTCACAGTCTCAGGAGAAGAAACCTGAGAGGGTGTCATCTCTGTGAAAGTCACGTGAGACAAGGTAGCTCCAGAGGATACATTGCTAGGCGTCGTCGGAGTGTAGGTAATCTCATCAGACGACGCTTCAGAGGAGCTATAGTCCTGATATATTACATTACAGGAAGCTCTGATAGGAGATGTTGCCTGCTCGGAGTCAGACTCATCCTCGGATGTAAGAGGATCGTCAATCCAGCAATGTTCTCCATTTTCAGGAGTTAAGGGTGGATGTACCTGATTATCTTCAGGGACTTCCGGCTCTGGATTGTGAGGAATCTCGTTGACGCGGTCTTGCTCTTGTTCTAGAGCGAGACGCTGCAAGATCCTTGCATATTCTTCAAGATCAGGCATGGGAGCCAGATCCTCTTCTTCGTCTTCTCCGTGTGGCTCAACATAGTTGATTTCCACTGGAGCAATGACAGGTGCTGGGTTAACAGCATCTTCTTGTGCAGCCTCTTGGTCTTCTTCATCATCAGACCAGGATCCTTGTGGCTGTAAGGGGTTATACCAGATTACTGGCATAAGGTGAGTTTCAGGAACCCATTCTTCATCGGAGAGATATTCTCCTGTTTCAAGGGATTCCTCCCACTCATCGGTGTAGTTGGGCTCGAACCCATCGTCGGTGTCGCTGGACTCGTATCCATCAATGGAGAATCCAACTACCGAGTTGCAAGAATATGATGCCCCCTGCACAGCTTCTTCTCTGAATTGAGGTGGCATGAAATCACTGAGAGTGAGTTTTCTTACCCCCTTTGAAGTCTCTGGAAGGGACGTTTCTGTTGCCCCGAGTGAAGTGGTAGAGGAGACCTCTGCCTTTTCAGGGACTTCTTGTTTTGGCTGGGTCTTCTCTTGCCGTTTGAGCCTGAGGAGATGTTTCCTAGCCTGCCTTCGCTGTTGAGCTGTTGGCTTTGTTTTGACGATCTCCCAATTTTCATCTTCCAGGAGATCGGGATGTACCCATATGGGTTGTCCGTCTGGTGTCGGGCAAGGAACCAACACTTCGGACGTTTGAATTCTTTTTATCACCTTGAAGGAAGTAGTGATCTTCCTCTTCGGTGATTTTGGTGTTTGTCCACGTGACACCATGTTGACGGAGGCGGGGCCATAGTTTTTATCAAAGGTGATGACTCCGTTTTTCCACATCTCGTTTATCTTCTCTCTCACAATAAAGCATTGATTGAGAGGATGCGAAACCATCTGGTGGTATAGACAGTACCGAGGATCATTGGTTTTGCCAACGTCTCCAGGTCTTTTGGGCTCTGGCAAAATGAGTTTGCCATTTGCTAGGAGAGCCTCAAAGATTTCTTCGACGTCTTCATCGAACGGATATTTCTTTTCTACTCGCTCTTTGAAGGCATCAGAGAGTTCAGGTCTCCTACCTGCAGCTCTATTTTCAGCTTTCTTTGGTTGCTGAGGAGCTGACTTAGTCTGCACATTGAGAACCTCCTTCTTCTTTGGTTTAGAGGTTGCAACAGCAGTCGGCTCTTTCTTTGATGATTTCTGACTGTTGAGGTCTTTGATCACCGTTTCAGCTTCCATGGAAGCTTCCAGGAGTTCCCCCAGGTTCTTGGATTTATTGCCGATGATCATGGAGCGGATTTTAGCTCTCATGTTGTTTCGGCAGATGTCGACTAGCGACGCTTGTGGCAATACATCTGAGCATTTGTACGCCATTGCTTTCCAGTTGTGAATGAAGTCATAAGTTGACTCATTCTCTCCCTGTTTTAGGCTGCAGAGCTGAGCCATAGTAACAGGATGATCCTCACCTTGGAAGTGGGTCAGGAAGCGTGTCTCCAGCATAGCCCAGTTCTGAATGGAGTTCTCCGGCAGAGTGGAGTACCAATCGAAGGCCGTACCTTTTAGGGTACTTGCAAAGAGGCGGATCTTGAGTGCATCTTGATCCGCGATAGCTCCCGTCAAGATCTTGAAGTGGATGACGTGCTGTCTGGCTGATCCTTTCCCCGTATATGTTTGGAGAGTAGGATGTTTGAATTTTGTGGGGAACGGGACCGAGTCCATCCATAAAGGATATGGTGGCTTGATCCCATGCTCTTTGAGTATATCCTCTTCTTTAGCTTTGGCGAGGATACTGTCTACGTCCTTTTTGGTGAGGGTGCGTGACTCATTTTCTTCTCCATTTCCCTCGTTATTGCTATGATTTGGAGGAGGCTCATTGTTCACCTGATTTTGGACGACAAGGAGAAGGTTTTCCATCAGAGTTTCAATCCTCTGCTGGCCTTGTTCCAACTGCTGGATGCGTGTGAGCGCATTATCTCGAGGTGGATTTTGAGGTGGCGGCTCAGAACTTGTAGCCAAGACGTTCATCCCTCGGGATTCGAACGAAGAAATCGTCCTGGTGACCGAGCTTGGGCTCATTCTTTTTGATGAAGAGCTTGATGAAGGATTACTCTCCCGTCCTTGGCTTGAAGGGGCAGGAGATTCTTCTGGATGTCTTCGTGTCCCGGTGACGCTACGGGTCACCGGACGTCGGACATGGATTTTTGATGCTGACTTTTGGCGTCTTCTGGTTTTTCCAACCATATGGACGGCAGCAACTTGGTCGGGTCTTTCTTTTTCGACCCATTTGTGGGAGACTTGAAGTGTAGGAGGCTGGGTCCGTTGCTTCTCTAGTCTCTTTTGTCGATATGACGCACGGCGGCGTGCTCGACGAGCGATTTGAGCTTCAGTCAGCTCTGGCTGGGCTCTGACGATGAAGGATGTGCTCCCTCGGGCGCAGCAGCCGAGCCTGTCTTCTTTGTAGCTAGGCAAGGACAGGATCCCGACCCGGTCCTTTGCTTGTTGCAGCGAAGCTTTGAACCTTTCGAGTTCGGCCCCTGTAGAGATGAAGGGTCGAACTGAAGGAGTGTAGGCCTTAGCAGGTGCTTGTAGAGGCCTGGTGATGCATGATCTGATTTTGGGCTTGTGGGAGCAAGCCGGTTCATGCTGGGTCGACTTGGGAGTCAGGTTGGAGATGGGTCTCTCCTCTTTCATGTAGGCAAGAGGGTAGAACTGGTTCTCCTTGAGTGGGGCCAGGTATGCTGGCTTGGTGGATGTTTGAGACCTCCTTTGTTTTGGGGAAGGTCTTGGAGACCAAGTCTTGGGATAGACCTGGTTGTTTGTGGGTCGAGGCTTCGCGGGGGTGCCGCGGGCTTCGGGCTTTTGGGCTTTCGCCTTTGGTGTCACGAGAGTGACACGTTGAGAGGCGATCTTCTGCTTTTTGGCAGGAGCAGCTTGTTCTTCGGGAAGTGGGAATGGTCCCAGTGTCCCAAAGAAGATAGTCCGGGGAGTCGAGGTCGACCCGGAGTTCAGAGAGTTGCCGAGGGAGTTGACGCTTCGGCAGCTGACAGGGCGCTTATGGGTGCGCGCGCTTTGCTTCTGTTGAAGCATGAGCTGGTGCTTGTTCTCATCGAAGATAATGGTTAAGGCTGCCATTGTTAGTTTCGAAAAAGTTCTCTGAAACAAGACCACATCCATTAGTAATCACAAGAATATAATGATCATAAATGGGAATTTCTATGGTTGTCTTTTCAAATCGCTTAAGGGATATGACCCAAGCGACATGAAGAAGGCAAAAAGCCATAGATGGTACAATTGTTCTGACAGGAAGTATGGTGAGCCCAGAATGAGCGTTCCAGTGACTGCTAGAAGCAATTGTAAACCTAAATTCGACTTATCGAGAAGCAGGGCTTGCTCGAGATAAGAAGAATATAAGGTAGGAGTTACAAATGTGCGGGTCACAGATACAGTAGACCCTGAAAGGGCGTACCAGTATTGCTATGCACAAATGTTGGAGATCGCATCCACGAGATGGGATTCTCTTTTTTTTGAAATGTCAAGATTGGATTCATCAAAGAGAGCAGATGGTATTCCGATCCGAATACGGGCTCAACGATTTTCGCGAGCACCAGTACCCAGAAGGGAAGGAACCACAATTTCTCGGATCTGAATCTAAAATGACGAGAGTTTTTTTTTTTTTGAAGATTTTTTTTTAAGATTTTCATTTTTTTTTTTTAAAAAAAAATCTTTTTTTTTTGTTTAAGATTTTTTTTTGAAAATCCTTTTTTTATTTTTTATTTTTTATTTTTTTTTATTTTGATTTTTTTTATTTTTTTTTTTGAAAATCTTTTTTTTTTTATTTTTGATTTTTTTTATTTTTAAGATTTAAAGACGAGAGAGTACACATAGGCCTCCTAACCCGGTCTTATGAAACCTCAATTGATAGAATTGCCCCCAGGTAAGGGTAGGATTACTTAATGAACCCGTTTGGAGGACCCTTGCCTAGAACAGTCAAGCTGTCTCCACACTCTGGACAAGGCTTTTCTTGAATCAATCGTGATCAAAGAACGCAATTGGTTTAACCTTAGTGGTCTATGTCCCTTTTTTTTTTATAAAAATCCCAAATAGACTCATCGAAGAGAAACGATGGCCCAAAACCTTAGTCGAACGGGCTCAACATTTCTGCAAGCACCAAAGAACGATAGGATAGGAACAAAGTTTCTCAATTTTGAATCCAAACTAAGAAAACTAAATTTTTTTTATTTTATTTTTTTTTTAATATTTTTTTTTTTGAAATCTCTAATGAACTCATCGAAGAGAAACGATGGTCCAAAACCTTAGTCAAACGGGCTCAACATTTCTGCAAGCACCAAAGAACGATAGGATAGGATCAAAGTTTCTCAATTTTGAATTCAAACTAAGAAAACTGATTTTTTTTTTATTTTTTTTAATTTTTTTTTTTGAAATCTCTAATGAACTCATCGAAGAGAAACGATGGCCCAAAACCTTAGTCGAACGGGCTCAACATTTCTGCAAGCACCAAAGAACGATAGGATAGGATCAAAGTTTCTCAATTTTGAATTCAAACTAAGAAAACTGATTATTTTTTTATTTTTTTTATTTTTTTTTTTTTTGAAATCTCTAATGAACTCATCGAAGAGAAACGATGGCCCAAAACCTTAGTCGAACGGGCTCAACATTTCTGCAAGCACCAAAGAACGATAGGATAGGATCAAAGTTTCTCAATTTTGAATTCAAACTAAGAAAACTGATTTTTTGATTTTTTTTTTCTTTGAAATCTCTAATGAACTCATCGAAGAGAAACGATGGCCCAAAACCTTAGTCGAACGGGCTCAACATTTCTGCAAGCGCCAAAGAACGATAGGATAGGATCAAAGTTTCTCAATTTTGAATCCAAACTAAGAAAACTAATTTTTTTTTATTTTATTTTTTTTTGAAATCTCTAATGAACTCATCGAAGAGAAACGATGGCCCAAAACCTTAGTCGAACGGGCTCAACATTTCTGCAAGCGCCAAAGAACGATAGGATAGGATCAAAGTTTCTCAATTTTGAATCCAAACTAAGAAAACTAATTTTTTTTTATTTTATTTTTTTTTGAAATCTCTAATGAACTCATCGAAGAGAAACGATGGCCCAAAACCTTAGTCGAACGGGCTCAACATTTCTGCAAGCGCCAAAGAACGATAGGATAGGATCAAAGTTTCTCAATTTTGAATCCAAACTAAGAAAACTAATTTTTTTTTATTTTATTTTTTTTTGAAATCTCTAATGAACTCATCGAAGAGAAACGATGGCCCAAAACCTTAGTCGAACGGGCTCAACATTTCTGCAAGCACCAAAGAACGATAGGATAGGATCAAGGTTTCTCAATTTTGAATCCAAACTAAGAAAACTGATTTTTTTTTTGAAAAGAGAAAGAATGGAAACAAACTCAAAGAAATAGAGATTTCCAAAAAATCCCATCTCATTTTTTTTTAGGATGCAAAATCCAACATAGGCTACCAGCTAGAAAGTAGCCAAGGAATCCGGAAAAGAAGTATAAGCATAGAGCAATAAGTATGATATGCAAATATTTCATTTCCAAGCACCGTGTTCTCAAATGAACGAGTCCCACCGGGTGTGCCAGCTTGATGGAACGCGCTCCGGGGCGCCCGCTGGGGCGGCTACCGGGGTCGGCGGAACGTGGGGGTCCGTCGGGTCCGACCCTTTCGCGCCCTGGCGGGCCCTGAAGCGTGCATCAACATTTCTTTTGTGTGGGTGTGCCAGATTTTCTATTTTACTTGGAATTGCAAGTGGTAATCCGGAGATCAACCTTCGCAAGTAAAAATGAAATCAACTTCTTTCAAGTTTTCCATTGCACAAATATTTAAGAAAAGAGACATTTTCTTGGTTTGCCGTGAAAGGCGATTTTGTTTGGCATTTATAGCCGATTTTGGCGTTTATAGCCGATTTACAATTCTCATCAATAATGAAAGACAAGAGTTGTGATTTTTGTCTCTTTTAGAAAAATACAAACTACAATGAAAAGCAAGAAAAGGAAGATCTAACTTTTCAGGAGATTGTGGGGGACTCGTTCAGATTGACGGTCGCAAGCCATGTATGGGCTTCGCCATCATCCATGCAGATGAGAACAGAAGATGCTCTTGATTTGCTTGGCTTGGCTATAACCTCAGGTTTTTAGAGGACAAAGACCAAGAGAAGGTCCTATGTCCAATAAAAAGCTAAGTAGACGGGCTGAAAAGCCACGTCTAAGCCATTGGAGGCAGCAGGAGAAGGCAAGGACCTTGGGGGGGGGTGCCCCCCAAGGGACTTTTGTCACCTTGTAGCGGTGGCCGGTGCAGAACTTCAGCAGAGTTTTTTCTCTCTTTTTTCTTTCTCTGGATTCTTTCTGATCCCTTTTTTTCTGATCTTCTGATTTTCTCCTCTTTTTTCTCGATTTTCTTTCGATCTCCATTTCAATGGAATGCTCTCCTATTTATAGGCCTTTGGTAGCCATTTAGGAGGGTTTATGAGCCTTAATGGCTTTAATGGGAGGAGTTGCAAGATTTATTTCTTGATTTTGTAACTCCTTTTTCCTTGAATCTGATTGGCCGATGGAGATTAAGGGCTTTTAATCACCTTAATTACCATAATGGGAGGAGTTTCATGGTTTAAATGCCATGAATCAATTGACTTGTAACTCCCAAATGCTTGATTCTGATTGGGCCGTCCAAAGAAATGAATTAATGACTGCAATAAAGCTAGTCAATTAACCACATTAATTGGTCGCCGAGCAGTCGAAGAGTCGCGGGCCATGCCGTGTCTTCTGGAATTCTTCTGGCGATGATCATCGATGGATCTACATGCTGATCGACATCGGATGAACATGTAACTTCAGACATTGATAGCTAAGAGTGGGCCGGTGACATCTGTCTTGTCGATTTCACGATCGGTCGGACAGAAAGTGCACTTTCTTGGTCGACCGGTTGGCGATCTTGGAGCGATCAATGATGATTTTATGCTTTTGACGGCGGATCCGAGATGTCGTCGGATATGAGTCAATTTCAAGCACTAAAAATCACATTTTCAGGAAACCACAGGGGCCAAAGTGCGCGAAACGCGAAAAAAGACGAAAAAAACGGGTCACCGGCGGAAAATCCGGTGACCCGGACCTCCATGGTCGCCGGCGACCATGGACCGGCGACCATGGGCCATGGTCGCAGGGGCCTGCGACCATGGGCCATGGTCGCAGGGGTCTGCGACCCTGGGGGATTTTTCCCCTTCGGAGCCCGTTTTGCGGTCGTTTTGAGGTCTTTTTTGTCGCCGTTTTCTTCTGTATTTTTCTTGACATTTCTTCTCATTTGTTGGCTTGATTTCCCTGTAGAAAACTTGATGAGAATCCTTGCATTTTTAGAGTGCAAAGTTTCCAATTTTCCGGGAAAGCCGAAGACTTTGTCGCGTAGAGCTGCTGATTTTCCGCCAGAAGCTGAAACTTGGTCAAACGATGTCGGAATGACCTGAAATTTGAGGTGAAGCCTCCTGAGCAATAAATAAGACCAACCATAGGCTTTTGTTTGAGTTTTGAAGCCGTTTGGGGTTCCGTCGATGCTTCACTTGATTTTGCTGCGGGGAAAATGCCGAGCGTTGATATGTGGCCAAACGATGTCCGATTGACCTGAAATTTGACGGGGAGCCTATTGGAGTCATTTTGAGACGTTCCATGGGCTCCGTTTTGGATGTCATGGTCCCGGGTTGCTCCGCCGCCGGTAGGCTTGATTTTCTCTCGGAGCATCGAAACCTGGTCAAACGTTGTCGGAATGACCTGAAATTCGACGTGCAGCCTTTTGGAAGCATGTTGAAGCCACTCATGCACTTGGTTTGATGAGCGAAGGCTTCGGTGGTTTCCGCCGCCGGGAGGCTTGATTTTGCTGCTCGAGCATTGATGGAGGGTCAAACGTTGTCGGTTTGACTTGAAATTTGGCATAGAGCCCTTTTGAGACATGCTGGAGTCATCTGTAGGCTTTGATCGAAGTTTTGACGTCTCCGATGATGTCGCCGCCGGGAGCTCCCGTTTAGCTGTCGGAGAAGTGAAGTTAGGCCAAATGTTGTCGAAATGGCCCGAAACTTCATGTGTACTCTTCTCTTGGCTATCTTGAAGGATCTTGCAGTTTTTGTTTGATTCTGACAAGATTTGAATTTTTGGAGAAGTTGCATTGCCTATTTATGGCAGGTTGCGACTTCATGCAGCTTTCTTGATTTGAAGAGGCAAAGTGACATTTTTGGTGTCAACACCTACTATTTCCTGACCTCTAATCATTAGGATGTATGAACCAAAAGATTCTATGTTCCGACAGATTTTCGACAATATATAGAACGTCAAAATCCGACAAACGAATCAAAAGATATGGCAGTCGGAATGTTACCCTATCAACCCCCACTACACACACCTAGGCGCTCCTACATGTCCTAAGGATGCACTTGGGCGCACACACAGGTGCACCCAGGTCCACGTTTGCCCTAGAAAGGCACTTAAGTGCGTATTTAAGTGCATCATGTTCTACTTTTCATAGTTCCGACCCGATCTCAACCTAAAAACGAATCAGAACCGAACCTAAATACATTTGACCCAATACATGATATGGGCGCACCTGTGCGTGCGTCCAGTCCTAGAATCAACTTGGGAGCCACCCAGGTGCGCACAGGTCCCCAAACATGTCAAAAACGTACTTTGGCGTATACTTAGGTATGTTTCACTCTACTTTGCGTGAAACTTGTGCAAGCAGTAGCTCTAGCCCCTCCTCCACGCCAAAAATCTCTATAAATAGACCTCTTATACTACTTTTGCAAGGAGAGGCTACCAAAAGAGAGAAAAAAAAAGGAGAAGTAAAGAGAGAGGAGGAGAGAGAGAGTCACAAAGGAGATCTTTAGATCTAGAAGAAAGGAGAAGGAGAAGCACTCTGGTTCTCCAAGATTAGCTATGAAGAAAGCCTCCCAAAGCCATGGACTTGCGCAAGAACTTCAACTTAGGACTTGAAGAACGCGATTCGAACCGGTATTTGTAGATCTCTTTTGTTTCACTACATTTCAGCATCATTCTTGTTTAGAAACATGCTTAGGATCATTTAAGCATCATAGATCTATATTAGTTATGATAAATCTGATATTAGCATCCCATCATATTAGTAATATATCTAGGATCGTTCTCAGTCTGTAGATCTGCATCATCTTTGTCATCTTGAACTCGTGATTAGGATAGATTTTGCATCCATCTCATTCTCGTTAGGAAAAATCTGAATCTGAAAGGAAAAGTGCGAAAAAAAAGAAGAAAAGATCACTTGGGCGCCACTGTGTGTGATCCCAAGTCCCTGGAGTTGGGTTACAACCTCGGTTTTCATTTCGCCTGCATTTTGTCTTTCAAGTTAGGATTTATCTTCATATAGGTTGTCATCAGGACCTTCGGATCTGTGACTTTATGTTCTAAATCTCACAAATAAATAAATAAATAAATAAAAAGAAGAGATAGCACTTGAGCGCCACTAAGGGTGCGCACAAGTCTCTGCCAAAGGGATTTGCCCATTCAGTTTTGATCCTTGTGTCATTACTTTCAAATCCAAAGGTTCTTAAATCCGTAATTCATTTTCCGACCCTACATCTAATCACAAAGTGTCGGAAATTGAGTTAGAATATCATTAAAAATTGAAAATAACATCATAACCAACAGGGAGTGACTTGGGTGCCACTGTGTGTGCGCCCAAGTAGTGCAGAGGCACTTGGGCGCCCTTGTGTGTGTGCCCAAGGCCCTAGTTTGACTTCCGGCTCGCATTCTCCACATTTTGCATTGCATTTAACTTGTTATTGGATCTCTATGATAGCTTTGATTGATTGGTGAACTTTTGGACTTCGAACTTTTGAATCATCATATTTAGGTTAAGTAGCATTTACATTGCAGAAAATAGAAAAAAAAATCATAAAAGCATAAAACTCTTTCCTTCTCATCTTGCTCTTTAGTAATTAGAGAAGAGAACAAGAAAAGGATTAAAAGAAATAGAAAGTCCATAAAAAGAAAAAGAAAAGAGTAGACATTAAGTAGAGGATCCTAGTTTGTTCTTTAGGTTAGGTTGCATTGCTTTTGCATAAAATACAAAAAAAAAAAAAATCACAAAATCATAAAACACTTCTATCGTCTTGCTCTCTAGTGATTAGAGAAGAGAACACCAAAAAAAAAAAAAAAAATTATTAAAAGAAGTATTAGAATTATAAAAGTAGACATTAAGTAGCCCTAGGTTGCTCTACTCATACCTAAGTAAATTAATAAACTTAATCAACCCTAATCTAAAACATTCAATTAATCCAAAACACCTAACTAAAACATCCAACTAAAATCCATAGACTTGATCAATTGAAACCCCAAAACTGATTAACAATTCCTAATAAAACCCCTAATTGAGTAAAACCTTGATCAACAAGTCCCAATTAAAATCTTGATTAACAAATCTAATTAATAAGCTTTAATTTATTAAGACCTTAATCAACGAAATCCGATTAACAACTCCAAATTCAAACCTTAACCAAGCTTTAGTCAAACCTTGATAGCCACCTCCTAATTTAAACCCTCATCAAAACAATATACCAATCAAATCCCAAAAATAAAAACATCTCCCAACAGAAACTAGAGTCAAATACCTGAAATTGACTTAAAAATACCCTAGAAGATGACAAACTAGCAGATTGACACTTGGGAGCAACCATAGGTGCCCCCAAGTCATAAAATACATCTGGGCACCCCCATAGGTGCGCCTATCTCCCTGGTTCAATCCCGAGACGCATTTCGGTTATGTTTCAACTCCTAAGCTTAAACACCAGTCGTATTTAAGGTCCAGAGACTCAATGCCAATTCCAAACTCGAAACTTATTAACATAGACCACTTAAAACTTCCGAATTCAAGCGGATAAATCCCGGAAATAATCAAAACCCGTCAATTAGCCACTTGGGCGCCACCACAGGTGCGCCTAAGTCATCCCAGACACTTGGGCACCCATACGGGTGCGCCCAACCCTGGAACATCCTTGGGTCACGTTTCATCTTATGAACTCCAATTACAATTGCCTTCAAGGTGTACAGACTCAAACCAGTTCCGAATTCGGAATTTATTAACATGGGTCACCTAAAACTCCAAATTCAAGTGGACGAATCACAGAAATAAACGAAACACACGAACCGAACACCTGGGAGCAACCACAGGTGCGCCCAAGTACACTAGAGTGACTTAGGCGCCACCACAGGTGTGCCCAAGTTAGATTTAGCTCGGGAATCACCGAATCCCCTATTAACTTCAAATCTCAACCCAAATCAACGCATTAGAACACACTTACGATTTGAAACAGCTGCAGCCGGAAGCTTGAATTAACCTAAAATATCGAACTGACTCGAGCTACCAAACATCCACCTAGGCACCAACCTCTTGGCACCCAGCTTCCCCCAATCACTAAGAAATCTAATTAATTGAAACCTAACTTAATTCCTATCGATACAACACGGTAAAATACACTTAATTTATAGAAAATCAAACTATAAAAGTTCAACCTTAAATCAAACTAAAAATTTCAAAACTAACCCGAAACTTAAGACTTATTGACATAGATCATCTGAAAAACCAAATCTTATCTTGGATTACTAAAATTACCCTCTACTTTAGGACCCTATAACCAATTCATAGACCACACGATCATATAACACAAAAACATCAGCATAATACCTTTATTTTGACATTAACAACTAGTAATGGGTCCTTACTTGCAGTCCATTTTGCCAACAAACATGCCAAATAGGTAAAAGGGACCTCTTTGTCTCCACTTAGAATGAGTGGGTGTTCCACTTCTTCAACCTTGTGGATTTCATCCAAAATTTTTTTTGAGTGGTTATATTTTCATCCACATCCAAGTCAGAAGTTGATGGATTAGCTTCAACATTAAGTCTATTGTCGGATGCAGGAAGCCCTTTTTCCACTTGCTCCTCTAATATCACTGCTAGGTGTATCCAATGCACCCGCATCCAAAGCAGAATCTAAGAAAGAGATATCATTGATACGAAGTCCTGTTACATGAGAAGGAAATCCTTCCCTAGTTTTTTCTCTAGCGCCATTAACGGATATAGGAGCACATACTAATGAGAGAAATTTATTTTTTTATGCTTTAACTTTTCTCTTTTTTTATTTCTCTTTTATGTTAATTTTTTTGCTTTTTATGGTGGCTTTCTATAAAAATTCTCAATTTCATTTGGTTTATTTAGTTTTTCTAGTGATGGACTTATTGAATTTGTGCTTTTTTTTCTCTTTTACGTTTCCGTTTTTTTGTTTTTGCATATTCGATCTTCATGGGCTTTTTTTTTTTTTTTTTGAATGGTAACTTTCATTAAAAGCATAAAAGAAATCAGTACAAAAGGATTATACTGATATGGACATAGGTAAAAACAAGCAAAAGTACAATCTTTAATCCCTTAATATAACAATCTACTTAGATACATGGAAACTAGAAGACTGAGGATACTAGGACTGCCCTGACCCCTGTTTACGAGAAAGCTAGCTCCTTCCAATTGAGCAAAATTCGATCCGTGGGGTAGTCTGTGAAAATAGGATTGATCTACACCCATTGTGTTACTGAGAATTGCTGCTGAAAATAGGATTGATCTGCACCCATTGGTTGTTTGTTTTGAAGTGCTTATATTATGGGATTTTTCTATGGATCTTCAAACTATGTTGTGCTTGTATTTTCATTTCCGTGTTGTATATTTTGTATGGACTTTGTTGCTTTACATTGTGAGTTACTTTTATTATTAATTATTACTTCTTTTAGTTTCAACATGTTCTTTTAATTTCCTTGATGGTGGGTTTTAATGGATTTATATACTTTTTTCATTTCTATTTTCAACTTAGATGTTTGGCTTTTGGATCATACGTTCGGTTAGGTTCCTTTGTTTTTTTTTTTTAATGTATTTTATTATTGGGCTTTCTATGGATTTTCATTTCTTTATATTTTTATTTTTTGTTACTTTTTTATAGTTATGAATTTTGTTGTCTTTTAGGATATGACGGTTCCTTTAATTTTTCTAGAAATGAATTTTCATAAATCTGTTTTGTGGGTTTCTTTTTTCATTTCAATTTTTATTTTTATCATTGAGCCTTACTTTTATTAGAATAATTTTACCATGGCCATGAACTCACCTTCAAAGTCAATCGTTAGCTTTAGGATGCTAGCAATATAAAGTGCTCTGATTTTGAAATTAACCAGCTATATATATATTTGTTAATATTATAGGTTATTGAATTTGATTGAGATTTTTAACATCTTAATATAGTCCAAAATTAAAAATTAATTATTTTGAATTATCTACCATTTTTAAATATTGTAAATTAGATTGCCCGAGATAAGTGTGGGCATGTTTTGCTAATAAATCATTGAGCAAATAATAGGGTTTTTTTTATTTTTTGTAAAAAACTAAAATAAATATTAAGAAAATGTGCAAATAAGAAGAATAAGTAGCCATTCATAATCAATCCATCTTACATCATAGTAGTATCAACAAAGTGGTAAGAAAGACAGATAAAATCATATAAAGAACATTGACATGTATCAACATAAAATTAATAATATTTCAGTAATAGCCCAATATGTTAAAGATATCAATGTTACCTGAACAAAATAAACCAATAGTAAATTTTTTTGAGCTCTTTAAATTTAAAAAAAAAAATCCCAAATCACCATAGTATGATTATGTGATTCGATCAGTGTGTGTATGTGTGTGCGTGCCATTGTTACGAAATTCGGCTTGTTTCGGCCAAAATTTCCGAATAATTTTGGTTCGTTCGCTCTACCAAAATGAACAGGACCCTTATAATTATTTGTCCCATAATTCGTTCCAATTTGTCTGATTCGGTCTGAATTTTATGATTTCGGTCAATTTGTCTAATTCGTTTGGTTCGTCCAATTATTCATCTCGGCATGTAAGTTGCCTTTAAAATTAAAAAAATGAAAACTAAAGGGATTAAACATATTTTTTAACTTAAAAGTAAATGTTAAAAATACCTTTTTGGCCGTTTGGCTTAGAGAAATTATTGGGCTCCCCTTGGAGCCACCCATCTATTAAAATCGAAATAACTATATGGGCACTATCGTCCTAATCAGATTTTAAAGCACGTCCTGTGCTCACTAAGAGCATAACTGTAGGGCTTATTTTCACTGCTGCTGACGTCTCTTCTCAGGTAATAACTGATTCTATCATGTTTGTGATTTTCTAGGCTTACCCTATTCTCCCTTTTGATTGTGATGTGGAGAAATGAGTTTGGAATAGTTCTGTGAAATTGAAACAGCTTAGATACGTTCTTGCTTTGTTTTAATTTGTATCAAGGTTTTATTCGATGCAAGTAAGCCTGTTGTTGGATTTGTCGCATATAAAAATCTAAATAAACATATTTCAGAACTCAGTTGCCTGCACTAAGTGAAGTGCAAATCCAATCACCTGTAACACCATGTACGTATAGTTGGTCAAGGCAAGGAGCACAGCAGCTACCTCTTACGGATAACTCAGATTATCCAAATGAGTAGACACTGATGTACATGTAATTGATTTAAGTGCACATTTCTAACATTGCCACCACAAAAGATGGGTTGAAACTTTCCAATTGATAAATTGCTCATTGTATCTGTGAAACATCACTAATAGAACAACCGCAGTTTAAGTGCTTGCAAAATATCAGGCATGGACTATGGATTTAACCAGATTGATAGACAATCATAGTTGAATACAAGCAAACAAACGTCAATGTTAGGACACAATCTCTTTGGTACTACAAAAGAGGAGAAGGTAGGTTCTACTTTAAGATGCAGCAAACCAGATCACCCTTACCTGCACAAATATAAAGGCTGAGAGACATGTCCTTCACAGTTTTCGTATCCAACCTTATGGAGCAAATCTCTAAAGGCTGAACTAGAAGCAATGTGTTTCAAGGCGGGAAGGATGATTGACATCTTCATTCCGGTCGAGAAGGGCTGCAGGAAGGGTGGGGATTCTCTTTCATAATTTGAATGGAAGGTTGATTGGTAGAAGATGGATAATGGTTCGGAAGGCAAAATCTCATGATAGAAGCAAATTAAAAAAAAAATTTTGGCAGAAGTTCTTCACCAATCGTAATAGCCCTTTTTCAATAGCCTTTTTTCAAAACTTTTGGAACCTCCTAGAAGAGGATCTTCAAGTGTTCTTCAATGAATTTCATGTTAATGGAGTTATAACAGGTGAGTTGGGTGCAACCTTTATTGCTTTGGTCCCTAAAAAAGATGGTGCTATCTCAATTAAAGACTTTAAGCCCATAAGTTTGATCGGTAGCCTCTACAAAATTTTAGCAAAAGTTCTTGCAAATCGTTTAATGAAAGTACTTCCTGAGATTATTTTATAAATCCAAGGTGCTTTTGTTAATGGACGTCAAATTCTTGATAGTATCATAGTGGCTCGCGAATGTGTTGATTCAAGGAATTGCCAACATCATCCTGGGTTGATATGAAAGTTGGATTTGAAAAGGCTTAAGACATGGTGGATTGGGATTTACTTCAATATATGATGAAAAATATGGGATTTGGCAAAAAGTGGAGAGACTAGATTCACATGTGTGTTTCTTTAGCTCACTTTTCGATCTTAATCAATGGTTCTCCTAATGGTTATTTCAAGAGCGCCAGAGGTCTTCGGCAGGTGACCCTTTATCTCCTATGCTTCTTGTTATTGTTGCAGAAGCTTTACATGCTTTAATGGAGAGAGCTAAACAAGTTAGGTAGCTCACTGGTTCTATAATTGAAAATGTTGATTATGAGGTTACTCACCTTCAGTTTGCAGATGATACTTTTGTTTTCTGTGATGCTTTGATGGGCCAAGTGGAGACTCTTAAACTCGTTTTGAAGTGGTTTGAATTATTATCAGGGTTGAAGATTAATTATGAAAAATGTGAGTTCTTTGGCATCAAGATGGTAGAAAGTCATGTTGCTTCGCTGGCTTCTGGTTTTGGTTGTAGAGATGGTAAGTTTCCTTCTAAATATTTGGGGCTGCCTTTATGCTTGGGCTTATCAAAGAAACAATTATGGGATTATGTTATTGAGCAAATTGATAAAAAAATAAATTCTTGGAAGGGAAAGTGTTTGTCTATGGGGAAGTGGGCATAACTTTTCTCAAATCAGCTCTCTCAAGTATTCCTATATATTATTTGTCTTGTTTTAGATGTCCGAAGAGTGTGATACATCGGATTGAAAAAATTCAATGAGATTTTCTTTGGAATGATTCCATTGAAAAAAGGAGGTATCATTTGGTTAGGCTGGAGCCTCCTGAGCAATAGATAAGACCAACTATAGGCTTTTGTTTGAGTTTTGAAGCCATGTGGGGTCTCTTCGCTAGTAGACATTTATTTTGTTGCGAGGGAGATGCCGCGCTTTGATGTGTGGTCAACCGATGTCCATTTGACCTGAAATTTGACAGGGAGTCTTTTGGAGGTATTTTGAGACCATACATAGGCTCGGATCGAAGATCTGATGTCTTCAACGCTGTCTTCGATAGGACGCCTGTTCAGCTGTCGGAGGAGTGAAGTTAAGCCAAATGATGCTAGAATGGCCCGAAACTTCATGTGTACTCTTCTTTTGGCTGTTTTGAAGAATCTTGCAGTTTTTATTCGATTCTGACAAGATCTGACGCTTGAAGTAGCATTGTCTGTTTGTGGTAGGATGCAGCTTCATGTAACTTCTTGATGTTGAAGAGGCAAAGTGACATTTTTGGTGTCAACAAATGCCCCCTCGAGGTACAACGACGAGTTATATAACTTTTGAAGTTGATGTGCCTCGAAAAGAAGTTTAAAGGAGAGCTTCTAACTTGTCCAAGAGTCTTTGAACATTTTTCTTTTTGGTAGGGTAGCCTTTAGAGTTTCCAAGGGGATTTTATGGTAGTGAAAGGGATCACGTACCATCTCAAGGCAAAGTTTTGAAAATGACATGAGAGATCTAGATTTGGGTTTTGGATTTTGGGTTTTCCTTTTAACCTTGTGAACTTAAGGGCTTTATATGGCGCATCAGGTGGTCAAGAATGTTTTTTGGTTTTTGACCTTATGTCGCGTCCCCAAAACCGGGATCCGATCTCGGGGACGCGAGTTTGGGGGAATTTGTATTTCCCCTCCCAGGATCCGCGTGTGTGAGGATGACAAAATTCACAACACATCTAAATATTTCGCAGAAGCTATACAAGACGTTACGACCCGGAATCCGTATCCATTGGGTTCCGTGTCATACTCAATCTGTCAGCACAAGATTTTCACAGTGATATTCAATTCAGACTGGAGCTAATCATAATATCAAAACATACAGAGCTGACAGTAACAAGCTTATCATTACCCAAACATATTCAAGTTACAAATTAACGAGTGCATTAATTACAATTCCCACGAAAAAGGCTAACAAAAGCCGTACACAAAAACAAGCTAGAACAAATACTACCCAATGGTGTAACGTAACTCCGGAGTCAAGCATGACGTCAACATGACATAGCTGACACAACAAGACTGCAAAACTCGTGGCTCAACAGCCCTCTGCACGCGAATTAGATCAAAACAAGGACCTGCTATCTAGAGCACCAAAATAGAAGTATATCAGACACGACGGTCTGGCAGGTGATCAATATAGGCAAGAGCATAAACAAATTTGAAGTTTAAAGGAAACAAGAACTAAAAACACTTTATTGAACTTGAAACAGATTTACAAGGTTTAAAACAATGCATGAACAAGATACTTATCAAGAAATCACTAGTGCATGCACGATATACGAAACAAGACATGAATACATATAATATCATGATTAGTAAATCCACAAAGAGCCCATCCTTTCTCCGTCATACATGATGACAAGAGTAAGCACGCACGACAAGCACGACAAGCACGACATGATAAACACGATCCCACGCCACACAAGGTAGACAGGGTGTCCGGCCGCGGAACCGGACCACGAACACGCACGATGTGTCATTCAAGACACGACTAGTCTGCAGACAGTCCACGTTGTTTAAGGACCCCCAGGTAGTGGATCAAGCTAAAAGGGCAGTCCAAGCTCAGTGGTACTCACTTATATCATGAATGCATAAAACATGGCGATACATGTTCGAGAACACGACAAAACAAGAGGGAAATCATTTGTCAAACACGTCACGACAAGGCTAGCAAAATAGCATAATATAAATGCTTAACAAACTTAAGAAATGATTCCCTTTTGATTCTTGAAACACGATTCTTGAAACACGTCTTAAATACAAGCTTATACTTTGAAATTCAAACGAAAACACGATGATGCACGAAGCATCAAAACAAGCACTTTGATCCATGAAACAAATCTCCAAACAAACTTATACTTGAAATTCAAGGCGAGTACACGAGGATGTGCGTAACATCAAAACAGAAGTTCAAACACGAAATCTATCAAGTTTAGGCTAAGACCATTCATTGACCCTTGTGGAGTTGAAACCCAAATGTCGGAGTTTTAACAAGGTTTGGTGCCCCAGAAGTTATAGTACATTTTGGAATTCCAAGTGCACAAAGTCAACAAAAAGGTCTAAAACCTAGTCTAGTTTTCCTTCTCGCAAAAATCATTCAAAACAGTACTTTTGGTAAAATTTCGGTCAGTCCTCGGTTACCTGTCGGTCAACCGATGTTGATGTGTTGGTTGACCGACAGCCGACCGACGGCTGGCCGACAAGTCTCAGTCCAGAAATGTAGCTCTCGGGAAAAGGGACCGACAAGTCCTCGGTTGGCTGTCGGTCGACCTATCGGTCAACCGATAGCTGACCGACAGTCCTCCTGACAAAATGTTGCTCTCTGGAATTTGAACCGACAGGTCTCGGTTGGCTGTCGGTTGACCTATCGGTCAACCGATAGCTGACCGACACCTGACCGACAGTACACGGACAGTGCATTTCGAGTCAGATTTTTCACAACTTCTTCCCTTCTTTATTCACATATTCGAACCACCTGCACTCCCCAAGCCTTCATGATTTCCAAGGGGTACATTTCTCACATTTTTAAAGCATTCCATTCACAATTAAACCATTCATTCTATAACAAAGGCATCAAAGCATTTTCATGTACAAAATCATAAAACTCACGAGACTAAACATGATTCAAGAGCTTGAAAAACCATTGATAACAAGACAAGTGAGGAAGCTAAAACCCATGACTTGAAAGAGCATGAACATGACTTGCATTATGAACTAAACATAGAAAACATGTCTAAATGAAACCATAATGAAACCATAAAACAATATACATGAAAAATCCTATAAAGATCACTTGCCTCAATCCAATGCCAAGGAAACTCCACAAAACTCAACCAAAAGGAAGATCCACGAAATCTACACAAAAGCCCCAAAAGAGAACACATAAAAATCACATTTTTGTCACTACAAACCCCCATTTCGAAAATGGGTTTGAAAACATGTAAAACAAGCTCTAAATGAGCTAAAAGAACATCAAATGAAAAGAGGAACAAGAGCCCTAACCTTTAGCTAGCTGAACAAGAAGAAGAGAGCTTGAAGATGATGAATAGTGTTGGGGATTTGGCTCAAAAAGGGGTCCAGCTGAAGCTTGAGAAGAGAGGAAGAGAATGGCGGAGTCGGATTTGAGATTGGAGCTCTCTAGATGGAAGATCCAAGGGAAAAGACCAAGAGAAAAAGCTTTCTCTCCTCTCCACTCTAGGTCAAGACCGGTGCAAGAAAAATGGGGAAGAAGAAGAATGGAGGAGAGAGAGTAGAGGGGTATTTATAGTGTCTGGAAGTGGGTCCCAAATGCAATTGAACTTGAAACGATTAAAACATGGTCTTGCGGACCCCGGATGGAAACGACGAAGAAGAACAAAACGATCGTCGAAAAATCTAGTTTTCAAAAAGTATATTTTCCCCAATTTCTGAAATTTTCGAAATTCATGGACAGATTTAGTGAAAATTGTCATTTTTGCCCTTTTTCTCGAAAAACGCGATTTCTGAGTATTAAATCAAGATGGTCAAAACATGAAAGTTGTTTATAACAATAAAATGAGTCAAAAGGAATAAAAATTGGAATTTTTAGAAACCAAGAATAAATTCTCACAAAAATACAATTTACAAGGGTCGGGTCCAAAACAAAGTCAATGGTCTTCTAAAACTCTCCAAAGTTATGAAAAATCTATTCAAACTAAAAAACAAAGTCAAATCATCTCTAATCTTGTTTAAAAAGCTAAATCATGGTTAAAACAATGCTAAACCCAAAAATTGAGGGTCGGGGTCTTACACCTTATGACCTAACAAGCTATATATGGCAAGTTAGGAAGTTGGGGTTTGATTTTTTTATTTTGACCTTGTGACCCAACAAGTTGTATGTGGGAAGTTAGGGGGTCAGATTTGGTTTTGGTTTTGACCTTGTGACCTAACAAGCTATATGTGGCGAGCTAGGGGGTTAGGTTTGGTTTTTGGTCACTCTTTTGGACTATTTTGGGTCCAGTGGAGTGGTTTGGATATCAATTTCAAGATTTTGGCTCAATTTGGTATATGAGGTTGGAAGGTTTTGAATTTTGGAAGCTCATGATGCTTGAATTTTTTTTGTGGTCCAATCAACTCAAAAGAGGCATGGAACCATTTTGTATGCTCTTGGTAAGAGGGATTTTTGATAGAAAGCCCCTTTTAGTGCCTAGGTGGTCAAAGCTGGCTCATGTGGGTTAACCCATGGGACCTTAAGCTTTAGAGATGGCTTAGATCTCACGTGGTGTCAGTTTGTAAAGAATATTTAAAAACATCTCCTTTGGATAGAGAAAATCTAAAAATATCCTTACTTGGAGAGAATCTCTCAAGTTTCCTTTCTTTTGGGAGAGATTTTTTCAAAGTATCTTTCTTTGGGAGAGTATATCTCACATTCCCTTTCTTTTTGGAGAGAATTTCTCAAAGAATCTTCTTTTTAGGAGAGAATATCTCAAATCTTCTTTCTTTTGGGAAAGTTGCTAATTTTTTTAGCACTTACTTCCTAGCTTTTCTCCTTGTTTCCTCTTTTGGTTTGCTCTCTTTTATAAAAGTAAGGGGAGGTTGAATCTCTTGCTCTTATTGCTTTCTTTTTGCAAAAGTCTTCAAGAGTGCTCCAAGATCAAGAACTTCTCTTCTTCTTCAAAGATCTTCAAGTTTTCTTTCTTCTCCATCCATGGCTTCAAGTAAGTTTCCTTTTCCATCAAGAAAACTCCATGTAGAAGTAGGATAATGAGAAATTTTTCTTTTTCTTTTCTTTTTTTTTCTTCCTTTTTTTTTGCTCAAGGTTTTCCTTTTTTTTTTTTTTTTGTTCGTGCTCTCTTCTTTCTTTTTTTTTTTTCTGCAAATTCTCTTTTTTTTTTCACTTTGTTTTTACCATACGGACAGAGCCATACAGCCACGTGGCCTATGGGCCATGGCGTGTGGGGCCAACCCATTTTTTTATGCATCAAACAAAAGGCTAGGATTTCTAGGTCAAGTCAACATAAAGTTTGACTTGGACAAAGTTTGATTGGCTTTGACCAAGTTGGGTTGGAATTGGTCAAACTTTGGTCAAGGGTTTCCTAGCATCTAATGCATGACAACTTTCCTTCTATGCATGATTTTTTGTAAGTTGGATTGGAAACATGATAATGCATACCTGAAAGTCTTTTGTAAGTTTTGGGATTTGGACCTCGTAGCAAAGTTGAGCCCTTTCCTAGTCTTGCGGGGTCTTTGAGGAGCTTTATAAGTTTTGGAGTTTGGATCTCGCAGCAATGTTGAGCCCTTTTCCATTCTTGCGGAGTTTTGAGAAGACTGGCTTGATCTCGCAGCAATGTTTGAGTTCAAGTCTTCCTTGAGAATCCTCCATTGACTATGAGCTCATAATGATGTTAAGCTCATCTTTAAGCTTCCTATCTTTTTCGAGGTGTTTCCCTTTTCTTCGAAATTGCTCCGGAACCATGCCAAAATTTCGCTTGAATTTTTTTAGCAAAATTATGTCATTTCGATGATTGATTTTCTTTTTTCCATCTTTTGCAGGTAGTTCCTCCATAATGAATAAGGGTAAGGGGCCTATTACTGACGCATCTCGCCGGTCTGCCAGATCTTCTAATGCGGCCGTACAGCAGGCCTGTGAGAGGGTCCAGTATGTTAAGAGGAACTTGGAAGAGTGCGACTCCCTCAACCGTGATGAGATGAGACAGCGATTGATTACTCTCAAGGATGAGGAATTCTACAAGATTATAGTAAGCAGCCGTCATTACGATCAAAGCATTGTGCCCAAGCCTACCTTCTTCTTTGGTGATGTAGTCCCTGACGACTCGACATATCAAAGAAGATGTTTTCAATTCTCTTACACGGCAGATGGTGAGGAGAGAACTATTTCTACCCGGTCGACCTTCGATCTCACCATCTCGATTATAAGCCTTTCTCCCACATGCCCTAAGAGGGACGATCCTCTAAACTGGGTGAAGAGGACTAATGAGATCAAGACAGGGGTTTTTGTTGGCGGCCCTTCCTGATATGCAAAGAAGTCGCCTGTCCGTATGGACATGTTGATGCCAGTAAGCAGCTACCAAGGTTTTGATCATCCGTCTGTCGATTTGAGACCGGTGGGCCTTGGCATTTTCTAGGGTGACGGCAACAATTGGGTGAAGCCTTTTCGACTTCGTGGTCGTTTCAGTGTTGACTTAAGCTGGGAATCATGGACTGATCATACCCTGCAGGTTGGTGGGGCCATTCTGAAGGAGGCCGAGATCTTTGATGCGGTTCGCGCTTTTCGGCAAACTTGGTTTTCTCCGATGAGGCCACTTTTATAATCAACCGCAATCTGAAGTGGCCTAACACAAGTGTAAAGCATCTTTACTCCTTTAATTACTAGAATTTTTGCTCTATTTGATGCAGTGTCATCTGTCATTCAAGTCAGGGTACACCTTTATCATATTTAATTTTACCACCTACATCAGATGGTCTAGGTATTTGCATGGCCTAATTTTGGTTGACTTCATTAGTCGTTACTTTTGATGACGGTTCCCATTAATGATCATATTTGATCTCTCTCTAAGTTAAATGAGGAGATTTCTTTAAACTACTTATTCTAAGGACTACCGAAAATCCACGTATTCTTTTTACTTAATGATCTTAGCACATGTCCTTTACAGATCCTCTTATTCATTTTTCCGCCATGATACCATTGCATGGCCAAAGGTTAATGTTACATAATATTTAGCTTGTGCTTAGAACATTCCCCTATACCAACCTAAAATAGATCATTAAAAAGGGACACGGGACTGTTAAAAAAATTGACACAGTAGCCACAAAGATTGCACGATATGACTGCAAAGATAGGACGAATGAGTGTAGAGTTACTATAATTGTAGAGGTGCTCAATTGTTTCGTCCATACACCTACAGGGGAAGCAAATAAGGAAAATATCGTTTCTCTAAGATTATTGAAGATTGACATTTTGTTAGAAAGGTCTACTAGAAAAATGCATTAGCATTAGCCCTCAGTGTCACCAAGTTGCAAATGAAATGATGAGGAATGTGCATAGATGGTTAAGGAGGCAAAGTCATCTCTTGTAGGGCCTTTTTTCTTTGGAGGCATTTTTGAAAAGAATCTAGAATGTTGGGAATGATGCAAAAGTAGTCTCCTTATCTTTTCAAATGTTGTGTTTCATTGCTGGAATTCTATATACTAATCCACCGTAAAAAAGTTACTTTTAGCCTTCAGGAGTCTCAGAATTCTACAATTCTAAATGCCGTTTCATTGCTGGAATTCTGTATACCTATCCACCTGAAAAGTCACTTTTAGCCTTAGGATTCTCAGAATTCTAGTATTTCAAATGCTGGATGGGCCATGGGCATTTGGAATTCTACTTGGTGGCAGCATTGGGAGCCTTTCATTTCTGTTATTTATTGCTACGTTGGAGCCTTGCAGTATGTTATTTATATTTTCAGGTAATTGAGTGCAACGCAACTGCATTCTGAGGACCCTAGTTGGGAATATGCTTGGATTGCCACAATTTCCAAGCAATTCACCTAACCTATTTTTCTTTTTTTTAAAAAGGATTCGTGATCAGTTATTTATTATAGTGTTGAGAGATTTTGGTACTATAAGAATCAACTTTGATAATATGCTTAACCTCTAATCAGGTCCTTTCCATTCTGGCTGACTTGAAATGCAACAATTTATGATTTGGGAGGGAAAACAACCAATCTACCCACTTATCTATGGGCTTCAAGGAAGGGTGCTTGGTTTCATGATTGGTGTGAAATTTGAATTCGTATATGTTAATGTTGGATGCATGGAACTAACAACTGAATAATAAAAAGCTCTCAAAAGCTTTCTAACTTATGTTCTTATGAGTTTTTGATAGCAATCAAGGCCTTTTATTTTTCAAATATCTAAAAATCACATGGGCCCTGTTTGTTGGACTTAGAATTGAATACTTAAGAACATAGAGATTGACAACATATGAATCCATTGTCAATTGAGCTCCACCAAAGGATTAGTAAAGAGGTGAAGTTTGGTTGACATGGGGTTAGGGGAGGTGGGAATGTAAACCCGAAATCATGATCTTCATTTTCTTAATTATTTTGCCCTAATTAGCATAAAGAACACTCCAACATTTATTGGTCTTTTTAAAAAAATCTCCTAACACCATCCCACCACCTATCTCTCTCTCCCTCTCCGAGGAACCTCTACAGAACCAATAAGGCCTATAAAAGTCTAGCGTCAACTGTGGGACCTCTACAAAACCTGTCAAGGGATTGTTGACAGATAATATGTATTGATTAGTTTTAGTGTATTAATGATTTTCATTTGGCAAATAATTGCTACTGCATATATATATATATATATACATATATATGAAGGGACATCCATCGTGGATAGGGGATCACCTTGATTTCCCTAAAATTACAGATACTATAAAAAAAAATGAATTAGCAAGAACAATTCTATGGTAGAAATCTTAATTATGTAGTGATGATGATGATGCAAGAATACTGCATTATTTGATACAATGTAGTAGGAGAAAAACATCATATATAATTTATTTTCCCCCTTTCCATCCCAAATCATAATCTTCATAGTTGGAATTACAAAAAAGGTAATATACAATCCCACAGGAGGACAACTATCTATTTTGCCAAAATGTTCAAACCAATTACTGAATTACAACTTGATGTACATCCAATCCAAAAACACCCTTATGTAAGCTAAATAAATAAAAACACGATGCAGTTTGGGTAGAAACTTACCATCCTGAGTCACATTTGGATTATCAGAAGCACTCAATTTGATGAATCAATCTGGATAATCAGAAGCACTCAATGTGATGAACCAATCCCACAGTACAAGAAAATACTTTTTTCGCGTCGGACTTATAGCAACGGCCGGTAAAATTGGTCACTAGAAGACACTTATAGCGGCGGTAAAAGATGACCCCTTGGAAACGTAATTTTTAAGATACTTTTACTCACGGCCCGATATGACTGTCGTGAAAAGCATTAGTTCAATGCCAAGAAGGACTGTGGGAAATTTTATGCTTGTACCGTCGAATTATAGCGGCGGCGAATATTGTCTAGGGTAAAAGGATTTTTTTAGCGTTGGTCATGGGGATGTGTAGAGGGTAAAACTTTGTTGTTGCGGCGGCCATAAGATGCCCTGGTAAAAGTTCTATTACAATTTACAAGAGGCTCCTTTGTGACCGACCTAACAATATCCCTCTGTTGCTCATCTCCCTCACCTTCTCTCACTCTTAACATCCGTCTCTCGCTCTCCCACCTTCATCTCTCCCCCGCGCACCCCATCCCCATCTCCATCTCTCCCCTGCGCAAGCCATCCCCATCACACCTTCCTCGCAAGAACCCTTGGCCTCAAGGAAGAAAACGAGGTTGGTTCCTCTCATCCCAAACCCTATAACTCGAAATTCGACAATCCTCTCATCCCAAACCCTCAGCTCAATCTCTTCTTTATCTTCTTCTTCCAGGTCCATCTGATCCGTCTCTCGGCCCCTGGAACAGAGCTAACCTGCGAGGGCTTGTTCTCTCACCAACACGAGATCTGGGATCTTGCCTCTGTCTTCGATGAGCGCATTTTCTCCACTGTCTTCGTCCCCACTGCTCTTCTTCGTTTTGCTTTTGTTTTTTTTTTCTTTTTAATCTTCTCTCTCTCTAATCTCTCTCTATCTCTATCTCTCGTGCGAGGGAGTTTTCTCTTCTTTCCGAGGATTTTGCAGTTCCAGAAACACAACACCGGTGAGAGACATCGGAAAGAAGAAAAGCTCTTTGTTCATGTTCCTTTGCAGCCAAAGAGCACATTACTCCATCCCCGAAAACCCTCTCCATTCGAAAACCCCCAAATCTCCAACCCTTACCCCCGTTTCTCTCAAACCATCGTCCATCCCATCATCGAAAACCCTCTCCATTCGAAAACCCCCAAATCAAAAGTGTTTCAGACCTTCTCCCTCAACCTCTCTGGCGAGGTAGTGAACTCTCTCGACTCTTTCGTTTTCCAGGCGTTGAAGGGGTAGAGGCAAAACTAACATAGCTTTCTTTGTTTCAAGTCATTGATCTTTTTGTGATCTTCTCCGCTTTCACGGCTCTGATGAAGGTATCCCATCTGTCTATATTATTATATCATGAATCTGCACCCATTTGTCTCCTTTTTTTTTTATTATATCTGATTGTTGATGGGTTGGTTGTAGAATAGAGATTTAGAGAGATATTGCCAGTTAGTATATGCATGATAGGTGTTTGTGACAATGCCTGATACTAAAGATAAATAGAGGAGGAAGAAGATGTTTTGTTTGAGGAACCTGATGCTAAAGATAAATAGAGGAGGAAGAAGATGTTTTGTTTGAGGAATGCCAGAATCAAAATGTTATAATCACCAGTTCAAAAGATAAATAGAATGGGAAGAAGATGATTTTTTTCTCTGAAAAAACCTGATATCCTAATCTCTCAAGTGGCCACATTTTATTTTTTAAGTTTCATTCATGTCCTGCCACAGTTTAATCTAATTTTAAATTTAAAGCAACTGTCAATCACTAACCCTCTTTTTTTTTTTTTTTTTTAATAAATGTGCTCCACAATTGACAGAGAATAAATTATAAAACACTGAAATTAGTTGAATCATTTTCTGAAGTTTGGAAGGAGTTGCTACAGTCTTGTGGGGTAATGGCATTGAAGGGGTAGAGGGATGGTGGATGTGTGATCTCATTTCTTAATTGTCTATTAATATTATTAATGCTTTTTGATGAGAAATGGGTACTGTGTAGTCTGTATAATTGCTAAAAGGAAGTGTCTTGCTGCTGTTTCAAGAGAGCTATGGTTGGGGAGCGATTAAGGGTATGCTGAGGAGGGGTTCCATACCAGTACCAATTTCCAACTTTAGGAAACAAACATTTTCATGGGCTGTGCATTCATCGAAGATGCTCTCTTTCTCTCTCATGGGTCATATAGTAATTGAAGAATTGATCTCAGAAGGGTTTTCAATTAATTAAATTTGCCATACCAAAGCCAACTTCAAACTTCAGAAAATAGTTTCATAGATTGTGTATTCATTGAAGATGTTTATGGCCTCTCTCTCTCTCTCTCTCTCTTATATTCATGGGTGTTACAATGATTGGAGAATGTAGCCAAGGGGTGGTTTTCCATTGATAAAATCTGTCATACCAATACCAACTTCCATGTTTAGGAGACAAACAGTTCCATGACTTGTGCATTCATCGAAACTGGAGGCTGAGAAATTACATTTTCATTCTTTCAGTAAAATTCTCACCTGGAGAAACAAACATTTTATGAATTCTAGAATTAATCGAGAACAAGTAATGGAAATGGGCTTCCCAATTTAATTCGTTGTTACCTTAAAAAGAAACGAAAGAATGTAGAGCACAACACATGTTCTCTTAATTGACTTACCTTGTGAAGGTAATATGTTTGAAAAGTTCAGTTATATGAATCATATCACTTCAACAAAATGGTTTTTGTAGAATTATGTGCATTATCTGTTATTATTATTCCCGAACCTATTTGTTGTTAGGGTTTGTAGACCAAGAGAAACAGCCCCATAAAATCTTTTTGCTGATTATCTTTATTGTGTATTTAGATATCTGTTGGAAAACTAAAAACTTCAAGAAAGATGGTGTTGTTTCTAACTGTAAAGCACACATTAAGATTTGTACTTGTATGTAATCGTATTGTTCCCCACGTATGAATCAAGATTTTGCACGAGAATCTTCCCCCCTCACTTCCCCACATAAGAAACAAGATCACTGCTCCTGCTCTTCCAAACAATCGGTTTTTAGGGTTGTTTTTGCTGTTGATTTTTTTTTTTTTTTGGTTATGTGTTGGTTGCAGCGTTTGGAGAGAAGTCATTGCTTTGCAGCTGATTCAGAGGTGGTTGGTGCTTGTTCTGGAACCTCACATTCGCTGAGTGGTAAGATAGAGTAGACATATTTTCATTAGTTTGTTTGTGTTTGTGATATATTTGAATTCTGTTGTGAAATGGAACTGGTTAATGAGTATATGAACTTTTATCCTGTTTTTTTAAGTTCATGAATTCTCTTAAGATTTTTAGATTTAAGTTCATGGGTTGTATGGATTACGGACTATTGGGAGAATTGAAAGATGATGATCGATATTAGATGAAATTGGTGTTAATTTTTGGTGTATTGTTTCCGCTGCCATTAGTAAGATGACCTACATGAACATTGGAGTGGTGTGATTTTGAATAGTTGTTTTTTTTTTTTTTTTTTTTAAAGTTTAGTTATGTGAAGAAACTTATATACAGGTGCACACTTCACGAGGGCCCACCTAATCACTGATCCAGATGGTGAACATTGGTTGAGTTTGGCCCAACAGGTCTTCTCTTGCGATTGATTCTTTCCTCTCTCTCTCTATCTATCTATCTCTATCTGACTTGATCTTTCCTTCTATGGATTTGTGGGGTTCTATTGGTTCTTGGATTGGATGGAGTTGATGCTGAATTGGGTCTTGTGTAAACTGAGTTTTTATGACTGCCCTAGATCTTTATTTATTTGTTATCCATGGGTGGAATCTGTTGTTAAAATTTAGAAAGACTATCCTATTCAGCTTTTATGAGTATGTTTATTTGGATTTTGAGTGTGAGATTGTACTTTTTCTAACTGATTACATTTTACTGCAGTGCTGATTTAAATTGGGTGAATGCTGGTTTCTGTTTGGATATTGCATTTCTGGCAAAATCAATGTAGGATGTTCTTAGTGTCCACACTTAATTTTCTTAATCTTGATTTGGAGCAAAATCAGGGGTACAGGAACTGAAATGAAAACTGTCAGCATAGTTCAATTCCTGACTAACTTCCAGACTGACCAAAATGTCTAAACAATCCGTTTGGTCTGAAGTCATTTTAGCTGCTATTTGGTGCACAAATCTGCATTTGCAGTAAACATCTTTTCAAATGGGTTAGGTTACTTCTTTTGGTTGTACCAAAATTGTGAAGAAACTTATATACAGGTGCATACTTAGGGAGGGCCCACCTAATCACCAATCCAAGTGGTGAACGTTGGTTGTGATTGGGGGCGCATTCACATTTGTTTCATCATGGTTGGGAAGCATCATTACTTTCAAGGCCTTGGTTGAGTCTTAAGAATATTCATCCATTTAATAATCTTATATGTGTTGAAAACGTAACTTTATATTTCTATTGATTTTGAATAATATGGAATAATGGTTGTGTTTGCACATGTAGTTTGGAATATTTTCAAGGTAATGAATTTGTTTTGCTTCTCCATGCTTTATTATTCCATATATCAAATCTTTCTGCTCATTTTTAAATGTAGTTTATATTGATTGGGTTGTAGCTGTAAAGATACAGGTAAGCTCGACTCATGAAGTGGGCTGGCCCACTAGTTCAGAGATTATATAAGTTGTCATGTGATTGTACAACTAAGAATAGATATTAGTTTCCTTAAACATTACTGTAATCATGTAATTAGATCTGTTAAACTAGGGAACATTGTATTACAAATACCCATCGTCAATACAAGGAGAATACAACATTCTCTTGCAAACTTTCTCTCTTGCATGCTTCTGGTTTATATTCTGGATACATTCACATGGTATCGAGCCCTAGAGCCCTGATCGTATGTTAATTCAAGCATAGGAGGAGACCTGAGACAGTTCTGTTCGTCTGTGAGCACTGTATCGGCTGTGATCAAAGGTGGCCCACTTGTTGATCACCCTTTGCCCAGAGAAACCTTCCCATCCTGGTCGCCCATCTCTCCTGGGATTAATACACATTTTTACCAGATTTTTTGATCATCTGAAGGAGGATATTCTCTCTTATTTGTACTTCTCCCATTTGAGCACAAAGTTTTCATCACGAACGTCAACCTTTCTGGTCTCTCAAGCTTTCATCAAAATTCCACCTATAGGAGTTTCGGAATTTTGAAGCAGAGATTACTGTGTCATCTGATCATCCGGCTAATCATCCAGTGGGGCCCACAGATCAGATCTGTGCTCAGATTCACACTCGCCTGGACCTTTTCTTTGGAAATTTGGCAGTTTTTGATCAGTGCAATTGTGATCGTCTCCTAGGTCATCTTCCAAGCATTGAAAGCCCATCTGTCATCATCTCTTTCAAACGGATCTTCTCTGATCATCCCTGATCACTTCAGATCAGGTGTGGCCCACCTATGATCATCACAATTCATCAACGGAATAGCCACTCTATGGTCGCCTGCTATTTCTCTTATTTCTGGTGATTTTTCCATCAATTATTGATTATCAGAGGTAGGCCATCTATCATATCTTTTGGTATTTCAGTTTTGTCCAACAATTTTCATCACAGTCATTCAAACTTGTGGATTTTGATCCGTTTTAGGTGAGACTTCTTCCAATAGTTGTAGAAATAGTCTACCATTTCATCCCCAGTCCTTGATCTGGCCTTTGATCATCATCTGGGGCCCACGTGGAAATCCCTCCACTGACGACAGGGTCGTCTGCTGAGTTCTGTTGCTACTGTTTGCTACTAAGTGCACTGTTTGCTACTGCTTTCCATCTGTTTGCCAAAAAAAAAAAAAAAAAAAAAAAAAACCTACTATTTTGGTTTGTGATAATTTTGGTTTGTTCCATATGTCTTCTGATCGCACTGGATCGGGTATTACTGTCCAACTCGATGGAACCAATTATCCCTATTGGTCTCATCTAATGCAAAATTTCCTCAAAGGACAAAAACTTTGGAAGTATATTGCTACGCGGATCCCTACACCAGATAGTAAGGATGTTACATTTGAGGAATGGGAAGCTTCAGTCAGGAAGATCAATTCTTGGATTGCCAATCCAGTCACGCCATCTATTGGGAATCAATTGGCTAAATTCAATTATTTTAAGGATGCTTGGGATTATTTAGCCAAACTGTATACTCAATCTAATGCTGCCCGCCGATATCAGTTAGAATGGGAAATAAAAAATGCAGATCAAGGAAATGACTCCATTCATGATTTCTTTATCAAAATGACTGCTTTATGGGATCAACTGGCTCTAATGGAACCACCTTTGCAACAACTGATGACGCCCATACTTTTGAGGTATATAGGCAGCAAACTCGCCTGGTTCAGTTTCTTATGGCTCTCTGCCTTGATTTTGAACATGTTTGTGGTTTATTATTACATCGGCCCCCATTGCCTTTTGTTGATACGGCACTCTCGGAACTACTGGCAAAAGAACAAACTCAGTTTTCTTTTACAAAGAAGAAACATGTGGAACCTACACATGTCCTGTCAACAAATGTTAGTACCCCTCATAATGATCGCTCTTTTCCACCTGGTACCAATGACTTGCAATTATTGTAAGAAGAAAGGACACTGGAAACGGGACTGCCCAACCAGACCTCAAAGGCCAAACAACAAGAACAAACAATCTGGTCATCACCCCAATCGTGGTCCCATGCAATCTTATTCTCAGCGATCCTATGCTGCTAACGTCACTGAAGATGATAATTTTGTGCCTCCGCAAATGGATCTTACATCTCAGATCCAAGCTATGGTTGATGAGCGTATGCAACAGTTGTTTCTAGCTTCCTCCACTGGGTCTGCTTCTCAGATGACCACCACCACCCCCTCAACCTCTGGTTCTGCCATGACCATTTCTGATCCTTCAGGTACACATGATGCTACATGGATTTTTGATTTTGGTGCTTCCTATCATATGACAAATGATGTTTCCAAACTTCATAATTGTTATACTCCTGCTAGCTCTATCACCATCCATACAGCAGATGCCACTCCTCTACCAGTCTCCCTTATTGGCTCCGTTTCAAATAAGTTGCTTTCTCTCACTAATGTTTTGTGTGTTCCCCACCTCTCCATCAATTTAATCTTTGTTAGTCAACTGACCTCTTCTGGATTTCTTGTCTCATTTTCTTCCACTGGTTGTTCTGTGCAGGATTCGCGCACCGGGAGACAGATTGGGACCGGCCTTAGGTCAGGAGGACTTTACTATCTTCGATCGCTACACCTTCCATCTTCAAGCATCTCCCCTGCCGCCCATGTTTCCTCTGCATCCCCTTTTGCTCTTTGGCACTCTCGTTTAGGCCATTTATCTTTAAATAAAATGAAGCTTTTATTTAATAGTGGTGTTCTTGGAAACATTTTTGTATCAGACATTTCTACTTGTTTTGGTTGCCACTTTGGCAAACAACATGCATTTCCTTATAATAAAAGTACTTCTGTTACTCATGCTCCTTTTGCCTTGATGCATTCTGTTGTCTGGGGACCTGCCTCTCAGCCAACGAAAGGCGGTTCCATTTATTATGTGTTGTTTATTGATGATTTCACTAGATATACATGGTTGTATTTGATGAAGAATCGTTCTGAGTTATATAACATCTACACTGCTTTCTCTACCATGGTTTCCACTCAATTTGACACAAGGATTAAAATATTCAGGTATGAGTCCGGGGGAGAATACATGTCCCACAAATTTCGTTCTTACTTGACCAGTCAAGGGACTCTAGCACAATTATCTTGTCCTACCACACCACAACAGAATGGGGTGGCAGAGCGGAAACACAGACATATACTCGAAATTGCTAGATCCATGCTTTATTTCTCACATGTTCCTCTGTAATTCTGGGGGGAAGCAGTCCTGACTGCTACCTATTTGATTAATAGAACACCATCTACTGTCTTGTCAGGCACATCTCCGTATGAAAAATTGTTCTCCTGCAAACTTGACCTGTCCCATCTTAAAGTATTTGGCTGCACCTGTTTTGTTCTGTTGCATGATAATGAGAGAACTAAATTTGCACCCAAATCCACTGTCTATGTTTTCTTAGGGTATGGCATCGAACAAAAAGGATATCGATACTATGATCCTAAATCCAATAAGTTACGGGTCTCTCGTAATGTCACCTTCTTGGAGCATATACCTTTCTATACATTACCCATTGCGTCATCTTCTCCTGAGCAACCCACCGTCTATCCTCTTGATCCCTTTCCGAACCTGTTTCCCTCTGATACCCCTTCTCCTCCACCCATGCAGGTATATCATCGCCGGCCCAAAACCCCGTCTGCTCACTCGGAATCTGCAGCCCCACCTCTTGATCCTGGGCCCATCTCCTCTGCTCCAGATGTGCTGGATCCTCCTCCATCTCGAAGGTATCCATTACGCACCAGAATCCCTCCCTCCCGATTTGGCTTTGTTTGTACTGATCATTTTTCTCCATCATATAAGTCCTTCCTTGCAGCAATTCATTCTTTAACAGAACCACAATCATATAAGGAGGCAATTACTCATCTGCACTGGAGATCGGCCATAGCAGAAGAACTTGCGGCTCTGCAGAAAACTCAAACATGTGATCTTGTTCCTCTTCCCTCAGGGAAATAGGCCATTGGCTGTAAATGGATATTTAAAATTAAGACCAAATCTGATGAATCTGTTGATCGTTACAAGGCTCGCTTGGTTGCCAAAGGCTACACACAAGAATATGTGGTTGATTATGAGGAGACCTTTGCTCCTGTTGCTAAGATGACAATTGTCTGTACTTTTATCTCAGTTGCAGCTGTTAGACGTTGGCCACTTTATCCGCTTGATGTCAAGAATGCTTTTTTGAATGGATTCCTTCAAGAAGAAATCTATATGCATCCTCCCCCAGGCGCCGCGAGACCTCCTCATTATGTCTGTCGTCTCAAACGTGCTCTGTATGGCCTCAAACAAGCCCCTCGTGCTTGGTTTGAACGGTTTAGCACCAGTATTATTAGCATCGGTTTTTCTCAGAGTGCTCATGACTCCACTCTCTTCCCTCTCTATTCGCAATCTGGATGTGTTTTTTTTGTTACTCTATGTCGATGATATGATTATCACTGGCGATGATACTCCTGGTATTCTATCCTTGAAGCGTTTTCTTCATCGACAGTTTGAGATGAAAGATTTGGGTTACCTGCGGTATTTTCTAGGCATTGAGGTTGCATACTCTCTCAACGGATATCTTTTGTCGCAAACAAAATACTGCAATGAAGTTCTCCAAAGAGCTGAACTCACATATCACAAACATGTCTCTACTCCAATTGAACATAATCTAAAGCTTCGTACTACTGATGGAGAACTACTTTCTAATCCCACTCGTTATCGAGAGGTGGTCGGCAGCCTGATTTATCTTACTATTACTAGACCAGATATTGCCTATGCAGTACATGTGGTAAGCCATTTTGTTGCCCGACCCACTCATCTTCACTGGGCTGCTGTCCTGCGCATATTGAGATACTTACAAGGAAGTTCCAACCGCGCCCTCCTTCTTTCCTCCAGTCAAAATCTTACCTTGCTTGGTTTTTCTGATTCTGACTGGGCAGGAGATGTCAATGATCGGCGCTCCACAACCGGTTTCGCAATTTTTCTTGGCTCTTCTCTCATCTCTTGGAAGAGCAAGAAACAGGAAGTTGTCTCCCGATCATCCACCGAAGCCGAATATCGTGCTGTATCTCACACTACTACTGAAATTATTTGGCTTCACTGGTTACTTCAGGATTTAGGAGTTTTGGTTCCTAAATCTACCTCTCTTCTTACGGACAGTGAAAGTGCACGGAAACTAGCCACAAATGATGTCTTCCATGAATGATCCAAACATCTCGAAGTTGACTGTCACTTTATTCGTCAACATGTTCGGAGTGGCACTATAAAGCTCATCCAGATTTCATCAGCTGCTTAAGTAGCAGATTTTTTCACCAAAAGCCACTCCACCTCTTGTTTTTCAGAGCTGGTTTCCAAGCTTTCGATGGTCTCATTCTCTCATCCAAAGCTTAAGAGGGGGGTGCAAAGATGCAGGTTAGCTCGACCCATGAAGTGGGCCAGCCCACTAGTCTAGAGATTATCTGAGTTGTCTTGTGATTGTACAACTAAGAATAGATATTAGTTTCCTTAAACATTACTGTAATCATGTAATTAGATCTGTTAAACTAGGCAACATTGTATTACAAATACCATCGTCAATACAAGGAGAATACAACATTCTCTTGCAAACTTTCTCTCTTGCATGCTTCTGGTTTATATTCTGGATACATTCACAGTAGCAAAGTAAATTTTATGGATGGTTAATGTTGAACAAGCCTTAGTTTTATACCATGATTTATAATATGATGAACTTACAATAAAAAAAGGCAATTCTCAACTTAAACAATACACAAAAAAAGACGGCTTTTGCCGTCGTTCAGTTTTCGACGGCTGATCCCTTCGTACTTGACTAGGTTCCCTTCGTGATGATGTGGTCCAAGAAACTATAAGCTGATTAGCTTTACAATAATCCTGGAACTGAATACATGGCATACCATAACCATAAATGCTTCTTTAAGAGCAGGTTTAAAAGTAGATTCTATGTTGACATTGTCTTGAAACGCTATCCAGAAATGCAACAACCATGCTTCTTGGTTCTAACAAGTTGACAAGAAGATCACCTGGCAAGGGTGCAAATATGTCATCTAGGTCTCCAACCACAATCATTTGAGGTTGTGTCAAACAAGACAAACTTTGTCTATGTAATTAATCTGTTTTATTAAAGCAAATATTAACAATCATAAAGAAAAAACACACAAGAGAAACAGTGAAAAAGACGACTATATTTATCATATATGCAAGAGTAGAAAGAATCACATGCCTTTATATTATAAAAATGGAGGGTACTGTCAAAAGTTATGAACCCAATTTGTGTCCGAGGGAAGCCAAGCAGTTCATCCAAACATGACTTTATGGTATTAAAACAATCTGCCCATTAACAATCTTAAATACAGTCACTTCATTACAAACAATTTCACCTTAGAAAGTAATAGAATAGCTATTTATAGTAAGTAGTAATAGAGGAAGCATGGTCATCCAGTCATTATATAGTTGTGCATGTTAGGCCAACCATGGGACTTGGACTTGTGCCCAATAGATCTAGGCATGGCCCATGGAACTTGGGTTAGGTTTGGATTACAAATGATTCTTGGTCATTATAATAATGAGAAAGGGTGTGAATAGCTTGTGGATTGAAAAAAATCTGCTGCTTAAAAAAACCCTTTGGACATGTTTTGCATATCTATGGCCAGGATGTGTAATTCTAAGCACAATTTGTCAAACGTATTTTGCCCATCATATCTTTTTTTTAACTGGTAGCTTAACTAGAACCTATGGCCCGGTGGTCGGGCATTTCCCAACAGTGCCATAGGCTTCCTTTTTTTTTTTTTTTTGCTTGTCTTTGGTTATTGCTGTTTGTGTTTTTTCTTTTTAGGAGACTAGATCCTAGTAGTATAATCCTAAGATTTGTGTATGCTGCGGGACTGTTCTATAGAGTTGAGGCTGCATCGGTTCTTTTATTTATTTATTTAAAGGATGCTGTTTAGCATAAACCAACTACTGCATCAGTTCTCTGACTGGTATTTTGGTGTTTAACAATTTCTATTTTCTTAACTTCTTTTGTTGTTGCTTTTGAGATCTTTATGTTCATTTACATTTATAAATTTTTCTAACGTGATTCCTTTACAAAGAATTTGTTATTTTGGTTTAGGTGCATTATGTATTATTGCTATAGTTCATCTTATATTGGTGGATTATTATATGGGCATCTTTTTTAAATTAAAAGTCTTTAGTGTGTTTTTTCTCTTGGCTTTATTTCTGGATTTTATTATGCTTCCATTCCCATATCTATTCCAGCTTCGAGTTTTATTGATTTGTGAGCATAATTTCTTTTGTTTCTTTTTCTTATTTCAGGTACCTAACAGAGCGAAAAATACTTAATGGAATATCATTTGTTATATCAGCGGGAAGTAGTGTTGCTAGTGTTGGTACAAGTGGCAGCGGTAAGGTTTCGATGATTTTAATATATAGTCTAGCTAAATATTATATAAAGAAACTACCTTGAAATGTGTGATTCTTTATTTCTTTTGTTTCCTTTGTAACATACTTGACAGATGAGTGAATGACAAACTAGATGTTGGAGGCAACTCTACAATAGGTGTCTCCTCATGCAGTCTGTCTATAGAGGATATTCTTCTTCATATGTTAGCTTTAAAACATTCTAAAATAGAAGATATAGTTCACATTGATTTTAAATGATTGATACATAGTAGGACACGGTGGCGAAATAATGTCTTCATTTGGAGAAAACTTTTGTGATCCTACCTAGTTTTTTTTTTTCCTTGAAATTTTTTGATCCAAGCTCTTTTTTAATGCCACGTCTCATTTAACTACTGCCTATGCATGCTCCCAAATGTCTGCCCACGGCCTGGTGGTTTATTATTTGATTAGGCTTCATTTTGATGTTCTCCCTCACGGTACTGACATTCTAGTATCGAATGTGATCCCATTGTACTTCATGTCTTTGAATATCCGAGATCCCTTTGATTTATGGACTACTCTTTGTTCTCTAATTGTTTCACTTGTAGCATGCCTTTCTTTTATGGTCTATTAAGTTAATATCTTCAATGGCAGTTCTATAAGGTTATTGGGAATTATGCTTTCTATAGGGTCGTGTGTGAACATTATTTTGTGACAGATCATTGTTTCTCATCATTGAGCATTGTTTTCATTTTTCAAGTTATTATTTATATTTTCTTTGTTTTTATTATGCAAAAACCAGAAACTGACTAAAGACATAAGGTACCATAACATATGTAATGAGGTTGAATGACCAACCAATCCTTCATTTCCTGTTACTTAGAGAACCTAACTTGAAATCTCTCAAGCATGAATCTTTTTTTTAGACCAAATCGATTGTACTTTTGTTATTTTTTCCTTTTGATGTTGAGCTTTTACGCCCTTTGCTGTAACATCATCTCTCTACTTAATGCAAATATCACCATTTGAGGAAAAAAATCGCAATTTAAGTTGAATTATTTAATTTAATCGGGTAATTGTAATGTTTGGAAAGCTATGGGCATGGCAAATAGCCAGCAAAGCTTTGTAACAATGGGCATACAACTATATTTTTTCTAGAATCCGGGTGGATTCCAAGTTGTCTTGCCAGTAGGGTAATTTCTTTTTCTTTTTGTTTGTTTTTGTGGGTTTTGTCTAACTATCGACAAGGTTCGAAAAAGCTTCCTTTCCAGAATTTTTGCTGTTTTATTTTTTGCTTTTTAGATTTTTTTGAAGAGAAATTCTTTTAGAGAATTTTCAATAAACGGAAGATAGCTTGAATTTTAGAATTCTCAAAATTTAGACAAAAGAGAGTTTTTGTTCACGGAAATCTTTTTGAAAAAGTGCTAAATTTTGATCCTTTCACATTACACAGTTCGTATACATTTTCAAAACCTTTAAATGTGAAATTTTGATTTCCGTTCTTTTAACGACTTGATTGAATATATGAAGGAAAACCAAACCTTAGTTTATAGGTTCCCTGGTTCATCTAGGTGGATTTTTCTACAAATTAGTGAATTAAGTCGGGTACGTGAAAGGGCTGCTTATTGTTGGGGACAATTGAAAAGGAAAAAAATATCAAGAGAAAAGAAAAAAGAAGGAAGAGAGAAGCTTGTTGCTGAAATTTCAGGGCCTTTTAAAAAAAGATAGTGCGAAAGCCATCATGGTTGCCTTGATTCAGGTACATGAAAAGGGTTGCCTATTGTTGGGGACCGTTGAAAAGGGAAAAACATCATGGCCTTTTGAAAAATAATAGTGCGAAAGCCATCATGGTTGCCTTGATTCGGGTACATGAAAATGGTTGCCGATTGTTGGGTACCGTTGAAAAGGAAAAAAAATCCCGGCCTTTTGAAAAACAATAGTACGAAAGCCATCATGATTGCTTTAATTTGGGTACAACCTTAATTCGGGTACATGAAAAGGGCTACCTACTTGATGGACCCGAAAGAGGGGGAATCTTCCGTCTTCTCCCTCCGCACCCCAGGGGCTGACCTGGGTCTCGGCGGAGGAGGGACGATCTCGGGCATCAACATTTATGTACGGGTATGCCAGATTTACTTTCTACTTGGAATTTGGAATGGTGATAATCCGGAGATTCACCTTCACAAGTGGAAAGGAAATCAATCATTTTTTCTAACTTTTCAAATTGCATTAATATTAAGAAAAGAGACAAGTTTTTAGAATGCCGTAAGAGGCGTTTTTGTTTGTTTGCCGTAAAAGGCGATTTTGCCGTGAATGGCGATTTTACAAAACTTATCAAATGTGAAAGACAAGAATTGTGATTTCCTTTTGTCTCTTTAGGAAATACAAACTACAATAGAAAAAGGAAGAAAAGGGATCTAACTTCTCAGGAGATTGTGGGGACACGTTGAGATCGACGGTCACAAGTCATGTATGGACTTCGCCATCGTCCTTCAAATGAGAACATGTGATGCTTTGATTCTTTGGCTTGGCTCCTAACCTCAGTTTTTTAAAGGACAAGGACCAAGAGAAGGTCCTATATCCAATGAAAAACCGAGTAAACGGGCTGAAAAGCCGCGTTTAGGCCATGTTGGAGACGGAGGAGGCCTTTGGTGGGGGGGGGGGGGGGGGGGGGGGGCGGCCCCCAAGGGACGTTGATCACCTTGTGGTGTTCTTTGCAGCAGAGCAGCAGGACTTCGTCTGAATTTCTTAGGGAGAAGTGTAGAACTTCAAGTCGATAGATGTCGATATGATCCTTCGATGATCCCCTCTCTCTTGGAAATGGATCTCCTTTTATAGGCTTTTGGTAGCCATGGGATGGTTATGGGCATTGATAGCCATGATGAGAGCATTGATGAGGAGTTACAAGTTGATTTTGTAACTCATTTTTCATGGCTTGTGATTGGCCGATGAAGGTAGTGGGCTTTTAATTGCCTTTATGCTTCATGATGATGGGAGTTTCATGGGTTTAATGCCATGATTACTTGGATTTGTAACTCCCAAATGCTTGAATCTGATTGGGCTGTCCAAAATAATGAGTTAATGACCGCATTAAGTTGTCATAAACGGGTCAATTAACGTCATTAAGTGGTCGCCAGGGCATGTGAAGAGTCGCGGGCCGCGCTGCACCTTTTGAGATTCTTCTTGCGATCATCACAGGTGGATCCACGCATTGTTTGATGTCGGATTGCGATGCAATTTCAGACATTGATTGATGTTGGCGGGCCGATGACATCTGTCTTGTCGATTTCACGATCGGTCGGACAGAAAGTGCACTTTCTTGGTCAGCCGGTTGGCGATCTTGAGGCGATCGGTGATGATTTCATGCTTTTGACGGCGGATCCGAGATGTCGACGAAGATCAGTCGTTTTCAAGCATCAAACATTGTATTTTCCGAAAATCACAGAGGCCGGAACACCCGAAACGCGGAAAGAATCGGAAAATGGACGATTTGGTGCAAAATCCGGCGACCCTGCAAACCATAGGGCTTTGGCCCGTTTGGTCGCCGAGTGTCGTTTTCGGCCGTTTTTTCGTCTTTTTCGTTCCTTTTTTCTTCTGTATTTTTCTTGACATTTTCCCTCAGTTATTGACTTCATTTTCTTGGAGAAAACTTGACGAGAACCCGCACGAAATCGGAGCACAAAGTTTCCCATTTTTCGGGAAAGCCGAAGACTTTGTAGCCGATTTTCTGTCAAGAGTCGAAACTAGGTCAAACGATGTCGGAATGACCTGAAAATTGAGGTGAAGCTTCTTGAGCAGTGGATAGGACCAACCATGGGCTTTTATTTGAGTTTTGAATCCGTTTGGGGTCCCATCGATGCTTCACTTGATTTTGCTGCGGGGAAAATGCCGAGCTTTGATATGTGGTCAAACGATATCCGATTGACCTGAAATTTGTCGGAGAGCCTATTGGAGTCATTTTGAGACGTTCCATGGGCTCCGTTTAGGATGTCATGGTCCCGGGTTGCTCCGCCGCCCGTAGGCTTGATTTTCTCTCGGAGTATCGAAACCTGGTCAAACATTGTCGGAATGACCTGAAATTCGACGTGCGGCCTTTTGGAAGCATGTTGAAGCCACTCATGTATTTTTTTTGATGAGTGATGGCTTCGGCGGTTCCCGCCGCCATGAGGCTTGAATTTACTGCTGAGCATTGATGGAGGGTCAAACGTTGTCGGTTTGACTTGAAATTTGGGATGGAGCCCTTTGGAGACATTCTGGAGTCATCCGTAGGCTCTGATCAAAGTTTTGGCGTCTTTGATGATGTCGCTGCAAGGAGCGCTTGTTTAGCTGTCAGAGCAGTGAAGTTAGGCCAAACGTTGTCGGAATGGCCCGAAACCTCAGGTGTACCCCTCTTTGGCTGTCTTGAAGGATCTCTCAGTTTCTGTCTGATTCTGAAAAGATTTGATGCTTGAAGTAGCCTTGCCTGTTTTGTAACAGAATGCAGCTTCACGAGGTTTCTTGATGTTGAGGAGACATAGTGACTTTTTTGGTGTCAACAAATGCCCCTTCGAGGTACAGCGACGAGTAGCTTTTTGGAGTCGATGTGCCTCGAAGAGAAACTTGGAGGAGAGATTCCAACTTGACCAAGAGTCTTGAGCATTTTTTTATTTTTTTTTTCGAATAGCCTTCTGAGTTTCCGGGGGAATTTTATGGTAGCGAGAGGGATCACGTACCATCTCAAGGCAAAGTTTTGAAAATGACATGGGGTATTTGGATTTTGGGTTTTGGATTTTGGTTTTTGACCTTGTGACCTAACAAGCTGTATGTGGCAAGTTAGGGGGTCGGGGTTTGATTTTTGATTTTGACCTTGTGACCCAACAAGCTGTATGTGGCAGGTTGGGGGGTCAGATTTGGTTTGTTGGTTTTGGATTTTGATTTTGGTTTTGGTCTTGTGACCTAACAAGCTGTATGTGGCGAGCCAGGAGACCGGAATTTGGTTTTGTGAAATGTCAATTTCAAGATTTTGGCTCAATTTGGTTCATGAGGTTGGATGGTTTGGTTTTTGGAAACTCATGAGACTTTCTTTTTTCTTTTTTTGAATGGTCCCATCAACTCAAAAGAGGCATGGGACTTTTTTTTTCTCTTTTCTCTCTTTCTTTTTTTGCTCTTGGTAAGAGGAATATTTTGACAAAAAGCCACTTTTAGTGCCTAGGTGGTCAAACCTGGCTCATATGGGCTAACCCATGGGACCTTAGGCTTTGGAGATGGCCTAGATCTCATATGGTGTCATATTTGTAAAGAATATCTAAAAATATCTCTTTGTGTAGAGAATATCTAAAAATATCTTTACTTGCAGAGAATTTCTCAAGTTTTCTTTTTGTGGAAAGATTCTCTCAAAATAGAGAAATTCTATATGCACCACTGAAATTGATGAATACACCCACACTTAAGTTTTTTTTTTAATTACCAATTACCCTCTAGTGAAAGGACGAAATTGCCCTTCACCATCAACCTCCTCTCATCTTCCTTTGGTTCGTCTGCAGTGGGGGGCGAGCCGTCTCATCTCCTATTCCTCCTCTTCTTCTTCTTCTTCTTCATTCTCCCTTTTATCCATTGTTTCGTAACCGTTCCCCCGCACTCATTCATGCCCGTTGATGTGCATCTCTCTCCTCATCATCTTCTTCAACCTTTTTAAAGTATCCATAAGTCTCATAATCTAATTCAACCCTTGAAAGTACTCATCTCCCTCGGACACATTGTCTACTGAAAGCAGGCATTTTCAACATGGACAAGCAACTGACAATCTACGAAGAGGAGGTATACTCTCTGACTTCGTTTCCAGCTTGTCATTCAGTTTACCCGCGATATGCTCGGTATTCCAGAACCGTACAAAACAATTCTGCACGGCACATTGTAACCGTGCAATGTTTTTTTGCACGGCCACACTGAACCGTGCAATATAATATTGCACGGTTGAAATGTGACGTGCAAAATAATAATGCACGGTTGCAATGTGCCGCGCAGAGTTGTTTTGCACGGGTCTATAGGACCGTGCACTAATAAACTAATAATTTTGTGATCATATTTTCAGGAGATTGACTCAACTGGTGCAAGTCAGTGCTCTCTCGATTTTACCAATGTCTTCACAACTGACACGATATTCAGAAGCCGAGAGGATCTAATCCAATGGACACGGGATGTTGGAAAGAAACATGGCTTGGTAATTGTAATCAAAACTTCAGATGCTGGTGGAGATGGTAGGAAACCGAGAATAGTTTTAACTTGTGAGAGAAGTGGTTGTTACAGGGCTTCATCGAAGATGTACGAAAAGAAAAATCCTAACAAGGCAACGGGAACTAAGAAGTGTAATTGCCCTTTTACTTTGAAGGGTCGAAAGTTGGCAACTGACGATGATTGGATGTTAACAGTGGTTTGTGGGGTACACAATCATCCAAACGCACAACATCTCGAGGGGCACTCATTTGCTGGGAGGCTTTCTACGGAAGAGATTAATGTTTTGATTGATATGTCTAAGAGTCTGGTGAAGCCAAGGAACATCCTTCGAACACTACAGGAAAGGAATGTGCACAACACCACTATGATGAAGAGTATCTACAATGCTCGTCAGAAGTTTAGGGTGACAGAGATGGCCGGTCGATCACAGATGCAGCAACTCATGATGCATTTGGAGAAGAACAAGTACATTGAGTATCACACTAGCAATGATGCTATAGATGCTATCTTGGACCTATTCTGGGCACATCCGTCATCTATTCAGTTACTACGTGCATTTCCAGAAGTTTTGATAATGGATTCCACGTATAAGACCAATAGATATCGACTTCCATTGCTTGAGATTGTTGGTGTCACGTCTACCCAACTGACATTCTCCGTTGCCTTTGTGTACCTTGAATCAGAGAAGGAGGCCAATTATAGATGGGCTCTGGAGAGGCTTAAGGATTTAATGGATGGATGCATTATGCCACGTGTGATTGTCACAGACAGAGAGTTAGCGCTCATGAATGCAATAAAAGTTGTATTTCCGAATGCAGTCCACTTATTATGCAGGTGGCATATTTCTAGGAACATCTTGGCAAACTGTAAGAAGTTCTTTGAGACCAACGACAGATGGGATGCATTTATCTCTTGTTGGAACATGTTGGTAGTCTCTCCAACTGAAAGTGACTATATTCAACTTCTAAGTGCTTTGGAACGGAATTTTTGCGGGTATCCACATGCTGTTGATTATGTGAAGAACTCGTGGTTGAATAAGTATAAGGAGCAATTTGTGGCTGTTTGGACGGATCAAAATATGCACTTTGGCAACGCCACTACTAACAGGGCAGAGAGTGCACACGCAAAATTAAAGAGACACCTGAGTACATCAAGCTGTAGTTTTGATTCGTCCTGGCAGGTTATCCATGCCTTGCTTGAGTTGCTATTTACCGAAATAAAGGCTTCTTTTGAAAAGAGTTTGAACACCGTGCAACATAAGTTCAAACCGGCACTGTTCCGTGAGTTGAGAGGATTTGTATCAAGGAATGCTTTGGATATAGTGTTAAATGAGTCGATAAGAGCTGGTGATATTGGTTCAGATTCGGAGGCATGTGGGTGCGTCGTACGACGGACCCATGGTTTACCATGTGCACATGAAATTGCAGAGTATATAAGGGAAGGTTCTCATATACCGTTGAGATGTGTATATCAATTTTGGCGGAAGCTCAATTTAGAGAGCACTAAGATGAATGAAGCCCCTGAGTTGACCACAACTTCTGAGTTTGACTTGATCGCTAAGAAATTTCGGAGTAGTGACGAGGCGGGAAAAATTCAATTATTGAAGAAATTGAGAGAATTAGCTAGTCCTTCATCTACACCTCTTATTGAACCGGACGTTAAATTGAATACTCGCGGTCGGTCATCATCAAAGAAGAAGTTGGATCAGTCTACGACTCGTGAGCCGTCTGCTTTCGAATATGCAGTAGGGATGAAAGAGAGTGTTCCTATTATATTAAGTAGTACCGTTGTAACGAAGAAGAAAGAGAAGATTAGTGTCCGTCGCACTCGATCAATTACATTTTTTCATTTGCTCCCTCAGTCTTTGGGACCCTACATCCTCACTATTAAGGATGTCGCAGCTGATGGTAACTGTGGTTTCAGAGCTATAGCTGGTCTTCTTGGCATGGGTGAGGACAGTTGGAGGCAGGTTAGATTGGACTTGAGCAGTGAATTGCAGAGGTATCATTATTATTATACATTGGTCTATGGAGGAGAGGACCGAGTTGGAGAGCTGTACTACGCATTGTCTTACTTTGAAAGTAATCCTTCATTTGATCGGTGGATGACAATGCCGGATATGGGTCACCTGATATCTTCATATTATAACGTTGTATTGGTCCTTCTTTCATTGCAACAGTGCCTGACTTTCTTGCCTTTGATGTCATCCCCGATTCCACCAAGTGATCGCAGAATCATCGCGATTGGTTTTGTCAATGGAAACCATTATGTTCAGGTCTTCATGAAACCAGAAGCACCCATGCCTCCCATTGCAACAAATTGGCATAGACATCACCATCCTGATGCAGACGGATGGCAACTCCCATATGCAAAGAGCATCGAGCAATTCAGAGAAATTTTTGGAAACAGTGTAGCAACACAAGAGTCGGTGAATCTTGATAGCGATTGATTAGAACTGAAACAAATTTGATGTAATTCAATGAATTATATAATAGAACGTTAAATGTTGGTGATTACGATGATCAATTTATTTATTAGTGTTATTTTGTTATCTGATGGCTATTGAATTGTACATGCTCGGTTTAAAAGTTTTTATCAAAACATGTTCTGCACGGCCAACATGTAATGTGCAGAATATGGTCTGCACGACTAACATGTTCTGTGCAGAACAAGTTCTGCACAGCCAACATGTGCCGTGCAGAATATGTTCTGCACATTATATGTTGGCCGTGCAGACTATATTCTGCACATTACATGTTGGCCGTGCAGACCATTATCCCTTTCATTCCATTTTGCCTAACTTCTTAGTTTATGAAAGCCCACGAAATTGCATACAAGTGTATACTATACAATCATCACAAAATAAAAAAATTCATCCATTATAGGAGAGCTATCAAAAAGGATCCTTAAATTCATCCATTTGAACAAAAATACATAGGTAAAAGTGATCATTTACATAAAAATGAGAATTACATCACGGCTATCAAAAAGTAGCCTCAACCTCATACAAGTTCGTCATGTTTCAACCAAAAAATTACAAACTCCAAAATTCTTCATTAATTTAAAGACAAAATCCAACAACACCAAGTGATATCACGGCTGCGTACGTCGTCGGTACGTCACCGGTACGCCATCCAGGATCTCCCGCATGGTATGCAATGCCCGGTAATAAAAATCAGCAGGCTCACCGGGTCGTGCAATCAAAGCTCCGATACTATCCCTCAGTCGACGGATCTGTAAGAAACAACTAATGGAGTCAATACTTAAGAGAATCATAACTTTTAAAATGGAAATGTAATGCTACTTTGAAAACTCAAACGCTCACCACTGATGGAGTCGGGTCATCTTGATCCTCATTAGGATGATAATGGGAGTGACGATCGGGATTCTGTACCCGGGGATGTGAAATCCTAACAAACCACTCCATGTAGTCGGGTGCGCATTCCCATGCATGTTGCACTCGATGGCCGCGGTGTGCTGCGGATAATACATGATCCTCCCAAGACTCCCAATACTGGTCAAGGAATTTGTAGGATACCTTGTATTGCACAGCTGAAGATCCACGAGACGCACGAAGTGGCGCGAGCGGTGCTGGTGGAATGGTCTGAATATATCCAAACTGACGAAGAACCCTCTGTGGGTGGTAGGGTTCAATCACATCTAGTGCCCTCAAGCAACCACAGAAGAAAGAACTCTGATGGAATGGATGCTGGGTCCTGGCACCAATATACGGTTCCCAAGCCACCTATACCAAGTAAATGAAACAACTAATTAATATTATATTAAGGACTAGAGATCCTTGAAAAAACTTAAAATAGATACCAAAATATCTATTAGCATCTCACCTCACTCGGATGTAAGTCATCCAGTCTCTCCCGCAGCAGCTTGACATTCTCCCTTGCAATCCCGGAATCTTGACCAGGATTCCACCGAGTTGCATGAGGCATTGCAGGTTCAAATCCCCATGAAGCAGGAGGACGGGCAAATGAGAAGTGCTCGTACACCCAAGACTGCAAAAAGATAGTTATTATTAATTATACAAATTTAAATAATATCGTATGAGTATTCAAAGGGATTTACACATTTACCGTGAGCAGTGTCAGATAACCAGCAATCTGTCTCACATCTGCCCTCGTAGCGGTTCCCAGTTGGCGATAGAGATACGCAAGCGCGGCAGCCCCCCATGCATAATGACGGACCTGTCCCAAGTCCATCAGTAAAGATAAATAGGCAATGGGGACTCGGGTGGACGACTTATCGGTGAAAAGTGTGCAGCCTAACAGATACAAGAGATAGCCTCTAGCTGCACACTCTATCTGCTCAACAGATGACCTGGGAGTCACATCGCCGCACACCCGTTTAATCCAGGACATCCTCACTACCCCACCACGCGCCACCCTCAACTCATCTGACGTAGTCGCCCTATCCACTCCTAATCCACGCTCAAGTAAATCGACCTGTTCTGTAAATCCCATACTGGTCGATGCGTGGACGGGCAGTCCCGTTATTGGGACGCCAAGGAGAGTACCCACATCATCTAAGGTGATCGTCATCTCACCAAATGGCATGTGGAAGGTATTGGTCTCGGGCTGCCACCTCTCTACGAAGCTGGATACCAAAGGGCAGGAGATATATCGGTAAGACAAATCCTTCAGCTCTGCCAGTCCAGACTCTTCTATAATCGCACGAAAGCGAGGAACTTCGACATCGGCCCCATCCCCGGGCCGAGTTATGTACCAATCCTTTAGCCCTCGCCAATGATTGATACACTTGAGCGGATCACGATCCTGCATATTACAAATAGAATTCTTCATTAATATAGCTCAATTTATAGAATTCAATACATCTCATTTGAAAAATAATTAATTCAAACATTAACAAAATGCAAATGTACCTCCCCGTGCCATATGGGTATGGCTACGTGCGTCCTAAAACTCGGAATTACCGATAAATCGGCCGGACCGCCGGGGATAGGACCATCCCCCGCCGCTGCTGTGGGAGGACTGGATGGTTGTGCCTGGTCTGAATGGTCCTCCCTTGCTGCCGCTGCAAGAGGAGTGGACGGTTGTGCCTCCTCCTCTGAGGAATCCTCCTCTGACTCCTCCTCTGACGACTCCGAGAGTGGATCCTGTCGCAATTTACGTCTTCGTTCAGATGCCGTTGGTCGTTGACGAACGACAGTCGAAGTACTAGCGTGAACACCTCTGCGACGCGGCGGTCGTGCAACACCGATCTTCGTCCTAACTCTGGATGGCTCGCTAGAAGAACTAGCCCGTCCACCTATCGAAAGTGAGCTACCACCGCGACGAGCAGGTCTTCTAGGCATGTTCTAATATGTTCAAAATGAAAATCAAACAGTGTTATAAAAAATATATTACTATTGCTCGGCAAACCAGAACTGTGCAGATTCATTCTGCACGGCATATTAACACCGTGCATTTAAAAAATGAACGGCGTACATTTCCCGTGCATATTTAATTTGCACGGTATAGATTAGCCGTGCAAATTAAATATGCACGATAAATGTACGCCGTGCATTTTTTAAATGCACGGTGTTAATATGCCGTGCAGAATGAATCTGCACAGTTCTGGTTTGCCGAGCAGTTCGCGAACGAGAAAAAGAAAATGGGAATGAAAAAAATTGTAGTTTGAAACTCCCATCCATATTTTGCAAAAAAAAAAATCCCATACAAGTGCTCTAACTAAGTAGGTGAAAATACAACCTAAATGCATAGATTACAACCTAAATGCATCCATTAAAACCTAAAAAAAGGTGAAAATGGAGAAGTCAACCTTACCTTTTTATGAACAAGAAGAAGAAGAAGAAGAAGAAGATGAAGAAGATGAAGAAGAAGGTGAAGCTCGCAGTGGAGAAGAAGGTTGTTTTCCGTCGACGAGGGAATGGAGAAGAAATCGCCGGTTATGCCAAGTTTGAAATAAGTCGACGAGGGAATGGAGAAGGAGAGGTGTGGCGGGGCATTTTGGGCATTTCGGTGGGTGGGCTCAGCAAAACGGTTTTAAACATAAAATAGGTGTGGTGTGTTCAGAATGTGGGTGTATTCATCATTTTCAGTGGTGCATATAGAATTACCCCTCAAAATATCTTTCTTTTTGGGAAAGTAGCTAAATTTTAGCACTTACCTCCTTTCTTTCTCCTTGTTTCCTCTTTTGGCTTGCTCTCTTCTATAAAAGCAAGAGGGTTGATGCTTTTGCTCCATTGCTTTCTTTTTGCAAGAAATCTTCAAGAGTGCTCTCCAAGATAAGAAGTGCTTTCTCTTCTTCAAGGATCTCCAAGATAAGAAGTGCTTTCTCTTCTTCAAGGATCTCCAAGATAAGAAGTGCTTTCTCTTCTTCAAGGATCTCCAAGCTTTTCTTCTTCTTCTCCATCAATGGCTTCAAGTAAGTTTTCTTCCTCGTCAAGAATCTCCATTGTAGAAGTAGCTTCTTCATTTTTTTTCTTTTCTTCTTCTTTTTCTTTTCTTTTCTTTCTTCTTTTTCTTCTTTTTTTCTTCTTTTTTTTTTCCTTGTCATGCACGTTTTCCTTCTCTTTTTTTCGTGCTTCTCTCTTTTTTTCTTTCTTTTTTTTTTCCCTCTTTCCACGGTTTTCTCTTCTTTTTTTTTTTAACCGTGTACTCTCTTTTTTTTTTTGTTGTTTTTCTTTTTCACGCTGATTTCTGTTTTTTTTTTTCAGCGTTTTTCTCTTCTTTTCCTTTTTTTTTTGTTGTTTTTTTTTCTCTGGCTGTACGGACAGGTCCGTACGGACCTGACCGTACTGCCACGTGGCAGAGGGCCACGGCCTGTGGGCCAAAATTTTTTTTTTTTTTTTTTTTGCTGAGATTTTTTTTTCTCTTTCTTTTTCTTTTTCCTTGTTTGCTCACTATGATAATGAGGCTATGCAATTTCAATATGTATGCAATTTTTTTTCTCTTTTTTCTTTTTGATGCATCAAGATAGAAGGCCAGAGTCTCTACGTCAAGCCAACATGATTTTTGACTTGGACAAAGTTTGATTGGTTTTGACCAAATTGGGTTGGAATTGGTCAAACTTTGGTCGAGGTTTTCCTAGAATCTAATGCATGATGATATTCTTTGATACATGATTTTTGTAAATGGATTTGGAAGTATGATGATGCATACCTGAAAATCTTTTGCAAGTATCGGGATTTTGAGCTCGCAGCAATGTTGAGCTCTTTCTCGATCTTGCTGGATTTTAAGGAAGTTTTGCAATTTTTGGCTTCTGAAGCTCACAGCAATGTTGAGCTCTTTTCCAGATTTTGCGGAAGTTTGATGAGATTGGCTTGTTCTCGCAGCGATGTTGAGTTTGAGCCTTCTTTGAGAATTCTCCACTGACTATGAGCTCGCAGCGATGTTGAGCTCATCTTCAGGCTTCCTGTCTTTTTCAGAGTATTTTCCTTTTCTTCGGAATTGCCCCGGAACCATGTCAAAATTTTGCTAGAATTTTTGTAGTAGAATTCTGTCATTTTTATGTTGATTGATCTTTTCTCTTTCACCTTTTGCAGGTAGTTCTTCTAGAACGAACAAAGGTAAAGGTCCTGTTATTGACACACCTCATCGGTCTGCTAGATCTTCCAATGCTGCCGTTCAGCAGGCTTGGGAGAAGGTCCAGTTTGTGGAGAAAAACTTGGAAGAATGCGATTCCCTCAATCGTGATGAGATGAGACAGCGATTGATCGCTCTCAAAGATGAGGAGTTCTATAAGATCATGGTAAGCGGTCGTCCTTGGGTTACGGACGATCAGAGTGTTGTGCTTAAGCCTACCTTCTTCTTCGGTGATGCAGTCCCTGACGACTTGACATACCAAAGGAGATGTTTTCAGTTCTCTTACACAGCAGATGGTGAGGAGAGAACTATTTCTACCCGGTCGTCTTTTGACCGGACCATCTCGATCATGAGCTTTTCTCCCACGTGCCCTAAGAGGGAAGATCCTCCGAGGTGGGTGAAGAGGACCAGTGTGATCAACACCGGGGTTTTTGTTGGTGGACCTTCCGGTTTTGCAGAGAAGCCACCTGTCCGTATGGACACGTTGATGCCAGCCAGTGGCTACCAAGGTTTTGATCATCCATCGGTTGATTTGAGACCGGTGGGCCTTGGCGTTTTTCGGGGTGACGGCAGCAATTTGGTGAAGCCTTTTCGACTTCGTGGCTGTTTCAGTGCTGACTCGAGCTGGGAGTCATGGACTAATCACACCCTGAGGATTGGTGAGGCCGTTCTTCGGGAGGCCGAGGTTTTTGATGCGGTTCGCGCTTTTCGGCAAACCGTCGTTTTCTTCGATGAGGCTTTCATGGCCATGCTAGAGTCATTCCTTCCACAAACCAAAACCTTCATTGTGACGAATGGTGAGATTGGTTTTTCTTTGAAGGAGCTGAGCACCATCACCGGATTGCCTATCCTCGGCAAACTCTATGAGGAGTTCATGCCTATCGACAGCGTCCTTGAGGAGCAGTCTGAGGAGTTTAGGCTTGTGTACTTTCAGCTCGTCGCCTTCTATGATTTTTTGAAGGAGAAGGAGGGCTCGAAAGTTAGATGCAGCAGTTGGAGAAGTTGCAGCTCCAACTTTTTTGACAGCGGGGATTCTTCTGATGGCATGGCCCAGGATGCTAGGGCTAAAACATCAAGTTTGAAGAAGATCACTGCTATGCAAGAAGAATTGAAGAAGCTCTTCGCAAGCACGGATGCCATTTGTTCTGACATTGCGTTGCGGAGAGATCTCGCTGTTTACCTCACTTACTGGCTGGGTGAGGCTGTTTTTGCTGGAGGAGATGGGACGCACATTAGGCCGCACTGTATTTTTCCGGCTTGTCAGATGGTGTTTGGAGAGCGGCTGGCTTTGGTACCTGCTCTTTACTCCTATTTGTGTACCGAACTGCAGGCTGCTACTTTCCTGGTTCGGCTTGGGCTTCCCATGAACAGGGTATTTTCTGCCCACATCTTCTATTCGTGGTATGTATACTACTGTCCTAACTTCCATCGTTTGGGAGTTGCACAAGACGAAGATCCTTTTATGATTCGTTTGGCTAGAGGGACAGCCGTTCCCGAATCGCTTTTGTCTGCCCGTTTGAGGATCCGACGATTTAGGGACGTCGAGATTGGGCAGTCTTCGGTGAAGCTTTCTCCGGATTTGCGGAAGAAGGCTTTTGACTTTGGTGTCTCCCGTGATTCGACCAGGGCAGGGTCGGGAAGACACAATGCTTTGACGGACGCGGAGAAGAGGTGGCTCTTCAACATACGGGTTGGTACGATGGATTACCGTAGACATCTTTTCGTCGACATCCAGCCGTATGTCCCTTCGCGTTTTGCATTGCAGCTTGGCTTCTCTCAAGGCGTTGTTGGAGCGCCTTCGAGCATGGTGAAGCGTTTTGGAGGTCTGCAGGATGGGAGAAATGCATGGGCTTTTTATAGCGCCGAGGACACTACCGCCATGATTTCCTATCCTGAGCTGCCCACCTTCCGGACTGCTGGCTTCACGAAGTGGTTCGTGGAGAGCTTCTCAGTGCACCGAGGGCTTTCCAAGAAAGAGCTCGATATTAAGCAATCTCTTGGGAAAGGTCTTGGTAAATCGGATGGTGTCCGTCGAGAGGAAGTTTTGGCCTTCCTTTCTGGAGAGAAGCACAAGATAGGCTTTCTCAACGGGCAGGACGTCATCAGATCAGGAGCTGCACAAGGGATTCCTGGTGAGGTCTTGAGACAGCTGGAGGAGGGGGAGGCCGAGATCGATGCTATGATACAAGCAGAGCATACGAAGGCTTCCATGGAGTCTACTGAGAAAAGTATAGTGAGGACTCTTGTGAGAGGCCTGATGTTGATAGTGGGGCAGGGTCGTCGAGCAGATTGACCCGCCGAGGCAAGAGGAGGAGAGGACAATGCCGTAACATGAGACGGCACGATAGTCCTTCTGATCTTGAAGTTCCTCTTACCATTGCTGAGGAGGTGTCTGAGGATGCTGACGAGCCTCCGGAGAAGAGAAGCAGAGAAGATGAGATAGCTGGTATGATCCCCTTTCTTTCCTTTTGTTTCTTCTTTCACTTTTTTTTTTTTTTTTTGTGAAAGATTTTGTTTTGATCCGCTGCTTCTTTGTTTAGCAGAGGATGATGACCTGGTGATGCCTGAAGTTCCGGCCGATGAGGCAATGACGGATCCAGTCGTGGCATCTGAGGAAGAGCCCAGGGACTCTGGAGTGGTTCTAGAACCTTCACCTGGCATGATTTGCTTTGGCTTTTGCTTTCTTTTTTTTTCTTCTTTTGCTGTCATTTATTAACATGTAGCTAACTTGCCAGAGGATTCCGACGATTTCGAGCCATTTATGGACGCAACTTTTGACGATGCTTTGGATGAGCTCAAAGAGGCAGAGAGTACTCCGCCGGTCGTTGAAGAAGGTATATTTGCAATAATAATCTTGATATATTTTTGACAAGATTATATTCATACCTTTTTGTCTTTTCTCTTTTTTTTTTCTTTGACAGATTGTGAAGCAGCAGGAGAGATTCCTCCGTCTTCCTCAGAGCTAGAACAGGGGATACCTGCGGCTGATGCAGAAGTAGGGGCTTCTTCCACTTTCAATGAGTCAACTTCTTCCGTTGGAAAGAGTTTATTGATTACTCTTCCAATGGAGCATGGCGTGGGCAGTCGGGCACTAGAGCATGGCGAATCCTCATCTGCACCGCACCTTCAATATGCAAGGAAGGTGTTGAAGACTGTCTTGAGCTCATGGGTTGAGACTCTTTCTTCAGGTCATTTGGAAACTGGTTTTGGCATGATCAAGCATGTACAGGACATCCTCGCTGATAGCAAAGAAGTCGGTCTGGACATCACAAGCGCCAAGGATTTTGTTGAGGAGATCATCACCTTGGGAAACAAATGGACTATGACCAAGAGTTTCCCAGATGGTGACTTCTTTGATGAGATGTTCATAAAACCTTCCAGCAAAGTCAAAGCTGAGCTGACTGAGGTCACGAAGACTCGGAGGCAGATCGTTCGGGAGAAGAACGTTACCGAGTTATCCATCATGGGGCAAGACTTGGACCGCCTTGATAAGGAGGTCGTCGAGGTTAGGCAGCGTCTTGATCTTTTAGAGGAAGAAGCTGCTGCCAAATGGACCACCATTGTGGAGGCTCGTGACAAGGAGGGGACTCTCATTCGCCAGGTTGAGAAAGCTGAAGGTAATGTCCGGAGGAAGACTCAGGAGCATGAGCAGTGGCAGGTCCTCTGGGAAGAACTTCTTCGTGCTGCAGATGGGTCGCGACATTCGGCTGCGTTTTATTGGGACATTTTGAAGAAGCATGGCCTAAAAACTTTGGAGGTCAAGGCCGAGGGTCTGCTTGAGGAGTTGAATCTTTGGTTGAAAACCATGTCGGATTGAGCTCCTGGGTTGTAACAAACTCTTTTTCCTTCTTTTTTTTTTTTGGTACCTCCATGTATAAACAGTTTTGGTACTATATTTTTTGTATCCCATTCTTTTCACTTAAATCATTTTTTGATGAAAACAATTTTGAGCAAAAGTTTGATGGGAATGTTTGTTTAAGAATTTGATCAAAAGGTTGTTATTTTGTGAAAATCTTTTGTCAAAGGGTTGTTTTGGGTATGAAAGCCAATTTTTGTGGCAAAAAGCCTGGTTTTTTTTATGGCTTGAAAACCAAATTTTGGATGGCATGAAAGCCTAATTTTGTGGCGTAAGAGCCAAAATTTGTTTTGCGGCATGGGAGCCAAAAGTTTTGGATGGCATTGGAGCCAAAGTTTTTTGGATGGCGTCAAAGCCGAATTTTGGAATGGCATAGAAGCCAAATTTTGAGATGGCATGAGAGCCAAAAATTTTGTTTGTGGCATGAGAGCCGATTTTGAGATGGCATGAAAGCCGATTTTGGTGTTTATAGCCGAAAAATTTTTGTTTTGGCATTTATAGCCGGATTTTAGCGTTTATAGCCGGATTTTGGCGTTTATAACCGATTTTTTTTTTGCATTTATAGCCGAAATTTTTTTTTGTTTTGTTTTGGCATTTATAACCGACTTTTGGCGTTTATAGCCGAATTTTGAGATGGCATGAAAGCCGATTTTGGCGTTTATAGCCGAAAAATTTTTGTTTTGGCATTTATAGCCGAATTTTGGCATTTATAGCCGGATTTTGGCGTTTATAGCCGGATTTGGCGTTTATAGCCGGATTTTGGCATTTATAGCCGAGTTTTTGAAAACCAAGTTTTGATTTGTTGACATGAAAGCCGAATTTTTTTTGTTTTGGCATTTATAGCCGAATTTTGGCGTTTATAGCCGGATTTTGGCGTTTATAGCCGGTTTTTTTTTTGTTTTGTTTTGGCATTTATAGCCGAATTTGGCGTTTATAGCCGCTTTTTGGCATTTATAGCCGGATTTGGTTTTCAAAATGCAGGTATCGACTAAATGTCGCCTCCCCGCTGAATGGTCTTGCAAGTATCAATGGAATGTCGCTTCCTTGCTCATTTGGTTTTGCGAGTATTGGTGGAATGTCACTTCCTCGCGGGCTAGGTTTTGCGAGTATCGACGGAATGTCGCTTTTTTGCGAATTGGAGTGCAAATATCGACTAAGCGTCACTTCCCTGCTTTTCCCAAAACTTTTGGTTTTACGGGTACTGACTTGGTGTCGTTTCCCCGCGATTTTTTTTTGAGATTTAAGGTTTTCTCGAACCATTTGAAATTTGGGTTGTGGATAGCAGCTGGAATATTGCGTCTCCACGATTTTTGAAATTTGCAAGTATTGAATGGGGTTCGCTTCCTTGCGATTTTTGGGTTTTGGAAGTCGAATGGGGTTTGCATCCTTCCGGTTTTTTTGGGTTTTGCGAGTATCGACTAAATGTCGCTTCCTCGCGGTTTCTAAAAACCAAAATTTTTGTTTAAAGACACGAAGGTCATAAATTTTGACTTAAAACCATTTTCGTTGTAAAAGCCGAGGCGGTCTTGGGTGAAAATTCCTAAGTCCCGATTTTTGTTTCAAACCATGAATTTTGGGTTCAACGATCGAAAATTTTGGTCAAGTCTGGGAAGAAGCTCCTAAACTTGGATTAATTTTTCTTTTGAACAATAAAACGATGAAAGTAAGCGTTGTTTTGAGAGATTGTTTTTTTTTTTTTTTTTTTTTTTTGGAAACTTCAACATAAAGATGAAAATTTCAAAAGGGGTGAGTTTGACGAGCAAGTACCTTGGAAATACGCTTTAGCCGTGTAGATATTGCTCTGACCCGTTTGAGGAAGTCTTCAAGGGTAGTACCACTTCAAGAACTTGCCGTTGATGGGTAGCATACATCTGTCTCCTTCCATGTTTAGAAGAGCGTATGCACCGTTGGAGAAGACTTTGTCGATGACGAAGGGTCCCTCCCATTTTGGTTCGAATTTGCCTTTGGATTTGTGGGCAAAGACTATGGGTCTTTTTACTCAAAAACCAAGTCACCCTTTTTGTAGGCGCGTTGCTTGACCTTTTTGTCGAAAGATCCTGCCATGCGTGCTTGGTACAACTCAATGCTTTGTAGAGCTTCGAGTCGTCTTTCATCGAGATTATCCAGCTCTTGGAGTCTCAATTTGACATTGCTTTCTTGCGTCATGTCATTTTGCAGAGATACCCTTAAGGAAGGAATTTGTACTTCCAAAGGGACAACAGCTTCGCATCCATAGACCAAAGAGAATGGTGTGCTATGGGTTGGTCCTCGAACGGTGGTTCGATAGGCCCACAAAGCTTCTAGTAGTTTGTCGCCCCAGTCTCTTCTATGACTAGAGACCATTTTCTTGAGAATTTTGCAGAGTGTCTTGTTGAAGGCTTCTGCTAGTCCGTCCGCTGCTGGATTATATGGAGTCGAAGGACAACTTTGGATTTTGTACTTGTCGCAAAACTTGTAGAATCTGTGATCCCGGAATTGTGGTCCGTTATCATGGACGAATCTTTTAGGTATGCCGAAGCGACAAATAATGTTGGTGCGCAAGAAGTGAAGGACTGATGAGGTCTTCATTTCACTGAGCGCAAATGCTTCTGACCATTTGGAGAAATAATCCGTAGTGGCGAAGATGAAGCGATGACATTTACTTGATGGGGGAGAAATAGGACCTATGATGTCCATACCCCAGGCTTCGAAAGGCCATGAGATTGCTATTGGATGTAGCCATTCTGGAGGCATGTGGACATAATCTCCGTGAATCTGGCATTTTTGGCAGTGCTTGGCAAATTGCATTGCATCAACTACGATGGTAGGCCAATAGTAACCTAGCCTTTTTATCTGGTTGTAGAGCTTAGGGCCAGCCTGATGGGCTCAACAAAGACCAGCATGAACTTCTTTGAGAGTTTCCTCAGCCTCTTGTTGTGACAAGCAGTGTAGGAGTACTCCGTTAAAGGATTTTCTGTAAAGTGCTTTTGAAGGTATATCCAAATGAAAGTTCGGGGTTTGTCTTTGGATGCTTACCCGCTCTTTTGGATCTTCAGGTAGGATTCCGAACATGATGTAATCAATGAACGGATCTCTCTAGTCGCCGATCGGAGGTTTGAGGATTGACATCCGACTTCCGACCACTTGGTGGCATTCAGCAACTGCTTGGTGTGTGTTGAGAGGAGGGAGAATCCTTCTTTGACACACTGTGACTTGTATATTTTCCCCTTCTTGGATCGCCATGGATGCGGCGAGTCCGGCCAGGGCATCTGCACGGATTTTTCACCTCTGAGGATGTGGGTGATATGGCAGATGTTGAATTTTTGTCGAAGCGACTGTGCCTTATTGTAGTAAGGTAGCAAATCAGGCTTCCTAACTTCATATTTCTGATACATCTGGTTGACGACCAGTTTAGAGTCTCCAAAAGCTTCCAGCGTGGTGATGCCGGATTCGAGGGCGAGTTCCAATCCTACAATCAGGGCTTGGTACTCAGCTGCATTGTTTGAACATGGTTCCAGTAGCGAGAAGGCGTGTGGAATCATGTATTTGTCGGGACTGACAAAGAGGATGCCAATTTCCGAAATTTGCTTTCCCTTTTCATTTGTCCTGGTTGCACCGTCAAAGTACATGTCCCAGGAGGCGTTTGACAAGGAAGTTTCCACATTGTAGACAAATTCGTCTGGGAGATCATCCCTGAGTGGAGAATCTTTAGGCAATGGATGCTCTGCGAGGAAGTCTGCTAGAGCTTGGCCTTTGATTGCTTTTTGAGGTACATACCTAATATCAAACTGTGATAGAAGGATGGACCATTTTGCCAGTCGGGCATTGAGAGAACTTGTTTTTGTGACAAGGACCTTTAGGAGGTTGATCCTCGAAATCAGGTAGACTTTGTTCGACAGTAGATAGTGACGCAGCTTTTGTACAGCGAACATTACTGCAAGGCATTCTTTTTCGACTGGGGAGTAGCGATGCTCTGCACCTACCATCATGCGGCTAAGGTAATATAGAGCAGCTTCTTTTCCGTCGTCGTTTTCTTGTGCGAGCAGAGCACCCAAAGAGTGGTTGAGAGCTCTTGTGTACAAGATAAATGGTTTTCCAGTTGTGGGGGCAGCCAGCACTGGAGGTTTGATGAGGTATGCTTTGAAGTCTTGAAATGCACTTTCACATTCAGCATCCCAGACAAAGTCCACGCCTTTCTTCATTAAGCGGGAGAGTGGACGGCATTTCCCTGATAGATTGGAGATGAACCGTCGAATGTAGGCCAACCTTCCTTGAAGCCCTTTTAATTCTCTTAGGGTTCTTGGAGATGGCATTTCCAGGATAGCCTTGACTTTGGTGGGGTCAAGTTCTATTCCAGCTTTCCGTACTATGAATCCGAGAAACTTACCCGATGAGACACCGAAGAAGCACTTTAGTGGATTCATCCGCAATTTGTGTTTGCGAAGTCGGAGGAAGACTTCTCGAAGATCATTGAGATGGTCTTTTTTTCTTCTGCTTTTTATGGCGAGGTCGTCAACATAACATTCGACCGTCTTGTGCTGCATATCTTGGAATATTTTCATCATAGCCCTCTGATATGTTGCACCTGCATTTTTCAGACCAAACGGCATGACAGTGTAGCAATACACGCCAAATGGTGTGCGAAATGATGTATGCCTTTCATCTTCAGGATGCGTTTTTATCTGATTGTAGCCAGAGAATCCATCCATGAATGTCATTCGCTCGAATCCATAGGTGTTGTCAATCATCACCTCTGGTATGGGGAGCGGGAATTCATCTTTAGGACATGCACTATTCAGGTCTCTGTAGTCAATACAGACCCTTATCTGCCCATTTTTCTTTGTCACGGGGACAATGTTGGCCAACCATTCAGGATGTTGTTCCTCGCGGATGAAGCCAACGTTTTTGAGTTTCTGAACTTCTTGTTCAATTTTTTCCATCACGTCGGGACGGAATCTCCTTTGGCCCTGTTTGATAGGCTTGATTTCCTTTTGCAAGTTGAGCTTGTGGACTGCTACTTTGGGATCCAAGCCAGGCATTTCGGCATAAGACCATGCAAAGCAATCAACGAACTCACGAAGAAAAGAGATATACTCGGGTAACTCATCATCCTTTATATTTTTGCTTATGAATACAGGACGTGGGTTATCAGGTGTTCCCAAGTCTATCTTTTGAACAGGATCTTCTGTTGGAAGGTTTGAAGGTGGTTCCTCCACAATGTTTTCGGATGCTTCCATCTCAACAAGACCTTCTGGAGTGCCAGAGGCATTTTCAGACTGAGGCTCTGTTTTTGTCCATGAATCTTCTTGATCAGTATTTTCTCAAGGCTTGCAATGAGACGGTCCCAATCATTTGCTGGAATTGGGTTGAAGTAAGGTACTTCTTTTGGAGACGATGGTTCTTCTGGGATAGAGAACCGCTCATCTGTGTTGTCAGGCAATTCCTCTTTATTATCAGAGAAATTATACCAATTGGAGGAGCTTTCTGGATTTTTGACGAGTAACTCTTCAAAGAGATATCCAGGGATATCGATGTCTTCATGAGATGTTGAGGCTTGGTCGGTAAAGCGACTTTGTAGGCATGGTGTCAACTGTCTCATAGGAGCCGTAGGATCATACCCCAACCCATATGAAGACTTGCCTTTTTGAAGGTGGACTTTCCAATCTTCTGCTTGACTTTTGATCAGGGTGGGTTCCAATGGTGTGAGAATACCACGGCCACCTCCCAAACCAGTTGGATTTTGAGCATCGTAGCCCATTTTCTTCATGATAGCTTGTGCCATTGGACTATACAAGGATAGCTGAGGCATACCTTCATTTTGGAAAGGTTCAAGCAGAGAGTTTAGTGGAGATGCTCCTGATCTGTGGAAGTAAATCATTTTTTCTTCTGGCGAAGTTGCCGGAATAACAAAGGAAGCAGTTGTAGGGTCTTCTATGTCTGTAAGTGTCTCCAATGGAGTGAGAGTGAGCTGATCTTGCTGAGTATCAGCTTGGCTTGATGCTATGTCATCTTCTGGCTCTGACTCCGAGTCTGTGTCATGCATAATAGACACAAAGGAGACAGTGAACTTGCCCCCAGTCTTTTGTTTTGTCTTCTTTACTTTGGTAGTGATTACCAAAGGCTTTGGAGATTTGAAGGAGATGACGAAGGGAGCTTGGCCGCTTACTTCGAGTTTGGTGGAGGATTTGTTTTCCTCCGATGATTGCTGAGGAGCCTTGCCTTTATCTTTCTGGAGACTGTCGACAAAGCGAATTTTTTTTTCCTCCTATTCTTCTTTTTCATCTTTATACATTTGAGCATCTGCAAAATGGACATCTCTGCCTTTGAAGGGCTTTTTGTCTGCAAATACTCGATGTATCAGGCCATCGTCGCCAACGAACTTGATGCACTGATGTAGAGTTGAAGGGACGACACCATTCTCATGTATCCAGGGGCGTCCAAGGAGTATATTGTAGCATGAAGGAGTCCTTATTGTATACACGGTGACTTCAGAAATAAGATCACCGATTTGCAATTTGAACCTGATTTTGCCGATAGGCCTTTGAGCGCTATCGTCATATCCGAAGATGGATACGGACGTGTGACTCAGCTTGCTAGGTGGGATGCCCAACTCTTCGAGTGCCGAAGTAGAGATGAGGTTGAGTGCAGAACCTGGATCGATCTGAACTCTGTGTACTGGTATTTCTTTGATGTACCCTTTAAAGTACAAGGGATGGTTGTGCTTTGTTTCGCCTAGGAGGAGGTCATCCTTATCGAAGGCAATTGTTGCACTTGCTGCTTTTTGTACTGAGAGGCATTCATTGCTTGATCCCTCAGTTTTCTTCTTTTCTCCCTTTGAGGGAGTATTTGATTTTTTGACCCTATAGTCCATTTCAATTTGTAGGACTTGTGGGGCATGTTTGTCGACATCCGTATTCATTTTTTGTAATTCTGAAATGAGACTATCACGAGTTTGTGGAGACATTCGTAATAAGTCAAGGATGTGCAGACGTGCAGGTATGTGTTTGAAGTGCTCAATCAAGTTGTACTTGAAAGCCTCCTTCGGGCCTGCATTTTCATTATTATTGCCACTTGGGGCACTTACATCTTGCTTTCCCGAAGGATTTACATAAGAAGAAGAGGGTTGATTATAATTTTTGTGGTAATCCCGGCCAGAACGGGTACCTCTACCAACTTCAAGAGCCTCTAGAGAAGGGTCTTCTTTTGGAAGATCGTTCTCAGGATCAAGAGGTCGATCCTTTGCTGAGGACGTCTCTGTAACCACATTGGCGTCTTCAGTGATTGTGTTGTACGGAGCAATTTCCTGGAACAAGTCCTGAACAACAGTCGGCAACTTTTCTTTATTAGCCCAGACATCGCCCGTGAGATAAGGTATCTGGGACCAGTTGACTGAGTTTTCTTTGAAGAAGATTTCATTGGCAGAAGTTTCTTCAAGATGATCAATCGGGAGAGGCTTGAATTCCGATGTCACAGCTTCAGGAGACGAGGGCTGAGAGGATGTTATCTCAGTGGAAGTCACCTGAGAGGATGTAGCTCCGGAAGATACGCTACCGGTTGGGAAGTACGTGTCTTCGGAAGCTTCAGAGGCACTGTCGTCCTGAGCTATTGCATTGCAGGTTATCCTGACAGGAGATGCCCTCAGTGTAGACTGTTGGAAATCGGACTCATCCTCGGATGTAAGAGGATCATCAATCCAACTGTTTTCTCCATTTTCAGGAGTTGAGGGAGAAAGTTCCCGTTGATTTTCAGGGACTTCCAGTTCTGGATCATGACGAAGATTGATGCGATCCTGCTCCTGCTCTATGGCAAGATGTTGCAAGACTCTTGTATATTCTTCAAGATCAGGCATGGGAGCTAAATCTTCTTCGTCATTTGCTCCTTGTGGTTCACCAATGTTGGGTTCAATCGGAGCATTGTTTGGTGTTGGATCGACAGCGTTTTCTTAAACAGGGCCTTGGTCTTCTTCATCATCAGACCAAGATCCTTGTGGCTGCAATGGGTTATACCAGATTACTGGCATAAGATGAGACTCGGGAATCCATTCCTCGTCGGAGAGGTATTCTCCTGTTTCGAGGGATTCTTCCCACTCATCGATATCACTGGCAGTATCACTGGACTCGTATCCATTCATGGAGAATCCAACTACTGAGTTGCAAGAGTATGATGCCCCCTGCATAGTTTCATTTTTGTATAGAGGTGGCATGAAATCATCAAGAGTGAATTTTCTTACTGCCTTGGAGGTTTTGGGAAGAGATTCTTCCGTCGTCCCTAGTGAAGCAGTGGAAGAAGTTTCTGCTTTTTCAAGGACTTCTTGTTTTGGTTGAGACTTTTGCTGCTGTTTGAGCTTGCGGAGCTGTCTCTTGGCTTGCCTTCGCTGCTGAGCGGTCGGCTTTGTTTTGACAATCTCCCAGTTTTCATCATCTAGGAGATCGGGATGCACCCATATAGGTTGTCCATCTGGTGTTAGATAGGGAACCAATTCTTGGGACGCTTGAGCCATTTTTATCACCTTGAATGAAGTAGTAATCTTCTCCTTCAGTTATGACTCTGTTTGCCGACATGACACCATGTTGACAGAAGCGGGGCCATAGTTTTTATCAAAAGTTATGACTCCATTTTTCCACATCTCATTGATCTTCTCTCTCACAACGAAGCATTGATTGAGAGGATGTGAGATCATCTGATGGTATGGACAGTATCGGGGATCATTGGTTTTGCCAACATCTCCCGGTCTTTTGGGCTCTGGCAAAATGAGTTTGCCATTTGCTAGGAAAGCCTCAAAGATTTCTTCAACATCTTCATCGAACGGATATTTCTTTTCTACACATTCTTTGAAGGCATCAGAGAGTTCAGGCCTTTTACCTGCAGTTTTGTTTTCAGGTTTCTTTGGTTGCTGAGGAGCTGACTTAGTCTGCACATTGAGAACCTCCTTTTTCTTTGGTTTTGAGGTTGTAACAGCAATCGGCTCTTTCTTTGATGATTTCTGACTATTGAGGTCTTTGATCACCATTTCAGCTTCCATGGAGGCTTCGAGGAGTTCCCCCAGGTTCTTTGATTTATTGCCGATAATCATGGAGCGGATTTTTGCTCTCATATTGTTACGGCAGATGTCGACTAGCGACGCTTGTGGCAGTACATCTGAGCATTTGTACGCCATTGCCTTCCATTTGTGAATGAAGTCGTATGTTAACTCATTCTCTCCCTGTTTTAGGCTGCAGAGTTGAGCCATAGTAACAGGATGATCCTCACCTTGGAAGTGGGTTAGGAAGCGTGTTTCTAGCATAGCCCAGTTCTGGATGGAGTTCTCCGGCAGAGTGGAGTACCAATCAAAGGCTTGATGGAACGCGCTCCGAGGCGCCGTTGGGGCGGCTACCGGGGTCGGCGGAACGTGGGAGTCCGTCGGGTCCGGCCCTTTCGCGCCCTGGCGGGCCCTGAAGCGTGCATCAACATTTCTTTTGTGTGGGTGTGCCAGATTTTCTATTTTACTTGGAATTGCAAGTGGTAATCCGGAGATCAACCTTCGCAAGTAAAAAGGAAATCAACTTCTTTCAAGTTTTCCATTGCACAAATATTTAAGAAAAGAGACATTTTCTTGGTTTGCCGTGAAAGGCGATTTTGTTTGGCATTTATAGCCGATTTTGGCGTTTATAGCCGATTTACAATTCTTATCAATAATGAAAGACAAGAGTTGTGATTTTTGTCTCTTTTAGAAAAATACAAACTACAATGAAAAGCAAGAAAAGGAAGATCTAACTTTTCAGGAGATTGTGGGGGACTCGTTCAGATTGACGGTCGCAAGCCATGTATGGGCTTCGCCATCATCCATGCAGATGAGAACAGAAGATGCTCTTGATTTGCTTGGCTTGGCTATAACCTCAGGTTTTTAGAGGACAAAGACTAAGAGAAGGTCCTATGTCCAATAAAAAGCTAAGTAGACGGGCTGAAAAGCCACGTCTAAGCCATTGGAGGCAGCAAGAGAAGGCAAGGACCTTGGGGGGGGTGCCCCCCAAGGGACTTTTGTCATCTTGTAGTGGTGGCCGGTGCAGAACTTCAGCAGATTTTTTCTCTCTTTTTCTTTCTCTCAGATCTCTTTATGATCTTTTTTTCTGATCCTCTGATTTTCTCCTCTTTTTTCTGATTCTGATTTCAATGGAATGCTCTCCTATTTATAGGCCTTTGGTAGCCATTTAGGAGGGTTTATGAGCCTTAATGGCTTTAATGGGAGGAGTTACAAGATTTATTTCTTGATTTTGTAACTCCTTTTTCCTTGAATCTGATTGGCCGATGGAGATTAAGGGCTTTTAATCACCTTAATTACCATAATGGGAGGAGTTTCATGGTTTAAATGCCATGAATCAATTGACTTGTAACTCCCAAATGCTTGCTTCTGATTGGGCCGTCCAAAGAAATGAATTAATGACTGCAATAAAGCTAGTCAATTAACCACATTAATTGGTCGCCAAGCAGTCGAAGAGTCGCGGGCCATGCCGTGTCTTCTGGAATTCTTCTGGCGATGATCATCGATGGATCTACATGCTGATCGACATCGGATGAACATGTAACTTCAGACATTGATAGCTAAGAGTGGGCCGGTGACATCTGTCTTGTCGATTTCACGATCGGTCGGACAGAAAGTGCACTTTCTTGGTCGACCGGTTGGCGATCTTGGAGCGATCAATGATGATTTTATGCTTTTGACGGCGGATCCAAGATGTCGTCGGATATGAGTCAATTTAAAGCACTAAAAATCACATTTTCAGGAAACCACAGGGGCCAAAGTGCGCGAAACGCGAAAAAAGACGGAAAAATGGGTCACCGGCGGAAAATCCGGTGACCCGGACCTCCATGGTCGCCGGCGACCATGGCCCATGGTCGCCGGCGACCATGGACCGGCGACCATGGGCCATGGTCGCAGGGGCCTGCGACCATGGGCCATGGTCGCAGGGGTCTGCGACCCTGGGGGATTTTTCCCCTTCGGAGCCCGTTTTGCGGTCGTTTTGAGGTCTTTTTCGTCGCCGTTTTCTTCTGTATTTTTCTTGACATTTCTTCTCATTTATTGGCTTGATTTCCCTGTAGAAAACTTGATGAGAATCCTTGCATTTTTAGAGTGCAAAGTTTCCAATTTTCCGGGAAAGCCGAAGACTTTGTCGCGTAGAGCTGCTGATTTTCCGCCAGAAGCTGAAACTTGGTCAAACGATGTCGGAATGACCTGAAATTTGAGGTGAAGCCTCCTGAGCAATAAATAAGACCAACCATAGGCTTTTGTTTGAGTTTTGAAGCCGTTTGGGGTCCCGTCGATGCTTCACTTGATTTTGCTGCGGGGAAAATGCCGAGCTTTGATATGTGGCCAAACGATGTCCGATTGACCTGAAATTTGACGGGGAGCCTATTGGAGTCATTTTGAGACGTTCCATGGGCTCCGTTTTGGATGTCATGGTCCCGGGTTGCTCCGCCGCCGGTAGGCTTGATTTTCTCTCGGAGCATCGAAACCTGGTCAAACGTTGTCGGAATGACCTGAAATTCGACGTGCAGCCTTTTGGAAGCATGTTGAAGCCACTCATGCACTTGGTTTGATGAGCGAAGGCTTCGGTGGTTCCCGCCGCCGGGAGGCTTGATTTTGCTGCTCGAGCATTGATGGAGGGTCAAACGTTGTCGGTTTGACTTGAAATTTGGCATGGAGCCCTTTTGAGACATGCTGGAGTCATCTGTAGGCTCTGATCGAAGTTTTGACGTCTCCGATGATGTCGCCGCCGGGAGCGCCATTTTAGCTGTCGGAGAAGCGAAGTTAGGCCAAATGATTCTGCAATGGCCCGAAACTTCATGTGTACTCTTCTCTTGGCTATCTTGAAGGATCTTGCAGTTTTTGTTTGATTCTGACAAGATTTGAATTTTTGGAGAAGTTGCATTGCCTATTTATGGCAGGTTGCGACTTCATGCAGCTTTCTTGATTTGAAGAGGCAAAGTGACATTTTTGGTGTCAACAAATGCCCCCTCGAGGTACAGCGATGAGTTGCTTGACTTTTGTAGTCGATGTGCCTCGAAGATATTTTTGAAGGAGAGCTTGTGTCTTGACCAAGAGTCTTTGAGCAATCCTTCCTTTGGTAGAGTAGCCTTTGAGCTTCCAGGGGAATTTTATGGTAGTGAAAGGAATCACACACCATCTCGAGGCAAAGTTTTGAAGATGACATCAGGGATGTGGATTTGGGCTTTTGTTTTTGACCTTGTGACCTAACAAGCTGTATGTGGCAGGTTAGGGGGTCGGGTTTTGGTTTTGACCTTGTGACCCAACAAGCTGTATGTGGCAAGTTGGGGGATCATGATTTGGTTTTTGGTTTTGGTCTTGTGACCTAACAAGCTGTATGTGGCAAGTTAGGGGACCAGGATTTGGTTTTTGGTCACTCTTTGGGACTGTGTGGGTCCATTGGAGTGGTTTGGATTTTTGTGGAATGTCAATTTCAAGATTTTGGCTCAATTTGGTATATGAGGCTGGATGGTTTGATTTTTGGAAGCTCATGGGGCTTGGAATTTTTTGTATGGTTCAATCAACTCAAAAGAGGCATGGAACCATTTTTGTATGCTCTTGGGTAAGAGGGATTTTTTTTCCTGACTAAAAGCCCATTTTTTTTTTAGTGCCTAGGTGGTCAAACCTGGCTCATATGGGCTAGCCCATGGGACCTTAAGCTTTTTAGGATGGCTTAGATCTCATGTGGGGTCATTTTTGTAAAGAATATCTAAAGATATCTCATTTGGATAGAGAATATCTAAAAATATCTTTAATTGGAGAGAATCTCTCATCTTCCCTTAATTTGGGAGAGAATATCTCAAGGTATCTTTCTTTTTGGGAAAGAATCTCCAATCTCCTATTTTGTTGGAGAGAATCTCTCATTTGATTGATTTTGGGAGGAAATCTCTCAAAGACATCTTTCTTTTTGGGAAAGAATCTTTCTAATTCCTTCTCTTTTGGTAAGGCTACTAATTAGTAACACTTACCTTTCTTCTTTGTTTCCTTCTTTGATTTGCTCTCTCCTATAAAAGCAAAGGAAGGTAGGATCTCTTGGTCTTATTGCTTTCTTTTGCAACAATCTCAAGAGAGCTCCAAGGCCAAGAGTTTTTCTTCTTCAAGGATCTTCAAGCTTTTTCCTTCTTCTTCTCCATCAATGGCTTCAAGTAAGTTTTCTTTCTTTTTTCTTTCAAGAAAACTCTATGTAGAGAATAGGATGGTAAAAAAAAGAAAGTTTCTCTTCTTTTTTTTTCTTTCTTTTCTTTTTTCTTTCTTTCTTTTCTTTCTATTCTTCTTCTTTTTTTTTTTTCTCTTTTCCACGTGATTTCTTCTTTTGTTTTTTTTTTCTTTTTTTTTTCACACGTTTTTTTCTTCCTTTTTTTTTGTGGGCCGTACGGACAGATCCGTACGGATCTGGTCCGTACGGCCACGTGGCCTGTGGGCCACGACCTGATGGGCCAGCCCCTGATTTTTTTCTTTTTTTTTTTTTTTTTTTTTTTTGCTGTTTTCTTTCTTCTCTTTTTTTTTCTAGAAAGTTTCTTTCTCTTTTTTTGTTCTTTTCTTTCTCCCCCCTTTTTTTTTTTGAGAAAGTTTTTTTTTTTTTTTTTTTTTTTTTTTTAGAAAGTTTCTTTTTTTTTTTTTGCTCATCATGATAATGCGTTTTTATGCAAATCTAGATGTTCATGCATGTACTTTTTGTAAATTGAATTGAGTAGCATGATGTGATAGCATACCTGAAAATCTTTGCAAATTTGGGAATTTGGAGCTCGCAGCGATGTTGAGCCCTTCTTGATTTTGCGGAGATTTTGAGGTTTCGAAAGTTTGGAGTTTCGGAGCCCGCAGCAATGTTGAGCCCATCTTCAAACTTTCTATTTCCGTCGGGGTATTTCCTTTTTCTTTGGAATTGCCCCGGAGTCATGCCAAAATTTCGCCAGATTTTTGGTGGGACAAAGTGACCCCTTTTTTTTTTTTTTTTTTTTAGCGAAATCCTGTCATTTTGATGACGATCTTTTTCTTTTCCAACCTTTGCAGGTGGTTCCTCCAGAGCGAACAAAGGTAGAGAGCCTGCTACAAGCGTACCTCGTCGATCTGCTAGATCTTCCAATGTGGCCGTTCAGCAGGCCTGGGAGAAGGTCCAGTTTGTTGAGAAGAACTTGGAAGAGTGCGATTCCCTCAATCGCGACGAGATGAGACAGCGATTGATCGCTCTCAAGAACGAGGAATTCTATAAGATCATGGTAAGCAACCGTCCTTGGGTTATGGACGATCTGAGGGTTTTACCCAAGCCTACCTTCTTCTTTGGAGATGCAGTCCCTGACGACTTGACATACCAAAGGAGATGTTTTCAGTTCTCTTACATAGCAGATGGTGAAGAGAAGACTGTTTCTACCTGGTCGTCTTTTGATCGTACCATCTCGATCATGAGCCTTGCTCCCACGTGCTCTAAGAGGGAAGATCCTCCGAGCTGGGTGAAGAGGACCAGTGTGATCAAGACCGGGGTTTTTGTTGGTGGACCCTCCGGATATGCGGAGAAGCCACCTGTCCGTATGGACATGTTGATGCCAGCCAGCGGCTACCAGGGCTCTGATTATCCGTCGGTCGATTTGAGACCGGTGGGCCTTGGCGTTTTCAGCGGTGACGGCAGTACTTGGGTGAAGCCTTTTCGACTTCGTGGCCGTTTCAATGTTGACTCCGATTGGAAGTCATGGACTGACCACACCTTGCTGATTGGGGGCGCCGTTTTGAAGGAAGCCGGGATTTTTGACGCGGTCCGCGCTTTTAGGGAGACCGTGACTTTTTCCGATGATGCCTTCATGGCTATGTTGGAGTCTTTCCTCCCTCAGACCAATACCTTCGTTGTCACGAACGGTGGGATTGGTTTTTCTCTGAAGGAGTTGGGTGCTATTACTGGACTGCCCATCCTTGGCAAACTCTACGAGGAGTTCATGCCGATTGACAGCGTCCTTGAGGAGCAGTCAGAGGAGTTCAGGCTCCTATACTTTCAGCTCGTCGCCTTCTATGATTTTTTGAAGGAGGGCTCAAAAGTCAGATCCAGCAGTTGGAAGAGTTATGGCTCTTCATTCTTCAACTTCTTTGACAGCAAAGAGTCTTCTGATAGCATGACCCGGGAAGACAGGAAGAAGACTTCGGCCATGCAGGAAGAGTTGAAGGGTTTCTTCGCGAGCACAGATGCCCTTTATTCTGACATTGCACTGCGGAGAGATCTTGCTGTTTACCTCACTTATTGGCTAGGTGAGGCTGTGTTTGCTGGTGGAGATGGGACGCACATCAGGCCGCATTGTATTTTTCCGGCTTGTCAGATGGCGTTTGGAGAGCGGCTTGCTTTGGTGCCCGCTCTTTACTCCTACCTGTGTACCGAACTGCAGGCTGCTGCTTTCTTGGTTCGGCTTGGGCTCCCTATGAATAGGGTATTTTCAGCCCATATCTTTTATTCGTGGTTTGTATACCACTGTCCTGGCTTCCACCAGCTGGGTGCTGCACAGGATGATGATCCTCTGATGATTCGATTGGCTAAGGGAAAAGCCGTATCCGAATCACTTTTGTTTGCCCGCATGAGGATCCGACGGTTCAGGGACGTCGAGATGGGGCAGTCTTCAGTGAAGCTTTCTCCGGAGTTGCGGAAGAAGGCTTTTGATTTTGGTGCCTCCCGAGACTCTACCAGAGCAGGGTCGGGAAGGCATTACTCTTTGACCAATGCAGAGAAGGAGTGGCTTTTCAGCATACGAGTCGGCACGATGGTGTACCGTAGACATCTTTTCGTCGACATCCAGCCGTATGTACCTTCTCGCTTTGCGCTTCAGTTGGGCTTCTCTCAAGGCGTTGTTGGAGCGCCTTCGAGTATGGTGAAGCGTTTTGGGGGTTTGCAGGATGGCAGAAATGCATGGGCTTTCTATAGTGCTGAAGACACTACTGCCACGATTTCTTATCCTGAGCTGTCGACTTTCCGAACTGCCGGCTTCACGAAGTGGTTCGCGGAGAGCTTTTTGGCATATCGGGGGCTTTCCAAGAAGGAGCTTGATGTAAAGCTGTCTTCTGGAAAAGGCATTGGGAAGTCGGATGGTGTCCGGCGAGAGGAAGTTTGGGCCTTCCTTTCTGGAGAGAAGCACAAGATAGGCTTTCTCGGTGACCAGGGCGTCATTGGTTCTGAAGCTGCTCGGGAAGTACCTGATGAGGCTTTGGAGCAGCTAGAACAGGAGGAAGCTGAGCTCGACGCTTGGATGCAAGCGGCACAGAAACGAGCTTCCGTGGAGTCTACTGGCGAAAGCAGACCATCCAGTGAGGAGTCAAGTGAGAAACCTGACTCTGATAGTGAGGCGGGTTCTTCTAGGAAGCGAACCCGTAGAGGTAAGAAGAGGAGGAGTCATCATCGCAGCGAGGGGCCACATGAGGACTCTCCTGACATGGAAATCCCTCTTACCATCAACGAGGAGGTGCCAGAGGCTGTCGACGAGCCTCCAGAGAAGAGGAGTCGTGGGGAAGAGACCATTGGTGAAGGTATGATTCTTCCTTTTTCTTTTTCTACTTCTTTCATGGGGCTTTCCATGTTCTGATTTGTTTTCTCACCCTGCTGCTGCTTTTTTCTTTTTTTTAGCAGAGGATGAAGACTTGCCGATGCCTGAGGTTCCGACCGATGAGGCGGTGATGGAGCCGGTTATGGCATCTGAAGAAGAACCGAGGGACTCTGGAATGACTCCGGAATCTCCAATTGGTATAACTTCTTTCGCTTTCTCTTTTTTTTTGCCTGCGACTTGATTTGCTAACAGTTTTTCTTGTCAGCTGACTTGCCACAGGATTCCGATGACTTTGAACCATCAATGGACGCAAATGTCGATGATGCTTCTGATGAGTTCATGGAGGAAGAGAGTGTTCCGCCAGTCGTCGAAGAAGGTACTTTGTAGTGATGACCCTGATGATTTTTTTTTTTTTTTTTTTTTGAACAGGATCATATTCATACCTTTTTGTGTTTCATTTGCAGGTTTTGAAGTGACAGAAGAGAGTCCATCGCCTCCTTCAGAACCAGAGCAAGGGATGCCAGAGGTCGATCCGGAGGTAGAGACCAGTTCAGACATGATTGAGGAGATGCCTCGTGTTGAGATTCCCTCTCCAGTGGCTCCAAGTGAAAAGAGTTATTTTGTTACTCTTCCAATGGGACATGACATGAGCAGCCGATCAGCGGAGAAGGGTGAATCTTCATCCAGTTCGTCCCTTCAATTTGCGAAGAAGGTGCTGGCTCGGGTTTTGAGTTCTTGGGTCAAGACTCTCCTTTCTGGACACTTGGAGGCAGGATTTGGCATGATCCCACATGTACAGGAGATTCTGACCGACACCGAAGAGGTTGGTCTGGATGTCACAGGTGCCAGGGCGATCGTTGATAGGATCATTGCACTGGGTGACAAGTGGTTTGAGACCATGGGTTTCCCTGATGACCAATTCTTCAAGGAGATGTTCTTGGACCCTGCTGATAAGGCTAAGTCTGACCTGAATGAGGCTACACAAAGCAAGAAGCAGCTGGTTCGGGAGAAGAACAAGGAAGAGCTAGCCATCATCGGATTGAGGCATGACCTTAACGTCCTTGATAGGGAAGTTGAGGAGGCCAGGAAACGTCTTGAGCATTTGAAGGCACAAGTCGATGCTAAGTGGGCTGCTATAACAGAGGCTCGTGACAGGGAGAGTACTCTGATCCGCAGGGTTGCAGATGCCGGTCAAGTTCTCGAGAGGAGGACTCTAGAAAACGAACGATGGCAAACTGCTGGGGAAGAGCTTCCCGGTGTAAAAGAAGGGTTACGGCATTCGCCAGCATCTCATGGCAAGTTCCTGAAGAAGCGTGCCTTGGAAACTCTGACGGCTGAGGCCAAAAGTTTGCTTGAGGAGCTGAAGCTTTGGCTGGAGACCATTTTTGGCTAAGCTCCTGATTTTTTATAGCAGAAACCATTCTTCTGTTTTTGGTGCCACATGTATTTTTTGGTACTCTTTTTTTTTTGTAGTGCTTATGAACACTTTCTTTTTTTTGGTACCACATGTATTTTTTTGGTACTTTTCTTTTTTCTTTTTTTTTGTTTTGTAGTGCTTGTGAACACTTTCTTTTTTTTCTTTTTGGTACCACATGTATTTTTGGTACTTCTTTTTTTTTTTGTTTTCCCTACGCTCACTCAAATCTTTTTGTGATGAAAGCAATTGCTATATGGGATTTGATTAAAAGCTTTGTCATTTTGTGAAAATCTTTTGTCAAATAATTGTTTTGGCATGGGAGCCTGATTTTGGTTGTGGCGTGAAAGCCGCTTTTGAGATGGCATGGAAGCCGAAATTTTATGGTGTAAAAGCCAAAATTTGGGTTGGCATGGAAGCCGGTGTTTTTGTGGCATTTACAGCCAGTTTGGTGGCATTGATAGCCAATTGGTGGCATTTATAGCCGGTTTGATGGCATTGATAGCCAATTTGTGGCATTTATAGCCGGTTTTGACATGAGAGTCAGGTTTTTTTTTTGTGTGGCATTTGTAGCCGAGTTTTTTGAAAACCAAGTTTTGTTTTATTGGCATGAAAGCCGGTTTTGGCGTTTATAGCCGGAAATTTTTGTTTTGGCATTTATAGCCGGATTTTGGCATTTATAGCCGAGTTTTGGTTTTCAAAATGCAGGTATCGACTAAATGTCGCCTTCCCGCTGAATGGTCTTGCAAGTATCGATGGAATGTCGCTTCCTTGCTCATTCGGTTTTGCGAGTATTGATGGAATGTCACTTCCTCGCGGGTTAGGTTTTGCAAGTATCGATGGAATGTCGCTTCCTCGCGAATTGGGGTGCAAATATCGACTAAGCGTCGCTTCCCTGCTTTTCCCAAGACTTTTGCTTTTGCGGGTACTGACTTGATGTCGTTTCTCCGCGATTTTTGAAATTTGAGGTTTTCTCGAACCATTTGTAATTTTGGGTTGTGGATATCTACTGGTTTGTTGCTTCTCCACGGTTTTTGAAATTGGGTTGTGGATATCAACTGGTTTGTTGCTTCTCCACGATTTTAGGTTTTCTCGAACCTTTGAAATTTGGGTTGTGGATATCAACTGGTTTGTTGCTTTTCCACGATTTTTGAAATTGGGTTGTGGATATCAACTGGTTTGTTGCTTCTCCACGGTTTTGGATTTTGCAAGTATTGACGAAATGTCGCTTCCCTGCGATTTTGGATGCAAGTATCGATGGAATGTCGCATCCTTGCTTTTTTTTCAAAATTTTTTGTTTTGCGGGTACTGACTTTGATGTCGTTTCCCCACGATTTTTGAAAAACCATTTTTTTTTTTGTTTAAAGACACGAGGGTCGCAAATTTTGACCTAGAACCATTTGGCGGTAAAAGGTAAGGTGGACTAGGGTGGAAATCCCTGAATCCGGATTTTTGTTTCAAACCATGAATTTTGGTTCAAGGATCGAAAGCTTTGGTCAAGTCAGGGAGAGGCTCCTAAACTTGGATTTTTTTTTTTGTTTTTGAACAATGAAACGATGAAAGTAAGCATTGTTTTTGAATCTCTAGAAATTTTGACATTTGATATGAAAATTCTAAAGAGAGTGGGTTTGACGAGCGAGTACCTGAGAACAGGTTTTGGCCATACAGGCATTGCTCTTACCCAGTTGGGTAAGTCTTCAAGGGTAGTACCGTTTCAAGAACTTGCCGTTGATAGGCAGCATACATCTGTCGCCTTCCATGTTTAGGAGGGCATATGCGCCGTTGGAGAAGACTTTGTCGATGACGTAGGGTCCCTCCCATTTTGGTTCAAATTTGCCTTTGGATTTGTGTGCGAAGACCATTGGTCTTTTTACCGCAAGAACCAAGTCACCCTTTTTGTAGGCGCGTTGCCGGACCCTTTTGTCAAAAGATCCTGCCATGCGTGCTTGGTAAAGTTCAATGCTTTGTCGAGCTTCGAGCCGTCTCTCGTCGAGATTGTCCAGCTCATGGAGTCGCAAATTGACATTGCTTTCTTGAGTCATGTCATTTTGTAGAGATACCCTCAGAGAAGGAATTTGTACCTCTAGGGGCACGACAGCTTCGCATCCATAGACCAAGGACAATGGTGTGCTATGGGTTGGTCCTCGAACGGTGGTTCGATAGGCCCACAAAGCTTCAGACAGTTTATCGCTCCAGTCTCTTTTGTGACTAGAGACCATTTTCTTGAGGATTTTGCAGAGTGTCTTGTTGAAGGCTTCTGCTAATCCGTTTGCTGCCGGATTGTATGGAGTCGAAGGACAGCTTTGGATTTTGTATTTGTCGCAAAACCTGTAGAATTGATGATCCCGGAATTGTGGTCCGTTATCATGGACGAATCTCTTGGGTATGCCGAAACGACAAATGATGTTGGTGCGCAGGAACTGAAGAACTGATGAGGTCTTCATTTCGTTGAATGCAAATGCTTCTGACCACTTGGAGAAATAATCCGTAGCGGCGAAGATGAAGCGATGACCTTTGCTTGAAGGGGGAGAGATAGGACCTATGATGTCCATGCCCCATGCTTCAAAAGGTCATGAGATTGCTGTAGGATGCAGCCATTCCGGAGGCATGTGAATGTAATCTCCGTGAACTTGGCATAGCTGGCAGCGTTTGGCAAATTGCATTGCATCAGCAACCATGGTAGGCCAATAGTAACCTAACCTTTTTATCTGATCATAGAGCTTAGGACCTGCCTGATGGGCTCCACAAAGACCAGCATGAACTTCTTTAAGTGTTTCTTCGGCCTCTTGTTGTGACAAGCAGCGTAGAAGTACTCCGTTGAAGGATTTCCTGTAGAGGATTTTTGAAGGAATATCCAAATGAAAGTTTGGGGCTCGCCTTTGTATGCTTACCCGTTCTTTTGGATCTTCAGGTAGGATTCCGAACATAGTGTAATCAATGAACGGATCCCTCCAGTCGACGATTGAAGGTTGAAGGATAGAGATCCGACTTCCAACCACTCGGTGGCATTCGGCAACTGCTTGGTGTGTGTTAAGAGGAGGGAGGATCCTTCTCTCGCACACTGTAATTTGCATGTTTTCCCCTTCCTGGATCGCCATTGATGCGGCAAGTCCGGCCAGGGCATCTGCACGGATATTTTCACCTCTACGAATGTGGGTGATGTTGCAGATGTCAAACTTTTGCAGAAGCGATTGTGCCTTGTTGTAATAAGGCAGCAGATCGGGCTTCCTGACTTCATATTTCTGATTCATCTGGTTGACGATCAGTTGAGAGTCTCCAAAGACTTCCAGCATAGTGATACCGGATTCGATGGCGAGTTCCAATCCTAGGATCAGAGCTTGGTATTCAGCTGCATTGTTTGTGCATGGTTCCAGTAGCGAGAAAGCGTGTGGAATCATGCATTTGTCGGGGCTAACAAAGAGGATGCCAACTCCCGAGATCAGCTTTCTGTTTTCATTTGTCCTGGTTGCACCATCAAAGTACATGTCCCAGGAGGCATTTGGTGAGGAAGTCTCCACGTTGTAGACAGGTTCGTCTGGGAGATCATCTCTGAGTGGTGAATCTTTAGGCAATGGATGCTCTGCGAGGAAATCTGCTAGAGCTTGGCCTTTGATTGCTTTTTGTGGCACATACCTAATATCAAATTGTGACAAGAGGATGGACCATTTTGCCAGTCGGGCATTGAGAGAACCGGCCTTCGTGACAAGGACCTTCAAGAGGTTGATCCTCGAGACCAGGTAGACTGTGTTGGAAAGCAAGTAGTGATGTAGCTTTTGTACGGCGAACATCACTGCAAGGCATTCTTTTTCGACTGGAGAGTAGCGATGCTCTGCACCTACTAGCATGCGGCTGAGGTAGTATAGAGCAGCTTCTTTTCCCTCACCATTCTCTTGTGCAAGCAAAGCGCCTACAGAATGATCAAGAGCTCTTGTGTACAAGATGAATGGTTTTCCAGTGGCAGGGGCAGCTAACACTGGAGGTTTGGTCAGGTATGACTTGATATCTTGAAATGCGGCTTCGCAGTCGGTATCCCAGACAAAGTCTACACCTTTTTTCATCAATCGAGAGAATGGACGGCATTTCCCCGAAAGATTGGAGATGAACCGTCTAATGTAGGCCAATCTCCCTTGAAGCCCTTTTAGTTCCCTTAGGGTTCTTGGAGAGGGCATTTCTAGAATAGCCTTGACTTTTATGGGGTCAACTTCTATTCCAGCTTTCCGAATAAGGAATCCGAGAAACTTACCCGACGAGACGCCGAAGAAGCATTTTAGAGGATTCATCCGCAGTTTGTGTTTGCGGAGTCGGAGGAAGACTTCCCGAAGATCTTTGAGATGGTCTTCTTTTCTTCTGCTTTTGACGGCGAGGTCATCAACGTAACATTCGACCGTCTTGTGCTGCATATCTTGGAATATTTTCATCATAGCCCTCTGATATGTGGCACCAGCATTTTTCAGACCAAATGGCATGACAGTGTAGCAATACACGCCAAATGGAGTCCGAAATGAAGTGTGTTTTTCATCCTCGGGATGCATCTTTATCTGATTGTAACCAGAGAAGCCATCCATGAATGTCATTCGCTCGAATCCGCAGGTATTGTCAATCATCACCTCCGGTATGGGGACCGGGAATTCATCTTTAGGGCAAGCGCCATTCAAGTCTCTATAGTCAATACAGACTCTGATCTGCCCATTTTTCTTTGTCACGGGGACAATGTTGGCCAACCATTCTGGATGTTGTTCCTCACGGATGAAGCCAACGCTTTTGAGTTTTTGAACTTCTTGTTCAATTTTATCCATCACATCTGGACGGAATCTTCTTTGGCCTTATTTGACAGGCTTGATGTCTTCTTGAAGATTGAGTTTGTGGACTGCTACTTTGGGGTCTAAACCAGGCATTTCAGCGTAGGACCATGCAAAGCAATCAACGAACTCACGAAGAAAAGCGATATACTCGGGTAACTCATCATCCTTTATATTCTTGCTTATGAATACAGGACGTGGGTTATCTGGTGTTCCCAAGTCTATCTTTTCAACAGGATCTTCTGTCGGAAGGTTCGAAGGTGGTTCCTCCACAATATTTTCGGAGGCTTCCAACTCAACGAAACCTTCTGGAGTTTCAACTGCATTAACAGACCAAGGCTCTGTTCCTTTCCATGGATTTTCTTGATTGGTGATCTCCTCAAGGCTTGCTATGAGATAGTCCCAATCGCCTGTTGAGTCTGGTATTTCTTTTGGAGACGAGGGTTTTTCTGGGTCAGAATAGCACAAGTCTGCATTATCGGACGATTCCTCTTTATCATCAGAGAAATCATACCAATTGGATGAGCTTCCTGGATTTTTGTCAGGTAACTCTTTAAAGAGATTTCCAGGGAGATCGATGTCTTCGTGGACTTTAGATGTTGAGGCTTGGTCGGTAAAACGACTTTTAAGCCTTTGTGTCAACTGTCTCAGAGGAGTGTCGGGATGTACCCATATGGGTTGTCCGTCTGGTGTTGGGCAAGGAACCAACACTTCGGACGTTTGAATTCTATTTATCACCTTGAAGGAAGTAGTGATCTTCTTCTTCGGTGATTTTGGCGTTTGTCCACGTGACACCATGTTGACGGAGGCGGGGCCATAATTTTTGTCAAAGGTGATGACTCCGTTTTTCCACATCTCGTTTATCTTCTCTCTCACAACAAAGCATTGATTGAGAGGATGCGAGACCATCTGGTGGTATGGACAGTACCGAGGATCATTGGTTTTGCCAACGTCTCCAGGTCTTTTGGGCTCTGGCAAAATGAGTTTGCCATTTGCTAGGAGAGCCTCAAAGATTTCTTCGACGTCTTCATCGAACGGATATTTCTTTTCTACTCGCTCTTTGAAGGCATCAGAGAGTTCAGGTCTCTTACCTGCAGCTCTATTTTCAGCTTTCTTTGGCTGCTGAGGAGCTGACTTAGTCTGCACATTGAGAACCTCCTTCTTCTTTGGTTTAGAGGTTGCAACAGCAGTCGGCTCTTTCTTTGATGATTTCTGACTGTTGAGGTCTTTGATCACCGTTTCAGCTTCCATGGAAGCTTCCAGGAGTTCCCCCAGGTTCTTTGATTTATTGCCGATGATCATGGAGCGGATTTTAGCTCTCATGTTGTTTCGGCAGATGTCGACTAGCGACGCTTGTGGCAGTACATCTGAGCATTTGTACGCCATTGCTTTCCACTTGTGAATGAAGTCATAAGTTGACTCATTCTCTCCCTGTTTTAGGCTGCAGAGCTGAGCCATAGTAACAGGATGATCCTCACCTTGGAAGTGGGTCAGGAAGCGTGTCTCCAGCATAGCCCAGTTCTGAATGGAGTTCTCCGGCAGAGTGGAGTACCAATCGAAGGCCGTACCTTTTAGGGTACTTGCAAAGAGGCGGATCTTGAGTGCATCTTGATCCGCGATAGCTCCCGTTAAGATCTTGAAGTGGATGACGTGCTGTCTGGCTGATCCTTTCCCCGTATATGTTTGGAGAGTAGGATGCTTGAATTTTGTGGGGAACGGGACCGAGTCCATCCATAAAGGATATGGTGGCTTGATCCCATGCTCTTTGAGTATATCCTCTTCTTTAGCTTTGGCGAGGATACTGTCTACGTCCTTTTTGGTAAGGGCGCGTGACTCATTTTCTTCTCCATTTTCCTCGTTATTGCTATGATTTGGAGGAGGCTCATTGTTCACCTGATTTTGGACGACAAGGAGAAGGTTTTCCATCAGAGTTTCAATCCTCTGCTGGCCTTGTTCCAACTGCTGAATGCGTGTGAGCGCATCATCTCGAGGTAGATTCTGAGGTGGCGGCTTAGAACTTGTAGCCAAGACGTTCATCCCTCGGGATTCGAACGAAGAAATCGTCCTGGTGACCGAACTGGGGCTCATTCTTTTTGATGAAGAGCTTGATGAAGGATTACTCTCCCGTCCTTGGCTGGAAGGGGTAGGAGATTCTTCGGGATGTCTTTGTGTCCTGGTGACGCTACGGGTCACCGGACGTCGGACATGGATTTTTTATGCTGACCTTTGGCGTCTTCTGGTTTTTCCAACCATATGGACGGCAGCAACTTGGTCGGGTCTTTCTTTTTCGACCCATTTGTGGGAGACTTGAAGTGTAGGAGGCTGGGTCGGTTGCTTCTCTAGTCTCTTTTGTCGATATGACGAACGGCGGCGTGCTCGACGAGCAGCTTGAGCTTCAGTCAGCTCTGGCTGGGCTCTGACGATGAAGGATGTGCTCCCTCGGGCGCAGCAGCCGAGCTTGTCTTCTTTGTGGTTGGGCAAGGACAGGATGCGGACCCGGTCCTTTGCCTGTTGCAACGAAGCTTTAAACCTTTCGAGTTCGGCCCCTGTAGAGATAAAGGGTCGAACTGAAGGGGTGTAGGCCCTGGCAGGTGCTTGTAGAGGCCTAGTGATGCGTGATCTGATTCTGGGCTTGTGGGAGCAAGCCGGTTCATGCTGGGTTGACTTGGGAGTCAGGTTGGAGATGGGTCTCTCCTCTTTCATGTAGGCAAGAGGGTAGAACTGGTTCTCCTTGAGTGGGGCCAGGTATGCTGGCTTGGTGGAGGTTTGAGACCTCCTTTGTTTTGGGGAAGGTCTTGGAGACCAAGTCTTGGGATAGACCTGGTTGTTTGTGGGTCGAGGCTTCGCGGGGGTGCCGCGGGCTTCGGGCTTTTGGGCGCTCGCCTTTGGTGTCACGGGAGTGACACGTTGAGAGGCGATCTTCTGCCTTTTGGCAGGCGCAGTTTGTTCTTCGGGAAGTGGGAATGGTCCCAGTGTCCCGAAGACGATGGTCCGGGGAGTCGAGGTCGACCCTGAGTTCAGAGAGTTGCCGAGGGAGTTGACGCTTCGGCAGCTGACGGGGCGCTTGTAAGTGCGCTCGGTTTGCTTCTGTTGAAGCATGAGCTGGTGCTTGTTCTCATCGAAGATAATGGTTAAGGCTGCCATTGTTAGTTTCGAAAAAGTTCTCTGAAACAAGACCACATCCATTAGTAATCACAAGAATATAATGATCATAAATGGGAATTTCTATGGTTGTCTTTTCAAATCGCTCTAGGGATATGACCCAAGCGACATGAAGAAGGCAAAAAGCCATAGATGGTATAATTGTTCTGACAGCAAGTATGGTGAGCCCAGAATGAGCGTTCCAGTGACTGCTAGAAGCAATTGTAAACCTAAATTCGACTTATCGAGAAGCAGGGCTTGCTCGAGATAAGAAGAATTAGAGGTAGGAGTTACAAATGTGCCGGTCACAGATACAGTAGACCCTGAAAGGGCGTACCAGTACTGCTATGCACAAATGTTGGAGATCGCATCCATGAGATGGGATTCTTTGTTTTGAAATGTCAGAAATGGATTCGTCAAAGAGAGCAGGTGGCATTCCGATTCAAATACGGGCTCAACGATTTCCGCGAGCGCCAGTACTCAGAAGGGAAGAGACCACAATTTCTCGAATCTGAATCCAAAAGTGACGAGTTTTTGGAGATTTTTTTTTTGAAATGATTTTTTTTTTTTTTTTTTTTTATATATTTTTTTTATTTTTTATTTTTTTAAAATATTTTTTTATTTATTTTTTTTTATTTTATTTTTTTTTTGAAAATTTTTGTTTTTTTGTTTTTTTTTTTTTTAAGATTTTTTTTTTGAAAATCTTTTTTTTTATTTTTTTTTATTTTATTTTTTTTTTGAAAATTTTTGTTTTTTTGTTTTTTTTTTTTAAGAATTTTTTTTTTGAAAATCTTTTTTTTTATTTTTTTTTATTTTGATTTTAATTTTTTTAAGATTTAAAGACGAGAGAGTACACATAGGCCTCCTAACCCGGTCTTATGAAACCTCAATTGATAGAATTGCCCCCAGGTAAGGGTAGGATTACTTAATGAACCCGTTTGGAGGACCCTTGCCTAGAACAGTCAAGCTGTCTCCACACTCTGGACAAGGCTTTTCTTGAATCAATCGTGATCAAAGAACGCAATTGGTTTAACCTTAGTGGTCTATGTCCTTTTTTTTTATAAAAATCCCAAATAGACTCATCGAAGAGAAACGATGGCCCAAAACCTTAGTCGAACGGGCTCAACATTTCTGCAAGCACCAAAGAACGATAGGATAGGATCAAAGTTTCTCAATTTTGAATCTAAACTAAGAAAGCTGATTTTTTTATTTATTTATTTATTTTTGAAATCTCTAATGAACTCATCGAAGAGAAACGATGGTCCAAAACCTTAGTCGAACGGGCTCAACATTTCTGCAAGCACCAAAGAACGATAGGATAGGATCAAGGTTTCTCAATTTTGAATCCAAACTAAGAAAACTGATTTTTTTTATTTTTTTTTTTTGAAATCTCTAATGAACTCATCGAAGAGAAACGATGGCCCAAAACCTTAGTCGAACGGGCTCAACATTTCTGCAAGCACCAAAGAACGATAGGATAGGATCAAAGTTTCTCAATTTTGAATTCAAACTAAGAAAACTGATTTTTTTATTTATTTTTTTTTTTTTTTGAAATCTCTAATGAACTCATCGAAGAGAAACGATGGCCCAAAACCTTAGTCGAACGGGCTCAACATTTCTGCAAGCACCAAAGAACGATAGGATAGAATCAAAGTTTCTCAATTTTGAATTCAAACTAAGAAAACTGATTATTTTTTTTTGATTTTTTTTTTTGCAAAGAGAAAGAGTGGAAACAAACTTAAAGAAGTAGAAATTTCCAAAAAATCCCATTTCATTTTTTTTTAGGATGCAAAATCCAACATAGGCCACCAGCTAGAAAGTAGCCAAGGAATCTGGAGAAGAAGTATAAGCATAGAGCAAAAATATGGTATGCAAATATTTCATTTCCAAGCACCGTGTTCTCAAATGAACGAGTCCCACCGGGTGTGCCAGCTTGATGGAACGCGTTCCGAGGAGCCGTTGGGGCGGCTACCGGGGTCGGCGGAACGTGGGAGTCCGTCGGGTCCGGCCCTTTCGCGCCCTGGCGGGCCCTGAAGCGTGCATCAACATTTCTTTTGTGTGGGTGTGCCAGATTTTCTATTTTACTTGGAATTGCAAGTGGTAATCCGGAGATCAACCTTCGCAAGTAAAAAGGAAATCAACTTCTTTCAAGTTTTCCATTGCACAAATATTTAAGAAAAGAGACATTTTCTTGGTTTGCCGTGAAAGGCGATTTTGTTTGGCATTTATAGCCGATTTTGGCGTTTATAGCCGATTTACAATTCTTATCAATAATGAAAGACAAGAGTTGTGATTTTTGTCTCTTTTAGAAAAATACAAACTACAATGAAAAGCAAGAAAAGGAAGATCTAACTTTTCAGGAGATTGTGGGGGACTCGTTCAGATTGACGGTCGCAAGCCATGTATGGGCTTCGCCATCATCCATGCAGATGAGAACAGAAGATGCTCTTGATTTGCTTGGCTTGGCTATAACCTCAGGTTTTTAGAGGACAAAGACCAAGAGAAGGTCCTATGTCCAATAAAAAGCTAAGTAGACGGGCTGAAAAGCCACGTCTAAGCCATTGGAGGCAGCAAGAGAAGGCAAGGACCTTGGGGGGGGGTGCCCCCCAAGGGACTTTTGTCACCTTGTAGTGGTGGCTGGTGCAGAACTTCAGCAGAGTTTTTCTCTCTTTTTCTTTCTCTCAGATCTCTTTATGATCTTTTTTTTCTGATCCTCTGATTTTCTCCTCTTTTTTCTGATTCTGATTTCAATGGAATGCTCTCCTATTTATAGGCCTTTGGTAGCCATTTAGGAGAGTTTATGAGCCTTAATGGCTTTAATGGGAGGAGTTACAAGATTTATTTCTTGATTTTGTAACTCCTTTTTCCTTGAATCTGATTGGCCGATGGAGATTAAGGGCTTTTAATCACCTTAATTACCATAATGGGAGGAGTTTCATGGTTTAAATGCCATGAATCAATTGACTTGTAACTCCCAAATGCTTGCTTCTGATTGGGCCGTCCAAAGAAATGAATTAATGACTGCAATAAAGCTAGTCAATTAACCACATTAATTGGTCGCCGAGCAGTCGAAGAGTCGCGGGCCATGCCGTGTCTTCTGGAATTCTTCTGGCGATGATCATCGATGGATCTACATGCTGATCGACATCGGATGAACATGTAACTTCAGACATTAATAGCTAAGAGTGGGCCGGTGACATCTGTCTTGTCGATTTCACGATCGGTCGGACAGAAAGTGCACTTTCTTGGTCGACCGGTTGGCGATCTTGGAGCGATCAATGATGATTTTATACTTTTGACGGCGGATCCAAGATGTCGTCAGATATGAGTCAATTTAAAGCACTAAAAATCACATTTTCAGGAAACCACAGGGGCCAAAGTGCGCGAAACGCGAAAAAAGACGGAAAAACGGGTCACCGGCGGAAAATCCGGTGACCCGGACCTCCATGGTCGCCGGCGACCATGGACCGGCGACCATGGGCCATGGTCGCAGGGGCCTGCGACCATGGGCCATGGTCGCAGGGGTCTGCGACCCTGGGGGATTTTTCCCCTTCGGAGCCCGTTTTGCGGTCGTTTTGAGGTCTTTTTCGTCGCCGTTTTCTTCTGTATTTTTCTTGACATTTCTTCTCATTTATTGGCTTGATTTCCCTATAGAAAACTTGATGAGAATCCTTGCATTTTTAGAGTGCAAAGTTTCCAATTTTCCGGGAAAGCCGAAGACTTTGTCGCGTAGAGCTGCTGATTTTCCGCCAGAAGCTGAAACTTGGTCAAACGATGTCGGAATGACCTGAAATTTGAGGTGAAGCCTCCTGAGCAATAAATAAGACCAACCATAGGCTTTTGTTTGAGTTTTGAAGCCGTTTGGGGTCCCGTCGATGCTTCACTTGATTTTGCTGCGGGGAAAATGCCGAGCTTTGATATGTGGCCAAACGATGTCCGATTGACCTGAAATTTGACGGGGAGCCTATTGGAGTCATTTTGAGACGTTCCATGGGCTCCGTTTTGGATGTCATGGTCCCGGGTTGCTCCGCCGCCGGTAGGCTTGATTTTCTCTCGGAGCATCGAAACCTGGTCAAACGTTGTCGGAATGACCTGAAATTCGACGTGCAGCCTTTTGGAAGCATGTTGAAGCCACTCATGCACTTGGTTTGATGAGCGAAGGCTTCGGTGGTTCCCGCCGCCGGGAGGCTTGATTTTGCTGCTCGAGCATTGATGGAGGGTCAAACGTTGTCGGTTTGACTTGAAATTTGGCATGGAGCCCTTTTGAGACATGCTGGAGTCATCTGTAGGCTCTGATCGAAGTTTTGACGTCTCCGATGATGTCGCCGCCGGGAGCGCCATTTTAGCTGTCGGAGAAGCGAAGTTAGGCCAAATGATTCTGAAATGGCCCGAAACTTCATGTGTACTCTTCTCTTGGCTATCTTGAAGGATCTTGCAGTTTTTGTTTGATTCTGACAAGATTTGAGTTTTTGGAGAAGTTGCATTGCCTATTTATGGCAGGTTGCGACTTCATGCAGCTTTCTTGATTTGAAGAGGCAAAGTGACATTTTTGGTGTCAACAAGGCTGTACCTTTTAGGGTACTTGCAAAGAGGCGAATCTTGAGGGCATTTTGATCAGCAATAGCTCCTGTCAGGATCTTGAAATGGATGACATGCTGTCTGGCTGAACCTTTCCCTGTATATGTCTGGAGAGTAGGTTGCTTGAATTTTGCAGGGAACGGAACCGAGTCCATCCATAAAGGGTAGGGTGGCTTGATCCCATGTTCCTTCAATGTATCCTCTTCTTTTGCTTTTGCGAGGATATCGTCCACGTCCTTTCTGGTAAGGGCGCGAGACTCATTGTTTTCTGCATTACCCTCATCATCTTCATGATTCAGAGGGGTTTCATTGTTAGGTGGTGGACGCTGTAGAGTGAGAATCAGATTTTCCATCAGAGTCTCAATTCTCTGTTGTCCTTGCTCCAACTGCTGGATGCGTGCGGTTACATCATCATGCTGTGGAGGCGGCTCAGAACTTGTAGCCAAGACGTTCATCCCTCGGGATTCGAACGAAGAAATCGTCTTGGTGACTGAGCTGGGGCTCATTCTTCTGGATGAAGAATCTGAAGAGTGGTTACCCTGGTGTCTTTGGCTTGGAGGAGTGGAAGATTCCTCCAGATGTGTTCGTGTCCGAGAGACGCTGCGAGTCACTGGACGTCTAACATTGATTTTGGTTGCTGACTTCTGGCGTCTTTTGGTTTTGCCAGCCATATGAACATCAACGAATTGGTCGGGTCTTTCTTTTTCGACCCATTTGTTTGAGACGTGGAGAGTAGAACGCTGGGTTCTTTGTTTCTCGAGTCTCTTTTGTCGATATGCAGTGCGGCGACGCATACGACGAGCAATTTGAGCTTCAGTCAGCTCTGGCTGGGCTCTGGCGATGAAGGATGTAGTCCCCCGTGCACAGCAGCCGAGTTTGTCTTCTTTGAAGCTTGGCAAGGACAGAATCTGGACGCGGTCCTTTGTCTGTCACAATGAAGACTTGAATTTTACGAGCTCAGCCCCTGTTGAGATGAAGGGTCGACTCACGGGAGTGCAGGCTTCAGCATGTTTTTGCATAGGCCTAACGATGTAAGATTTGATTTTGGGCTTGTAGAAGCAAGCCGGCTCATGATGATTTTGTTTGTTTTTTGGGTGGAGGGTAGGTTTCTCCTCTTTCATGTAAGAGAGAGGGTAGAACTGATTCTCCTTGAGAGGGGCCAGGTATGCTGGCTTTGCAGATGCTTGGGACCTCCTTTACTTTGGCGAAGATCTCGGGGACCAGGTTTTGGGGTAAACCTGGTTTCTTGTGAATTGAGGCTTTGTGGGTATGCCACGGGCTTCAGGCTTCTCGGTGTTCGCCCTTGGTGCCATTTTAGTGACACGTTGCGGGGCGGTTTTCTGCTTCTTGGCAGGTACAGTGTCTTCTACGGGAAGTGGGAATGGTCCTAGCGATTCAAAGACGATGGTCCGGGGAGTTGAAGTTGACCCGGTGTTTGGAGAGTTGTCGAGGGAGATGACGCTTCGGCAATTGGCAGGGCGCTTATGCTTGTTTTGCTTGTCTTGAAGCATAAGCTGGTACTTGTTCTCATCGAAAGTGATGGTCAATGAAGCTGCCATTGTTAGTTTTGGAAAACTTCTGAAACAAGACCAAATCCATTAGTAATCACAAGAATATGGTGATCATAAATGGAGAACAACTATGGTTTTGTCTTTTCAAATCACTTGAGGGGACATGGCCCAACCCAAGGACGATGAAGAAGGCGAAAAGCCATAGAGGAACCAATTGTTCTAAAATGCAAGTATGGTAGGCTCATAGTGAGCATTCCAGTGACTGTTAGAAGCAATTGTAGACCTTAATTCAAATTACGAGAAGTAAGGCTCACTCGAGGTAAAATGATATAAGGTTGGAGATACAACTGTGTCGGTCGCGAATACAGTAGACTCGAAAGGGCGTACTAGCACCGCTAGGCACAAATGTTGCAAATCGCATCCTTGGAAAGGACATGAGATGGGATTTTTTTTGAAAGGTCAAATTTGGGTTCATAAAGGAGAGCAAATGGTGTTCCAATCCAAATAAAGGCTCAACATTTCTGCGAGCGCTAAATTCAGAAGAGAAGGAACCAGAATTTCTCGGATGTGAATCCAGTAATGACGGAAGTTTTGTTTTGAAAGGTCAAGATTGAATTCATCGAAGAGAGCAAATGGTGTTCCGTTTCGAACAAAGGCTCAACATTTCTGCGAGCACTAAATCCGAAAAGGAAAGAACTAAGATTTCTCAACTCTGAATTCAAAAGTGACAGAAGTTTTTTTTTTGAAAGGTCAAGATTGAATTCATCGAAGAGAGCAAATGGTGTTCCATTCCGAACAAGGCTCAACATTTTTGCGAGCGCTAAATCCGAAAGGGAAGGAACCAAGATTTCTCAACTCTGAATTCAAAGTGACAAAAGTTTTTTTTTTTTTTTGAAGATTTCTTTTTTTAGGGGATTTTTTTTTGAAAGGTGCACATAGATTTCCAATTCGATCTTATGAAACCTTAGTAGATAGATCAGCCCCCAGGTAAGGGTAGGATTACTTAATGAACCCGTTTGGAGGACCCTTGCCTCGAACAGTCTAGCTGTCTCCACACTCTGGACAAGGCTTTTCTTAAATCCACTTTGGTCAAAGAACGCAATTGGTGGAGCCTTAGTGTTTTTTTTTTTTTTTTTCTTTTTTAAACTCTTTTTTTGAAAGGTTTTTTTAATGAACTCATCAAAGAGAACGAATGGTGTTCCAATCCGAACAAAGGCTCAACATTTCTACGAGCGCTAGATCCGAAAGGGAAGGAACCAAAGTTTCTCAAATTTGAATGCAAAAGAGAGAAAGCTAATTTTCTTTTGAAATTATAATTTTTTTTAAAATCCCAATTGGACTCATCAAAGAGAAAAGATGGCCCAATCCCCGATATGAACGATAGCTGCGAACATTTCTGTGAGCTATCAAGTTCGAAAAAGGAAGGATCAAAGTTTCTCATAGTTGAATCTAAGAAAAGAAATCAGATTTGTTTTTTTTTTTTTTTTTGAAGTGAGAAAGAACAATTAAAATCCCATCTCATGTTTTTTTAGATGCAAAATGTAACATAGGCCACTAACTAGAAAGGAGCCAACTGATCAAAGCATCACGTTCTCAAGTCAACGTGTCCCACCGGGTATGCCAACTTGATGGACCCGAAAGAGGGGGAATCTTCCGTCCTCTCCCTCCGCACCCCGGGGGCTGACCTGGGTCTCGGCGGAGGAGGGAAGATCTCGGGCATCAACATTTATGTACGGGTATGCCAGATTTACTTTCTACTTGGAATTTGGAATGGTGATAATCCGGAGATTCACCTTCACAAGTGGAAAGGAAATCAATCCTTTTTTCTAACTTTTCAAATTGCATTAATATTAAGAAAAGAGTCAAGTTTTTAGAATGCCGTAAGAGGCGTTTTTGTTTGTTTGCCGTAAAAGGCGATTTTGCCGTGAAAGGCGATTTTACAAAACTCATCAAATGTGAAAGACAAGAATTGTGATTTCTTTTTGTCTCTTTAGGAAATACAAACTACAATAGAAAAGGAAGAAAATGGATCTAACTTCTCAGGAGATTGTGGGGACACGTTGAGATCGACGGTCGCAAGTCATGTATGGACTTCGCCATCGTCCTTCAAATGAGAACATGTGATGCTTTGATTCTTTGGCTTGGCTCCTAACCTCAGTTTTTTAAAGGACAAGGACCAAGAGAAGGTCCTATATCCAATGAAAAACCGAGTAAACGGGCTGAAAAGCCGCGTTTAGGCCATGTTGGAGAAGGAGGAGGCCTTGGGGGGGTGGCCCCCCAAGGGACGTTGATCACCTTGTGGTGTTCTTTGCAGCAGAGCAGTAGGACTTCGTCTGAATTTCTTTGGGAGAAGTGCAGAACTTCAAGTCGATAGATGTCGATATGATCCTTCGATGATCCCCTCTCTCTTGGAAATGGATCTCCTTTTATAGGCTTTTGGTAGCCATGGGATGGTTATGGGCATTGATAGCCATGATGAGAGCATTGATGAGGAGTTACAAGTTGATTTTGTAACTCATTTTTCATGGCTTGTGATTGGCCGATGAAGGTAGTGGGCTTTTAATTGCCTTTATGCTTCATGATGATGGGAGTTTCATGGGTTTAATGCCATGATTACTTGGATTTGTAACTCCCAAATGCTTGAATCTGATTAGGCCGTCCAAAATAATGAGTTAATGACCGCATTAAGTTGTCATAAACGGGTCAATTAACGTAATTAAGTGGTCGCCAGGGCATGTGAAGAGTCGCGGGCCGCGCTGCACCTTTTGAGATTCTTCTTGCGATCATCACAGGTGGATCCACGCATTGTTTGATGTCGGATTGCAATGCAATTTCAGACATTGATTGATGTTGGCGGGCCGGTGACATCTGTCTTGTCGATTTCACGATCGGTCGGACAGAAAGTGCACTTTCTTGGTCAGCCGGTTGGCGATCTTGAGGCGATCGGTGATGATTTCATGCTTTTGACGGCGGATCCGAGATGTCGACGAAGATCAGTCGTTTTCAAGCATCAAACATTGTATTTTCCGAAAATCACAGAGGCCGGAACACCCGAAATGCGGAAAGAATCGGAAAACGGACGATTTGGTGCAAAATCCGGCGACCCGGATTTGCAGGGTCGCCGGCGACCATAGGGCTTTGGCCCATTTGGTCGCCGAGTGTCGTTTTCGGCCGTTTTTTCGTCTTTTTCGTTCCTTTTTTCTTCTGTATTTTTCTTGATATTTTTCCTCAGTTGTTGACTTCATTTTCTTGGAGAAAACTTGACGAGAACCCGCACGAAATCGGAGCACAAAGTTTCCCATTTTTCGGGAAAGCCGAAGACTTTGTAGCCGATTTTCTATCAAGAGTCGAAACTATAGGCTTTTATATGAGTTTTGAAGCCGTTTGGGGTCCCATCGATGTTTCACTTGATTTTGCTGCGGGGAAAATGCCGAGCTTTGATATGTGGTCAAACGATGTCCGATTGACTTGAAATTTGACGGGGAGCCTATTGGAGTCATTTTGAGACGTTCCATGGGCTCCGTTTAGGATGTCATGGTCCCGGGTTGCTCCGCCGCCGGTAGGCTTGATTTTCTCTCGGAGCATCGAAACCTGGTCAAACGTTGTCGGAATGACCTGAAATTCGACGTGCAGCCTTTTGGAAGCATGTTGAAGCCACTCATGTATTTTGTTTGATGCGTGATGGCTTCGGCGGTTCCCGCCGCCATGAGGCTTGATTTTGCTGCTCGAGCATTGATGGAGGGTCAAACGTTGTCGGTTTGACTTGAAATTTGGCATGGAGCCCTTTGGAGACATTCTGGAGTCATCCGTAGGCTCTAATCAAAGTTTTGGCGTCTTTGATGATGTCGCCGCCAGGAGCGCTTGTTTAACTGTCGGAGCAGTGAAGTTAGGCCAAACGTTGTCGGAATGGCCCGAAACCTCAGGTGTACCCCTCTTTTGGCTGTCTTGAAGGATCTCTCAGTTTCTGTCTGATTCTGAAAAGATCTGATGCTTGAAGTAGCCTTGCCTGTTTTGTAACAGGATGCAGCTTCACGAGGTTTCTTGATGTTGAGGAGACATAGTGACTTTTTTGGTGTCAACACTACTGTTGGGGACCGTTGAAAAGGAAAAAAAATCACGACCTTTTGAAAAACAATAGTGCGAAATCCATCATGGTTGCCTTGATTCGAGTACATGAAAATGGCTAACTATTGTTGGGGACCGTTGAAAAGGAAAAAAAATCACGGCCTTTTGAAAAACAATAGTGCGAAAGCCATCATGGTTGCCTTAATTGGGGTACACCCTTAATTCGGGTACATGAAAAAGGCTGCCTATTATTGGGGATCGTTGAAAAAGAAAAAACTCACGGCCTTTTGAAAAACAATAGTGCGAAAGCCATCATGGTTGCCCTGATTTGGGTACATGAAAATGGCTGCCTATTGTTGGGGACCGTTGAAAAGGGAAAAAAATCCTGGCCTTTTCAAAAACAATAGTGTGAAAGCCATCATGGTTGCCTTAATTTGGGTACACCCTTAATTTGGATACATGAAAATGGCTGCTTATAGTTGGGGACCGTTGAAAAGGGAAAAAATCACGGCCTTTTGAAAAACAATAGTGTGAAAGCCATCATTGTTGTCTTGATTCGGGTACATGAAAAGGGCTGCCTATTGTTGGGGACCGTTGAAAAGGAAAAAAAATCCCGGCCTTTTGAAAAACAATAGTGCGAAGGCCATCATGGTTGCCTTAATTTGGGTACACCCTTAATTTGGGTACATGAAAATGGCTGCTTATTGTTGGGGACCGTTGAAAAGGGAAAAACTCACGGCCTTTTGAAAAACAATAGTGCGAAAGCCATCATTGTTGCCTTGATTCGGGTACATGAAAAGGGCTGCCTATTGTTGGGGACCGTTGAAAAGGAAAAAAAATCCCGACCTTTTGAAAAACAATAGTGCGAAAGCCATCATGGTTGCCTTAATTTGGGTACACCCTTAATTCAGGTACATGAAAAGGGCTGCCTATTGTTGGGGACCATTGAAAAGGAAAAAAGTCACGGCCTTTTGAAAAACAATAGTGCGAAAGCCATCATTGTTGCCTTGATTCGGGTACATGAAAATGGCTGCCTATTGTTGGGGACCGTTGAAAAAGAAAAAAAATCCCGGCCTTTGGAAAAACAATAGTGCGAAAGCAATCACGGTTGCCTTAATTGGGGTACACCCTTAATTCGGGTACATGAAAAGGGCTGCCTATTGTTGGGGATGTAGAAAAGAAAAAAAACATCACGACTTTTTGAAAAGCAATAGTGCGAAAGCCATCATGGTTGCCTTAATTCGGGTACATTGAAAGTGCTGCCTATTGTTAGAGATTGTTGAAAAAGAAAAAAAATCCTGGCCTTTTGAAAAACAATAGTGCGAAAGCCATCATGGTTGCCTTAATTGGGGTACACCCTTAATTCGGGTACATGAAAAGGGCTGCCTATTGTTGGGGATCGTTGAAAAGAAAAAAAACATCACGGCCTTTTGAAAAACAATAGTGCGAAAGCCATCATGGTTGCCTTGATTCGGGTACATGAAAATGGCTAATTTAGGTACATGAAAAGGGTTGCCTATTGTTGGGGACTGTTGAAGAGGAAAAAAATTAAGAGAAAAGAGAAAAGAAGAAAGAGAGAAGCTTGTCGCTAAAATTTCATAGCTTTTTAAAAAACAATAGCGCGAAAGCCATCATGGTTGCCTTGAGAGGAAATCTTTTCTTTTTTTTTTCTCTGCTAAGTCTAGGTGGACTAGTTTATTTGATTAAGTCGTTTTCACAGGGGTTCTATCGGAGCATTTAACACTTAAGTTTTTGATGTATACGTTCTTTGTCGTCATGCACGATCATATTTAGCATGATTTTGAAAATTTCTTTCCAAAGATGAGATTGGTGAACCGTATTTCGAATTTGTCTTTACTTTGCCTATTTTCAAAATCAAGAGTAGCCAATGTTTATAAAAAATTTTTGGAGAGTATCTTTTGATTTCTTTAGTTTTTTGAGTTTTGTGGTATATTCACGGCAAAACCTCAAGAAGCGCAATTCATCCACTAGGGGAACCTAGGGGTATAAGGGCTTACTGCATACGCTAAATGCAGTTAAGAGTGCTAGCGAAAGTGGCTTTTGTTTTTTGCATTAGTTTTCTTTTGTATTTTTAGGTTAGATTAGGTTAGGTTAGTTAAACTTCACCTTCACATCTTTTTCTAGGGACTAGTAAAATGTTGGTTGGAGGGTGTGGTGAGTCCATGAAATTACATCAGATTGTCATTATTTCATATAGATGTATGGACTTATTTAGGATAACTTGATTTCATTGAATTTTATGCGAGCATTCAATTTTGGAATTCAAGTCATAATTGGTCAAAATTGATTAAATTGCATGATTTTCATGAAATTATTCTTTTGCATTATCCTATTATCGCATTAATTTTCTCAAAATTCACAATTATACTCATGTAGATTTTTTGCATCATTGCATTCTACGCGAAAAATCGATGAACGCAGTGTATTCTTCAATTGCCATTGTTTTCTTACTTTATTTTAGTAATTGATGGGCCATGATGGATGGATATGGTGGTAACTAATTGTAGCCATATACGTACTTCAGAAACTAGTAACCAAACTAAGTTTTCTTATGCCCTTTGTACACAAATGATGGCCACTTCTTTGAATTTAATGCTGATTGAGAAAGGGTCCCATAGTGACTTGAGTATTTTTACATTAGATTTCTTATTTCTTGAATTTTAGATGATTAGGTGTTTGCTTAAGTAATTGAATTTTAGATGATTAGGTGTTTGCTTAAGTAATTGAATTTTAGATGATTAGGTGTTTGCTTAAGTAATTTATAATGCTGATATGACTCTAAAAAGGACATCCGGAAGAGAGAAAATAGGCGTTCTTAGATTGCAGTTTAATTATGATTTGTTTTTTAGAGAAGGTTCTAACTAACGTTGTTTTGGTGAGAACCTTATCTCATAACAAAGATGGACTCACTAGAGAGAACATGAAAAGGATTACTGGCATGACTTTGTATTTACCATAAATAACAAATTGACATGTTTTATTTCCATAGGACTCTTTTTGGTTTGCTTCAATCCACTTGTATGTTGGCAATCTATGTTGGAATGTCATTGTGCATTTATCAATGATTATAGAATTGGTATAGTTGGCCTAAGCTGTATATGTATTATGGGTTTTTGAGTGCGAGGCTGAGGATCCTGACACTTATATGGATTATTGAGCACGAGAGAGTATTATGCCACTGGCCATTCGAGCGACACCTGTTCATGCTTCGACAAACTAGTATCTAGAGAATGTTTTGCCTATATTGCAGAGGTCAGTATGGCTTGGATATTCTTCTTAAAATATATAGAAATATTAATACAGAAATCATATCACTTATTTGGAAATGCCTGTAAGTAGACAAAATTTATTTTCCTACTGCAACCAGTGCCATACATGTTACAAGTGAATTCCACAACCAAAAAAGAATTGCACACAACACTTTGCCATACACAGAACATGTACATAGTGGTAACAATGAGCACAACAGATCCATCATATCCACCTAGATTTATAGTACATTTGTTACTTTCGGCGAGAATCTATTCATATTAGATTGTTTGTCACATGTATGCAAAACTTTATCTTTCTTTTCCAACTTTTCTTAAATGCTTGTTACTGTTGATGATCATGCATTGGATTAACTACTATTAATTCATATTGCTTACAATTACTAATTCCTATTTATGTTTAATGAACTTTTTTATTGGCGCTTTCATACTCAATTATTAGGAAGAGAGTTATTCTCAACAAGATCATCATCAGGTATTCTCTTCAATCTGGTATATTGTTTTCAAGAAATCATATTTAGAACTACTGAGTGCATACATATTTAGTGATGCAAAACTTCTCACCAATATTTCTTTCATATAGCGCACCAGTTCGTCTGCATGAAAGATCACTTTATTGCCTGTTGATTTGAATAGGTGGGAATATTTGCCAATCTTTTGAGCCATGGCGTTAAAACACTTTCAGTAAATTATGCGTAGATTCATATATCCCATTTGGTGTCTGTTTGGATAATAACTAGATATGATTTGGAAATTTTGCTTTCTAATATCTGTGCATCTCATATGTACCCTTTTTTCTTTTTCGGGTTTCTTTCTTGATTGTGTTTTCTTGAGGTTTGTTGTATACTATCGGAAAGAAGAGAAGGAGAGGTAACTTCATATCACATGTTTTGGTGTATTCTTTTTCCCTGGGTAGTCCTAAAGCAAAACAAAAACAGAGATAGTATCATCCTACTATTGATTATATTAGTGGTTCCAAACAACCCAATATGACCCACAATGATCTATAGTCCTAAACTGTTGCTACAACTTATAATAATCATTGAAGACTTTCCCATCTACTTCTTGTTGGCTAATCAAAGCCCTAAATAAATTAACTGGGCTATATACAGGTTACTTTGTATCTTTTTGTGCCTCACATTGGCATTTTTCTTTATGCCCTTGTGAGCCTTACATTGACCTTTTTCCTTCCTCATTGCAACTGTAGTGGAGCTCATGTTTAACAAGTTCATATTGTTGATTATATAAATCCTCTCGTCAATTTGAGAGTGGGCCTCAAAACTACTTGAATAAAATTGTAGATCTAGCAAAACTATTTGGCAGAGGATTGAATATTAGAAGACTATTGTCTTCGTGCAAACTAACAATTTTGAGAACCTTTTTACCCTACTTTTTTACTTAAATCAATTTCCATTGTGACAGTTCAAATGTAGCATTTTTTTCCGTTTGCTCTTTCTATAAACATTACCCAGAAAAGTTTTTCCTACTCATCCTATCCATTGATAAATTCACATGCTTGGCAATGTCTGAAATATTTGCTTGCTTATTATCATGACAGTTAATTGAAATTAAAATAGTACCTTTTATAATTATTCCAAAGATCTTTTAGAACCATGATTATATTTTTGTTTTGAGTTGTATTCAGATGTACCGGGGGAGAGCTTGACTTCCCAACATAGGTTGTTGATGATAGATGTGCAGCTACAAAGGTGGACTAGAAAAAAGAAGTTATATAGATGCTCAAAGACTAAATGGTGGAACTTGAAAGGTGATAAGCAACTAGCATTTAAGGAAAGAGTATTAGAGGAAGACGTTTGGGCGGTAAATGAGAGTGCAAATAATATGTGGGATAATATAACAGAGTGTATTAGGAAGGTAGGGAAAGAAGTCTTAGGAGAATCCAAAGGGGGTGCTCTGGCACAGAAGGAGGCATGGTGGTGGAGCGAGGCCGTCCAAGACAAGATAAGAGTTAAAAGATAGTGCTTTAAAACTTGGCAAAATGATCGAAATGCAGCGAACTTGGAGAGGTATAAAGAAGTAAAAAGAGAAATAAAAAAGGCAGTTAGTGAGGCCAAGGCAAAGGCATTTTAGGAGCTATATAGGCGACTTGACACTAATGAAGGCGAAAGAGAGATATTCAAACTTGCTAAAGCCAGAGATAGGCGGACCAAGGACTTAAACCAAGTTAAATGCATTAAGGATGAGGATGAAAAGGTATTAGTAAAGGAAGAGGAGATAAAGGAGCATTGGAAGAGCTACTTCTACAAGTTATTTAACGAAAGCAGTAGTAGTGACATACAATTGGGACAACTTACCATTTCTAGGGAAGAATCGAATCATATGTTCTATAGGAGAATCAGTAGGGAAGAAGTTATAGAAGTATTGAAAATGATGAAGAATGTGAAAGCGGTTGGGCCAGATGGTATCCCTATTGAGGTCTGGAGGTGCTTGGGGGGGAATGGCATAAGTTGGTTGACAAAACTTTTTAATGTAGTGCTAAAAAGCAAGAAGATGCTTGATACATGGAGGAAAAGTATTCTTATACCCATATACAAGAACAAAGGAGATATTCAGAACTGTGCGAACTACCGCGGGATTAAATTGATGAGCCATACAATGAAATTATGGGAGAGAGTTATTGAGAGAAGACTAAGAAGAACAACAAACGTTTCAGAGAATCAATTTGGTTTCGTGCCTGGGAGATCAACCATGGAGGCTATCTTTCTCCTGAGGAGGTTAATGGAACAATATAGAGAAGGTCAGAGAGATTTATATATGGTGTTGATTGACTTGGAGAAGGCCTATGACCGGGTTCCTAGGGAGATTCTATGGGGAGTACTGGAAAAGAAAAGAGTGTGTCGCATATATTAAGGCGATAAAGGATATGTATAATAGAGCCGTGACATCTATAAGGACGACTGACTGAGAAACTAAGGAGTTTCCTATCACGATTGGTCTACACCAAGGCTCAGTGTTAAGTCCGTACTTGTTTGCCCTAGTTATCGATGAGATTACAAGACATATTCAGGATGATGTGCCATGGTGTATGCTATTTGCAGATGACATTGTTTTAGTGGATGAGACGAGAGAAGGAGTGAATGCTAAGTTAGAAGTGTGGCGGAAAACGTTAAAGACAAAAGGGTTTAGGCTAAGTCAATACAAGACGGAATATATGGAATGCAAGTTTAGTTAAAGTAGGACATTTGGTAACATAGAAGTAAGTTTGGGCACACAAAAAATTGTAGAGAAAGAAAACTTTAGGTACCTTGGATCGATAGTGCAACAGGATGGAGGGATTGATGCTGATGTAAGTCACAGGATTCAGGCCGGGTGGACCAAATGGAGGAGTGCTTCGGGGGTCTTGTGTGATCGGAAAGTCCCCCTCAAGGTTAAAGGAAAGTATTATAAGGTGGCGGTAAGACCAGCATTGTTATACGGATCAGAGTGTTGGGCAGTAAAGCATAATCATGTTAAGAAGATGGAAGTTGTGGAGGTGAGAATGCTAAGATGGATTGCGGGATCACAAGGAGAGATAGGATTAGGAATGAGGAGATTAAGGGCAAAGTAGGAATAAAACCGATTAAAGATAAAATGAGAGAAAATCGACTAAGATGGTTCGGCCATGTTAGAAGGCGTCCAACGGAGGCACTTGTTAAAAGGTGTGAAAGCATGGAGATTGCCAGGAGTAATATGCTTGCTCTGATTTCCCAAAAGGCAAGCTCTCTCCCAAAGCAAATTTGTAAATCTGGATAACCTACAGCCAATCCAAAAATGAAACCAAAATAATCTACCAAAGTTCCTGCAATACCTTCACTGACCATTAACAATCCATGCTATACTTATTTTAGCAATAATCTAATCTCTAGGTCAGCATTTTCATTGGAGTGCCTAATCAAATTTGTTTATTTTTGACAACATTCATAGAACAATCAGAATAATAGGTTGGTTAATCTAATATATAGGCAAGCATTTTCTTTGATAGACGGATCAAGGACTCCGAAAGACAATCACAAATCTACTGGGAGAATGAAAAACACCCATTCTACCAATAATAGAAAGATAGAAACAAAGAAATACTGCCAACATGTTTTCAACATCAACAAAAAAAAGGGGGGGTTTCTTTAATAAAAAAAAACCACCACATGCATTGTTCCAAAAATTAAAAAATAAAAATAAATAAAAAACGATCAGACATTGCACATCAGCTTGTTACGATGGTCGTATCTTTTTGCACTAATATGCACAAAGAGAGATATACAATTCATATCTGAGATGAAAAAACTAAATATGAGAGAGAGAGAGAGAGAGAGAGAGAGAGAGAGAGAGAGAGAGAGAGAGGAATTGGGGAAAAGGAAGTTCTTCATTTGTATGACATATGGATTTGATGACGCCAATCAAATCTGTTTAGGGTCATGTCCTCCATTAGATCCATGTAGGCAAGGTCATGTTCAATAGTTTCTTTCCAACTTCTCTTGGGTCTCCCTTTCCCTCTCTTACTCCACAATGATATTCAACAAAGTACCACAACCCCACTAAACGCAGGTTCACACAAAAAAGAAGCGCTTTTTTTTTTTTTTTGTTCTTTATAACTTCATACAAAAGAGAAGCTTCCAGTGAAAAGGTTCTAAGCTAAGAAACTGTACTGAATAGCAACAAAAAAACACCGACACATTTACCTCATTTTTGGCCTCTTGGCAGGTGGGATGCCTCTCGAATCCCTTCTATCAGGAACACGGGACTTCCCAAAAGCTTTAATCTTCCTCCTCTTCCTCTCATCTTCACTGTCGGACTCGGCACCTTTCTCCATATCAGCATTACTTGCCTCCCTCTCCGACTCCTCCCAGGTCTTCCCTTTCTCCACCTCCGAGTCCCCCTCTGAGTCTTCCTATTCATCCTCATCTGACTCCACTAGAGATTCACTATCATCACCCTCATCCTCCGATTCTGATTCTGACTGCACATCAGATGGCTTATAACCTTGGTCAAATTCCACTCAATTTTCACTGTCTGAGTCACTAGCCTCCAAATTCAAGAATTCCCACCCGCCATCTTCAATGAACTTCTCAGGATCATCAGTGATAGTTTTCAGGATAGGCCGCCAGTTCAAGTTCAGCCTACTTTCATTGTACTTGAGGTCCATTGTGTCAAGCCATTCTTTAATGGCATCAAGAGATGTAGAAGGAATCGAACCTATGCAGAGAATATCACGTTTGAAGTCCTTAAAAACAATGGTCATGTCAAAGTTCTTCTAGTCAAGCCCCACCCTTTCTAGATTTACAATCTTGATCTCACTCAAGGTAATCACCAGGAATGGTGTTTCAATCAGTTCAACCAAGCAGCTGGATGTTGGAACAATGAATGCAGAAGCCTTATGAGGGACTCCATGGAAGCCAAGCTCCCTCAGAGGCTGGTCAAACTCAAGATCAAGCCCTCTGAACTGTGGCTGCCCCAAAGATCATTCCTGATTGACTGGTACTCCATGTTTATCTTGTTCTTCCTGTGTCTTTCCCGCTGCTCTTCCTCTATCTCATCAGGATCATTCGCTGATCTCCTCCCTCCACCTAAGGTTTGGACAACATCCATTACCTCAACGTAGAACTGCACATCTTTGGTTTTCTTGTTCCCTACCATGATATGATTGTGGAGGTGGAAATGTAGAAGAGTTATCATCTCTTTCTCTGCTGGCTGAAAGAATGCATGCTTGATGTTCCCATACATGACATCCACACGCTCATCGGGTCTGGAGGTAGAATAGCGGAACCCGTTTTCACGTGCTTCAAAGCTGCCTGTGAGCTTCCTTCCCCGACCACCAAACGGTGGACGGATCCACAAATCTGACAATCTAATTGGCTTAAATTTAGAGCGAGTAACATAAACAAACAGATGGTGGGCGTTTTCTATACACACAAGCAAAACAACAAGAAACCAGAGTTCTGGTTTTCCCTTTTGTCATTGAGAAAGAGATGCATTCATGAGAGAATTCCAAATCAAATTAACACCCACAATTAAGAAATAAAAGCACAAAGCATGAACATCTCAATCAATGACACCAACCGAAAAGAAACCACATCCATAAGGACATCCTTGGACTAGTGGTCTAGCAAATAAACCAGTTAAAATAAGAAATGAACTGCCATGGTGCAAAGAGGGTAAAATGTCCAAGGTGGAGGCCTGAAAATACAAAAAATGACCGAGTAGAGCATCCTAAGAACCATGCTGCATGAATTGTTTAAAAATTAGTAACATATCTGTGTTTGTCAAATCTCCTCAAATGAAAGCATATCAGATTCTAAATGTATTCTTCAGAATAAATGATCAACGCACCTGTGTTGGCTACATCTTGGAGATGACACCATGAGGACTCTTCATGCAGTCTTCAATTGCTAGTTTAGACATTTTTTAGTTCATAAAATGTTCAGCTTTTCTTCTTTGGAAATCTAACTAAAATCTAAAATTGACTTGGGTGGGCTGACACAATCCCTTGGATGGGCCCTTCAGATGGGCCTCACTTGATCTTCAATTCTCTTCTTTGCTGGTTCCTCCCATGTGGTGCATCTCAATGTGGATCTTCCTGGTTTTCCACATGGGGTCTTCATCATCTCAATCAAATGTTAGATCGGACTGGATCTGACCATTGATCGTTTTATAATTAGAATCCAATGGTAGATCTGTACCAGAATCAAGATCCAACAGTGGATCTTCTCTAGAATCGTGATCTGATGGTGGCTCTTGGCCAAAATCATAATATAACACATAATCTAACACTTGGCAAGGATCATTCAAACGCGAGGAGGCATGTGAGCGTGTCTTTTGGGCCCTATTCTTCCTCTTACGGAATCTTCGTGGAGGGAGTATGATGTCCACATCATGAGTACTCACACACTCACCCAAGATCCTCACCGGCTGCTACAGCCAGGATTGAATCCTGGTTGTTTATGTGAAAGGGAGGAGGTGCCTCACCAATTGAGCTATTGGTTCAAGTTAAAGGGAATCACCACCAAGTGCAAATAGTTCTAGATGTGGACTCGAAAGTGTTTTTGTGGCTTTGGTTGTTTTTTTTTTTTTTTATCATTTTGGTGGTCGTTATAATGATGTGTCTTTAGTCCTTTTATAAGCGAACTATTATTAAAGTTTATGTAATAAAGTTGGTGATTATGACGTGGAACATGCATTGTGATAGTTAAAACATGATTTTTTTTTAAGTTTAAAAAAATGAGTACAGAGTGTACTGGACATTGTCCGAGTCAAAAGAAACAAATTTATGTCACAAATGCTTTTTAGGCTTAAAACCATTTTTTTTAAACGACAGAAATTTCCCTTAACTTAAGACATGGACAAGATGCATTACCAAACAGTCTTATTCAATTCAGATCTCATCACGTTCAGGTGTTGCCAAACGATCTTATTACAGAACAGCTAATCAGATCTTAAACTCGCAGTTCTAATAAGATCTTAAACTCACATATCTTTTTCAGACAGATTAAGACGTCAAAACATTAAGACGATCCAAACAAGTATGTTAAGATTACAATCTTAGAATAAATCAAGGAATGAAAGAATCTCCTAATCTATATAAGGAAGTAGTACAGGGAAATTAGCAACAAAATCTAATCTACTAATCAATGATCCCACACGTGGGATTTTATATACAGTGGGCTGGGCCTAAGTGGGCCTAAGTCATACTATCTTCTACACTCCCCCTCAAATTGATGTGGTAATACAGAAAACATCAATTTGTTAGTGAGATCATGATGGCGCGGTTTGGGAAGAGCTTTAGTGAAGATATCTGCCAACTGGTCATGAGAAGAGACATGTGGCAGAGTTATATTCTCAGTAACAACATGCTGACGAATGAAGTGGCAATCAATCTCAATATGCTTTGTTCTTTCATAAAAGACCGGATTGTTTGCAATTCTGGTAGCACTGGTGTTGTCCCCATGAAGAGGTGTAGAGCTACCAACAGTGACATCGAACTCACATAGAAGACGGCGAAGCCAGATGATTTCAGCACTCGCAGATGACATGGCTCGATATTCTACCTCAGCAAACGATTTTGAAACTGTGGTTTGCTTCTTGCACTTCCATGAAATCAAGTATTCCCCAAGAAATATACACCAACCAATGGTAGAGCGCCGAGAATCGGGGCAACCAGCCCAGTCAGTATCCGCATAAGTAGATAAGTGCAAAGAAGCGTCCGAAGAGTAGAAGAGACTATGATTAAGGGTGCCTTTGACATAGCGGAGTATGCCCAAGGCAGCAACAAGGTGGGGTTTGTGATGATTGCTCACAAACTGGCTAACCGTATGAACGGCATGAGAAATATCTGGCCTAGTCATAGTTAAGTAGAGCAAACTATCAACTATCCTCCGGAAAATAGAGGGATCATCCAGGGGAGGGCTATCATCCGCACTGATCTTGTTGTTCAACTCCATAGGTGTATCAAAAGCGTGAGCATCATCGAGTCTTGCTGAAGTGATTAAATCTGTAGCATACTTCCGCTGATGAACCGAATGCCAGATTTGTTATGCAAGAACTCCAGCCCCAGAAAGTAGGTGGGAGGACCAAGATCCTTCATTCTGAAGTGGCGAGTGAGATGATGTTTGAGTACCGTAATGCTAGCACTATCATTGCCATTGATAATCATATCATCAACATATACTAATAGGAAAGTGTAGGCCTTCGATGTCCATCTAAGAAAGAGTGAGCTATCCGAATGAGTCTGACGAAATCCTGCTTGAAGAATCGCCACCCGAAACTTATCGAACCAAGCCCTGGGAGCCTGCTTAAGTCCATACAAAGATTTCCGCAACTTACAAACATGCTTAGGAGGACAAGCATATCCTGGAGGAGGCTTTAAGTAAACTGTTTCTCGCAAATCCCCATGGAGAAGGGCATTTTTGACATCCATTTGCCACAGAGGCTAGTTGCGAGCTGCAGCGACACAGAGGAGAGTACGGACTGTGGTCATTTTAGCCACTGGTGCAAATGTCTCTTCATAATCAATTCCATACTCCTGTTTATATCCTTGCGCAACCAATAGGGCTTTATAGTGATCAAGACTCCCATCGGAGTGAACTTTGGTGGAGTAGATCCATTTACTGCCAAGCACAGAGGCTTCTTCAGGAGCTAGTATCAAGTCACATGTCTGATTTGCTTCGAGAGCGAGTAATTCCTCATTCATAGCATCTTGCCAGTAAGCAATCTTCGAGGCCTGTGAATATGAATTGGGTATAGGAGCACTATCCAAAGATGAAAAGAGAGCAGGAAAGCCATAGCGGTTAGGGGCAATGGAAAGACAATTAGATCGTCGCAGAGAGAGGGTATTATCAGAAGAAGCATGATTACATGTAGGAGCAGTAGGGTGCACTGAGAGATGATCAGGAGAGGTAGGCACCATAGGAGGAACCTTGTTACGCCGGACTTAGACCTTGACAGCAGGTGAGGCAGGAGCAGATTCCGGGAATTGTGGCAAATAGGACACAGCAATAGGATGATGATCTAAATGCAAGGAGAAGAAAGTAATTTGTTCTAAGAAGATCTCGTTTCGAGAGATTCGCATGCGTTTTTCAAATCGGTCATAACACAAGAACCCTTTGTGTTCAGAACCGTAGCCAAGAAAGATGCATTCGGCAGCCTGTGGAGATAGCTTAGTGCGTTCAATCGGTGGAAGATGAACAAAACATAGACAACCAAACACACGTAAGTGAGAGTATGAAGGAGGATGTTCAAAGAGAACTCCGTAAGGAGTAGTCTTGCCTAGAACGGTACTGGGAAGACGATTGAGCAGATAAACCGCAGTCTGGGCAGCATCACACCAAAATTCAGGAGGAACTAAGGATGCCAATAAAAGGGTGCGAACAGTTTCAAGAATATGTCTGTTCTTTCTTTCCGTAACTCCATTCTGCTGCGGAGTGTGCGGACAAGATTTTTTATGAAGAATTCCTTTATTAGAGAGGAAATCAGAGAATTCATGAGACATGTATTCGCCGTCAGAATCGGATCTAAGGATCTTGATATCTTTCTTAAATTGAGTGTGGACCATATTATAGAATCTTTTAAAAACAGAGAACACTTCAAATTTTAAACGCATGAGATAAATCCAAGTATATCGGGAATGATCATCAATGAATGTCACATAGTACTTGAATCCTGCCCTACTCAATGTAGGAGCAATGCCCCAAACATCAGTGTGAATAATGTCAAATGATTCTAATGCACAAGAATTATGAACAGAAAATGGCAAAATATGACTCTTACTTAAACAACGAGCTTCACATTTTGATTGTGATAAAGAAGACATCATTTTGTTATCAATTTTAGAGTCCAAACAACCAAGTTTAAACAAGGAAATTAAATAGGCATTGTTCACATGACCAGGACGTTTATGCCAAACCGTCCACAAGTTTTTGAAATTATTAGAAGAAGAAGCAAAGAAGGAATGATGTCCAATGTCCAGCAAAAACAAGAGCCCATGTTTACTCCCCATCGCGATCACTTTCTCAGTTTGTCGCCCCTGTATGACACAACTAGATAAAGAAAAGTGAACTAGATAGCCATCATTAATAAGTTGTCCTACAGAAAGTAAATTGGCTGATAATTTTGGAACAAAGTAGACATTGGAAAGGGTGATGGACTGGCCAGTGACACTAGATAAAGTAAAGGTACCCACTCTAGAAATGGGTAGTTGATCACCATTGGTAATGGTAATTTTTTTCTTTTCCAAGGTAAGGGTGGGAATCTGTAAAGCTATGTTCTACAGATGTCATATGATTGGAGGCTCCTGAATCTAAAAACCATGTGGAAGAGGTGATAGAAGAAGAAAGAGATGCAAAAGAATGAAAGGCAGGAGATGCTATATGAGAATGAGGTTGATACCGACCACCAGAGAAGCCCATAGACGCATATGCAGAGGTGACTGTGCTCTGGATCCGTTCTTGAATTTGAGCAGGAGTCATGGAGATAGCCCCGGAGGAAGTGTTGCCTGTATCTGATACGGGGGCTTGAGCCCGAAATGCGGATGGAACATTATGTTTTGGCATATTGGAGGGAGGCTTCTTAGGCTGTGTTTCATTCCGTCGTTGCAGGCTTCGACAATCATCAATCACATGACCGGTCCATTTGCAATATCTGCAAACCAATTTCTTGCGACAATTTTTGGCAATATGTCCGAAGCCTTTGCATTCATAACATTGAGGCTGCTTTGGAGTTGTTAGAAGAGCTGAGGAATCAGGAAAAGGCGTAAGGAAGGCTTTGGGTGCTTCGGGTGATTCCAGAATAGTGCGCTGTGAAGTGAGACGAAGTTCTTCGCGAAGGACTTCTTGGAAGCAAGTATCAAGATTAACAGTATTCTCCCTATTCATTAGCGCAGACCGAACAGATTCAAATTCCGGTCGTAGATTCATAAGAAACTGGCTAATATGAGTTTCTTCTTGTAACTGGAGAGCCTCAGATAGAAATCCAGAAGAGATCGTTTGGATCAGCATAGAATCCCTCTCAGTCCATAAGGTGAGGAAATGATTAAAGTATTCCTGCATAGTTTTATCCCCTTAACTGTATCTGGCAATTTCACTATCTATATGAAATTTTCGGCTTTATTGGTTTGATGGTAGACTTTTTTCATATGAGCCCTCATATCAACTACTATGGTGTAAGCTTGAAGAACCACAACCAGAGAAGGATCAATAGAGTTAAGGATCCAAGTGATGACCTTTGCATTCTCTTTGGACCAAGTGGCTAGGCCTTTTGAGTCGGCAGCACTTATAATCTGAGGCTTGGTTATCGATCCATCAAGATAACCGAAAAGGCCCAGTCCTTCGACAAAGTTCCGTAAGTGGAAGGACCAAGACATATAATTTTGCCCATTAAACTTAACGGGAATAAGATCGTACTTTTCCATGTTCTCAAAAGGTAGTAGAATGTCTCACAGAGAGGGATGTCCAACCAAAAACCCTTTGACAGAGAGGGATGAAGTGGACTAAACAGCAATAATCAGCAAGAGAGGCTGAATGGCTGGTGCAGATGGCTAACTTTATATATAGTGGGCTGGGCCTAAGTGGGCCTAAGTCATACTATCTTCTACAGTGTTTCCATATTTATTTTTTGATATTACTCAAGATCTTTCCATAACATGTAAAAATATGCCCACTTTAGTCTTTTTCAGCTACCAAATTAATTACATAACAGGTTGGTGTCTTCTATTTCACCAACTGATCTTTGACATAAATGGATATGCTCTTAGATCAAATTAGAACGAATGTTTTCCACATGCTTATTGTAAAGTTGGAATACAAGCATATGTTAGCATCTTATAATATGTTATTATAGCTGAAGTACCTCATTCTTTTTTTTTTTTTTTAATCATAGTAGAATAAAAGGTTGATTTTATTCATCAATGAACTCAAACAAATATTATAAAATCTATACAATTGTTTGTTTAGTCTTTTTCATAATAGTAAGACATGTAACTAGGACAATATTACTCTCACTAACAACTACGTGCAACGTACATACATCTTACTAGTCTACTTAAAAAGATTTGGTGAATGTAGAATATGGAGAAAAATCTTCTGCCATGAATTAATACACTTTTTGTTTCTATTTCATTCTCCACTTAGTTGGAGTTCCCTACTTTTAACCTATTCCACTCCTAAAGGCCATCTTACTGTTGATTTTAGGCCTCAACGTGGATGGTCCAAAGTGGGCCCCCACATTATATGGTATCTCACCAGTCTACTTAAAAATATTTAGTGAATGTAGAATATGGAGAAGAATCTTTTGTCATCATGAATTAATACACTTTTTGTTACTATTTCATTCTCCACTTAGTTGGAGTTCCCTACTTTTAACCTATTCCACTCCTAAAGGCCATCTTACTGTTGATTTTAGGCCTCAACGTGGATGGTCCAAAGTGGGCCCCCACATTATATGGTTTTATGGGTTATTTGTTGAGGAAGAGTGGCGCATTTTATATTGGAACATTATTGTTTCGAAGTCCCCATCCCTACTTTCATAATCCAAACAATAATCTTCGATGGACAAGTTTTATTTCTACTTAAAAAGATTTAGTGAATGTAGAATATGAAAAAAAATACTGTAAATAATTATTGCACTTTTTTGTTTCTACTTCTCTTATTGTTGATGACAAATAAGAGAAATGACAAACAACTCTCAACTGGCAAGAAAACAAATGGCGGGAGGTGGTGAGAGCTTCAACTCTCAATTGGCAGGAATGGCCAAGCACCAACTCTATGATGTCATGTCTCAAATGAAAGTACCATTATGATCTTTAGGAAAACAAAACTTAAATTCTTGTAAAAAAAAGAGAATGTCTCACATGTTCCTTTTTTCATTGACAGTTTCTTACACTAATTGAGCAAAGCCAGCAACAAGCTAAACAAATCCTTGTTAAGAACCCTCACCAAAGCCCTCTTCCAGGTCTCTCTCTCTCTCTCTCTCTCTCTCTCTCTCTCTCTCTCTCTCTCTCCAACATACATGCTTGTATAAGAGAAATTCTCCTAAATGGGCTGGCCGTACTTATATGACCTAGGGGTGGAGTACAACTAGGATAAATCCTACTCACCCACCTAATGAATTTAGTAGTTACTTTAATTTGACCTTCATCTATGTTTTACTACTTGGATTGATTATGAAAAAAAAATAAGCCAGTAGCTAAAAGTTGTACAACTCTGAGGCCTGGAAACCAAGGCTTAAAATGATCAGGTGGTCCCACTTTAAGACTGAGATCAGCTCAGTTTAGTCGTCAAATAAAGAGAAGAAGAGGAAAAAAATGATCATCTCAATTTGATATGCTCCCCATTTTTGTTGTAGCCCAACCCTACACGCACACTTAAAGAAAGAAAGAAAGAGAAATAACAGAACAGAATGCCACCACAAATCAACCAATGCATTGAACAAAAAAAACTCTTACGATTTTTATTTTACCAATCTGTACTCCACCCCCTACCCTTACAAAACCCAACAGACAGACTTAAAAAAAGAAAGAAAGAGAAACAATTGAACAGAACGCCACCACAAATCGACCAATGCATTGAAGAAAAAGATACTTACAATTTTTGTTCTACCAATCCACTCTGTTCCCCTCCCGTCCCCCCAAACACAACTACAAAACAACCTAAATATAAAGATATGCATGGATGAAGACTGATTGAATCTAGAAATATTCATAACTGAAAACGAGGCCCATTTATTTAGTGGACTTATTTGCAATTAATGGTGGGTCCAAAGTTCACATGAGATGTGGGGTCCAGATTCCTAGTTGGAGCTAGATTCTAATGAATCCCTAGTGGTCCCATGCTAATTCTAATAAGAGAAGGTTACTAATCCAATTGAAACTATTAAAGGAAGGAGGAGCAGGACACATACTAAGAATAGAAGACAGACTTCTAATCTTGCTATAAGAGGAGGTGTTCCATAAACTATAAATAAGAGGTGATGGTTAGAGATCTCTACACAACAAGTACTAGGATTTTCTTCTACTTGGAGATCCCACCATTCTCCTTGAGAAGTTCTCTAAGAGGGTAATAGCGTGGATGAACACAAAGGAAAAAAGAAATCAAAATCTGTGAAAAATGTTTTCGTAGAGATCGAGTTTTCAACCTCTCGATTTGAGCACAATCAAGCTCCAAAGGTATAGATCTATTATCTATTTGTTTTAGTAGATCTAGTTGTGCTTGTATGTTTCTTAATCTATTTTCTTGACGGATTATTTGATCTTAATGCATGAGATTAGGGTTTTAGATCTTGGGGTTGGGTTTTTGGCCTTATAAGTATTTGATCCTTGCATCAAGTGGGTCAAAAGTTTATGAATACCTATCCATGAGGTTCACCTACTTCCAAAATTGGTATTAGAGCGATCCGTATATTCTCATCACGTTAGATCGGTCTTCTAAATCTAGTATCTACATGAGATGTGGAGTGGGTAGATTTAGGGTTGTGTAAGGATCAATTTTTGATGTTTTTATGTATGTATTGTGTTTTTTGTATGTATGTATTGTGTTTTCTGTATGCATGAGAAGGAATTGGTTGGGCAAAAATCATTGTCTTTTTGCAAATAGCGTGTCGGGCACTTGAGCGGATTCATCCTCGCTTGAGCAGACCTAGTCTTTGTGAAGTGGGCTGTCTGTTTTGCCAATCCGAAGTTTTCATCATGAGATGATGAATGACACCTTAGCCCTATTTCATATTTTGTATATGATACTATCCTTGCAGGTGGTTGTTCTCTCCATGTGGCCCCACAAGTTTTTATTTTTATCATTGTTATTGGTTATTTTGGGCAACATGTAAAGGGCATCATGGTTTTCTTGGTTTTCCCACGAAAGGGCAAGGCATGATGGTTTCCCTAAGCTCCTTTTATTTTCATTAATAGATTGCAATGTAAATCTCAATTTTTGAGATATAGGGATTTTATGCATTTTTAAATATTTATTTTTTGTAAATTTCGGCGGCTTTCAAGATAAGATAGATGGTGACGATGGACTCTTGACCAAACAGTTTGGGATGGCCAAAGAGTTTGGAGTTACTCAGAGTTTGAGGAATCCCAAAGAGTTTGGAAGATCAAGAAGTCCAAGCCGCATTGGGCCATGTGGAGGAAAGGACATACTAAAATTAGAATTTCTAATTTTGCATGGATACTTGTTTTATTTAGACTTTCTATATTTGCATGGTTGGTTGCTTTATTTAGCATTTTTGTTTATTTCCAAAATCTGATCCAAACACAACAGTAATAGTAATTGGACAAATCAATTTAATATTTTGGAAAGGGTTCTAAATAAATAATTAGTATTGGTGAACCCATGAGATAGACCCGCTAGAAATACAGTTTGGAGACAACATTTTTCCAGAACCTTCTAGAGCCCTAACGAACGGCCAGGGTTTCAGTTTTAAATAACCCTAAATCCTATGTGATGAGTGCCTCATTCTAGAATCGCATGAAACCCATATTAAAGAGAAAAGTACCACAGAATACCCTAAAATGCATATATCAATATAAAATTACACGATCGCCTTCTGGAACCCCTTCAAACTGCTCGAAACACGAGTTTCGGTGTTAAACAACACTGATCCCCTGCAACACGTTCCTAACTCTAGAATCACGCGTACCCATTTGAAAAAAAAGGTATCATAGAATATCCTAAAATGCAAATTTCAGCCAAGAATCGTAAAAAATGTAATTCAAAGTAGAAGACTAAACCATAATTCCCCAACATGCCTTACGATCACTAGGCATGCATTTTTATCGAAATATACGCGATTAAGTGCACCGAATACGGTTTGCATTTAGAATCCCTCAAGAATAGTTCTCAATCCCCAATTTTCGTGAAAGTCGTTTTAAAAGAAAAGGATATCCTGAAATTTTCTAAAGCGCATCTTTCAACCTGAATTGAGTGAATCGCAGTTTGGAGCCAACATTTTCTTAGAGCTGCATAAAATGCGATTTCATATTAAAATAACCCTTAAACTGTACGTAGCACGCGTTTCGGTCTTACACAATCCTAAATCCCTTTTAAAGCGTCCCAAGCCCTACAATCGCCTGAAACCAATTTTATAACATAAAAGTATCTTTGAATATAGTAAAATGTGTATTTCAATTAGAAACGACTAAGAATCCCATGCGATTAGTTCTGACGCCCAGAATTTACCTAAATCCGTGAACTACGTGAAATGCGATTTGGCGCCAACATTTTCCCAGAGCTATCTAGAATCCTCTACTGCCGGCCAGAAGCATGGGTTTCAGTCTAAAACAACCCATTAGCCCATGCAATGCGTTCCTAACCCTAATATTGCTTATGAAACCCATTTTAAATGGGAAAGTATCTCAGAATATCCTAAATTGCATATTTCAGCATAGAATCGTACGAATGCATTTCAATGCAAAAAACTAGTACAGAATAACCTAAAATGCCACTGCATCATTCGGCACGCCTTTTTTTTTTCTTTTCTAAATATAGGCTATTGACCGGACAAAATACGATGTTTGTCGGTTAGAAAATGTCCAAAAAATGGGCAAAAAAAAAAAGAAATATTTATGCAAACGACTGCTCATGAGTAGTTGTTTTTTGTAAACTACATCCAGCTAGCTGTTGTATATTTAAAAAAAATGACGGTCATTTTCAAAATTTCCGACGGGCTATAGCTGTCGCAAACTACGAGTGCCTTGTGGCAGTTGTTTATTTTTGTGATTATACGATGGTCAAGGGGCAGTTGTTTACGTAAAATGACTGCATTTTTTCCGACGTTTAATGTAAATTTTGACATAGTGAGATATTTGTAATTATTAATATTATTATTGCTCAAAAGAGCTGTAAGTATAAGAGCCTCTTATACTGGTTTCAAAAAGCCCAAAAAACGAAGGGAGATATTTGTAGTTATTAGAGAGAGAGAGAGAGAGAGAGAGAGAGAGAGAGAGAGAGATGGTTCATTTGCTATTTGCATATTTTTGTTGGGAGGAAGAAGAGATAACGCATGAGTGTGCTTGTGGTTTTTTTTTTCTTTTAGCCTAGAGGGGTTTGATGCAGTTTTTTATTGTGATACCCCCAACATATTCATGTCGGACCGATATGACACTCGTATCGATATCCGATACCGCAAGTGCACAAGTTTAGAATATCCTACTTACCAAGTCCATTATTTCATATAGTTCATCTAATTTTCTTACGTCTCAACATAAAAAAAAAAAAAAAAAAAAAAAAAAAATTGTTAGAGAGGAATGCTAACAATGATAACTCATTAATTCATGAAGTAATCTGAAGAAAAAGCTAGGACACATATTCATATCCATATCCTAAGTTTTCAAAAGTGCAAAGTCTTAATTATGATCTCCATATCCGTGTTTGTACTCGTATCCGTATCTAGGTATCATAGGTTTTCAAAAAGGGTTCTTTGGGGGCCATGGTGATAATGAAAGGACAGAGGCGTACATTTAAGGGTATAAGGTGTGGATAAAACTCAACAAAACGAACTCATTTTGCATTTTACATACCATTAACTTCCATATGTAAAAATCAAATCACATATTCGCATGTGCAAATGTTAACACATGGAAATTGTTAAACACAAATGATCCCTTAGGTGAGAAAACAACGTTGTAACTAAATGCCGGTATTCACTATCTTGACTTCTTTTTTTGAAATGGCAATCTTGACTTCTCTATTATTGTTCAATACATTAACGGATAATATTGCTAATTTCGTAGGCTCATATGGTTACCATTAGTGTCTCTTAATTCTTTTTCAGAAACAAAGGGAGAAAAAAAAATAATGCCTATAGTAGAAGGGCTAATCTCTTGGGTAAAATTAAAAATTTACGTTAGACATCATACTATGGTTTCGCAAAAGAGAACAAAACAGATCTGTATAAGGTATGATGTACACATAAAGTACCAATGTATGAATAAGTTTTTCTTTTTCTAATGATCCATGTGACAGCAAAAACCCATTTATCTTTTCCTTATTTTGGTTGTCCGCATGTCTGTAATTTTGTTTCCTCTCCATATATCTATGATTCTTTCCATTTTGACCATATTACTGCACGAGATACTGAAAACATGATTACTCTGATATATGAGACTATTTGTTTCACCATCATCATTATCATCAAAGCCTTGTCTCAACTATGTTGGGGTCGGCTACATGAATTCTATTTCTTCATTCTGATCTGTCCTGAACTAAATCCTTAGATAAGTTGCACTTCTTCAGATCTATTTTTTCGACCCCCATTGACACAGCCAAGATCTGCGATCGAGCAACCCTTGGCCTTCCGTACTGCATCATCCATCCAAGTCCTCTCTGACCTACCCCTTCCCCTTGGTAGGCCATATACTTGAAAAGCCAAACTTTTTCTTACCGGCGTTGTTGCCGGACTACATTGGACATGCCCAAACCATTTCAAACGGGTTTCCCTAATTTTATCTCCTATTGATGTTACCCCTAATTGATGACTTTGTTTTATCTATTAAGGAAAATGTTTTTTATGGCATTTGTATCTAATTTGTGTAGGGTATTTATCTATAGAATAGATTGATGTTTGGTATTACTAAATAGCCACACCATTCTTCATTGTAGCAATGACGAAGTTGTAGGCTTGTGTCCTGTTGCTTAAAGAAAATAACCACAATATTCTCTGAACTTTTGGAAATCACTTTATTTGAAATCTTATTTCACCTCTGTAGATTACTGTATTTGAGATCTTACTGTCATTGACATCATTTTCTTCAAGGCTCCTGACTTGCATTCAGAGATTCAGAGGCAGGGAGTCATTCAACAGGCAGCAGCAGGAGCAAGTTCATATGCTTTGAATGTGAAGGTCTGATTTCTTTGCTGGTCCTTTTCTTTCAGGGGGTTGTTTGGCTTTCACACAAGGGATATGCAAATGGGTTTACATCTGTAAGATTTGCAACTGTGAATTTACATTTGTGAAATTCACTCATGTGAAACACATTACTATGTTTGTTTGGAAGCACTGTGTTCACATGAGTAAATGTTGAGTGGTTTGGGTTGCATACAAATTTTTTTCATTCGTATCAAAATCTATGAATATTTAAGACATGAAACTAAACATTTTGGGGTTTAATGGGTCAATAAAAAACTGAACGGTTTGGGTTCAAAATCTGGGGCCATAGGAGTTGTAAAAACTAAAAAATGGTTCCAAGGTTTGACACCACTATCTATCCCAGGCAAGACTTATTATGGCACCATTCTAGCCAAAGAGAAGTGAAACACTTTCACACCTTTTTTGTTGTGAAAATTTTCATATGTAAATTACCTCATTTACACCATTTTAACACCTCATTTGCGCTTGTGATGAATAAACGAGCGCAAACAAACGTGTTTATGTGTAATGAGTGCAAACAAAGAACCCCTTGCCTATTTTGAAAAGAAATAAGCTAGTCGCCATCATTTAAATAAAAAAAAAGCTAGTTGCCATGGATACTTTAACTAGTAATGCAGCCCACATAAGGGCCTAGAGGTGGGTCTCACATTCATACAAATAACAAGTTCTGGTTCTAAGATTTGCACTGTCATGGAACATATACATTACTTGAAAGTCCAAGATCGAATCCTAGAGGGGGGGTGAATAGGATTACTCCTAAGAACTTATGCAACTTTTAAATTTCTTTCACTTTTTAAATATATTATGCTTTGATAAAAAGGAGAACTCCTAGATATTCAATCCTAAGCATTCATATACCATTCATGAAATAAAAATAAAAGATCAATCACCATAACACAATCAATTATAGTGGTTCGGCCAAAATGCCTACATCCACTCCCGGTAATCCTACCGGATTTTCACTAACCAATTTTAAGGTTTAGGATCACCTCAAACCTTACACATACAACATTATGCTTTTCAAGGCTAAGCATAAACCTTTACAACCATAACAAATGCTTTCCAAGGCTAAGCACTAACCTTTACAACTTTGATTTTTCTCTTGTGAAATATGCCTCAACATGCATGAATAAGAGAACTAATCAAGCACTAAGTTTTGCCTCTAAAAAGGCTGATATGAAAGTGAAAAATTGGACTTCTAGATGCGTGCAAATAAATGACCAAGAGTGTAGTAGATGCAAGTTCTAGAAAGACATTCAAACTCTTTTTAGAAAATTAAATACAATATGATTCAAAGAAGCTTAATCATATGCGATATAAAGAGTAGAATGATTTACACATGGTTTTCATAAAGATTCAACTTGTATATTGTAAGATGTAATCACAAGATAAACAAGTTGATTTTGAAAACTAGGTTTTGAAAAACTCATGTGAAAACAAGACTTAAGTTGATTTCATAAATCATATAGACTTTAAAAGATGAAACATGTTATGAAAATCAACTATACAAGGAAACAAGCAACTCTAAGATCATGCTTTAAATAGAAACATAAAGATTTAAGAAAAGAGCATGTTTTTGAAATTTAAAGAGAAGAGAAGCACACCCATTTGAAGATCAAAGGTTGAGTCTAATGAGATGGCTTCATAATCCCTTCACAAAGATGCTTGAAAAGTTGCTCTTCCTTGCTCTTGAAAATCTCCCAAAGTTCAGCCACTTTTCCAAAAGAGAAAACCACTTTTTATAGAAAAAGTTGTTCTAACGGCTAGGCGTCGGTTAGCCGACATATATGTGTCGGTTAACCGACACCCCAACGGTCACTCCCCAACGGTCATAATTTCAAAATATAGCTGTCCAAAAGAAACATGGTCGGTTGACCGAACTCTTTCGGTTAACCGAAGGCTGACCGACACGATGACCGACAGATCAGAATGGTTCAGAAAACAGCTCTCTGGAATTCCAACCGAGAGAACTTCGGTCAGGTTTCGAATGAAGTTCGGTTAACCGACACCTAACCGACACCTTGACCGACCAGAGAGTATCAACAAATTTTTGAAAATGAAGTTCTCTGGAATTCTAACCGACAATGTCTCGGTTAGGCTCGGTTCACTGTCGGTTGGCCGACACTTGACCGACAGGTGACCGACAGGCCAAACATCCAGAAAATACTGAAAGAGCTGAACAAATACAAAGCTTTTGAAAACAAGGAAGAATACCAAGACTGAACTGAAAGCTTTGATAACTAAGAGTATGATGAAAAACCATGCATAACTTTGAAAGACCAAAAACCATGAGGATAAAAATGCATGATGATCCATGAATGAATGGGAGGACAAGCTTACGAAGATGAATGCATCCTATCAAATTGCAACAAAATAAATACTCTAACAATCTCCCCCTTTGCAATTTGATGGCAACTTTAGAAGCTTGAACACTCTCTCTCAATCTCCTTGAAACTTGAAAAACTAACTTCTTTGGATATTAAGGAGCTTTGGATGCTTGGGAGCATTTGGATTTTCTGGAGCTTTGGATTTTCCTTGTAGGAGCAACTATAGGCCAGAAATTCTCCCCCTCAACTTGATAGACCTTGATTCTACTCCCCCTCAATTGGAGACCACTTGATTAACTTGAGACACTCTCTCTCCCCCTTTGACATCTAATTGCAAAGGAGTCTGCCCAACCACAAGAAAAGCACATAACCTTGTTAGTAGCACCTGATTAAAAGATAAAACTGAAATGAAACAATCAGGGGATATGTCAACAGGGTTTAAAATTCAGGGCAAGGGCCAATGCCCAATTGATGTCTTAATTTGATGAACCTTTCATTTCCTAGGGGCTTTGTAAATAGGTCAGCCAATTGAGAATCTGTCGGAACAAATAGTAACTCAATAGATCCTTGATCAGCATGATCACGTAAAAAGTGATAACGAATGTCAATATGTTTAGTACGAGAATGCTGAACAGGATTTTTAGAAATGCTGATTGCACTAGAGTTATCACACATGATAGGCATACATTGTTGTGGAACATTATAATCTAACAAGGTTTGTTTCATCCACAATAATTGAGCACAACAGCTCCCTGCAGCAATGTATTCAGCTTCTGCAGTGGAGAGGGATACAGAATTTTGCTTTTTGCTATGCCAAGCTACTAGGCAACTACCTATGAAGTAACAACATCCACTGGTGCTTTTCCTATCATCAATAGATCCGGCCCAATCAGCATCACTGTAACCAAGTAATTGTAAAGTTGAGTCACAAGGATACCAGATACCATAATGAGATGTACCATTGACGAACTTGATAATACGTTTAACTGCTTTGAGATGGGACTCTCGAGGATTTGATTGATATCTAGCACAAATCCCAACACTAAAGGAGAGATCTGGTCTACTAGCTGTGAGGTAGAGAAGACTTCCTATCATACTTCGGTAAAGTTTTTGGTCCACTTTAATGCCATTTGGATCACTGGAAAGTTTTGAAGTGGATCCCATGGGATTGCTACTAGGTTTAGAGTTTTCTAGGCCAAATTTCTTAATGATGTCTAAGGCAAATTTGGACTGGCTAAGAAAAATCCCTTTCTCAGTTTGATTAACCTGAAGACCAAGGAAGAATTGAAGGGGACCGACCAGGCTCATCTCAAAAGTGGAACTCATTAATTCTGAAAATCCTTGGGCAAGCTTCTCTGATGTGGATCCAAAAACAATGTCATCAACATAGATTTGAGCAACAAGAATATCTTGATCAATTTTTTTGATAAATAACGTCTTATCAACCTTCCCACAGTCAAATTCATTTCCAATCAAATGATTTGTAAGCTTCTCATACCAGGCCCTAGGGGCTTGTTTTAATCCATAAAGAGCTTTCTTGAGTTTATACACATATTCAGGATGGTGAGGATCTTCAAAACCTTCTGGTTGAGTAACATATACGTCTTCCTCAATCTCTCCATTCAAGAAGGCACTCTTGACATCCATTTGAAACAATTTGATTTTCATGCTACTCGCATAGCTCAATAGGATTCTTATGGATTCTAGTCTGGCTACAGGAGCAAAGGTTTCTTCAAAATCAATACCTTCTATTTGAGCATATCCTTTAGCTACAAGTCTTGCCTTGTTTCTCACAACATTTCCAGACTCATCTGATTTATTCTTGTAAATCCACTTAGTGCCTATGGGATTTTTCTCTGCAGGTAAAGGTACAAGATCCCAAACATCATTTTTCTTGAATTGATTTAACTCTTCTTGCATTGCTTCCATCCATTCTGATTTGGATTCAGCCTCAGAAAAATTTTTGGGCTCAATTTGAGATACAAAGGAATAATGAGCACAAAGATTTTGTACTTGTTTCCGGGTCATAACCCCACTGCTGATATTTCCAATGATATCATCCAAGGTATGATTTTTCATTAGTTTGACTGGTATAATTGCTTTGGATGGAATGATATCACTTTTATCTGTAGGAGATGTTTGTTCACACTCAATCTCGACTTCATCATCTTCTTGTAGCGTTCTTCCGATTTGATTCATATCATCTATAACCACATGAGCTGATTCCATAATAGTCATGGTTCTATGATTGAATACTCTATAGGCTTTGCTTCTTTCAGAATATCCTAAGAAAATTCCTTCATCAGATTTAGGTTCAAATTTCTCCAGCTGCTCCCTATCTCTTAGAATATAACATTTGCTTCCAAACACTTTCAAATACCCCAAATTAGGTTTCCTTTCAAAGTAAAGTTCATAGGGGGTTTTGTTGGTATTCTTGGTGAGATAAACTCTGTTGATAAGATAGCAAGCAGTATTAACAGCTTCAGCCCATAGATTTCGAGGAAGATCCTTTTCATTTAGCATGGTCCTTGCCATTTCTTGAATCACTCGATTTCTCCTTTCTGCCACTCCATTTTGTTGAGGAGTCTTAGGAGCTGAGAATTGATGATTGATTCCATGATTCTCACAAAAATTTGCGAATTTTTCATTTTCAAACTCTCCTCCATGATCACTTCTAATTTTCTGAATTTTACAATCCTTTTCAATTTGAATCTTGTTGCAAATCCTTATAATATTGTCCACGGCATCAGATTTTGCATGAAGAAATGCAACCCATCCAAAACGAGAATAATCATCTACCATAACTAATATGAACTTCTTTCCTCCAATACTCTGCACAGGTGCAGGTCCAATCAAGTCCATGTGGATTAGTTCTAGAGGACGAGACGACGATATATCCTTTAATCCTTTGAAATTTTTCTTGATTTGTTTGCCCAACTGACAAGCTTTGCATATTTCTGATTTTTCGCCACTTAACTTGGGTATACCTTTCACAATTTCATTTTTCGACAATATTTTCATCAACTTGAAATTTATGTGACCCATCCTTTGATGCCATAAATAATTTTCTTGATCTTTGGTTATCAAGCACCTCGATTCATTGTCATCACATTCTTCAATGATGTAAATATTTCCCTTTGTCCTTGATCCAGTAAGAATGACTTGATTGGTTTTGTCATTAACTACTTTGCATGAAAGACTGTCAAAGACTACTTTGTTTCCCTTGTCACATAATTGGCTTATGCTAAGAAGATTATGTTTTAATCCTTCCACTAGAAATACATCATTTAGAGTTGGTATTTGATCTCCTTTCACACTTCCTTTGCCAATGATTTGAGCTTTGCTATTATCTCCAAAAGAGACATTTCCACCATCATATTCCACTATGGAGCTGAACCTAGATCGGTCTCCAGTCATATGTTTAGAACACCCACTATCTAAGAACCAAGTGGGATTTTCCTTAGCTTTCAAGGCAGTTTGGACTATAAGATTCTTAAGATTAGTTTCTTCAACAACCCAACTAGCTAACAAAGGTTTAGAAGTAATGATCTTGGGGACAAATTTGAATGAGATCTTAGAGGGATTTTTGAGTGACAACCTAACCTTGTAGGGACAATTAGGAACTAAATGTCCACTACGATTGCAAAAGTGGTAAATCCATCTAGAGAGATAGTTTCTTTCAACTAAGGGTTTTTGAGAATTTTTTGTGAAGCTTTGAATGTTATTCTTTATGTTATTCGAGGAACCTTCAAACCCAAGTCCACTCTTATCACCATAGATTTTATGCATGCCCAACATTTGATAAGCTTTATCACTTCCCAAGGTGAATTTATCAACAATGAATTTTCCTTTGTTAAGTTTTGATTGTAGAGAGTTAATTTCAAGTTGACTAGATTCTAACTTGAATTGTAAATTATGAATGTTGTTTTGAGCAAGCTTTAGATCTTCATTTAGAGTGGTGACTTTTTGTTCTATGCTCTCTTTCTCAACAACTCTTAATTTCAAGTCATCCTTCAAGATGCTTAATTCATTGACAAGCTTTTTTGACACTTCTTTTAGTGATTTGTTTTTCTTAATCACAATCTCCCAATTTTCATAGAGTTCATCATAAGCTTGTTGTAATTCATTATCTTCATTTTCATTTTTGGTTTCTTCTTGCCCTAATAGATTCTCTATTAATGAATTATGCTCATTAATTTCTTCAATATGTGTCATGAGAAGCCAATTAGGGGAATTTTCATCTTCATCATCTTGGGATTCATATTTATTACTTTCTTCATCTTCATCATCCCAAGTTATGTTTAAGGCTTTCTTTCCTTTCTTGTCTCCTCTTTCAAATTCTTTAGGAGTGGAGCAATTTTGTGCAATATGTCCAAACCCTTTGCAATTGTAACATTGCACATCCTTTTTAACAAATGATCTCTTGGGGCTTCTTTGAAATTTTGGAGACTTGCTTTCATCTGAATTTCTTATGTTCTTGTTTGTTCTAAAGAATTTCTTAAATTTTTTAACAAACAGAGCATTGTCCTCATCACTGTCACATTCACTTTTATTTTCCTTAAATTGAGATGAGAGGGCCACTCCTTTCTTTTTGTCTTGCACTTCAAAATCTAATTCATAAGTGAGTAGATTTCCTCTTAGTTCTTCAATTTTAATTTTGTCAACATCTTTACTCTCAGTTATAGCCACAATTTTTGGTTTGAATCTTTTAGGGAGAGATCTCAAAATTTTTCTAACAGTTTTAGCTTCATCCATGACTTCTCCTAGTCCTATGAGAGAGTTGACAAGTTCCATTATCTTTGTGTAGAACTCATCAAATGTTTCTTCCTCAAGCATTTTAATGTCTTCTAATTTAGAGGTCAACATTTGTATTTTAGCTATCTTGACTTGATCTGTTCCTTCATGAGTGGTTTCTAGAGTATCCCAAACTTGTTTAGCAGTATTGCAATTTACTACTCTATTAAATTCTTCTTGAGATAAAGCACAATATAGAGAGTTCTTAGCTTTAGCATTCAAGTTGGCTCTATCCTTCTCCCCTTGAGTCCAAGCACTCTTGGGTTTGAGTTTTATGGATATATCATTTCCTTCAGAATCCTTTTCTATGGTAGTGGGAAGATGATAGCCTTCTTCAATAATGTTCCAAACATCTAGACTTTGGGATTCTAAGAACACTTGCATTCGAATTTTCCAATATCGATAGTGTGTTCCATTAAACAAAGGTGGTCTATTTGTGGCATTTCCTTCACCCAAATGAGATTGCATGGTGGCAACAAAATAAAAGCACTCACTAGGATTCTAACTCTAGGTGGTAAGACCTAATCAAGAGCAACCTTGCTCTGATACCAATTGAAAGTCCAAGATCGAATCCTAGAGGGGGGGTGAATAGGATTACTCCTAAGAACTTATGCAACTTTTAAATTTCTTTCACTTTTTAAATATATTATGCTTTGATAAAAAGGAGAACTCCTAGATATTCAATCCTAAGCATTCATATACCATTCATGAAATAAAAATAAAAGATCAATCACCATAACACAATCAATTATAGTGGTTCGGCCAAAATGCCTACATCCACTCCCGGTAATCCTACCGGATTTTCACTAACCAATTTTAAGGTTTAGGATCACCTCAAACCTTACACATACAACATTATGCTTTTCAAGGCTAAGCATAAACCTTTACAACCATAACAAATGCTTTCCAAGGCTAAGCACTAACCTTTACAACTTTGATTTTTCTCTTGTGAAATATGCCTCAACATGCATGAATAAGAGAACTAATCAAGCACTAAGTTTTGCCTCTAAAAAGGCTGATATGAAAGTGAAAAATTGGACTTCTAGATGCGTGCAAATAAATGACCAAGAGTGTAGTAGATGCAAGTTCTAGAAAGACATTCAAACTCTTTTTAGAAAATTAAATACAATATGATTCAAAGAAGCTTAATCATATGCGATATAAAGAGTAGAATGATTTACACATGGTTTTCATAAAGATTCAACTTGTATATTGTAAGATGTAATCACAAGATAAACAAGTTGATTTTGAAAACTAGGTTTTGAAAAACTCATGTGAAAACAAGACTTAAGTTGATTTCATAAATCATATAGACTTTAAAAGATGAAACATGTTATGAAAATCAACTATACAAGGAAACAAGCAACTCTAAGATCATGCTTTAAATAGAAACATAAAGATTTAAGAAAAGAGCATGTTTTTGAAATTTAAAGAGAAGAGAAGCACACCCATTTGAAGATCAAAGGTTGAGTCTAATGAGATGGCTTCATAATCCCTTCACAAAGATGCTTGAAAAGTTGCTCTTCCTTGCTCTTGAAAATCTCCCAAAGTTCAGCCACTTTTCCAAAAGAGAAAACCACTTTTTATAGAAAAAGTTGTTCTAACGGCTAGGCGTCGGTTAGCCGACATATATGTGTCGGTTAACCGACACCCCAACGGTCACTCCCCAACGGTCATAATTTCAAAATATAGCTGTCCAAAAGAAACATGGTCGGTTGACCGAACTCTTTCGGTTAACCGAAGGCTGACCGACACGATGACCGACAGATCAGAATGGTTCAGAAAACAGCTCTCTGGAATTCCAACCGAGAGAACTTCGGTCAGGTTTCGAATGAAGTTCGGTTAACCGACACCTAACCGACACCTTGACCGACCAGAGAGTATCAACAAATTTTTGAAAATGAAGTTCTCTGGAATTCTAACCGACAATGTCTCGGTTAGGCTCGGTTCACTGTCGGTTGGCCGACACTTGACCGACAGGTGACCGACAGGCCAAACATCCAGAAAATACTGAAAGAGCTGAACAAATACAAAGCTTTTGAAAACAAGGAAGAATACCAAGACTGAACTGAAAGCTTTGATAACTAAGAGTATGATGAAAAACCATGCATAACTTTGAAAGACCAAAAACCATGAGGATAAAAATGCATGATGATCCATGAATGAATGGGAGGACAAGCTTACGAAGATGAATGCATCCTATCAAATTGCAACAAAATAAATACTCTAACATTACTTACCATAGATTTTTCTTGATTAAATAATTTATATAGATTAGGACTTGTCGAGGTCTTGTCCTCTGGCAGTGATGTCAGTGGAGTTATAACATCCTCGAACAGAGGATCCAAAGCACCATTAGGATTTTAATTGGCACATTATAGACCATGAACCAAGTGTCTAGACAGTTCATCTAGTGGATCCCATCATGGATTTATGTTATAAAAAAAATCCCATTGTGGATGTAGATTTGCCCCAAAGAAATCAACCATATTCGAAGATTATAGTCATTGAGTACTTGGCCTGTATCATGTTGAACATGAATGGTAGTTGTATTTTTCCCGAACCTTGTATATTTAGGTTGTCCTTCATGGGGTTTGAATTTTCAATCGATTTATCCATGGTGCACCACTGGGTCAATGGTTGAGATAACCTTGTCATTTGTCACGCCTCTGGACCAAGGACCTGATAACCAAGTCCTTAATCCGGGGCCGTAGCGCGACAGGCCAGAAAATTCCGCCCGCACACGCTAATTATTTTCCCACAGGATTCCGCAGTGAGGATCCCAGACGATGCATCACAACCAATTAATCAATTACATAACAAATAGTAATTTGTGGAAGCATGTAGCAAAATAAAAATCAAATGAAACATAAGATAATCGCATAAGCTTTGTATCAAAAGAGAAATATATATATATATATATATATATATATGAGCATAGCCCAAAGTTAAAGTTAGAGTTGTGAGGATTAATAAAGTTTATTAAGTTTTACATCCCAAAAGAAGACCAACAAGGTCATAAACTAAGTTCCCAAAATAAACATCATTCCCCAAAATATTATCCCAGCTCAAATCCCAACACGACGTCTACATGACATCGTTGGGCTGCCACTCGCGTTCCACTGGCGGGTCTACCGTGCGCTCCGCCTCAATATCTGCGGGTCCGACATCTGACACCAAGCAAAAGAGTATCAGACTCGACGGTCTGGCAGGTGAATAAAACATATAAGATGTACAATTTTTATAAATGCCATATTTAAAACCATAAAATACAATTGAAACGAAACATATGTAAAGAATAAATCAAATAAACCATTTATGTACAAATAATAGATTTTTATATTTAAAATATTTCAAACTGACTGACAAATAATCAAAATATTGGCAAACCACATTTAGCTATATTCTCCTATTACCGAAGTAACAAGAGCATATAGACAGAAACCGTTGCCATACAAAATGGCCGGAATAGATAACCGTTGCCATACGAGATGGCCGAAACAGACAGAAACCGTTGCCATGGCCGGAGCAAACAAACAGGGGTCCAAACTGCAGTTGGCAAAGTTTAATTTAAGGATCCTAAGCAGAGTGATCAATCCAACAAAGTGACCCAAGCTTAGTGGTGCCGATTCAAATCCAAACGATATAATTCAAATCACTAAATACAATTCAAACCGATGAAAGGACTACTCGATATCCAAAACAGTCGAACAATTTCAGAACAAACAGACGAGTAGCCTTATCGATGTTTTTCAAACGTGGTGAACCACTCCTATCTATTTCAAATCGAATTATAAGAAACATGAAAATTCTTTTACCCTAGAATGAGGTACTTGGTTGTGTTTGAATGGCTTACCCAGGGCTGTCTCAATGGGCACTCAAAGCCCAAATGTCGTGTAACAATAATGAGTTTGATGCCTCTGAAGTTATTCAGCAGTTGGGAACCCCGAGTGCACAGTGAGGCTTTGATAAAATTCAAAAACACTCCCGGGTAATTCAAAAATATAAGTTTCTTCCACATTTTGAACCTCCACTCCCTTCATTCTCAAACATTTCCAGCACTACACTGAGTTACTATCAACCTCAAGCCAAACTCCAACCAACACTCAAAGTACCTCATTTCAATAAACAAATTGAGTGAAAAAGAGCCATATATTAACATGAGCAAACACAAAAAGTTAGAAATCAGATTTCCAGCCTTGTAAAAACAAACCCATGACCAGAATTTTCCATGTTATCATTGACACAAAACCCTACAGAAAGTTGAATATAACTGACACTACTAGAAAAATGACCTTTTGCGCAGTAAAAACGCGGGCGACCGCCACTAAAACGAGCATTAGCGACCGCCATTGTGGCCGCCACTGGCGGTCGCTAAAGCCCCCCATATCACCCATCGTTCCTTCCCTCTTTTTCACTTTTCCTTCCCTTCCCTCTTTTCTACTTTTCATTCCCACCCCTTTTTTTCCTCTCCCGCGCCCCTGCTCCCGTCGCACCAGCGACTATTCCGCCGGAGCCCTCCTCCGCCGGAGCAGCCAGCAGCCGGTCCTCTCTCTCCCTCTCTCCCTCCCTCTCCCCCTCTCTCTCTCTCTGTTCTCGCTCTGCAGGGTACTCCCACGCGCCGGAGCCGCCACCTGAACTCTCTCTCCCCCTCTCTACGCCGGAGCCGCCACCGCCGAAACCCTAGCTCGCACCAATCAATCTCCTGCTACAGCTGTTGGTATGTAATTTTTTTTTTTTTTCATTTGATTTATGTATATATAGATAAGAAGTCTGGGATTCTATTTTGGCTTTGGGTGTTTGGATTCGCTGTGAAAAAAGCAATCTTTCTTTCGTTTTCGTTTAGAAGAGGAAAAATGTGGATTTTGGAATCAAACTGCTTGATCTGAAAGTTGGAGAATGCCGTTTTGGTTTAGGCATCAGGTGGTGGGTGATCTGTGCTGTGTTCATGGGGTTTTGGAAGACATGGAGATGAAGGCATCTTGGGGTTCAAAGGGTTGATTTGAGCTTTTGGTCCAGAACATAAACCTAGGATTGATTTGACATGGGTTTCTTTTTTCAAGTCTTTTTTAGTGATAGATTTGGATTGCTTTATTTTGGTGGGTTGATTCGTTCAGAACCTTGGTTTGTGAGAGTACTTTGTTGGGTTTCCCCACTCTTACATGTTTTATGGGAGTTTGATTATCAGATGGTTTTGAGGTCTTTGTACTTTAAACAAAACGAATGTTGGTGGTCAACTATCATTGATTTGAGGTTTCCTTTGGTCTTTCCCTTTGGTTGACCAAAAAGAACAACCCAACAACTCTCCCTTTTCTATTTTCTTTTTAGATTGTTTTGGCCCAATTGTTGTTATGGGTATTTCAGGACTTTTCATAGCTTATTTTTGTCAATGGCCTAATTTAGATTCTTAGAACATAACTCTATATCGAGAGTTTTGGGGAGAGGTTTTGTTGAAGAACGACATTATTGGTTCAGTTGCCTTTTTTATGTTGAACTGCTAGCTGCTGGTTTCAGATTCTATTCTCTTGATTTCCTGATCTTCTCTTTATTTCTCTTCCTACTTCTTGTTGGGTGATTTGTGAACGTGGGGTGTGGGTATGTATACTGTTTAGTGTGTTCTGCGAGTTGTATACAGGCTGCATCAGTGCATTGTATCATAGGGACCCTGCCTTGCTGCTGCTTGTGTTATCCACTCAGCATTGCTGCACACAGATTGTTTCCTACAACCTGTAGTTCACCACAAAGGCTTCCTATTGTCCATTCATTTGCACAGAAGTAGTGATTTTATTGTTCCACCTGTCAAATTCTTGGATAGGGTCATTCATGATGGGGCCTGCCACTAAGAATCTCAATCTGGAATACTCTCTCTTCTTATTGAAGAAGCTTACTTCAACATATTATTGGATGGGATCATACTTTTATACTGCTTCTGTAGCTGTGGCGTGCTTCTGTTCGAAAACTGACACTTTTCTCTTCCTATTGGGGAGGTTTACTTCAACATTAATTTATCCCATAGAGAGGCCCCTTATAAGTTTTCGTTTCACTCCATTTCATTAACCTCCAATTTTTTTAGGTTTTTCAATTTCTTTATTTTCATTCTATGGGGAGGAGGGACAACTTTTTTTTTTTTTTTTTTTTTTCAGTTTTTCATTTTTAAAGGGGTTTTTTTAATAACTATTCAATAAATTTTACATGGGTTTTCTTTGTTTTCATATTGAGATTTGAATCCTAATAACTGTTGTGTTAACTCAGGAGTCCAATGTAATTCCATTGACCAGGACCTACTGTTTGCTTTATGTTTTTTAGTATCTTATTGGTATCTTTTTTTACTCAATACTTGTGTTTGCCTATCATTTGATCAGGGAGGTTCCTTTTTCCTTTCCAATACTTTTCCCTGTTCATATGCTGATGAATGTAAACGCACTTTTCCATCTCCAGTTATAACATAATCACCAAGATTATACTCTCCAACTAGCTTGTCTAAAGTTGAATTTGGTGGGGGATGATTTCTGAAGTTTTCACACACACACACAGCCCCCAATGTTCTCCTGGATAATCTAGGTTGTTGATTTGATGGGCCTTTTCTCCTGGATAAGATCTCCCAGTGGTACCATCAATCACAGCCCTTCAATCTATACGATAAATAATCTTTGAAATTTGGGCTGGCTATTTTGGCCTTGTTCTATATCATGGAGAGAGTGCCTACTTCCTAGTTAATAAACATGACAATTCACATGATAGAAGAAGTGCCTTGTAAATGTTATACACTCTTTAGGAAATCATAATAATAAAAAAAATAAGTAATCCACATGTTTAGGTTAGTCTCTTTGAACTTCTGTACTCTAGCAAAATTGTATTTTTTATTTCATATGTAGATAAGAATGGTGTCATCATTCATGAACATTAAAAGAAAAGGCATATGTTATAGTGACTGTAACAATGCTTATACACAATGAATTGACTCACCCATATTCCAAGATTTCCAGTTTTCTCTTGTATGAGAAGAATCTTGGGCACTGATTAGAAGCTTGAAAACCAAACACAAGAAAACTTCGCCGAGTTGAGTGGTTTGATTCAATTGGGCCTTAATCAAGTGGTGCAATGCCAAACTTGGCAGCAAAATCTAAGTAAATGGAAGAAGATTGAACTTAGATTAATATTCAGTTTATCAATTGTTAACTGGATTATAATTGTTTCAAGTTTTTTATAGATTTCTTGACCATAATCAAATTTGTTTGATTGTCTCTTTTTTTATTTTTTTTGTCTAGACATTGGTTTTTAGTTGTTTTCCACAAGTCCCTGTTGTTTTAAAAAAGGTTTTGGTAATTAAAACTTGTAGCCTCGATCTAACCCTAACAATTACCACATCCTTATACAACACTAAAAGTACAGTCCACATCATCAGGGTGAGCAGGGCTTAAATTAACCCTTGTCCTCCCTACATTAGTCCATGTCCTTGCCACCATGCTAATCAGTGCATACTATATATGATGAGTTAATTTTGGAAGCTGTGATCTTCCAATATGAAAACTTTTCTAGTGCATCCCTCAAACAAGGGAGGAGAATAATCAAATCAACGGTCCAAAAGAAAAGTCCATGGGCCCCATTTTGGGACTAATAATTCCTCAGAGAAGAGAGACAGGGAAAATGGAATCTTGCAACGTGGGAAGATGAGAAATGCTAAAGTTGGCTTAGGTCCCTCCAAATCATAACAGCTCAATAGAGTCCATCATTCCAAATTAAACAGCTAACATACCCCACCTGCAAAAATCAGGGTCTGGTGGGCCCCACTTCCATGGGTCGGATGTCGGAACCAAACACAAGAAAACACCCCCCGTCATTATTTTTAGGAATCCCTAACCACTTCTACTGATTGTAAAATGAAACTTAACTCAAAAACAAGGCCTGCAATGCCAACCATGAACCACCAAATGATTCCATTCCCTTTCAAATCATTTTAAAAGCACATACTACCCTCCTCCATGTGGTAATAGGGACAAGTGAATTTCCTGCCTTACATCTTGTGGGTCCTACCTTGGGGGGGTGATCAGATGGTTGCATCTTAGCTTTTAAATATATGTCATTGGATGGAGGGACCCATGTACATGATCATATTATAGACAGAAGAAAAGTTCTTAAAATGGAATGATAATGATTCAGCTCGTTATATTCCTTGGGTGGGAGTCCTAATAAAATGCCTCCGAGTCCTAATAGGGATGATTTTATTTTATGAAGAAACTCTCACCTTCATCATCACCACCACGACCACCACCACCACCATTATAGCGATCCTTTGTGATCAATAAAATCCCTTTAACATATGCCCCATTTGAATCGACACCAGTCTGAATTTTTTGGGTATTGGTCTAAGATTTGATAGTGATCAGTTTCACCATGTGTATAGCTATTAATCTTGGAGTACCTAAAATTTAGGGCTAGGATATGGCTTGTATCCTCAATCTATATCTAAAAGTATTGTACCCCATGAATCTCTTGTTTTTCTTAAAACCAAGTTGACAATTTATTAAGTCTGGATCCTGTTTCGTAGAAACAAGGAGATATTGGTTTATCCAAAATCCACATTCACCAAATATGTAAAATCTTTTACCACCTAATGCACCAATATCTCAATTGCTTTCTTGGAATGAAAAAAATCAAGAGATTTTGAACAGTTGGTGAATGTATATTGGATGAAATAGTATCTCCATGTTTTTACAGGGGATCTGGACTCAAATTTATAAGATAAAACAAATGCATACAGAGTGGTTCTTTTGCCACAAAAGAAACGTGTATCTACACCCATTTTATTTGATGTGGAGGGATTTAGGACCAGCCCATGCTCATTTACTAGATCACCTCCATCGGATGTGTCTAAGGCTATGAATGTTGGTAAAGTAAAGCCCCCACATCCCACCTCCCCTAAGTGATGTCTTTGGTAAGACTTCATATAACTCTTCCTATTAGCTTAGTTTCTTGCAATAAAATGTACTTCCAATATAGATTGTTTATTTCCTGGACACTCTTTATCCACATTGTATGAGGGCCTTGACATACCAAGATTCCATAGAAAAACTTCTCCATATCATTTCAACACATGCATCATTATACAATCCACTAGCATATGATAACTCAGACAAAGTCATGAGAAACCACATTTAAAAAGAAAGAGAAGCAAGTCCTTCAAACTCCAGCTATCAACAACTTCAAGGCTTCTTTCTATTTGAGAAGTATCATCACACTTTCTACATGTCCATATCCATCTAATTCCATCCAGAGATTGTTCCAAACACGCACGTGCCTTTTAGAATATAAATTCCTCACAGCACCTCACTTTCACATGAATCATCTTCCATAGAGATTTCAAAGCAGAAGAGAGATGATGAACAATCTTGGGTTCCATAGATCTTCCATAGAGATTCCATAGAGATGCATTCGCTCAACAAGTTCTTGATCAGAATGCACTTGTTCAACGTGATGAAGATATTAATTGGATTCGGGAAACTATCGAAGGAGATACAGTTGACTTACATGTCCAGTAAACGGTTGGGAACTAATTCACCAATGTTATCATTCAGTGTAATTTTTTTTTAAATGTTAATATCAATTATCTCGTTAAATTAATTTATCTTACAAACATTTGAACAGATATGTCAGGACGAAAGAGGAGAGATCGTCCGCGGATGATCGAGGAGTTGCTGCGTCAGGCCCAGGCCAGTGGGCCATCTGGGGACCTTACTCCTGCACAGGGTGTCGCCCAGCCTAGTGAGATGGCCCCACCCTCTAGGCCATCGACCTCCCAGCCTAGTGAGACATCAGCTGCACAGACAGGTACATGTTTATATAGTTAGACATTTTAATTCTGGCAAATTAATTTTTTTCAATTCAATTAGATTATCTCTAATTTGAATAGATTCTATGAGCACAGGCCCATCTTCCAGCAGGGGGAGAGGCGTTGCCAGAGGGATCCGGACGTGGAATTCCGGTAATCCCATTGATGTGGAGTTTGATGAGACCTCGCATCCGGTGGGTCCGCATGCTAGGCAGCTCATCAGTCAGTTGGGACATATGGTCCGGGATCCATATGCATTCCCTTTGACTACACTCGACTGGGAGGCATTCCCGGAGGATACACTAGACCGTGTTTGGCAGCAGATTAAGGTAATAAGTTAACATTTCTCAACAGGATGTATCAATTTAAATCATAACCTAATGAAAAATTATTTGTCCTTTTCAGGACAATGTGAGGGCATGTCCTGAGCTGTTCCGGCCAGTGTGCATGTCTAAGTGCAGAAAAATGTGGAAAGATCATAAAAATAAAATAAAGATGCAGCACTGGAAGCCACACCAGGATGCCCCAAACATACTATCGCGAGTTCCGAGGGGTGTTCTTTCGGATCAGTGGACTCAGCTCGTCCGATACTGGACGAGCGAGGAGGCTCGGGTGAGAAACTTATAATTTTTTTATTTTAATTCTAACAATTTACTAATGATGATGTAACTAACAAAAATTCATTGATAAATGTTGAAAACAGAGAGAGGCCGATACGAATGCGCGGAACTGCGCAATGCAGGGTCCCGCACACAGGTTGGGGACTCGACACATCACGCAAGTCCGCCACGAGGTAAAAAGTTAGATAGTACATGTAATTTATATTTTTGTCATTTTGTATGATATTATACTAATAATATGACTCTACCAAACAGTTGCGGACCGAGGGCGGTCCGGTTGACAGGATGTCTGTCTGGATGCGTTCTCGAGATCCTCGCCACCCAGAGGTTGCAGCTATCATCGTAAGTTTTTATATTGAACCGCTTATATTATCTGTCTATTATTATGTCTTGTTATGCATGATAGTATATTAAATGAATCAATTACGCAGGCCCTGTTTCAGTCACGTCTGGAGGACTTGCCCGAGGAGGAGCGCAGTTTGCCATCTCGGAGGGATGAGATATTCCACGATGTCATTGGCAGGGACGGGCACGGATACACGCTCACATATGGGACGGGCATTCCACGCTCGCACATCGCGCGAGCGGAGTCATCCGGTGCTAGCTCCTCCCAGGGCCGACGCCATTATACATATGAGGAGGTCGAGCAATTGCTGCAGTCCACGGAGGCAAGGGTCAGGGCAGAGATGAGGGCCGAGTGGAGATTTGATATAGCAGAGCTGGAGGCTCGTCTATCACAGAGTCGCGACCCGCTCGCATCAGACCCGCCACCCACTACTCAGGTTAGTCAGAAAAAATTTTGTATGTTTAAATTGTCAATTATGTCACTGATTGTTTCAATATTTATGTTTTTTTAATTATTTTTTGCTGTATAATAAATAATCGCAGGCACCTGACGCTGGCAGCGGCCACAGGGCGAGACATGACTCGGCTGGAGAGGGCAGTCATGATCCAGCATCCTCGACTGATCCTGACCAGGTATAATTCTTTTTTTTAATTCCAGATTTCAACATGTATAGAAATCTTCTAAATAGTTTTAGAAACTTATAGATTTTGAAACTTAAAAAGATGGAAACTTATAAATGTAGAAATTTAGAAAGTACTTCTGGAACTGACGGCTCGGGATTCCGACTCTCGGATTGCCCGTACTGTCGAAATGTAGGTTTAAGTTCAAAAGTTAAGTTAAAACTTAGTAAATGGGTCTTCGAGCGCTCAAACCGGGCAAACGGGCTCTGGTGCCGGTGAAACTAGATGGGCATGGGTCCATAGTCATTAATGACCTACTGCAACTGACAGCTCGGGATTCCGACTCCCGGATTGCCCGTACTGTCGAAATGTAGGTTTAAGTTCAAACTTAGTACATTGGCCTCCGAGCGCCCAAACCGGGCAAACGGGCTCCAGTGCCCGTGAAACTGGACGGGCATGGGTCCATAGCCATCCATGACCTGCCGGAACTGACGGCTTGGGATTCCGACTCCCGGATTGCCCGTAGTGTTGAAACGTAAGTTTAAGTTAAAACGTTAAGTTAAAACTTAGTAAATGGGCCTCCGAGAGCCCATACCGAGCAAACGGGCTCCGGTACCCGTCAAACTAGACGGGCATGGGCCCATAGCCATCCATGACCTGCTGGAACTGACGGCTCGGGATTCCGACTCCCGGATTGCCCGTAGTGTCGAAACGTAGGTTTAAGTTAAAACGTTAAGTTAAAACTTAGTAAATTGGCCTCCGAGCGCCCATACCGGGCAAACGGGCTCCGGTGCCCGTGAAATTGGACGGGCATGGGCCCATAGCCATCCATGACCTGCTAGAACTGACGGCTAGAGATTCCGACTCCCGGATTGCCCGTAGTGTCGAAACGTAGGTTTAAGTTAAAACGTTAAGTTAAAACTTAGTAAATTGGCCTCCGAGCGCCCATACCGGGCAAACGGGCTCCGGTGCCCGTGAAACTGGACGGGCACGGGTCCATAGTCATTAATGACCTGCTGCAACTGACAGCTCGGGATTCCGACTCCCGGATTGCCCGTACTGTCGAAATGTAGGTTTAAGTTCAAATTTAGTACATTGGCCTCCGAGCGCCCAAACTGGGCAAACGGGCTCCGGTGCCTGTGAAACTGGACGGGCATGGGTCCATAGCCATCCATGACCTGCTAGAACTGACGGCTCTAGATTCCGACTCCCGGATTGCCCGTAGTGTCGAAATGTAGGTTTAAGTTAAAACGTTAAGTTAAAACTTAGTAAATGGGCCTCCGAGCGCCCAAACCAGGCAAACGGGCTCCGGTGCCCGTGAAACTGGATGGGCACGGGCCCATAGTCATTAATGACCTGCTGGAATAGACAGCTCGGGATTCCAACTCCTGAATTGCCCGTACTATCGAAATGTAGGTTTAAGTTCAAACTTAGTACATTGGCCTCCGAGCGCCCAAATCGGGCAAACGGCTTCCGGTGCCCGTGAAACTGGACGGGCATGGGTCCATAGCCATCCATGACCTGCTGGAACTGACGGCTCGGGATTCCGACTCCCGGATTGCCCGTAGTGTCGAAACGTAAGTTTAAGTTAAAACGTTAAGTTAAAACTTAGTAAATGGGCCTCCGAGCGCCCATACCGGGCAAACGGGCTCCGGTGCCCGTGAAACTGGACGGGCACGGGCCCATAGTCATCCATGACCTGCTGGAACTGACGGCTCGGGATTCCGACTCCTCTTTCAGGAGCACATGAAAGACAAGTTAATTGATTTGCATAGTTCTTACTAAACATGTATGAAAAAAACAACTTTAACTTTGAACTGATGAAATTACAAGATGTCACTGAATCATTATAAATAGTTCTACATCCCTCCCAAACCAAATGTAAGAAATTAAAACTTCAATAGAGAAGGAACCCACAAGATGGGAATCAATGAAAACGCCTTTGTTGGTGTTGGTGTCTCCATTCATCCAAGCCAAAGCATTGTAAGATGGGGTAGCAGCGAACAAACATGCATCTTCTAGTCCCTCTAAACACATAGGAAATCATATAACATGGGCAGCAACAACATGCCAAGAAAGGATCATCAAGGGGGCTGTCCCTTTTATGGTGGTGGTGCTGCTGTTGCTGATGGTCGTGAGCCATTTGCCCTTCTTTCAATGGACTGGATTCCCTGCACTTGCCAGAATACCCCAAACATCAAAACACTTTCCTTGAATCACTTATTACATATATAGTGGAAAATGAAACCTTCTGCTCAATAAAATAAAATAAAAATAGAAAAAGTTCCTTATTCAATATCTAGTGCCAATTACTCCAAAAATGATGAAAACCCACAAATCCAGAATCAAAATAGAGCAACCATTCTCTGGAATCACTTTGATGAATTAGAAAACAAAGTCTTTGGCTCAAAATAGAAAAAGAAAAAAGGAACTTGAACAGAGATCTCTCTGTTTTATTCCTTGTTCTTGAACCACTTAACTACTCAAGAAAGTAGATACTTACCTTTGCACAGGTCCTTATGGAAGATAACAGACCCAAAAAATACCATGAAATAAGAAACAGATGAAGTGTAATAAAATTGAGATATCACCATACTATGGGATGAGATAATACCTAATGGCCCTTGGAGCTTTTTAGCATGACCCATTTGCAAAACAGACAAGAACTCAAGTTGAGGCTCTCATCCATAAAACTAGCAAGCTCTTAATCATTGCTCAATTTACTTATAATATTTGATTTATTTTGGTGGTGATCTGTGATTATGACTGGTTGACGTGTTGTTTTGATGGGTGTGGTTTAAGTGGTCATTTGTATTTTTGGTTGTGAATTTGACTTCTATAGCAAAATTTAAATTTAAAATTTTCATTTTGTTTATTTTTACTATATATTGCCAATTTTTATAATTAACTATTAATATTTATTTCCCTTTTTCTCTTCAGGTTTGAGAGCATCGGATCGATCTCGGCAGCCTTCTCAGACAATTTGTTTATTTTTGTAATTAATATGATTTGTGGAAACTTTTGTAATGAATTTAATTTGTTGGAACTATTGTAATGTTTTGAATATCATTAATATAAGACTTTCTTTGGTATTAGTATTTTTAATTGATTTTCATAGTTTGATATAATATATTCATGTACAGGTTTAAAAAAAAAGCAGGAAAATTAGAAAAAAAAATAAAAAAAATATTTTAAAAAAAATATAACCACTGGCGGTCGCTAATGGTCAATTTAAAAAAAAATTAAAACTATTAGCGACCGCCAATGGCGGTCGCTAATACATTTAAAAAATAAAAAAATAAAAAAAAATTCTTTTTGCGGTGCTCGCTGGCGGTCGCTAATAGTGTTAGCGACCGCCACTTGGCGGTCGCTAATACTATTAGCGACGAAGTTTTCGCGGCCCGTCCGCCGCGGTCGCTGGGCGGTCGCTAAAGAGTATTAGCGACCGCCAGTGGACTTTTAGCGACGGCTTTTGGCGGCCGCTAAAAGTCCTTTTTCTAGTAGTGTGAACACAATTCCACACAAAATCCTGTAGAGATTTGTACACAATTGCACACTAAAATCCTTGTAGAAATCTGAATATAGCTGATCGTTAAAACATTGCAGAAATCTGCACCAAACTGATCATTAAAACATAGCAGAAATCTACACATTATTTGGACATAAAAACTTGCAGAAAATCTGCACATAAATTGGACACAAAACTGCAGAAATATGAACATGATTTGGACACAAAAACTTGCTGAAATTTGAACGTCAATTGGACACAAAAACTGCAAAAATCTGCACATAGATTGAACAAAAATTGAATACAAAAACTGCAGAAATCTGCACACAGATTGAACACAAAAATTCCTGCAAAAATTTGAACATAACTGAACATTGAACCTTGCAGAAATTTGAATGTTAACTGAACACTAAACCTTGTAGAAATCTGAATATAGTTGATCATTAAAACATTGCAGAGATCTGCACACAATTTGAACACAAAAACATTGTTGAAATTCTGCACATAAATTAAACACAAAACCTGTAGAAATTCTGCACGTAAAATGAACACAAAACCTGCAGAAATTCTGCACACAGCTGAACACTAAAACTTTTATGAAATCAGCCTACATAGCCTAAGAAAAGAATCAAATGAATTGCAATTTTACATCCAACTTTGAAGAAGAAACACAAGTTTAATTGCAGGCATTCCAATATCAGTTTATTCACTTGCCTTGAATCAAAATGGGTTCTAAATCACTCCAAGAACTCCTCTAACCCAGCAAGCCTCCTGTCGTGACCCCCGGACCGGGACCCGGGCCCGCGATGCGGCGGCGATGTGATTAACCAACACACAACACACCGCCGCTGTTTTCTCACAGGTTTCCGTGGTGAGGATCCCGAGACAGAGGTCAAGCTCACACGAATGGGTATGCGGAAGCGTGTAGCAAAACGAATCATACCATTCTTAAAAACAACTAGATGCAAGAGAAATTATAAATATATCGAGACTTGGTATCAAAAGAGAATGTCAACATAGCATTCCTACCATGATTAAGTTTCAACATTTAAACAAAGTATTCTACTTTCAAATTACAAAACCCTGAGAGGACAACAAAGGCCAATACAACATTTACAATCCGAAAAAGAATAACCCAAACTAGGCGAAACGAGAATCAAGATCCAGACCGGCGTCTAGATGACGTCGTTGGACTGCCACTCGTGTTCTAGGGGTGGCTCAATAGCCTCCCCCGGGCACTCCTCGTCAAGCGTGAACTCTCCTACACCTGGATATCAAATAACAAGCATCAAACACGACGGTTTGGCAAATAAACAATTTAGGCATGAATATTAAAAATAGAGTTAAAACAGTGCATGGTTAAAGTACATGTTCAAGTTTACGAAACTAGCATGAATACTTAATATATCATGAAAAGATAAATCCACATTGAGCTCATCCTTTCTCTGTCATACATGATGACAAGAGCAAGCACTCACGACAAGCACGACACGAAAAACACGATCCCACACCACACAGGTAGACAGGGTATTCTGCCGTGGAACCGGAACACGAACACGCATGATGTGTAATATAATACACGACTAGTCTGCAGACAGTCCACATGTTTAAGGACCCCCAGGTAGTGGATTAAGATAAAAGGGCAGTCCAAGCTCAGTGGTATTCACTTATATCATGAATGCACAAAACACGACGAAACACATTCGAGAACACGCCAAAACAAGAGGGAAATCATTTATCAATCACAACGCGACAAGACTAGCAAAATAGCATAATATTAATGCTTAGCAAACTTAAGAAATGATTCCCTTTGTGATTCTTGAAACATGTCTTGAAACACGTCTTAAATACGAATTCATACTTCAAAATCAAACAAGAACACGATGATGCATGAGGCATCAAAACAAGAGTGCAAACAAGGTCCATCAAGCATAGGCTAAGACCGTTCATTGACCTTAGTGAAGTTGAAACCCAAATGTTAGAATTTTACATAGTTTGATGTCCCCGAAGGTAAGGTACATTTTAGAGTTCCAATTTACACAATGTCAATTAAAGGTCTAAAGCATAGTCTAGTTTTCAATTTCCAAGAGCTTTAGAAAAGGATTGAAAATCCAAAGCTGTGAGCATCAGGTTCGCTCGAGCGGTCAAACCATCGCTCGAGCGGACCCCAGACAGAAACTTGTTCGCACGAGCCAACCAAAAGTTCGCTCGAACGGACAGGTTTTTGCTCGAAATCCTTCAAACAGAGGCATGTTCGCTCGAGCGGACCCCATGGTCGCTCGAGCGAACAGGCTTCTGCCTGAGCGCATCTGAGTGCAGAAACTGCTCTTTTCTTCACAAACCTTCATACATTTTTCTTCTTCTTCTTCTCACTTCTGAATCAAACAAAACCCTTGAGCCACCATGCTCACCAAGGGTCAAAACACAACATTCAATCCATCATTAAACCATTTAATCCATGGAGAAACATCAAGACATTCTTATGAACAAAATCATAAAACCCTAATGCAATGTACAAGAAGAAATCTAAAGAGTTTACTTGCCTTAGTCCAATGTCAAGCAAAACTCCACAAAAACAACAAGGATGGGGTGCGCCACGAAATCTACACAAAACCCCGAAAGTAGAGCACACAAAAATCATCATTTTGGCTACTACAAACCCCCATTTCGAAAATGGGTTTGAAAACATGAAAAGCAAGCTCTAGGTGAGCTAAATGAACATCAATGAAAGAATGAAAAGGAACACCAACCAAGAGCTAGCTGAAACAAGGATGATAGAGCTTGAAGATGATGAATAGTGCAATGGTTTGACTCCAAAAACACTCCAGCTGAAGCTTGAGAAGAGAGGAAGAGAATGGTGGTCTTGGATCTGAGGTTGGAGCCTTCTAGCTAGATCATTCAAGGGGAAAGAGGTCAAGAGAAAACCCTTCTTCTCTTCTTCACTCTAGGTCAAACTATTGCAGAGATTGGGAAAAAGGGGAATGAAGAGGAAAGGAAACTTATATAGTGTCTGGAAGTGGGTCCCTGGCAGCTGAGTTTTGAAACACTTAAAACATGGCCTTGTGGACCCCGGATGGAGTCGACGAAGAAGAAAAAAATGATTGTTGAAAAATCTAGTTTTGGAAAAGTATAATTTTGACATAGTTTCACGACTTCGAAAATTGTGCCCAGATTTTGCATGAAAGGACAAATTTATCCTTATTGGGCCAAAACTTGGTTTTATGGGCCTCAAATACATGCAGGTTAAAAATGAAAGTTGTCACAAATGATAAAACCATTCAAGATCAATAAAAATCACAACCATAGCAAACATCTAGAACAAAAACCCATTCTTACTAGTGTACTCAGGGCGTCCCTGAGCGTGTCTGACTCATACTAAACGTCCTCAAAATCCCCAAAGCTATAATCCAGACTAAGTCTAATCACATTCTAACCCAACTAATACTAAGACTCACTTAAGACTAAACATTCACTTAATTAGTACTAATCGAGTTGGTCTGCGTCGGGGTCTAACACCTCCAAGCTACAAAAACCCATAGAAACATCTCAAAAGAAACCCAACATTTTACAAAAGAAAGGGGTTCTCTAAGAACCTCCTTGCATGCATGATGAAGAGACCCTAAGGGACCAAACAAATCCAAATTTAAAAGAGGGAAGCCATTGCTAACCTTGAGAAGCTTCAACAATGGAGATAGGTCCAAAGAAAAAGGTAATCCCAGCTGAAAGCTCTTGAGAATGGTATCAATGGCAAGCTTGAGGGATGAGGCAGAGGATGGTAAAATCAGATCTTTCCTTTGGGCTGGGTTGCATACGCATGCAAGAGGAGAGAAGGTGAGGAGAAGAGAGGAAAAGTTCTCTTCAGTCCAGCTAGGGAGTTCTAAAAATAGAGAAATGAAGAAGAAGAAAACGTGGGTGGGTTTTGGAGTTTAAGTGGGTCGTGGGCCCCATTGGCCCCAAAGCTTCAAGTGGCTAAAGCACCACCTTGCGGGTGTCAGACGAGATCGACGAAGAATAGAAAGTTGATTGTCGAAAAATCTAGTTTTCAAAAAGTATTTTTCTCATGATTTTCAAATTTCAAAATTTATGCACAGATTTAGTATAAAGACGAATTTGCCCCTTTTTCTCGAAAAACGCGGTTTCCTAGCATTCAAATGCAAATGGAGTGATCATGAAAGTTGTTGGGATCAAAATAAAAAATTCAAAAATATCGAAATCAATAAGTTTCAAAAATAAAAAAATTCAAAAAATCAAATTTCCACACTAACACGCATCACACGGGCCACCCCGGGCCCGGTCAAACCAGACTCAATGCGCTCAACATTCCCCAAAGCTATTCAAAATTCTAATCTAACTAAAAACCCAAGCCAATCATCCTCTAATTCTACTTAGAAACTAATCACAGTTAGAATAATAATTAAAAATGCTAAACTTGGGTCGGGGTCTACATCATTTGTCCACTTGTATATATTTAAGGCCTTAGGATGCCGGATATTCTTTTGTTAAGGATTATTTAATTCTTTTTTGTGCAGTCATCGGTTGGTCTTTCTATTGGTTTATCTAATCACCATTGGGTTGATGCTTACTTCTGTTATTTTAATTCTGTGTTAGGAGTGCTCAAGCATTATTGAAATTATTGTCTGATTCTTCTTTCTCAGGCTTCTCAGAAAAAGGAAAGCAGCAATCTCAAGTATGACATATTAGGGTGGGCAATTCTCGCAGTTGCTATTGTTGCATGGGCGGGGATGGCAAAATCTCATCTTCCTCCACCGCCAAGATGAAAATAGCACCCCTTATACCCATTCCTTGGGTAATCTTGCGGGCTTTTAAAATTTTTGTTGCAATATGGCATTTTGAAAATGGGGAATGTTTGTAGTTCCAGATGTATTCGTTGATTTGGTCATAAGTTTTTTTTTTCTTTTTTTTTTGTGTGGGCTAAAATTATATTAATCAGCCATCGTCTTCTACCATAGTTTTGAGCTTTAAATCAGGGTTTATCTTTTTCCCCCCTAAAAAAATGGAATACATAGAAAATTCTGGCTTCTAGTCTCCAGATAAGTTTAGTTTTGCTTCCCTATATATCTTTCTCTTTTTGTTAATTAGTTCTGATTACAGGATTGCAAGCTCGAAAAAGAGTCAATGGCTTATCCCATGAACTATCAGGGCTTCAAAAAGGGTTGCACTCAGTTTATGTGCAAAGTGGGTTGGACCCAAGATATGCTTGTTCTGGCTCTAAATTTGTTAACGAGCTGTAGAATTAAGTATAAGATCTAAGATCACTTGAATGTTGTCTTGCACAATACCACTTATCAGAATTATGACCTTCAAAGCTATCTGTTTGTGGATTGCTATAGTGAAATGCCGATTGATGCGTGTCATTTGAAGAGTATTACACACGTAAGCGAATGACTTTGACCACCCTTATTTTAATTTTGATTGTTTTTCAATTTTATTTCAGTATTCCAATTCCAGTTGAGTATGCAATACGGTGTCTTTACCTATGATATTTTACTTTTGGAGACGTGGTACGAGATTTCAATTTCCTTATGAGATCATATGCTTCAAGCCATCTCCATTTGAGAACAGGGTTCCTTGTAAGATGTATGACTACCCAAATATAAGATTTTGATTTCCTTATAATAAGATACCTGACTGCCCACCGTCTAGTTGAGTAGAAGATTTCCTTTTATATATAGTTGAACAGGATCTCTTCGGTTTCCTCGTCTCTCTTCGATTTCCTCAATAGGTGAGCAAGACCTCGTGTAACATATAGCTATTTCTCTCTATAGTGGTAATTGATTGAAGATATTTAGTGATTAAAGAAAATCTCTCTTCAAATCCTTAATAGTTGAACATGATATTTTATAACATCATCATTAAAGTGTTGTCCCAATTATTTTGGGTCTGCCACATGAATTTTGTTTCACAACTCTAGCCTATTTAAGGCCAAATTCTCGGTTATGTTATAGTTCTTTGGATCTGACCTTAATACTACAATTCATGTCTTCTTTAGTCTACCCCTTTTCCTTAAGGGTCATCGACTTGCATAGAGGGATTTTTGCTCATGCATACTTTGATTCGTTTGGCTTGCGTCGGACATATACAAACTCTTTCAAATGTGTTTTTCGGGATTTATCATCCATTGATGCTGCCTCTTGAATGTCTTCATTATTTTCTCTTTACTAATTTTACCACACATCTATCTCAACATTGACCTTTCCACTATGTTCATTTTTTGCATCTGTTTTTTCCTAATTGACTAACATTCTACTCGATGGGTAATGATTGGTCTAGTCCTTGTCTTATAACATACAAGCCAAAACTTGGGATCATCAAAAGCCATTTTGTGGCGTCCCCTCCTTGATTCAATCCGGATCAAACTGTTGGCCCAACATTAGTGGGATTGAATCTCACTCTTACTAAAATCAAGTCCACCGTTTGAATTGATCACATTTGAACTGCATCATATTGTTAATAGTTTCACAAAATTTTAAGCTTATGGTGGTCTCAACTCCCAATTAGAGTAAGCTAATATGTTAAAGGCTGGCCTATTAACATTATAGGTTTGACATGCTGTCACAATTGTTACAGAGAGAAATATGCACCATGTTCAACTATTAATTATGATGTCAATCATGTACCATATTGTTCTCAATCATGTATGATTTCTTATATGAGACCCTACTAGTATATACTTAGGGCTGGTATGATTGAGAATACTTACAGAAAAGTTGATCAAGACCTATGACTTGATTTTATTATGGAAGTTTGTTTTGACCTGGTGAAGTTGGCTTAGATTTTTCTCTTCTATTTTTACATTATCTATTTTGCATTTTTTTATTGTATTTATTTTAATGATGCGTTTTACAAGAAATCAATCAAATGGTAGGCCTAACACCAAATAAAAACAAGTTCCTCCTGGAGAATCTTTAAAACTTGTGAAAATAAGTGGGGTCATATTTTTTCTTTCTAAAAATTTGCTATTGTGCGTCGTATTTTGGCTGTCATTCAAGTCAATGCTTATTTTCCAATGTATGAATATTTGATTTCAATGAACATACTCATGCTCAGCACGGGATACTATGCTAGTGTCGTCTTATACTTTAAACTTTCTCACTAGATGAACTAAGGACAAAGAGAGTGTTCGTGCTAACCAAATAAACTGCCATGTAATACGAAAATAGCATATTTTCAGTCGGATACATCAATTAGCACAGCAGTAGCTAATATAAATAGAGATGCATTTTATGTTACCCAATAAACCTCTAAATATCAACAGGAAAAAAAATCTCTTGACTTGTAAGCAAGTTCATAAATTTTCACAATCATCCGCAAAATTCTAAGATAAAAAGAAAATTCACTACAGCATCAGATGCTTGCACACAGCCTTAACAACAATTAAAGAATACTGAATCATATCTAATGCAGAAAAAACCCACTTGGGAGTTGGTGGCATGGTATAAGGCGTGGTTTTGCTCCGCACATCTTGCATTCAAAACAGCCCTAAATTTGCCCGTTGAATGGTTACGTGGGTTTAGCGGGGGGACACCTGGGAGATTAGTCCTGTTGGGTCAAAGACCTTAGAAATATCCAAAGAAAAAAAAATCTTAAATTTCATGTTCGATTCAATTAGAATTGGATGAGAAAAAACAAGTTATGAAATATAACTAGGTTAATTGCCATGACTTCTCTTCTTTTTTTTTTCCTCTATATTTCTCACTATTTCCTTTTATTTGCTCCTAACCAAACAGGAACAAGAAAATGTAGGATTTCCTATCATTTGAAGTAGTCTCACCGTGCTTTCATCATTGACACTCTTGTGATATTTTTATCTCTTAGGGTGCACCATATTTATGTTGTTGGGGTTAGTCCAACTATATCTCCACAATTCTGAGTGTCATTTTGATTATTTTGGTGGGTCCTACCATTTCTTTCCATTTCGGTGGCCCGGCCCCACACATTTCCAACATGGTGTATCACCCCCTCATTGGTCCAAATAGGGCTTCAAACAGGGGATCGGACTCTACAAAAACAACCTAGAATGAACCCAACTATTACTACAGGACAGTCCCAAACCCCAAAACATTACTACAAGATAGCCACCTTGCTCCAGTTGAACATGATTTGGTCTAAAGTATAGGCTTTGAAAAATGGGGTTTATTGACACCCATTGAGCCATGGAAAATTTAATCTTTCCACAAATCAAGTCTCCATTAGTGCCGATTCCCTCGAAACATCTCACGTTCCTTTCCTTCTATATTTGCCAAATTACTGCAAGAAAGGTGAGCTTCCACATCTCCTTCCCCTTTTGTGACTCAATTGGAGATCTCTAGGCCATGTACAAGTCTTGAACATACTTTGGGAAGACGCAGTAGCAGTCAAACCAATTAATTACAGTGTTCCAAATCTTCGCAGCAATGTTACACTGCAGTAGTAGGTGGTCTTCACAGCAATGTAACACTGCAATGTCACATTGTTTCCTCATTCTCCAAACACATAGGGCGTGCATTGACCACAATCTTCCCTTTTCGTTTAAGATTGTCCATCGTGAAGATCCATCCTCGGAAAACTAACCAGCCAAACACCACAATTCTTGGTGCGGTTGAGCTTCCAAATGTTCTTTATCTGGCATCTCCTCTTTGTCCTTTTGGAAATGGTTGAGTAGAATGATGATACAGAGAAAGAGTTGTCTTTTGATGCTATCCAGATCTTGTTATCCTCCCCTTCTTCTGGGATAAGCATGTTTGAAAGAAGGTATAGTAGGGATATAAACTGCGTTTCCTCAATGTCCTTCAAATTTCTTCGGAATATGGGCTCCATATGACCTCGTTATTGTTGCCTTTACCAAAATAGCTTGACATTTGTTTCCTTTGTCAAAACGCAATTAAACAGATCTGAGAATTGCTTGGCCAACGACATCTCCCCTATCCATGTGTCTTTCCAAAAGAGAATCTTCTCCCCCGAACAAACTTGATATTATATGTTTTATATAAAGTTCTCCTTCACAGAAGTTATTAAAGGTTGTAGATTAGCGAAAGCACGGATCTAAATGAGTTGGCTGCTACAAACGCGATAAGGATTGCATTGGCTTGAATCGGGCACTAGTTGTGGAGATCTATGACTGTCTACAAGAGATTAGTCACATGTGATTAATTATTCAAGATCCAAGGGCAAGGATGGACACTCTGGATGTAGAAGATGATGATAGACAATTGTAGATCTAAAGGAAGAGAGATGAATAATTGAAAAGTTATATTTCAATTGATATCTCTCATGTCTATATATAGCCCTTTGGGGCATGAGTGATAAGATCTATATTCAAATTCGAATTGAGAGATGATAAGGATAATAGGTTGGATCAAATTCTCTTAATTTCAATTTGAATGGAGATATGATAAGGATAGAGAGTTGGATAAAACTCAAACTATTCTTATCTATATCACCATGAGATTCCTTGTGAGGGGTGTCTTTTTGTGAGTGGGGTCCACCCACATGTAAACACAAGTGGGCCCCATCACAAATGCCAACAGTTATCCCTTTCCATATCAGTGATAATCTATACCTGCTGTCTTTGATCTCCCATCCATCCCTTTGATTGCTGTATTTGGCCAACAAAACCTTCCTCCATAGGCCTTCTGATTTGTCTGCCAAACTCCAAAGCCATTTCCCCAACAATGCTTCATTCATTCCTCTTAAGGGACTTGATACCCAATCCTCCTTCTAGCGTTGATGAGCATACTGAAGACCAATCCAGTAGGTGGAATTTTCTTTCTTCACACCTCCCTTGCCAAAGAATGACCCTTTGCAGCTTCTCCGTCCCATTGATCACTGATATTGGCCATTTCAGAATTGAAAAGTAATAGTGTAGATTGGTCATTGTTGCTTTTATAAGGGTTATTCTACCTCCCATAGAAAGGGGTGTGGCTTTCCAAGTAGAGAGTTTCATTTCCATCCTCTCAACCACTGGATTCCATTCCGATTTCTTTGTCGGCCCTAGGCATAGGCGAAAGCCCAAGTAGTTGACTAAGAAAGTTCCCACTTTGCGGCCAAGGACAACTGCAAGCTGGCATAATGTCGAATCCTCGACTCTTATCCCAATCAACTATCTCTTGAAGAAGTTCATTTTTAATCCTTACACCACTTCGAAGTAGAAAAGGATAGCTTTTGCATTTCTAATTTGGTCCTCAGACGCTTCACAAAAGATGAGGGAGTCGTTGGCAAACTGTAGGAGGGGTACTGATGGGGCCGTGGGAGCCACTTTGAATCCAGTTATTAGGCCTTGGGCTCCAGCTGCTTTCACCATCCTGTTTAACGCTTCGACTATAGTTACAAATAGGAACAATGATAGTGGATCTCCTTGCCTCAACCTTCTTTGAGCATGAAAGAAGCCTTTTGGGGTACCGTTAATCATGATAGAGAACGAAGCTGAAGCTATGCATTCCTTGATCCAATTCCTCCATTTTTGATTGAATCCCATCCTCTATAGAAGTTATTGCAAAAAACCCCGGTCCACTCTATCAAAAGCTTTTTCTAAATCTAGCTTACATATCAAACCTGGTTTTCTTTCCTTGTCTCTTTCATGGACACACTCACTTGCTATGAGGACTCCATACAGAATTTGTCTTCCTTGTATGAAAGCTCCTTGCTCTTCTGATATGATGCATGACAAGATCTTCTGAAGCCTCGCCGCCAACACCTTAACTAGGATCTTGTAGACATTACCGATCAAACTAATGGGCCTGAAGTCCTTTACACCGATTTTCCATTTTCGGAATAACAACTATGAAAGAAGCTCCTATGCCCTTCGTTAACTTTCCTTTTTCGTGAAACTCCTCAAAGAACTTTTTTTTTATAATGGTAAGTTTTATTGCTACCAAAAATAGAAACAAAAACAAAGCCAAAACTAGCTTACAAACACGAAAGAAACAAACAAAAAAACGCAACACCTACTAAAGTACAAACAGATTAAACATAAAAAATACTATAATATTGAAAAACTCCCTCATTCGCTAGATCATCCGCCTCTATATTTTCCTCTCTTAAAACATGATGAAAAGTAGTCTCTAACTGTCTGGAAATATCTTGAATCCCCTCCACCCAATCCGCCAATCTCCAAGGATGAGAAATCTTCCCAAAACTCCACTGAATAGCTGAGAAAGAATCCCCTTCAATAATTTCTTTACATCTTCCCAAGCTTCGTAACTCACGACATCTTACTACAAGAACATAAACGTTTGCATCATTAGCATCTAACAAAACACAGGCCCTGAAAAACTCCTCAACACAGTTCCACTACAATCCATTATAACACCTCCAATACCTCCTTGATTTGGTTCGACAAAACTTCCATCAAAATTAAACATAAGGAGCCCCACAGGAGGAGACAACCAAGTAGCTTGGCGCTTATTTTTAGCATGTCGAACCCCTTTAACAACTGTTGCCCAAGATCTATTAATATCTTCTAAAGGCACCCCATCAAATTTCGTTTTCCTACTCACCAATTCTAATACAAACCAAACAACAGACTCTACCACTTCCTCCATAGATTTACTTCTATTTTTGAAGAGCCTATTATTCCTCTCCATCCACAATTTCCAAAGAGTTGCATATAAAACATATTTCAACAGAATTTTCCCGCACATAAACTTGCACCCCAAATGCCATTAACAAAAGAGATCATCAACAGACTGTGGCATGACCCATTGCACCTCAAACATATTAAGAAATAATGCCCATATTTTGCTAGCAAGAAAACAATGAATCATCAAATGATTAACAGTTTCCTCACCTTTTAAACATAAAGGGCACCCATTAACTATAACAAGCTTCCTTCTTCTCAAATTATCAATGGTGAGGATTTTATGCCACTGTGCTATCCAACAAAAAGCCAACACTTTCGGCGGAATAGATTTATCCCAGAAACTCTACCAACTTTCCACTTTATAAGAAGAGTTAGACAAAATATTAAAAAAAGACTTCACCGAGAATTTGCCTTTAACATCAGGCTTCCAAATTCTAGAATCACATCTACCAACTGAAATGTAGATCTAGCGGTGATCTGGATGATTTGGAAGGAAAAAAACTCAATATGTTTTAAAGGAATTGCAGTTAGTGAAAGCATTTTGGTGGAGAAATTGAAGTTTTTGGTAGCTTTTTGGGTGTCTATTCTCCCTTCTTTTAAGGGATACTCTTTAGACCAAATTGTGTATCATTCGAAAGAGGTAGCCTTTTCTATGACAGGGCCTTAGTTTGTCCTGTGTTGTGTTCTTTTGCTTTTAGTACTTTTTTCTTGTACCGTTTGCTCCTTTTAATGAAAGTAACCATTCTTTAAAAAAAAAAAAAATTTGAAATGTGGACCTTAGATAACATGCCAAGCAGACGAGTAAGGTCTGAAATTTCTCTCTGTTAAATCCCCGCTTAAGCCAAATTCCAAACTGCAGCACCATCTTCCATACTACAGCACCATCCAACAACTGAAAATTTTTTGCAACAAAAGCCTTTTGTCTTCTATCCAGCAAATAAAGGTTAGGAAAAAGAATATAAAGCACATTCTGCCCACACCATTCATCGTGCCAGAAACTGATTCTGTGCCCCATCATGAACCCTATAATGAATCTGCTGAATGAAATCCTCCTTATAGATATAATAGACTTCTAAAAGCCTTATGCATTAGATATCTTTCTTGGCACATCCCAACCATTGTTCCCCACCTTATAGTTTTGGATAAGAATCTAATGCCACAAACCTTGAGTTGGTTCTCCAATCCTCCAAAGCCACTTTCCAAGTAATGATTTGTTAACCTTAGAAATGGAACGGATGCCCAACCCACCTTGACCAGTAGGTTTACAAACTCTCTCCCACCTAACCAAATGATACCTCCTTTTTTCAATGGAATCATTCCAAAGAAAATGTCATTGAATTTTTTCAATCCGATGCATCACACTCCTCGGACATCTAAAACAAGACAAATAATATATAGGAACACTTGAGAGAGCTGATTTGAGTAAAGTTATGCCCCCTCCCCATAGACAAATACTTTCCCTTCCAAGAATTTAATTTTTTATCAATTCGCTCAATAACAGAATCCCGCAATTGCTTCTTTGGTAAGCCCAAGCATAAAGGTAGCCGCAAATATTTAAAAGGAAACTTACCAACTCTATAACCAAAACCAGAAGCTAGCGATGCAACATGACTTTCTACCATCTTGATGCCAAAGAACTCACATTTTCATAATTAATCTTCAACCCTGATAATAATTCAAACCACTTCAAAACGAGTTTAAGAGTCTCCACTTGGCCCATCGAAGCATCACAGAAAACAATAGTATCATCTGCAAACTAAAGGTGAGTAACCTTATAATCAACATTTTCAATTACAAAACCGGTGAGCAACCTAACTTGTTTAGCTCTCTCCATTAAAGCATGTAGAGCTTCTGCAACAATAACAAAAAGCATAGGAGATAAAGGGTCACCTTGCCGAAGACCTCGGCGCTCTTGAAATAACCATTAGGAGAACCATTGATTAAGACCGAAAAGTGAGCTGAAGAAACACATGTGTGAATCTAGTCTCTCCACTTTTTGCCAAAACCCATATTTTGATCATATATTGAAGTAAATCCCAATCCACCATGTCATAAGCCTTTTCAAAATCCAACTTACATATCAACCCAGGATGATGTTGGCAATTCCTTGAATCAACACATTCGTGAGCCACTATGATACTATCAAGAATTTGGCGTCCATCAACAAAAGCACCTTGGATTTATGAAATAATCTCAGGAAGTACTTTCCTTAAACGATTTGCAAGAACTTTTGCTAAAATTTTGTAGAGGCTACTGATCAAACTTATGGGCCTAAAGTCTTTAATTGAGATAGCACCATCTTTTTTAGGGACCAAAACAATAAAGGTTGCGCCCAACTCACCTGTTATAACTCCATTAACATGAAATTCGTTGAAGAACACTTGAAGATCCTCTTCTAGCAGATTCCAAAAGTTTTGAAAAAAGGCTAATGGAAACCCATCTGGACTTGGAGCCCGATCCCCACTCAAACCAAAAATAGCTTCCTTGATCTCTTGTTTAGAGAATTGAGCTTCAAGAAAAGAAACCGATGAAGTCGAAAGTTTGCGGAAAGAAATCCTATCCATCTTGGGTCTTACCCAATTAACTCCTCTATATAATTGCTTAAAAAATTGAACTATTTCTTTCTGTATATCTTTCTTATCCTCCCACACTCTTCCTCTAGCAAGAATAGATTTTATCCGATTCACACGACGATGAGCATTGGCAATAGCATGGAAAAATCTTGTATTCCGGTCACTTGCATGCAACCATTTATTTCTTGAACGCTATTTCCACTTAATTTCCTCTTGTAAAATCAGATTGCAAAAAACCTTTTTAAGAGACTTTCTTCGATCTCGATCCTCATCTAGATTTTCAGTTTCTGCTTTTGCATCAATTCTTTGAATATCAACAAACAGCTGATTCTTCCTCTCCCTTAAGTCACCAAAAACTTCCTTTTTCCAATCTTGTATTTTTTTTGGAGATATTTCAGCTTCTGAGCTAATTGGTAACCCATCCATCCTTTTACATTCTTTTCAACCGACCAATCTTTTACCTTATCTGTGAATCCTTTCTCGTAGAGCCAGAATAACTCAAATCTTCAAGGAGGAGGACCCCAATTTTCCATCATCGTTTCAAGTAATAAAGGGCAGTGATCCGATATTGGCCGGGTCAAAGCTTTTTGCAAACAGTCAGGAAATAAATCCAACCAATCTGAAGACAGCCGAAATCGATCAAGCCTAGACATCACTGGATCTGATTGCATATTAGACCATGTAAAATCTGTTCCGCTCAAAGGTAAATCAACAAGATCATGAAATCTAATAAAATCACTGAAAACCCTCATTGCAGGACTAATAGCATAACCTCCTTTCTTCTCATTTGGAAACCTAATGACATTAAAATCGCCTTCCAGAATCCAAGGACGATTCCATATACCTGCCACATGAGATAGTTCTGCCCAAAAGTCTGTCGTATCACCAATATTCGTAGGCCCATAAAAAGATGAAGCCGCCCATTCTGTATTATGACGAGCATCTTTCAAAAGGATAGAAACCGAGTGTCTCCCTACAAATTCATCCTTCTTTTGCCAATACACTTCATTCCAAGCTATTAAAATTCCCCTAGATTCACCTGTTGAAGGGCACATAACAAATTGACACTGGGGCCAAGGACAAACAGATCTGATAATGTTAGCATCTATAGCCTCCATTTTTGTTTCTTGAAAGAATAAACATTCTCCTTTACATGATTTAACTGCTTCTTTAATCACAACTCATTTTGACATAATTCATACCTTGAATATTCCAGGAGACTATCGTCGTGTTCCTAACAATTTCACACCCATATGATTTTCAGTAGTTGCTCATTCATAATTAACAGAGAAAGCCAATTTATTCAATTCCCTTTACGTTATGGATATTTTGTTGCTTTTCTGGGGTCCTTCACGCCAATACTTCTCCTCTTCCAACATTTCATGAATGAAACACCACATGTCTCCTAAAAGATCCTTCATGGAAACACCAAGCACTCTTGCAATTTCAATTAACTTTTCTTTGATGATCTTATTACCTTTTTCCTAATCGCAAACAGATTTGGATCTGTCCATTGCAATAGCCATTGTTTCCTCAACAGAATCCACCGCCATCAAAGCTCAGATTGATCAACACCATCCCCCTTATCATCTCCACTGAAGAAAGGTTCAAAATTTGAGCATTGATCTCCACAAAGAGCACCATTTTCCTTCGAATTAAAGTTCACATCATCATCTTGATTTGTTTGATCACCGAAGAATTGTGAGAAATTCTCACGTTGCCGACCCCCCTGTTGTGATGAATGATACTGTGTTTGAAAGATCATTCCCATCTCCTCGGCAAGGGTACTTTTGGAATTGTTATACAGATCAGGGGTATTTAGGTCCTTGTGCAATTTTCCAAAAATACCTTTAAGTGAAGGGCAACTTGAAAACTTTTGTTCTCCAACTTGTGTGTGACCACTTTCCAGATCCTTCTTCGAAGCTTTCGATTTTGTTTGATGCTGCAATAACGTCGTCCTCTTTCCTATTGTTTTTCACCAATGGGTGTGTGATCATCTGTCCATCGAAATCATCTCCCTTATTTTGGGTGTGAAATTTCAAACTAGAGTCGAAATCTCCTAAAAATTCGCCTGAGATTCTTTGATCAGACTCCGCATCAAAGGCCGATGAAAGTTCCCGCATAACAGTCTCCCGATGACAAGAATCCAGTGATTGAATCCTCCCCATACTCCTAACCTTGTCTTCCTCTTGAATAGAGATGGAGAATCTAACCTCTTCAACATCCAGAGATAAAAATGCAGGCATGCGTCTTGTAGGATCACGCAAGATGAGTAAACCAACCCTATCGATCCTCTGTTTTTTTTATTGCTTTTTCTTCTATCTCCATTACTACCCCCAAGCAATCATTACAGCATTTGAACACCGACACATCCCATGCATGGAGAGGAATTCCCACCAGTTAAACCCAACAAGGCTTTAGCTCTGGTCCAATGACATCTGTCCACCTATCTAGTCTTCTAAGAGGACCTTTATTCAGAGTACTGCCCAGTTGGACCGTCTATGAAAAATCCTCCTGCTAAAGGGTCAAACCCAAAAACAAAGAGAATTGAGTCTTTTAACCTCTACTTGAATACCTTTAGCTGAGAAGAGCCAGTTCTGAATATCTCCTTTTAGTCACATTCATTTTATTCACTGTTGCGACAAAAGAGAGAAGAGCATCTTTTTTCAAAGACGAAGCCATAAAATCTGGGATCTTAACAACCTTATGGTCGTGTTCTTCTTGAATCCAAACCATGTCTCTTATATGATTTGCCTTTCTCTCCGCATTGGAATAGGAACCCGATCCTCCCCTCATGATGCAGAATGGGCTACCATAATTCCACTGGTCCCAGTCCCACCCAACATAGTTTTAGAATATTTATTTTTTTAGCAGCTTCCTAATTTTATTGTAATTAGGATTAACATTCTAATTTATTTGATTTCCTAGTTTGATTAGGATAGCTTCTATTATTAGATTAGGTTTTCTTAGGCCCTAAGTTACTTTGCCTATTTATATTACATTGTAGAGATGATAATCTCAGATTTGGAGTTGAATAAAATTGGGATTTTCCCTGGGAGAGGTTGTTCCTCATGTTGGAAACCTCTGCGGAAATAATTTGAAGTGTCTTTGACACATGCTTTAGCATCTACGCAAATTAATATTAAATTTTACTTTACTATTATGATTGGTGAAGAACTTTTGCCAAAAAATTCTTTTTAATTTGCTTCTATCAAGAAATTTCACCTTCCGAACCACTATCCATCTTCTACCAATCAACCTTCCATTAAAAATTATGAAAGAGAATCCCCACCCTTCCTGTGGCCCTTCTCGACCGGAATGAAGATATCAATCATCCTTCCCACCCTGAAACACATTGCATTGCTTCTAGTTTAGCCTTTAGAGATTTGCTCTGGAAGGTTGGATATGAAAACTGTGAAGGACTTGTCTCTCAGCCTTTGTATTTGCGCAAGTAGGGGTGATCTGGTTTGCTGCATCTTAGAGTAAAACCTACCTTCTCCTCTTTTGTAGTATCAAAGAGATTGCATCCTAACGTTGACTTTGTTTGCTTGTATTCAACTATGATTGTCTATCAATCTGGTTAAATCCATAGTCCATGCCTAATATTTTGCAAGCACTTAAACTATTGTTGTTCTATTGGTGATGTTTCACAGATACAATGAGCAATTTATCAATTGGAAAGTTTCAACCCATCTTTTGTGGTGGCAATGTTAGAAATGTGCACATAAATCAATTACATGTACATCAGGATCTACTCGTTGGGATAATTTGAGTTATCTGTAAGAGGTAGCTATTGTGCTCCTTGCCTTGACCAACTATGCGTACATGGTGTTGCAGGTGATTGGATTTGCACTTCACTTAGTGTGGGCAATTGAGTTCTGAAATATGTTTATTTATATTTTTATGTGCGACAAATCCAACGGTAGGCCTGACTTGCATTGAATAAAACCTTGATACAAATTAAAACAAAGCAAGAACGTATCAAAGCTATTTCAATTTCACAGAACTATTCCAAACTCATTTCTCCACATCACAATCAAAAGGGAGAATAGGGTAAGCCTAGAAAATCGCAAACATAATAGAATCAATTATTACCTAAGAAGAGACGTCAGCAGCAGTGAAAATAAGGCCTGCAGTTATGCTATTAGTGAGCACAGGACATGCTTTAAAATCTGATTAGGGCGATAGTGCCCATATAGTTATTTCGATTTTAATAGATAGGTGGCTCCACGGGGAGCCCAATAATTTCTCTAAGCCAAACAGCCAAAAGGGTATTTTAACATTTACTTTTAAGTTAAAAAAATATTTTTAACTCCTTTAGTTTTCATTTTTTTAATTTTAAAAGCAACTTACATGCCGGGACGAATAATTGGACGAATCGAACAAATTGGACAAATTGACCGAAATCATAAAATTCAGACCGAATCAGACGAATTGGAACGAATCTGGGACAAATAATTATAGGGGTCCTGTTCGTTTTGGTAGAGCGAACGAACAGAAATTATTCGGAAATTTCGGCCGAAACAAACCGAATTTCGTAACAATGGCATGCACACGCATACACACATTGATCGAATCACATAATCCTAATATGGTGATTTGGGATTTTTTTTTAAATTTAAAGAGCTCAAAAAACTTTACTATTGGTTTATTTTGTTCAGGTAACATTGATATCTTTAACATATTGGACTATTATTGAAATATTATTAATTTTATGTTGATACATGTCAATGTTCTTTATATGATTTTATCTGGCTTTCTTGCCACTTTGTTGATACTACTATGATGTAAGATGGATTGATTATGAATGGTTACTTATTCTTCTTATTTGCACATTTTCTTAATATTTATTTTACTTTTTTACAAAAAAAACCCTATTATTTGCTCAATGATTTACTAGCAAAACATGCCCGTGCTTATCGCGGGCAATCTAATTTACAATATTTAAAAATGGTAAATAATTTAAAATAATTAATTTTTTATTTTGGACTATATTAAGATGTTAAAAATCTCAATCAAATTCAATCACCTATAATATTAACAAAAAAAAATATAGCTGGTTAATTTCAAAATCAAAGCACTTTATATTGCTAGCATCCTAAAACTAATGATTGACTTCGAAGGTGAGTTGATGGCCATGTTAAAATTATTCTAATAAAAGTAAGGCTCAATGATAAAAATAAAAATTGAAATGAAAAAAGAAACCCACAAAACAGATTTATGAAAATTCATTTCTAGAAAAATTAAAGGAACCATCATATCCTAAAAGACAACAAAATTCATAACTACAAAAAAGTAACAAAATATAAAAACATAAAGAAATGAAATTCCATAGAAAGCCCAATAATAAAATACATTCAGTTTCAACAAAGGAACCTAACCGAACCTATTACCCAAAAGCCAAACATCTAAGTTGAAAATAGAAATGAAAAAAATATATAAATCCATTAAAACCCATCATCAAGGAAATTAAAAGAACATGTTGAAACTAAAAGAAGTAATAATTAATAATAAAAGTAACCCACAATGTAAAGCAACAAAGTCCATACAAAATATACAACATTGAAATGAAAATACAAGCACAACATAGTTTGAAGATCCATAGAAAAATCCCATAATATAAGCAATTTAAAACAAACAAACAATGGGTGCAGATCATCAATCCTATTTTCTGTAGGAATGCAGATCAATCCTATTTTCAGCAGCAATTCTCAGTAACACAATGGGTGCAGATCTATCCTATTTTCACAGACTACCCCACTGATCGAATTTTGTTCAATTGGAAGGAGCTCGCTTTCTCGTAAACAAGGGTCAGGGCAGTCCTAGTATACTCATTCTTCTGGTTTCCATGTAGCTAAGTGGATTGTTATGTTCGGGGATTTACAGATTTGTACTTTTGCTTGTTTTTACCTATGTCCAGATCAGTATAATCATTTTGTACCGATTTCTTTTGTGCTTTTAATGAAAGTTACCATTCAAAAAAAAAAAAAAAGCCCATGAAGATCGAATATGCAAAAACAAAAAAACTGAAACATAAAAAAGAAAAAAGACACAAATTCAATAAGTCCATCACTAGAAAAACTAAATGAACCAAATGAAATTGAAAATTTTTATAAAAAGCCACCATTAAAAAACAAAAAAAATTAACATAAAAGAGAAAAAAAGAGAAAAGTTAAAGCATAAACAAATAAATTTCTCTCGTCGGTATGTGCTCCTACATCCATTAATGGTGCTGGAGAAAAAACTAGGGAAGGATTTCCTTCTCATGTAACTGGATTTTGTACCGATGATATCTCTTTCTTAGATTTTGCTTTGGATGCGGGTGCATGGGATACACCTAGCACTGATGTTAGAGGAGCAAGTGGAAAAAGGGCTTCCTGCATCTAACAATAGACTTAATGTTGAAGCTAATCCATCAACTTCTGACTTGGATGTGGATGAAATCCACAAGGTTGAAGAAGTGGAACACCCACTCATTCTAAGTGGAGACAAAGAGATCCATTTTACCTATTTGGCATGTTTGTTGGCAAAATGGACTGCAAGTAAGGACCCAGTACTAGTTGTTAATGTCAAAATAAAGGTATTCTGCTGATGTTTTTGTGTTATATGATCGTGTGGTCTATGAATTGGTTATAGGGTCCTAAAGTAGAGGGTAATTTTAGTAATCCAAGATAAGATAGCTGACTAGGTATCTGTGTAAGAATTTCTGTTCTGGGGTTTACATATACACATAATTGTTGTTATAATTGAAATTGAAAAGGATTAGTTATGGAAAAGAATTGAGACTGATTAGTCGTAGATTAGTCGAATATCAATTTGATCTCCTTATGTCATTAACGCAACCAAATTGGAGATCAAAATCCAAGAACCATTCATGAATTCACAGTCATTAATGCTTCCAATTTGCTCTGAATTTTGGATTCTGTGACTGAAAATCCATTTTTCTCTTTCAATAGAAAAACAGGGGAAATCTTTTATTTAGATGTTGTGTGTTTTGAAATATAATCAATCTAAGAGAATAAATGCTTCCAATTTGCTCTGAATTTTAGATTCTGTGACTGGAAATCCATTTTTCTCTTTCAATAGAGAAATAGGGGAAATCTTTTATTTAGGTGGTGTCTGTTTTGAAATATAATCAATCTAAGAGAAAAACAGGATCCAATCAAAAGAAATTCATTCTTATCAGTTTTTTGAATTGGAAAAAAAAAAACACACACACACATTTTGTTGTCATGCATCCTTATTTTACAATGATCCCGAAACCGCCGATAATTTTATTTGTGTTGAGCTAATCGTCATCATTATTCATGTTAAAAAATAATCATTCCAAGCCAAGGAAGTTCATATATTTAATTAAATTCTATTCTTTTGCAATGTTTCTCGACCGGGGTTAAGCAATTCCAATTCAAGCAATAAAGTACGTATGAGTTTAGATACAAAATTGTGAATTTTGGCAGGCATTCACCTGAGGATGTTAGTGCTTCTCTTTCTTCATCAGACAAGAAAATTATGACCAACAGGAAGGAGATCATGAAGTGATATCAGTTGTTTTGGAGAATTTTGAGGTAGTCTTCCTCGCCCATTTGAAAGAATTGTTCTCTGTGATGTCATTGTTTCTGCATAATTCATTTCCAAATGAGAAGCCTTAATATGTACATTCTTGGAACTTAAGTACCTTTATTTTCTAAAATATGGAAAGGCAAAATTAATGTTAATTGAAAACCATTAATTAGTTCAGATCGACTCATGAGATCAATGGTTTGCAATGAGTAAAGTTGTGATATTCTTGAATATATGAATCTCGAACATACAAACATTTTCATGAACATGACTTTAAATCACAAGTCGCTACACAATGGACATTTTAAATGAAATGATGACATGTCATGAGTATTTTTGTACTATCGACAATTTTCTCTGTGTTTCTTTACCTCGTTTCTTCACAAGTAAATGGTCTGTTGGGTCTAGTTTAAAGATAAATCATTTATGTTATATTGGTCGGTTGCATTTCAGGGCAGAAATTTGTGTAAGGAAACAAAGATAGCTGGACTCTTCAAAATTTCAAAGCAAATAGAGCTCAGAATCTCAAGAAACAGGCCAAGAAAGGTCACTGTCTAGCACTTTCCGACAGACTTGATGGGCACTTCTGAATAAGCCAGACTAGCACTAATGGACAAGGTTGTTGCATACTACTGAGCAATTCACAGCCACTACTGAGCGCGGCATATGCATTGCACAACCGGGCTCATGGCGACCACAACTGACGTTGACTTAACCCCTTCCAAGCGACAATTCCAGGTAGTTATGCACATTGCATGCATTCCACGCCCACAACCGACCCACATTTATACCTTTTTTTACTGCATCCTACTATTGGGCAACTCCAGAAAACTGTTCGGAAGTGAAGAACAATGCAGTTGTGGTGCCTAACTACCTCCACTCTCCCACGACTTGCAACTGTTCCATCTTCCTTGAAACCTATGAATAGGGCATTTAAGGTAGTCTTTATCATCAAGCATCGTCTATACTTGACTCGAAACTCTGTCCAAACCTCACTAGCAGCTCTACTTCTCCAAAGACAAGGTAACAACTTTCGAAAGTACAATTGGATATCCATAACAAGGTTCTAATGCCGTGATGTGATCGTGCCCCAAGTGTAGGGTTGTCACGATTATAGTAATAACCGGTGAAACTGAGTCGATCCACAGGGATCCAATGATCGCGATGTACTTATCCTATTGGAAAACTAGTGCCGGCCTATCAAAACTCTATAAAAATCACAAATCCTACTTTGATTAAAAATTAATTACAGATCTGAATAAAATTAATTACAACCCGAATTAATTTAAAAAAAATCCTAAACTAGAAACCTAGTCTAATAAAACTATACTAAAAACTGCATCCACCATAAAAATAATCAGAAACCAATTGGAAATGTTAAAAATTCAGAGATAATTAAATTGAAATTCAAAATTGAATGAGAGCTTTGCAATCTAAGGGTTAGGGTTCAATTGTTTTCTAAATACTGAAAATATGGGCGATTTCATTAAAGACCCAAAATCTGAAAAACCAGATTTATTAATATTTAAGAAATTTTCAGAAATACTCTAGTCACCTTCGAATATTTTCAGTATTTAGCAGCCTTTAAGCATGCAATATATCATTAAAAAATCAGGCATCAAAAAGACATAAATAAAGAAAATAGATTAATAAATTAAAAATCAGATTTTAAATTAAAATTGTTCACACATAAAATCAATCAATAAAAATAAATCAATTTACACCCTTTCTCCTTAGATTACAAGTAGACAATTACCCCTCCATCCTTCTTCATCACCAAAATTAATTTTTCCTTTAGCCTTCTACAATAGGTGAGTGAGTGGGGGAGAGAGAGAGAATTAGGAGAGAAAAAATGACGTGAGGGAGAGTATAGATGAGAGAGATAGAAAGAATGGAAAGAGATTAATGGGAAAGAGAAGAATGCACGTGAGAGAGAGAGTGGAGAAGTTTGTTTCTTTTTTTTTTTTTTTTTTTTGAAATTTCTCTAACTTGGACTCCTTGAATTTTGGATCCTGAGCAACTGTTATGACTTTGAAATTAGATTCATTATCTCTATTTTTTTGTTGCACAAAGCCGTTTTGGGGCTCTTCAATCCTTTTGAAGCTTTTCACTTGGGCCCCATTATTATCTCCTTGATTTGGCTTGATTTTCTGTTGAAAATGGCCCCACTTTGACAAAATAATTTAAATCTGAAGCTCCAGATTTTGTTGCAACTTGGGAGAGGAAGTGTTGGACGTGTGATGCAGGAATCATGTGATGTCCATTTCCTGGTTCTCCTCTTGATTTGAAGATTTGAAAGATTTCAAATCTTGGGCAGTTTGGAATCTTGCTTGTATACATCTGTGGAATACCTGAATACAATGAACTTGGACTCTTTGGATGACACCCAAGATTCTGCTATCTTTCAAACTCTCCTTCCAACTATCTTCACTTTGGCCCACTTCATCCTAAGAGAAATAATTCCTGAGATTTCAATTTTTGCAACTCCATTGGGTCCCACCTTGGCCGCCCCTACCTTAGGATTTGCACCCAATGTGGGTGGGTCCATGGTGGGTCTTCTTCAATTATTCTTCTTATTTGATCATCTTCTTAATTCTTCCTTCTTGTGGGTCCTGGTTTCTGGATTTCTACAAAACAATTAAAACTAGCTAATTCAGAAAGAATAATTTTTATTAAAAGGAATGTTGTTATGCAAAATTTGATAATTTCACCAAGACATGCATTTTAATGAGATTTTCACTTAAATCCAACCAGAAGGGTCTAATTGCATGATTTTGTGAAAATCTATGAATTCAATGCATTTTGTTTTAATTAAGTCCACAAGTTTATTTGAATTAATTAATTAAAGATGTGATACTGTGAACTTATTTGTTTTAATTCAATGCATTCTATGGTTCGCGTTTTTGTTTTCAAATCTTTAAAAAAATGTACCAAAATTTTGGGTGCCTTCTGCAAGTGTATACATCAAATCAAAATTTTAATGCTTTATGATAATGCCATGAAAACAGAATTCTCCCTCAGAATCTCCAACTTTCCTAGATTCGGGGAAAATACAAGTCTCCTCTTAAGGCTACTATGACGGCTTTCGTACTACTATTTTTTCAAAGGCCGTGAGATGCATCTTTCTTTTTATTTTTCTTTTTTTTTTCTTTTTTAACACACACATGTGACTGTGCAATGCCTTAGTCCCTTAAGCTTTCTAATTAACCCATGTAACAAGCTTTCGGCCGATGACTCCCAATACAGATGTCTTTAAGGCACTAGGTATATAAATACCCCTAAGGGCTTACTGGCTCAGGTTAAAAAGGCTAAGAACCCAAACTAGTCACACAACTTTTTATTCTTTTCAAGACTTATAACTAAACACTTTTTTTAAACACCTATTTGTGCATCCCTTATCATTTTTTTATTTTTATTTTTTAACCGGTCCCCAACAATAGGTAGCCCTTTTAAATTCGCCCAAATTAATTCACCTGTTTTGGTTTGCCTAACCTTACCAATGAACCAGGAGACTCATATGGCCAAATTTCAGAAAGTCGTCTCTTTTTCTCTCTCAAAAGAACTTTGACAATGACACTTTAATCTTTTTATCAAAGACTTTTGAAATGATGTACACGTGTTACTGTGAAAAACAAAGTTTTCTATTCTTTTTATCTTTTAAAAAATAGTGAACTATCATTTTACTTCCTACCAAACATTTTGAAATTACAAATTGCTAGACATCTTCGAATAGTCAAGTTCTTTTGAAAACCCCATTTTTTGGTTTTTTTTTTGAAAAAAACTATGCACAAAGGAAAAAAAATCTGTCTAAAATTGGACAAGTGTGCTTGTTCCACACACCCACACCACCCCCCCCCCCCCCCCCCCCCCCCCCCCGCCAACCTAAGATAAACATCGTCCTCGATGTTATGTATGAAATGTAATAAATACGAAAATGTAACATGATGAATAAATAATCACGGAGGTAAACTGGAAGAGGGTACCTGGGAATGTGATCCGGTCTTCTTCCTGTCCAAGGTTAGACAAAATACACAAAAAGAATGATAACAAGAAAATATATACATATTGTACAAAGGTGTGGGCGACTATCAGATCCAGCGCCGTTCAGTCCTGATAGACAAGATTTACCAGAGGTATGACTTCATCATGAGGCACACTGGCCTCCAAGAATGGTTTTACTATTTCTCTATTAACTTTGAAAAGCTCACCATTCTTTTGGTTTTCCAACTCAACTACCCCATATGGAAAACATGTTTCACAAAGTAGGGACCTCTCCATCTTGATCTTAATTTGCCCGGGAAGAGATGAAGTCTAGAATATAAAGAATGACCTTTTGTGATGGATAAAATGTTTTTCTTAAGATATGTTTATCATGAAAGAATTTTGTTTGTTCCTTATAAATTCTAGCATTTTCATATGCATCATTACAAATCTCTTCCAATTCATTTAATTGAAATTTCCTTTCAGTCCCAGCTTTCTCCATATCGAAGTGAAACTATTTAATCGCTCAGTATGCTTTATGCTCTAATTCCACCGGAAGGTGGCATGCTTTTCCATAGACTAGTCTAAAAGGAGACATTCCTATTGGAGTTTTAAACGCTGTCCTATATGCCCATAACGTATCGGTAAGTCTAAGAGACCAATCTTTGCGATTTGGGTTTACAGTTGTCTCTTTTGATTTCCTGATTCGATACTTCCACTTGGCCACTTGTTTGTGGGTGATAAGGGGTGGCCACTTTATGAGTAATATCACATTTTCAAAACAAGGCCTCAATTCTGTGGTTACAAAAATGAGTTCCCCCATCACTTATTATTGCACGTGGAGTTCCAAATCAAGAGAAGATATTCTCCTTTAGAAACTTTTTTGCTGTGTTAGCATCATTCTTTCTACATGGAATAGCCTCCATCCATTTAGAGACACAATCAACACCCACTAGGATATAAAGAAAACCCAAACTAAAAGGGAATGGTCATAAAGTCTATCCCCAAAACATCAAATAATTCCACTACCAAAATTGGGTTTAATGGTATCATATTTCTTCCTGAAAACTGCCCAATTTTTGGCAACGCTCACATGCTTTGCAAAATTAAAAGACATCTTTAAAAAGTGACGGGCAGTAAAATCCACATTGCATAATTTTAAAAGTAGTCCTTTTAGGTGAAAAATGACCTCCATATGCATGTGAGTGACAAAACGAGATAACACTATTTTGTTCATGGTTAGGCCCACATCTCTTAATAATTTGGTCTGGGCAACACTTAAAGAGATAAGGGTCATCCCAGAAAAAATTTTGAACTTCAGCGAAGAATTTCCTTCTATCTTGTTGTGACCAATGTTGTGGAACCGTGCCCGGAACATGATAGTTTGCTATGTCCGCATACCATGGGGATTGAGAAATAGAAAATAAATGTTCACTAGGAAATTGGTCCTGTATTGGTGTAGGCTCTAAAAAAACAGAGATGACAAGTCAAGATAGATAGATGGTATGCCACTACGTTTTCTACTCTCTTTTTGTGACATATTTCTAAATCGAACTCTTGAAGTAGTAGGATCCATCTAATCAATTTGGACTTAGCACATTTTTTGGAAAAAAGGTATTTAAGCACAGAATGATCAGTGAAAATAATGATTTTTGATCCTATTAGATACGAGCGGAATTTGTCCAATGCAAAGACTACTGCCAATAATTCTTTTTCAGTAGTGGAATAATTAATCTGTGCATTATTCCATGTTTTGCTCGCGTAATATATTACGTAAGGATTTTTATCCTTACGTTGTCCAAGGATTGCTCCAATTGCATAGTCGTTGGCATCACACATTAATTCGAAGGGCATGTTCCGATTTGAAGGTTGCATAATATGAGCAATTGTCAGCATGCGTTTTAGCTTAGTAAAAGCCTCTCGACATGCTTCAGTCCATTTAAATTCTGCATCTTTCAATAGAAGGTTGCTTAGGGGTCTAAATATAGAACTGTTGTCCTTAATAAACCTTCTATAGAAACCAGCATGTCCTATGAATGATCTTACATCCCTTACGGTCTTGGGTATGGGTAGATTGACAATCAAATCTATCTTAAAGTTATCGACCTCCATTCCTTTGGAGGAAACTATGTGACCTAAGACTATTCCTTGGCGAACCATGAAATGACATTTTTTCCAGTTAATTACTAGGTTATTTTCTTCACATATGATAAGGACTTTCTCAAGGTTACTTAAGAAATCCTCAAATGAATCTCCAAAGACGGAGAAGTCATCCATAAAGACTTCAAGAATCCGCTCCACCATATCGCTAGATATGCTTAACATGCATCATTGAAAAGTGGCTGGAGCATTACATAGTCCGAATGGCATTCTTCGATAAGTGAAGGTTCCAAATGGACATGTAAAGGTGTTTTTTCTCTTGGTCTTCCGGTGCTATCTCAATTTGGTTGTAACCGGAATACCCATCCAAGAAGCAATAGTATGAGTGGCTTGCTACCCTTTCTAAGATTTGGTCGAGGAAGGTGGAGAAAATATTCCTTACGCGTGACCGCATTTAATTTTCAGTAGTCAATGTCCACTCACCAACCAGTGGGTACCTAGGTTGGGACAAGTTCGTCGTTTGAATTCTAGACTAAAGTGATCCAGGCTTTCTTTGGAACAACTTGGGTAGGGCTAACTGATGAGTCCTGAAAAGAGCACATTTTCATACACATTTTGGACCATTTTAAGGGCTTATTGATATTAAAGAGCTTTATTTAGTGTCAAATCATGTTTTGATGCATTCAGGGTCCATTGTAATGCATTCATGCATAACTTGCTCAAAAATCACACTTTTTGCATAAATTCATGAAACCTGCCATTTTTGGAGATTTATTTTTGGAAAGTCGGTTATTTTGGGTGCATTAAGTAGGGTCCCATGCATCATCTATTTATATTCCTTACATAGAATTATTCTTGAATCCATTTGTTTTAATTTGTATAGGAGATATCAAGAATGGGAACCACATTGGTGAAATTTGAGAGAGATCAAGGGTAGGACATCTTTCATGGTGGACCCACATATCTTGGTATTTTTGGAGAGTTTGAAAAGTCAACAATGGAAAGCCAGTTTTGTAATTTCAAGTTCAAGAAAGAAATTCAAGAAAGAAAAATGTGCTAAAAGAGTTGACGAGTCAATCAAAGAAGCTTGGAAGCAAACCAAATATGGAAGGGGAGTCAAGAAACAAGGAAAGAAATATCTGAAGATCCCTTTGGACGTCCACATGGGTCCCACACACCTCATTGCACAACTAGTATTCTCGGATTTTGCAGGGGTAGCAAGATTAAAATGGTCATAACTCTTAATCCAGCCGTCGGATTGGTGCAAGCCATACACCGTTGGAAAGCTCTTTTCGAGTAGATATCTTTAGAACCCAAGATTCTATAAATAGGAGCTAAAAAGAGGAAGATATGGCCTCTGAAAGTTGGTTCTATAATTTCTACTCGTGATTGCAATTTTGCACATGGAAAGCACCGAAAATCTCTCACTCACCTTGCTATTTCTTTGAAGATTTGTTGGCCAAGGAAGGAACTTGCCATACAAAGAAGATTACATGCCACAAATTTGGAGCAAAGAAGGAAAGAAAGAGAACAAAAATCTATAAATTGAAGGCATAACATCCCTCTCCTCTCATGGAAAGATAGACCAACTCTCTGTAGAATTACTACTACACTCCATCTTCTTCCTCTCTCTTTCTCTCCATTGAAGTTTTCAAGGAGATTTGGCTGGAAATCACGATACACCCTTGGGTTTTTCATCTAGAAGAGGCTTCTCATCCTAGTATGTAATTGTTTTTGTTTATTCTTTTTTAATCTTATGTAAGACTTTGTATATTAGTAAAATTGTTACTTACTATTTCAATTTTTCTTTCTTATCCTTGGGTGATTGGTGCTTGTTTTATGTTTCTTTTCTTGTTGGTGTTTGGACTAACGACGCAAAGGCCCTAAGAGCATGATTCAAATTATAACCCCGCTTAGAAAAGAATTTTAAAAGAGGAGAATACACTTCCACACATTTAAATTTATGTCCTTCCACACATTTAAATTTTTGTTAAAACCACACATTTACTTTTCTTGTTTTCACCACACATTTAAATTCTTGAACCTTTTGTTTAATGTCTTTATTTTTATGATCAAATTCAATTTTACGTTTATTTTGTTCATAGTTTATGGTTGGAAGTAGTGATCATTTTGCATGCATTGAATATGGTGGAATCTCTTTCATGTTTAAGTGGCCGAGGAATCTAGTTCAGAAAAAAAAATGATTTGGATGATGATATTCGGCTAAACATAGTGCTAAATTTCGGATCGTGCATATAAATAGAACTTTCTACACAATTTCAGCAAAACTGCAGAAACAGTTTTTGGCAAAATTTTCGAAGTGGGTAGACCAATCAAATCATGGTATTTTTATGTGGAATTTGGGGAAATTGAAGTTCAGAACGTGGTCTATCACGTCCCAAAATTTCAGATAAAAAAGATTTCAAGTGGTTGGTGAACCAGTGGCTTGAACTTGGCATGTTAGGCTACCTTCGTGCAAAATTTCTGCACAGTTTCATTTTTTAGGTCGTGTTTATGCATTCATATTTCATTCATTTTAATTCATTTTTCACTTCCACTTTTTATTTGATTCATGAATCATTATAGTTTAAATTCCAGCCATTAAACTCAGTTTTAGGTTGCATTAGATTAGGAGAAATCATGCATAAAAACAGCCCAGCATACTAGTTTTCCAAACTTAGAAACTTTTTTAGGATAGCATGCATCACATTGCATTACTAACTTTCTAACTTAGGTTTCTTTTGTTTCTAGTTTAGTTTCTTAGTTTTATTTTTGGTACTTTTTATTTTTGATGTTCTAACTTGTGTGCTCTTTTGTAGTAATTTTAGTTTTTAGTTTAGAACTTTTAGATTTAGGAAGTTCTCTTTTCATTGGATTGTAATTAATTTAATTTTTGGAAAGTAGGAATGATGGTTGTAACTTTTCTAGTTTATTAGGCTAGATTTAGATTTTTAACTTAGGGCAGGTACAAGTTGAGAAGGAACCTTAGTTTACATTGCTCCCTATGGATAGACCTGGTCTTAGCAGTTTATTACTACATCGCGGCTCTACACTTGGAGCTCAAGATCACTAACCCATTGACTATCCGAAATTGGATAGATTATACCCACATCTAGAAGTTTAAGCACTTCAACCCTAACCACTTCTTGCATTGTTGGATTGAGTTGGCGTTGCATCTATCTAGAGGGTTTTGCATTTTCCTCTAAATATATGTGCACATGTAATGGTCAATGCCCTTTATAACAACCACGGTCCATGCTATCGCATCTTTGTGCTACTTAAGTATATTCAGAAGTTGGATCTCTTGATCCTTATCGAGGTGTGATGAAATAACCACTAGGTACATGTCATCCTCCCTAAGTATGCATATCAGAGATCCAAAGGAAGGGGACTCAACTCAAGTTTGGGCGGCCTCACCTGAGAAGGAAGAGAATGAGTACTAATTGGTACGAGCTCCTCAAACTTAGATTTCCATTTTGTATTGACTATGTTAACAGTGTCATGTGGGGTGTCTATAAAATTGGACACCCGCCTTTCTTGATCACATAGTGCATGAGCACAAAGTCACCACCAATTTGGTATCGTGACTCATTAAAGCGAAAGGACTCTCCGATCAAGAGGTTCTTTGAGATCTACGAAAATCTAGGTTCTCCAGGTTCATCCAGACCATCTAGTCTAATGGCGGAAAGCGGGAATAATAATAATAATAATAATAATAATAATAATAATAAGAACAACAACAACAGTAATAACAATGATAGAAATGAAAATGAAAATGAAAATGAAAATGGAGTGGTTAATCAAATGGGAAGGTCTTTATGTGAATACCTACAACCTACTAGGACCACCACATCTTCATGTATGGTTGTCCTAGCCATTGCTGGAAACTTTGAAATCAAGCCGCGTGTAATCCAACTATTGCCAAAATTCCATGGTCTAGATTCGGAAAGTGAGTACCTTCATTTAAATGAATTTGAGGAAGTGTGCGCTACTCTCCTTTTGTGCAATGTTAGGGAAGATGTTATCAAATTTAGGTTATTCACCAAGTTCCAGCTCAAGTGCAAGACACAAACCGAAAGCTACAGGGATCACCATTAAGGAGAAGCCGATTCAAAGGAATCGAACCACATAACTATCATCCTATGGCATCTGAGTGATCTGAAACTGATGATAGGAATAAAATTAGGACTTTGAATATAAATATATATATATTTTCTTCGATATTGGATCTTTGCTTTGTCTGTTAAGGGGTATGCCCCTTTAGGAGGGTCTTTTTAACCATGCTGGGTTTTAGACCTCCTCTTCTGTACTTTATTTTTGAGAAATGAAGAACTAACTTACTCTTCAAAAAAAAAAAAAATATTTAGGTTATTCCCCTTCCCTTTGAAAGAAAAAGCCAAGGCGTGGCTACATTCCCTTAGGGCTAACTCAATTACTACTTGAAATGATATAGTCCGCGAAATTTTGAAAAAATTCTTCCCACCTCATAAGACCAACACTTTAAGAAAGCACCTTATGAATTTCAAGCAAAAAGAAAAGGAGTCTTTCTTTAAGTGTTGGGAACGGTTCAATGAGCTTCTACTAGCATGCCCAAATCATGGATTCGAAGTTTGGGCATAATTGGGCTCTTTTATGATGTATTAACATCAGACATGCGCCAATTCATTGAGATAATGTGTAATGAGGACTTTTTCAACAAAGATCCCGATGAGGCATGGAAATATCTTGATCCTCTTGCGGAAAGTGCTCAAAATTGGGACACATCTGATGGGACCGAGCACTTAAAACAATCAAATCACTCTAAGGGAGGGGGAATATTGTACCGGGTGTCCAATTTTTATGACTATTTTTTATTTATTTTTTGGACCTAAAAAGGCAAATAAACTAAGACCAACCTAGAAAGCTAAGTTCGCAAAAAGAATTCTGGACTTTCCAATTTTTTAGGCAATTTCCTTGCCAAAAAGCCGAAATTGGAAGGTTTCACCCCACAAACTTCTTCTGAAAATTCCAGAATATTTCCAGCAACTTAGGTGACTCAAAAGTGATAAAAAACAGTAAATAAATTAATCCTAAACCCAAAAAAATTACAATAATAAACTACCTAAACTAGTTACCAAAAGGACAAGAAATCAAGGCAATTTTCATGAAAAAAAAATGAGATTTTCAAAAAAAAAAATCAGCGAGAATTTTATTTCAGATCTGAAGTTAGCCAACTTTATTTGAAAATCAGAACTTCAATTCCTCTTTTTAATATCCAAGGGTTAGTCCAAACATTTCATGCATGCTACCCCTAATCTAGAATGATGATCAGAATTAAACCATACCCATAAAGCAATTAAAAAGGAGGGTTAGAAAATTACCTTCTTGCACTTGTAAGCTCCCCAGCAACGGCACCAAAAGCTTGATCGTGCCCCAAGTGTAGGGTCGTCCTTGTTGGAGTCAGCTTTCTATGGAAACGCTAGTGGTCTCCACGCTAGCCCAAGTTATTAGATAGTTACTAATTCTACTTGAACTCAAAAGGAAAGGAAATAAAAAGTTACTAATTGCATTGGAAGTATGACTTCTAAGAATTAGTACGTAAAAGGAGGTTGCTCATGCTATAAAAGGAGGAGGGTTGGACGTCCATGAACCTAACTCATCTTTGGGATTCACGCCCACAATTGTGTAAGAGTTGCACACGCCCTCTCCTTCCCTCTCTCTCCTAGTTTCTTTTCTGGTTTCCCTTAAGGTTCTAATTGTTTTCTTTTGGAGATTCCACCATTCTCCTTGAGGAAAGAGATCTAAAGTGGGTCATAGTGTGGAAGACAATTAGTTATTGGAGAACCTAATTAGCTACTAAGAAAGATTTCTTCATCTAGCAAGTCTTCTTCTCCATTAGAGCACAACCGAGCTCTCAAGGTATAATCTACTTCCTTGTATGTTGTGGATTTGTGGTTGCTTGTTAGCTGCTATTTTTCATCTTAGAGATAGTTCTTACTGATCATGGTTGATGGTATTGAGGTCTTGGATTCAGGATGTGGTTTATGGCCTTATGGATACTTGATCCCTGAGTCAAGTGGGTCAAAAGTTTTTTAAACTTATCCACGAGGCCCACCTACTTCCAACATTCTCATCATATGGCCCATCATCAGACTAGTGCAAAACACATATGAGAATAATAAAAAGCTAACAATAACAAGATATTTCATTTTCCAAATGTGTTCAAGTTACAAATTATAAAGGTACATTAATTACAAACCCAAAAGAAAGGGCAAACAAAAGCCATTCAAATACAATAAGCTATGTACAATTACAACCCCCAAAATGTGGCGATCACTTCAGCGCCAAACTTAACATCTAAATGACATTCCTAGTACTACAAACCTCAGATACCTACGGCCCTCAGCCGCCTCCCTACGCTCCAGCTCAAAGCATGGGTCTTGCTACCTAGAGCACCAACAGTAGTATATCAAATATGACGGCCTGGTAGGTGATTAATAATAAAGTTTCTAACAAAATATAATATAAATAGGCTGATAAGTAACAGAGTATGAAGGATAACATAACTAGGCAAATCATGCATAAACATATATTGAAAAGCGTGTAAATGAATCAAGGTGCATGTATATGTATACTATCTAGTCCTAGCAAACCATATGGCAACCCACATAAGCTATTTCTCCATCATGGTTGCATGTGGCTTGAATGTGACAGAGCAGAGTGCAGAACAAAACATACAAGACACACCTTCGACTGCGTGCGGTGTGGTCGAGCGAGCGGCAAACTCGCGGTTGCGTGCAGCATGACCGGAGAGCCAACAGAGTAAGCAACTATAGCGACATAATTACAAATATAACCCAAACCCAGACTTCCGGTGGCCTGGCTAAGTAAAGGTTGAAGCCTAGTGGTGCCGACTCAAGAATCTAAGACAGACAGACTAACCAGACAACCAGACACTACCTCAGAGGTGGTAGTTAGGGTAGATGAGACTACTCTAAGAACAAATCAATCCAGCAAATCCAACAAAACATGTTGAGTAGTCCCTCGGGAATCTAAAACTGGCTAAACAAAGGTTGAACAAGCCAAATCTAGCTAAATCGAATAATTTTGGGCAAAAACAAATAAATCAGTTTAGTTACGTTGAAAGCAATTTTAAAATCAAGCATAGGGTCTCGAAACTGTCGGAGAATGGAGTTTCCTAAAGGAATAAAAAGAGTAGATTTCAGATCCGGTGCACAAGAACAAACGCGGTGTGCGGTCGTGCCCCTACAGAGCTCATGCCACTAAACCTAAGATCTTGTCATCCTGGGGGTTCGGAAATGGCAGCGAATGCTCATTCACCCCTAAGCATGACTTTTCATACCTAACCATCCATTCTAAGTCCGGGTATAGAATAGGGTACAGTGGGTAGCTAACGTGTGCAAAACAGATGAGCATACGCCGTGCATGCTTATAGATAAGTACAAGCAACGCGGAGATTGGAGTCAATTGACCAAAAAAGTATGAAATACCAAAAAAAGTATGAAATGCCTCCTACAAGTCCAATTCTAGTTTGGGAACTGCCTTTGACATGCTAGGACATTTAGGAAACTCTTTTATGCCTATTTAAGGTCCAGATGTCAAGTATATGTTACATTAGTGCTCTGTGATGTAGAGACATCCTTAGGCCTTAAATATGCCTACATTTGGTTCATTCATGTCTCACATGTGCCTTCGAACAATTCCAAGGGTGTTACACCACTCAAACTACTCAAATGCGTAGTCCAAGGATCAAGTCCGAGCGAGTCTGAGTCAAGTCCTAAAATTCTAAGTCTAAGGTATTTGATTCTAGCTTGTTGAATCAAAATTAATTTCACTAATTGGTCCATTAGAGGGGCCAAACAATGGCCCTTAATATCATGTACAAGTACTCAAAATAGTAGGAAAAGATCAGGAGAAATCGAGGCCTAATCCACCTAAAAACAGTCCATTTGGACATGGACCCTATGGCCATCGGATAGGCCCACGGCTAGCCATGCCACGTCAAGTACCAATTAGATTACACCAGGGATTGCTACTCAACACTTACAAAAGAAAAGAGAAGAGGGAAAATAAGCTTAGACTGAGAGAATTTGGAAACTCTTAGTCTAGTAGCTCTAATTGCTTCTGCTTAGACAGGAGGGCTGTGAGTTCCTTTTATAGACAAAATTTACAATAAACTATTGCGGACTTGAAGATGCTTGAAGTTCGTGAAATTTTGGGGTTGCTTGAAGAGCTGCTTGAGGGCTGCATGTGAATAATTGAGGCGGCTTCATTGGGACTCCGGATGCGATTGCATTTGGAGTGCATGTCTTCAGGCTTGATTCAGTGCATTGTTTCTGACAGGGCGCTATTTGGTACTATTTAAATAGTGACCAGAATATTTTATTATTGCATAGTTTGCAATTGTCGGATTCATTGATGAATAGTGAATAGTGGCTGCATAGTGCTGCATAGTGGCAAATAGTGGCTGCATAGTGTCAAATAGTGGCTGCATAGTGGCAGATAGTGGTTGCATAGTGAATTTTGAAAGTGACGTCTTCTGAATTGGTTCTGCAGGGTCACTTTCGGTTGCTTTCAGGTGGCTTGATATCTTTGACTAGAGGCTTTGCGGAGCTTTATGAAGAGGGCTGTATGGTGGCAGATTGTCAGATGGAGCTTTTGCAGAGGCGTGTTTTTGCAAAGGCGTGCTTGATGGAGATATTATGGAGGAGCTGTATTGGGATGGCGTAGCTGGTATGGATGGCAGTCTGGAACCCGTCTTCGCCAGGAGATTGAGTAGCATCAGAGTCTTCATTGACGGAAGATGTTGCTAATGGAACCGCTTCATGGGGTGATGCGAGAGGCTTCCTGTCACACCCTGAAACCGGGACCCTGTAGTGATCCGATCTCGGGATGTGAAATTTTGGGATTAATTAAAACTTTTACTTTTCCCAAGATCCGCGTGAATGAGGATCACACATTTCCACACAATCTGAATATTTCGCGAAAGCTTGCATGGCGTTGCGACTTGGAGCCCGTGGCCATTGGATTCCGCGTCGCACTCAACTAGTAAAATAAAGTCATCAATTAAACAGACTGGTATAAATCAAGAACCATAAACATTGAGCTGACAGTAACAAGACAGTATATTTTCCATATATATTCAGGTTACAAATTTACAAATGCATTTTCATTAATAATCCCAAGGAAAAAGGCTAATAAAAGCCATGCAAATAAAAATCCAACTAAACAAAACACTACCCATAATGGTTACGAACTCCGATGCCAAACTTGATATCTATATGACATCAATAGGCAGCCTTTCATGTCCAACCGACGGCTCAACCGCCTCCTCACTCAAACCACCTAGAAAGGTAAAGAAAACGAGACCTGGCACCAAACAAGAAAGACCAGACACGACGGTCTGGCAAGTGAATAATACAGATGATATACAAGTTTTAATCCAATCATCACTACAACAAAATACAGTTTTCCCAACGCAGTCACCGCGTTTGGAAAAATAAGAATTGCGTCGGGATAGGCTTTACCGACGTAGTACAATGCGTCGGCACCGCGTCGGCAACCTAATGCCTGGAAAACCATTCCCGACGTAATAATGTTTAGCGTCGGCAAAAAAGGGCCATTCCCCGACGCAATGGTGCGTCGTCCCAAACGTCGGTAATGTCAACAGCGTCGGCAAAAAATCGAACTTAGTGGTCAACCTCACTTCACTGCCAACGCATAACAACGTCGGTTATGTATTTGCCAACGCACATACTAGCGTCGGAATACATATTTGACGACGCATAAACAACGCCGGTAATACATATCCCACTGTGTTGAAGCGTCGGGAAATGTCTTTAACGTTGGAAAATTACTTTTAGCGACACAGAAAGTGCGTCGGGAAATAGATTTACCTCATTGCCAACACATAATAACATCGGTTATACATTTGCCAACGCATATACTAGTGTCAGAATACATATTTGATGACGCATAAACAACGCCGGTAATACATATCCCGACGTGATGAAGAGTCGGGAAATGTCTTCAACAACACAGGAAAATTACTTTTAACGATGCAGAGAGTGCGTCGGGAAATATATTTACCCCACTGCCAACGCATAATAACATCGGTTATACATTTGCCAACGCACATATTAGCGCCGGAATACATATTTGACGACGCATACACATTGCCGGTAATACTTATCACGACGTGTTGAAGCGTCAGGAAATGTCTTCAACGATGCAGGAAAATTATTTTTTGGCGACGTAGAGAGTACTGCGTCGGGAAATAGGTCTACCACATTGCCGACGCATAATAATGTCGGTTATACATTTGCCAACACACATACTAGCGTCGGAATACAAGATTGACGACGCATACACAACGCCGATAATACATATCCCGGTGTGTTGACTTGTCGAGAAATGTCTCCAACGACGGCAGAAAATTTACTTTTAGCGACGTAGAGAGTGCGTTGCAAAATAGCATTTCTTATCAATTAAGAGATAATCGAAAAATCAGAAAAAATTCCTGTACAATCTTTTTCTGTTCAAATCTACATTTTCAACAATGCACAAGCATAATCATTGATAAACAACAAATAATCCCACATTTATCATGAAATAATAAAAAATAATGAGTCACCAATAAACTAAAACTAATCATAGAACTTGTCCATGCCACATAAAATGTAATATCCCACGTAAAAAAAAGTCAAATATCTCAATAAAGTAAATCCCAACTAGAATCTAATCATCATCAAATATCCAAAGTACACCATGAAACACGGCCAGTAAGGAGCAAAATGAACTTGTTAGAGGGATAACCCATGCCAATTCATAAAACCATCAAATCCTTATCTTTCGAAGGAGCCCGAACCATCCATATCGACCCAGGAAAGTAGCAACTTAATCTGACTCTGCATGTGAACCTGCATAGCTGCCTGATCTTGTAATTGCTTCTGCGAGTCCTCATATTGTCGCCGCAACTCTTCTTGTGCTTTCAACGAATTAGCTAGTTGTTGCTATAGGGTGCTCATCTCAGAAGACTTCAAGATACCAGTAGAAGATAATGATGGGCCCCTCGAGCGGTACCCTTGCCTCCTCGAGACCCTCTTCCCTAGTAGATTCTCTATCACCTATTGCTCAGCCACTGGAGAGTTAATTTCAGGCTGCGACAGTGCCTCCTCCATTCTTTGCTGCATTATCAAAGAGTTCAAATATGTCATGTAATTAATATATGTTAGGCAACTTAAATAAACTGAGATCTACAATATTGTTAATGAAACAACTTACATATGTCTCCTCAGCATGATCTGTGATCCATTTGTTCTTCTTCTTGCTATAGTGTTGCTGTCGATATAAATCAGGTTTAGAGGGAGGAGTTTGTTGCTCATATGCCTGCATGATCGAGAATTGGGCTGCAAATGATCGAGATCCAGATGTATGAAGCGTCTTCACTTTGCTCCGGCTCTCTTTATTCCTCTGTGACTTGCGTTGAAAATTACAAGTAATAGACAATGTAGTTAACTTATTTAAAAGAAACTTGAGGGAACATAACCATTTAAAAGAAACTTGAGGGAACATAAAAACTTGTGTAGAGATGCTAAATGATACAAGTTCAGGGAGCTAAAAAATGTGTCTTTCTACTTTAATTTGAAGTCCTTTCAAGATGGTGAGTGGAGGCCACGTGGCAAGTCAGAATGGAATGATCGGCATCTCTTTTGCCCCACACACAAGGACAGAAGGGCCAAATCATTAATTTAGCTAAAACAACAACAATAGTTAAAACAACAGCAATATATAGTGTAATAACAGAGCCTATTTAAGAGTGACAACTGCATATAAGGTTTCCCCATTCTCTCCGTAACATCTATCTTAGTTTTACATATTTTCACTGAAAATTTTACATTGTTGCTGCTTCTGCACAAAAGGGTTATGATCACCAAAATAACTTCCCCACTACATATATAGTTTGTAGGACTGAAACAAAATGGTTCAGATTCTCATTTGTACCTTGAATTTTAGTCTTCCATTATTTCAGGCTCAGTTCACTACTAATTCTCAGAGGCATCTGAAGAGGAGGAAGTTGTACGAATGTGATGGTATGTCATTGAAGAACAACAGAAGAAAGAACCCAAAAGATAGAAATCATCTTCAAAGAAAAGAAGATCTTCCACATCAAATTCTCTGCGTCCTAAGAGACTTGCTGCACACAATGCCTCAATTTATTTTCTCGAATTAATGGAGCGTCTATAGATGAAGAAGATGACCAGAGTTCTGAAAGTGATTTATCAAGGAGAGATTCCACATCTAACAAGAGCTACGAATCTGATATAGCATTGCAGAAAGTGGTACAGAAACATCCAAGGGAGAATGAAGCATCAATAAACGAGAAAGTGGTACAGAAACATCATTAATGTCCCCTTCTCATTGTTAATTGTACCTGAAACACTTGCTGATTTTAATCTTCTAAACACATGCTCAGGCTGTCTTGCATGACATTCATAATGGATTACCATCTGGTTTCTAAAAATAGTTGCTTCAAATTTTGGTACACCTGAGCTCACTGTCAGTGTTGTTGATCGGCTGATCTTGTTTTACAAATCAATTAGTATTTTTATTGTTCTATTTATGCATGGGCTAGTGACCCAATGGCCACCGTCACTAGAATGAATGACCTCTCTTCTCATATGAATTATCTTGCATTGATAGAGAATGGATACAATATGAGTGATAGAGTAGGACCATCAACCATAAATGATTAAGATCTAAAGCAGCTAAATTATCAGCACACAGGGGTGTCTGATATCACTATGAAGTCCAGTGTGACCTGTTTGTCAGTAAAAGCATGTGCACCTGTGCATGATCATGACTTTCTAGACTTCTTCAGGAAGGTTGTAGTCCATCCCACAACTAAATCTCTGGTTGCAGGCTCCTCATGCATGAGTACAACATCGGTTCATTCTTTATTTGCACCTATGCTGAATTCCACAACATATAATCAATGTTCACATCGAGACAGTCATTCCCATTTGGATACAGGACCTTTGAATGATTTCAGTTTGAACCCACAACCTATAATTCAAGAATATGCAGCTCCAACATCAATCCCTTCATTTCAGGGCATTCACACATCATCAGGAAGGCAGACACTATATCAACCCAAGTATCTTCATCTGCCCCAGATACCTCAATTGGGGTTCCAGATCATAGCCTATTTAAGGTGAGGGGATTTGTCAAAAAGGAAAGTGATGGTTCACCTGATAGACTTGTGGGTCACAAAAAGGATGCTCATTTTGATGAAAAAATGGGCAAGGAAAAAGAGATTTTGGGTGGTGGCAATGATTTTCAACCTTATGATCCCCCAAGGAAAAACTTGAATGTTAATACAGAGCCTTCTCAATCAAGCAAACCAGAAAAGACTAGTAGTGGAAGAGGAATGTCTGCAACTCGTAAAAAGAACTACGATCTTGATGTATTTTATAAAGTTAATGGGAAGCTCTATGAGAAGCTTGGCAAGATAGGCAGTGGAGGAAGTAGAGAGGTTCATAAAGTCATAGCATCAGATTGCACCATCTATGCCCTTAAAAGTATCAAGCTTAAGGATCGTGATTATACTACTGCTTATGGGTTTTGTCAGGAGATCAAGTATCTAAACAAGTTAAAGGGAGAGAGAAATATTATTCAACTCATTGACTATGAGGTACCAACATTAATTCAAAATATGGTGTTTGGTTGTTTTTTATGAGTTTAATATCAGCATTTTTTATATTGATATACATTTCATTTGCTGCATTTATTGTGGATATTGGTGGTTTGACTTTGATCAAAACTACTCTTGCACATTGGACATATATGCTTGTTAGGACTTAATCTGTTGTTTATTTTTTAATGCTGGAAAACTATAAGTTTATTTCTTCAAAAAGAAGGCAATATTAAAATGGTTTTCGCATCTAAACAGCTAAAAGATGAGTTATGATTCTGATGGTCATTTTGCAAATCTCTACCATTTTGATGGTAATGTGGTGAGTTATGATTATACTTTATACTCTGTTCTATGATTTACTGATTACCATCTTGTCCATGTAGGTGATAGATAAAACTATGCTGGAGGATGTCACGAATGGCACCATGACTATATATCAAAGATGGCAGGATCAAGGACATTGGATACATTTACATGATACTTGAATATGGTGAAACTGATTTGGCTCATATGTTGTCACAACAGTGGAAGGAAATGGATGTCATATGCTATTCACAGTTAACATTGATGAAAGATAAATCATAGAAAAGATATAAAGAGCTATCTGCATATTCCAAGGAAAAAAAAAAACACTTAGTGCAATGCTTCCCATATTGATAACATATCATAGCAAAACTAGAATACAATTCAATACTATGCACTAGAAGCATAGGTATATTTTGTACCTTGGGATTTGGGGCTATATTTTTAATTTGTTCCAAAGGGCAAGCTTCCAATTATTGGTCTCACATCAATCATTTAGACATTACAATTTATACTGAATATAATTTTCCTACATCATGCCTAATACCAGAATTTGTGAGAGTGGTTTATCCTCACACACGCAACCAGCAAACAAATACAAGAGTTGAAAGGGCCCTGCATTCAGTTTTGATGCTAGTCTTAGTTTACCCTTGAACTAACATTGAGGGTAATAGTACCAGAGACTAATAGGGTCCTGGATTGTAGAGAAGATACAGTTTACTTTGCCTCCCTTTTCTATACATGCTAATTCCATGGTACAATTATATGCATTCAGTGGGCCCAATGTGGACAAGGATGTTTCTAAATCTCCCAGATTACTTGATTCCGGCCATCCAAGCGTTAATCTCTTTTCCTGAATTGATGCTCTAGCGCTATCTGTTTAAAACCCATTGGAATTGAACATTTTAGCATTTTGTATTTTGAGAGGTGCAATAAACTCTGCATTTATTGGGCCATCACCCCTAGAGTTTCATGTAGTGGATTGCATGCACCCAAAATCACTTTTATCAAAGTGATTCATTGTTGTTGGACTGACTTCAATCTTTTGGGCCTTTGAATAGATGGCTGTAAGAATTCAACCAGGGAAATTTTTTTGAGCCATCCTTCATCCACAACGAGAACTTCCTATCCCACAGTCCACTGTGAGTAGGTGATCACTTATCACAACTGCGGTCAAGACATGGAATGTGGAGCACATGGAAGATGTATGATGCAAGATATTTGGAAAGCACCTGTTTAGCAATGCGTGAACTCTTGTGCTGGGGATGGCAGTCATAATGTGTATCCAAATAATCAAACATCTACCAAAATAAAAGATCCTACTTCTTTAGCTTATTTTTCTGTCAGATCCATATGAGCCATTCTAGATTTCCTTAGCATGAAGGCCTCTTTTCCTTCTTCTATTGCCCAATACAATACCAAACAAAGAAATCAACCAGAGGGATGCTGGGCGGGAGGGTTGCTGGCGGGCAGAGGGTCTGGGCGGGTGGAGGCAGGGGCGATGGGGGAAGAGGGAGGACTGGCCGGCATAAAGAGAGATGGAGAGAGATATCATACCTTGGCTTGCTGCAGTTGCAAGAAGAAGACGATTTCGAAGAAAGGTTTGGCTTGCTGTAGTTGCAAGAAGAAGAATCAGTTGCAAGAACAAGACGATGGAGAGAGATTGGTTTGGCTTGCTGCAGTTGCAAGAAGAAGACGATTCCAAAGGAGGGTTTGACTTGCTGCAGTTGTAAGAAGAAGAAATTCAGAAGAAGGGTTTAGATACAGGGAATAAGGGTTTGGCGTCAGTCATTTATAATGCAGGAACTTTTAGCAGGAGATTCTATGGCTCACCAAAAATCAAGTTTAGGTCACTCAATATAATACTACCCACTAAAACTATATATTTACCCTCAAAAGCACAGGCCGCCGCAAAAAAGGTAGATGCAAAAAACTAAAAAATTTTAATTTCCACCAAAATTTGGCACCATTAGAGTGGGATTTATACAAGCAGCCACTGTTATGAGTGTCGCTAAAAGTAAATCAAAATTGACTTACAGACTCAAAATACAGGCCTTATGTGTTTTTTTTTTTCAAGTTGGGTGGAGGCTTTCCTTATATGTGAGTCCGACCCTTGATGCATGAATAACTACCATACGTTTATAAGGTATCGTCAAATCTCATTTGGAATGGAGGTTATCTCACCGTACGATTGAACACACAAAAAAAAAAGTTAATAAAATAGCATTTTTTTAGCCATGGTTTTCTGTTTGGTCAATCTTACAGTGGTTTCAACTCAATTCTAAACAAAAAATTGGGATACTCCATAATTAAATGTGTTTGATCATTTTGAACGACTCTGATTATCCATATATGGGCACGTGTGGGTCCCATCCAAAAAAGTTCCCACCATACTCCGTTAGGAGCTATTGAAGTTGCCCCCATAATAATAATAAAAAAAAAAAACCTCATGAAAGAGGCAGAGAGTTGGGAATAAATAAAAGCGATTAAAACGAAGTGCTCATTTTGGAAAAAAAGAACTTTACTAAATGGGGCTTTGCGGACGCAGAGCTGTGCATTACCAGTAGGCAAAATAATTGCATGTTTTCCTCAACTTTTGCCAACGCGGTCTTACTTGTGTTGGTAAAAGTAACAATTCTATGTGACTTTTGCAACGCAGTCCAAATATGCATCGGAAATCAGACTTTTACTAACGCCAATTTTCATTGCGTCGGCAAATAGTGTTGGAAAAGTTTTTCCACAATTTTTGCCAACGCAGACTTACTTGGGTTGGGGAAAAGCGGCAATTCTCCATGACTTTTGCCAACGCAACATTTCAAAGCATCGGAAAATAGTGTCGGGAAAGGTAAGTTTTTCATAAATGGGGCTTTGGGGACGCAACTCATACGTTGGCAATGGTACGAATAAAAACTCAGACCTTTCCCAACGCACACTTGTGCGTCGCCAGTAGGTAAGATAATTTCCAACACATTATTGTGTCGCCATTAGAAAAAAAATGCGTTGGCAAAACTTTCCCTCTCTTTTTGGGGTTTTTTTGTTGGCGCCAATGTGGTTTCCATAGCTTTTGCTAATGCGGTCTTACTTGCGTCAGTAAAACTAGCATCTTCCGACACTAATTGCCAATGCAGTCCAAATATGCGTTGGAAACACGACTTTTGCCAACGCAAATTTTCACTGAGTTGGCAAATAGTGTCGGGAAATGTGCAGTTTGTTGTAGTGCATATTTAAAATCATAAAATGTATTGAAAGTAAACTGTATGCAAAAAACGATTTAATGAAATAAATGCTGCATATACAGGAGTTTAATAAATAAACTTTTCAAACTGATAAACAAATTTTCGAAACAATGGCAACCCACATATAGCTATATTCTCCTATTACCGAGGTAACAAGAGCACTTAAACAAAAACCGTAGCCACATTCGTGGGACCGGAAAACAGAACCGTTGCCACTTCCGTGGGACCGGAGATGATCAGAACCGTAACCATACAAATGGGACCGGCAGATCCAAAGCAGAACCGTTGCCATGGCCAGCGCAAACGAAATCCAAACTGCAGTTGGTAAACGCTTTTAAGATCCCAAGCCGGGTGGTCAGCCCGACAAGGCGACCTAAGCTTAGTGGTGCCATTTCATAGGTTATATGCAAGTAAACAAAACAAATTCTCCTTTTGGCTCATGGGCTCGCACTACAAAGCTCTGACCCCATCTTGCCTTAAGGTTTTATTCTCAAAATAATAACCCTTTTCTTTCATAACCAAATCTGAATCAATACAATCAAATCATAGTAATACATTTCCAAAATAGATAAGAAGAACTACTCCGAACAAATACAAACAGACAGAGTCGAACGAATCAAATGAGTAGTCTTATCCATGTTTTTCAAATGTAGCAAATCACTTAACTTCACTTCAAATCAATTCATAAAAAAAAAATATAGAATTACTCTAACTTGGAATGAAGTAATGTATCATGGTTTAATGGTTTACCAAGGGTTGTCTCAATACACACTTAACCCCTAAATGTTGATTTATAATAATGAGTTTGGTACCAATGAAAATCTCCAACATTTAAGGTTGTAAAGTGTACATTTAGACTTATAAAAATTTCCCCGGTAAATTCCAATATCGAGTCTTTCCTTCATTTTTCACATTCGATTTGCATAATTCAATGTATTTCTTTCTAAACTATTCATTCCCAAACATTCATAGTACATAGGGGTTAAATACTTCAAATAAAAGGGAAAGGACCTGCTGAAATGGGCCTGGGCGCCTGCTGAAACAGGCCTGACAGGGCCCAGGCTGGTCCGGTTCAGTGCAGAATTCTGCACTGTTCCACCTTTCTTTGGTTCCATTTCCTTTCTTCTTCCTCTATCATTTCCAGTTTCTTTCCCATTCATTTCAAGCCTTTCTTAACATTAAGAATTCCCATTCAACCATAAACATTATTTACATTCAGTTTCCCCAAATCAATTTCAGCATATTGTATGACATTAGAAATACAGAATTCTGCATAAATCTGAACTCATTTGTTCATAAAAATCCTGCAGAAATCCTAACCCATTTGTACATCAAAGTCCTGCAGAAATTTGAACCCATTGCACAAAAAAAAAAAAAAAAAAAACCTGCAGAAATCTGCACATAAATTGGATACAAAATCCTGTGGAAATCTGAACATAAACTGAGCATAAAAACTTGTAGAAATCTGTACATAATTGAGTACAAAAACGTGCAGAAATCTGAACAGAAACATGCAGAATTCTGAACTTAAATGAGTACAAAAACATGCAAAAATTTGAACATAATCTGAGTACAAAAACCCTTTAAAAGGAAATCAAACCTTGAAAAAGAAACACAATTTAATTGCATGCATTCTAATATCTGTTTATTCACTTGCCTCTACTGAGATTGGGTCTCAAAATCACTCCAAAACAACCCCTACACGATCAGCTGCAGGCCTATCAAAATCCATAGAGAACCCATTCAAAACTCAAAGATTTTAGAAAAGGAGGAGCTCTCAAGGAACTCCTTGCATGCCTGAAGAAAGAGTTGTAAATGATCTATCAAAACTAGAAATCCAGAGAAGAAACCATTGCTAACCTTTTCACAACTCTAAACAAGAAGAAGAGCTTGGAAAAGAGATGAAACCAGCTGAAATCTCACAAAAATTGTATCTTTGGAAAGCTTGGACGATGGGAAGAAGATTTGTGTAATTTTTTTTCCAATTGGAGTTTGTTTTCCACACATGCAAGAGGAGAGAAGATGAGAAGGAAGGAAGAACTTCTCCGGTTCAGCTACAGCTACAGGGACGTTTGCAAATGGAGAAGATGTAGACTCTTTGACCATTTTAAATGGGTGTTTGTGGGGCCCATTTGTCTTAAAACTTGAGGGCTTTGGAACTCCTGTTTATGTGTCCCAAATGAAGTCGACAAAGAAGAGAAAAATGATCAACAAAATATTTACTTTCCAAAAAGTATATTTTCCCCAATTTCTGGAATTTTCGAAATTTATGGACAGATTTAGTGAAAATTGTCATTATTGCCATTTTTCTCAAAAAACGTGATTTCTGAGCCTCAAATCCAAATGGATAAAACATAAAAGCTATTTATAACAATAAAATGAGTCAAAAGGAATAAAAATTGGAATTTTTAAAATCGAGAATAAATTCTCACAAAAATACATTTTATTAAAACCGGGTCAAACCGAAGTCAACGGTCTCTAAAATCTCCGAAGTTGGGAAAATCTATTCAAACTCTCAAACAAGGTCAAACTAATTCTAAACTCACCCAAAAATCCAAAACCACGATTAAAACAACACTAAACCCGAAATTTGGGGGTCGGGGTCTTACACTTCTTTTTGAGATATTCAATTTCTTTGTGAAGAGCATGAATATGACTGATTAAATATTCTTAAGAATCCATGAAAGTATTGTTTGTATTGGAGGTTGCTGCCAAAGAGACAAGTCTTGCTATTGGTGCAGTCTTGAAGGGGCCTGCTGCAATTTTTATGACTTCAGTAACTACTGCTTTGAAGGATTTGTATGGGTCAGTTTTGGGCAGTGGAGGAAAGTGTTGAATATTAGAGGAAAAAGGAGAAGTTTGTTTATTGAGAATTGGTAAAACGTCAAATTTGTCCCAACGTTTTATAAAAGTTCTTCTTAGTAAAAATGGGGGATTTGTAGTTTTGGAATAATCCCATTTGAGGATCTAGGGGATACCATGGGTGAGGGAATAGGGTAAAAAGAGATATGAAGGTTCACTGGATTTAAATGAGCCTTTATTGGAGGTGAAAGTTTTGAAATGGCGAGATACAGAATCTGGAAGGATGGATGACGGTGGGCCAAAGAGTGACCACCAATTTATCCAAAACCAGTCTGGGACTTGAATGGTTTGGGCTTTTTAAAAGCTAATGAACCAGGAGTGAGAGTGCTTAGAATTTTGACAGAGCAAAACAAATTCCCAAGCATTCATGTAATCCCAGTAGTTGTATGGCCATTGTTTTTTATTGGGGCTTTGCACCGTTCTGGTTGTAGACCAATTGTTCTTCCATTCCTGCGGGGAAAGGATATAGAGAATTTTGAGTTTTGAGAAGGCGATTTCACCATCCTTTTCAGTATGAGTACCAAGTGCGCTATTGGATTGTTCAAGTATTGCTTCATAGAAGTTGAGAGAGAGGGATGTTTGTTTGGGTAAAAAATGCATATCGGGAAGGAATATTTTTTAGGCTAATTAGTCAACAGGAACGCCTGCAAGGACATCATCCAAAAGAGTAATTTGGGTTTCTGCATTAAGAAGATATTGAGACACATTTTTCTGTGATGGAGTATTGAGTAAAGGAGAGAATTGATTGGAGACACTAAATTCACTTAGTGTATCAGTCTGTTTGGCTTTATTTTTGGATCTTTTGGACATTTTATTGGTACTGAGGCTTCTCTCGTCCTTGTAGAAATTCGCGAGAGAGGAAGTCAGGTATAGAATTGGAGGTTCTTTTTATAAATTCAATTTTGAAATCAAATATTGAAAGCAAAGCTTGCCATTGAGCAAAGATTTGTTTTGATGCAAGATTTTTAATATCTTTTTCTAAAACTTCTTTTGCTGGTTTGCAATCAATACATAAAAGAAATAATTTATTCAAAATATCACTTTGAAATTTAAGGATGGAAGAAACTATTGCAAGAATTTCTTTTTTGATTGTTGAATAATTTTGTTGAGTTGGATTCCATGATCCAGAGGTGAATTGAATGATTTGTTCTTTATTTCCATTTTGCTGGAGAAGGAGACCGCCATATCCTTTTTCAGAAGCATCGGTTTGAATGATTTTCAAAAGATTAGGATTGGCTATATTTAAGCAAGGGAGAATTCTGACTTTTTCTTTTAATTTTTGAACAGCTAAAGTATGTGCTTCAGTCCATTCTTCTTTATTATCTTTAGAAAGCCTTTTTTGAAGAAGGGTTTTTTCATGTGCTAAATTTTGAAAGAAATTCGATATATAACTTAAGCAACCTAAGAATCGTTGAAGCTGAGCAGTATCCTTGATTTCATCAAGAAATTTGTCAGCAAATTGAATTACGCGGTTAATTGGAGTAATGGTTTGATTTTCAATTTTGCATTCGAGAAAACGGATAGAAGTTTGAAATAAAATTATTTTTCTTTGAGAAAGGACAAGACCATTGTATTTTACTGTATTGTAAAAGATTGAGAGATGTTTCCAATGTTGCTCGATGTTTTTTAAGAAGATCAAAATATCATCGACGTAAACAATAGAAAAGTCTTTATATGGGTGGAATATTTCATCCATGATTCTTTGGAACTCAGAGGGAGCATTTTTTTAAGCCAAAGGGCATAACAAAAGGGACTGTAAAAGCTGTCTGGGGGCGATTTAATAGCCCGCTCATATCATTATGAAGGCGGTGTGGCGCTGCCACGTGTCACACCCCTGGTGGCCGTGAAGTCATATCGAGGAGACGGGTGGCGTGCCCGAGGCGGCTTCTGCACACGCGTCCTCCGGGATACGAAGAGATTTCCATCTCTGTATAAAAGACCTCGTCTCTGAGGGAGGGCTACTTTTGCTGAAATTGCTTTTGCGCCTGAGCCTGCCTGATACCTCCCTGAGAGACTCCGTTGCCTGAGAAGCTCACCTGCTCAGACTGTTCTGAAAACCCAAGTCTCTGTTCCTCTCCGTCTGTGCAAGCCTCTCGTCGCAGTGAGTTCCTCTCTGCTCTTCCTCTGTCATTTTTCCTTTTCTGGGGTTTCTATTGCTCTCTTCTCCGTCGCTGTCCATTCTTCTGTTCATGCCGGGGAAGATGGGGGTATACAGACATTGGATAGACACAGAACTTGCCCTAGCAGAGCTTAGGAATAAATACCAGATTCCGGAGAATGTCAGTATTAGGGCAGATGGTCACGATGACCAAATCTGGCCTCAGGTTTTTGTAGATGGGTGGATGCCATTCCCCCTAGTTGCCATCATAGAAGGTGGGGTGAGGTTCCCGGTCCACCCCCTCCTAAGGGCCTGCCTCAGGAGGTGGAACCTCACCCCCTGCCAGCTCATGCCCAATGGTTACAAGGTAATCATGGGCATAGCCGAGCTGAATAGGATTCTGGGGACCGACCTCGGCGTCGAGGATATTGAGGACGTGTATGATCTCTGCCGATCTCCAAAGGACAATGCGTACTACCTCCGAGTTCGGTCGAAGGAAATCCCTTTAATTAACGAGCTGAGGACAATAGTAAGTACGCCGGTGATGACCGTCTTTATGTCACCGGGAACTGGGAGTTTGGCCCCGCCGAGCCTAGGGTGGACCACATCCCTCGTCGCCTCGGAGAGCCACGAGTAAATATCTTCTCAGCTTCTCTTTTCTGATGCGTTTCTGTCCTACCGAACTGATGTACTGATTTGCTTGGTGTGCAGGCCACAAGGAGAGAAAACAGCAGGCCAAGGGCTCTAGGAGGCGACGAAACGTCACCTGGCTAAAAAGAATTCATAGCTACAAGGGCCACCGGAACCGATCGGCTTCATTTCTCCTCAGGTACGAGCCTGTATACCGATCTTTCATCAGAAGACGGTATTAAATCTAAGGGGGGGAGCGAGTTCTAACTTTGGCCGAGGCCGAAGAACAAGGGGCTCCTGCTGCGGGGCTGCCTCAAGTGCCTCCAGAGGCCGGACCTTCTAAAGCTTCAACTGAGGCCGGGCCCTCCCAGGTCGGTCACGAGACTCTCCAGACCGCCTCCGAGGTCGAATCCGGAGAAGAAACCCAGTCAGAGGGCGAACTCGAGGAGGCTCGGCGAGAGGTCCTCGTGAACCTTCAGTTTTCCGGCTCAGACGAAGAGGCCGAGATGGGTCGACGTCATCCCAACCTCCAAAACCTAGATGCTGTCGTCTTCAGGGGCTCTCCCACCCCCACCTCGGGAGTTGTTCTTCCTTTGACTCCGGTCAATGCAGTCATCTCTGCCCCCATTCAGTCTTCCCCCCCCCGGCCTTCCTCCTCAGCAACCGAGGAGCGCTCAACCGAGACGCGATTCGGTTGGGAAAAAGGCCTAGGATCGCAGATTCGGCCGAAGGTGTACCCAATCTGTCCTCTCGGTGCTTGCCGTCCCTTGGCCAGAGCCCCTGGAATCCTAGCTTCCTGCTGGAAGATGGCCAGCCGTTGTTGGAGGATGGCCGGGTGAGTGACGGCACTTTGGTCGTCAATGCCCTCGTACACGCATGTCCCTGCCGGGAGATATGGCAGAATACTGGAAGCTAAGCGAGGTGGACCTGGATGTGGCTCAGATGGGCGATGCCCTTAAGGTAAATCTCTCTCTTTTAGTTTGCGATCTGAACTTTTGACTTGCAATTCTGTGATTCTAATACTTGTCCTCACAGATCGTTCAGCGGAGCCTGGTACTGGCGGAGAAGACCCACCAGAGCACCGCCCGGGCTGAGAAGGCGGAGAAGAGGAAGGCGGTCCTTGAGGCAGAGCTGGGCGAGGTGAAGAAAAAGGCGGCCGAGCAGGAAATGGTTGTCGCGGGCCTCAAGTCCAAACTCGGAAAGGCCAGAACGGAAACTGAAGATCAGATGAAGAAAACGGCTGAGCTCGAGAAAAGGAGGGAGGAGGTAGAAGCTGGACTCCGGGCCGAGGCTGACAAACTCCGGGCCGAGGCTGACAAGGCATATGATGAAGGGGTGGAGGAAGCCTCTGAGTTATACGTCGCCCAAGTCCGTGAGGTCAGCCAGAAGGCCTGGAGACTGGGGTGGACCAGCGCTTTGAGGGCGGCAGGGGTCCCCGAGGACAACCCTGTATATGCAGAGATTCCCCAGTTTCATCCTCCTCAGCCCGCACCGAACCATCCTCCTGAGGGCCCTGCTGGAGAAGCCGAAGCCGAGGTCAATGCCGCTGCTAAGAACGCTGCTAACGGAAACACCGAGGCTGTAGTTTGAAAAAATTCATTTGATGTATTTTTCTTTTTTATTTTCGTACTTGGGGAAAACATATCATTTGTAACTTTTTTGTCTTTGGATGTAAAAGGCTATCATTTTTCAATGAAATCATCTCTTTTATTCCAAACTCGTGTAATGTGATGAGTGTCTTTTCTTCTTTCCCTGTTCTTTTTATGTGCTTGGCTTCGTAACCAATAACAAATAACAGGAAATAAGACAAAGCTAGACAAGTAGTCGAGTTCGGCTCTGTAGCCGAACTTAATACATTAAGTTCGCAACCCGAGTGCGTTAGGTTCCATAACCGTAACGAGGCATCGGTCTCGGTAGAACTGAGTGTGCTTGGTCGTGCTGTCGCAGGCACCCAAAAATAATAAAACCTTTACTCCTAAAAATATATGTAGTAGTGCAAGTAAGGACCGTTCCCACGGAGAATGTTTTGCCAAATTTTATGCTATGTGATCAAAGATGGGGGGTTTTGATTATACTAAAAAAATAAACAAATAAATGACAGCAAATAAAGAGCAATAAAGTAATGAATTCAATCAAATGAGCAAGCATTGGTCAAAGTTAACATCCACCATCGGAAATTCAGAACTGATCATTGATGCAAAAATAAATCAATTAACACTTTGAATATTCATCGTTGGAATTAAATTCCTACCTCCTTAATTAGTTAATTAGAAAACACGCGCTCTAATTAACCCTAATTACTAAATAACCTAAGACAAGCGCTATAGATTTAATTTAGTAACAACATTAAAATTAGAGAGATCGATGAACCTAAATAACACAATCACACACGGTTGCATTTAATTTAGCCAAGTGTTCTTCCTAATATTTAATAATCACTGACGCAGTAAATTATTAAAAATCAGTTGCTTCACAAATTAGAGGGACCAAACAATTACGGATTTGATTTCTAATTCAGCAGTAGATTGCAACGAAAAATAAACTAGCAGGCCTCCTAGTAATTAAACGAAACAATCATGATAACAAATTAAGCACAGAAGAACAACCCATATTCAAAGCATAAATTGAACAATGAAAATAAATTAGATCTCATAGTATTTATTCCGAGGCTTCAGTCTCCTTCGACCAATAAATAATTAGCCACGCAGGGCCATAAAAAGACTTGCAAAATTAATAAAAGAAAAGAAGAAGAGTAATGAAGAAAGAGAGAGAGGAAATTCATCTGAGAGGAGAAGGTGATCTCTACGTTGGATATGGGATGGATTATTTATAGTGGAGAGTTAGGTTAGAGAGAGGAGAGAATTTAGGTGATGTGGACGTATGAGAAAATAAAGAAAGAGAGATGGTTGGTTTAGATGAGGAAAGATGGAAAGAATCGTTGGAGAGATATTAGGGGGAAAGTGCAGCCGTGAGATGGGAGAGATTTTGAAGTGTGGTGGGATTGGAGATGGAAAATAATAATAAAAAATTCATTAGACTTAACTTAGTCAAAATATTCTCCTTGACCATATCTTCTCACTCGGGCTTCTGTTGGACTTGACCCAAGAATTAAAGTTGCATCATTTTTCGTTCCGCACAATATAAGCCCAATATTGGATATATTTCGATGAACTCTGATTTCTTCAAATTTACCATAATGCCCTTCTGCTTGATTTTTCATCCATTTAGCATCAGGTACGAGCAGTAACTTCAAGCCCGATTTTGACCTTGATGCAGCCAGTATTTCTCAAAACTCAAAACATGAAAGTTGTAGATATTTTTCTTGGTGTTCCATAGCATCTTGAATCATCGCAATTGGAGCTCGGATGAGAGAGTTATGACCAGATTACGAAGCGCTATCCAAACTGTCTAGAATCGCCTAATTAGCTTCGTTTTGCACTTAATGCCTCCATTTGCACCTAAATAAAAAAATATAAGAATAATGAGTACATTTAGGCATCAAATAAGTATAAAGCACTAAACATTAAGGGAGAAAAATATGATATTTTGCATTCTCATCAGTGCTCGGTCCTATGACCATAGCGGAATTCAGTTTTGTAATAGACCTTGTGGCTGGTCCAATGACCGGGCTGAAGTAGCTGATTTTGGTAACCGAGCTGGACAATGAGTCTTGTGACCGCGTTGTTAGCTTTTATTCTGTAATTGAGCTGGAAACGGCTAGTCCTATGACCGTGCCGAAATGCAAGCTGGTCCTATGACCGAGCTGTGTGCATGTGCCGAGTTCCATAACTTGGCTTTATCTTGAGAGTAAGAGACAGATTCGGAAGTAACACATTCTATAAAAAGAATCGATTTTATTGACTTCCAAAATCCGAATACATCTCAAAAGTAGTATTTCTTGAGGTGCATGGCATTCCATAGACGTGGTAGCTCTCTACCCTCCATGTCCTCCAGCTTGTACGTAGACTGCCTAGCTACCGAAGTCACTTTGAATGGCCCATGCCAGTTCAGTGCAAGCTTCCCTTCGCTGGGATTTTTGTCTGCTGGAAGTGTCTTTTTTAAGACTAGTTCTCCAGATGAGAACTTTCTTTCTTTGACCTTTTGATTGTATCTCCTAACCAACTGTCGCTAGTAGGAAGCGAGGCGGATGGCTGCTGCATCCCTTCGTTCCTCAGCCGGGTCGAGCGTTGTGGCGAGGTTCACATTGTTCTGGCCTTGTTCGAACAGTTCCGACCTGAGGGTCGGGAGACCGACCTCAAGTGGAATTACAGCTTCCATCTCGTAGGCCAGGGAGAAGGGTGTAGCCGAGGTCGAGCGCCTTGAGGTAGTTCTGTACGCCCAAAGGACGCTCGGGAGCTCCTCTACCCATCTCCCTTTGGCTCGATCTAGTCTCTTCTTGAGTCCATCGAGCACTACCTTGTTGGAGATTCCGGCTTGTCCATTGCTCTGGGGGTACGCTGGAGTGGAGTAGTAGTTCCTGATCCCAAGCTCTTGACAGAAGTTTTTGAAGAAGTTGGAGTCGAACTGAGTCCCGTTGTCCGAGACCAAGGCTCGAGGCACTCCAAATCTTGTCACGATGTTCCTCCATACGAAGTTTCTAGTATCCTTCTCAGTGATGGAGGACAATGCTTCAGCCTCAATCCACTTTGTGAAGTAGTCAGTGGCTACTATTAACCATCTCTTGTTCCCCGGAGCTCGGTGGAGCGATCCCACCAGGTCCAATCCCCATTAGGGAAAGGGCCAAGGACTGGAAAGAGGACTCAGGTCATGTGCTGGTTGGTGGAGAGAATGAGAGAACTTCTGCATTTTTCACATTTCCTAGCATAGACTTGTGTGTCCTTCTGCATGTAGGGCCACCAATAGCCCTGGCTGATAGCTCGGTAAGCCAGCGACCGACCTCCAATGTGACTGCTGCAGATTCCTTCATGGATTTCATAAAGGAAATTCTCGACTTTGCTTGGGTGAACGCACTGGAGGTAAGGACCACTGTAGGACTTTTTGTAGAGCTTGCCATCTGGGGAGAGCCAGAACCGAGCTGCTTTCAGCCTGATCTTGTGGGCCTGATTTTCGTCCTCGGGGAGCTGGTCATTCCTGAGGTAGGAAATGAAATCGTCCATCCAGCTCGGATCGAGGTCAGCACATAGGATCTGCCGAGGTGGGTGGAGTTCTATACTTGGTCTGTCCAGTGCCTCCACTTCGACGGTCCTTTTCCTTCCTGCCTCGACAGCAGAGGCCAAGTTTGCAAGTGCGTCAGCATGAGAGTTGGAGTCTCTGCCGATCTACCTGACTTCAGCTCTTTGGAATTGGGAGAGAAGACGCTTGGCGTGGGCTAGGTAGGCTGCCATCCTATCGTCACGGGCTTGGTAGTCTCCATTCAGCTGGCTCGTCACCAGCTGCGAATCACTGAAGACCACCAGTTGCCGTGCCCCCAGAATTTGTGCGCTGCTCAGCCTTGCTATCAGCGCTTCGTACTCAGCTTCGTTGTTAGATGCTTTGAAGTCAAGAGTCAGGGCTTGCTCGATGACAAGGCCCTCCGGAGATTGGAGGACTACGCCAGCGCCAGCCCTTTTGGAGGTTGAGGATCCATCGACGAAGACCTTCCAAGACGAATCAAGGAACTGCTTCCTGGACCGCTCCTGTTCTTTCTCGGTCTTGATGGTTGCCCCCACCTCCTTGCCCCCCAGTTCGGTGTCGAGGTGGCTCGGTGCCGAACTCGGAGAGGTGAACCCCACAATGAAGTCTGCCAACACCTGGGCTTTGATTGCCGTTCTGGGCTGATATTGGATATCGTACTGCCCCAGTTCGACAGCCCATTTGGAGATTCTTCCAGAGAAGTCTGCTTTCCTGAAGAGAGACTTGAGTGGGTGTTCTGTTATAACCACAATGGAGTGTGTCTGGAAGTAGTGGGAGAGCTTGCCGGAGGCACTGACGAGCGCAAAAGCGAGCTTCTCCAATGGCAGGTATCTCGTCTCGGCATCCAGCAGGATTTTGCTCGCGTAATAGATAGGCCTCTATTGCCTGTCTTCTTTTCTGATGAGCACCGAGCTCACTGCATGGTCCAAGACTGCTAAGTACAGGTACAGGACCTCACCTTGGGTCGGAGTGGACAGCAGAGTAGGTGAGGAGAGGTACCCTTTGAGTTCCTGAAGGGCACTTTCGCACTCCGGCGTTCATTGGAACCCTGAGCTCTTCTTCAGGAATTGGAAGAAGGGACGACATTTATCTGAAGCTCTGCTAATAAAGCGGTTTAGGGCTGCTGCCATCCCTGAAAGTCTCTGGACTTGCTTTGCCGAGACCGGACTTTGTAGGGCCTGAATCGCCGAGATCTGCTTGGGATTGGCCTCTATTCCGCTTCTGGTGACCAAGCTCCCAAGAACTTACCCGAGCCGACGCCGAATGCGCATTTGGAAGCATTCAGTTTGAGCTTGTATTACTTGAGGACGGTGAAGGTTTGTTACAGGTTGGTCAAGTGGTCCTGTGACCTTTTAGACTTAACGATCATGTCATCAATGTAGACTTCGACCGTCTTGCCGAGCTGGGTCTGAAACATTTTTGTTACCAGCCTCTAGTAAGTGGCACCGGCGTTTTTTAACCCAAAGGGCATCACTTTGTAACAGTAAATGCCCCTGGGTGTTATGAACGCGGTCTTTTCTTCATCAGGCCCATGCATCGGAATCTGATGGTAACCTCGGTAAGCGTCGAGGAAACTCATCCTATCGTGCCCGGCGGTGGCATCGATCAACTGGTCGATCTTTGGAAGGGGAAAGTTGTCTTTGGGACAAGCCTTGTTGAGGTCGGTGAAATCCACACAGACCCTCTAGCTTCCATTCTTCTTCCTGACCACCACTGTGTTGGCTAACCAGATAGGGTAGTGGACCTCCCTGATCGCTTCAGCCTCTAATAGTTTAATTGACCTCCTCGGTTACAACCTCTGATTGCTGGATTCCAGCCCTGCGAGTCTTCTGGACTACAGGCTTGTGCTCGGGATTTACATTTAGCTTGTGGCTCATGACCTCGAGGTCGATGCCGGGCATTTCGTACGGGGTCCAAGCGAAGACTTCTCTGTTTAGCAACAGGAAATCAAGCAGCTCGGACCTCTCTTCCTCCGGAAGCTGACTCCCGAGTAGGAAGTACCTCTCTGGATCGCTGGGGTCGATCTTGACCTCGGTGAGGTCTTCTACGCTCTTTTGCTCAGGAGCTCGGCCGACAGCCTCGAGCTCGGTCATATGGACTCGCTGCGACTTTGCTTCACCGGGGACCACGGCCATGAGGCACTCCTTGGCCATGAGTTGGTCACCGCGGACTATGATCACTTTGAAACCACCTTCTCCGTCCTGCAACGGGAACTTGAGCTTCTGGTGATGAGTGGAGGGAACAGCCTCCATGTTATGCAGCCAGGCTCTTCCCATGATGGCATTGTATGGAGATGGAGCATCCACCACCAGGAAGTTTGCTGTCATGGAGGCTCCTCCCACTTCTACTTTGAGGGAGATCTTTCCCTTCGGGTAGACAGACTTGGAGCTGAAACCCACCAGGGGGGTGCGGGCTTCCTGCAGGTCCTCCTCTTTCAGACCCATTTTCTTGAAGCAGTCAAAATAGAGGATTTACGAAAAGCTTCCGGGGTCCATTAGGATACTTTTGACATTGAAGTCCCGCAACCTCATAATCAGTAGCAGGGGATCATTGTGGGTAGCTGGACCCCGTCCAAGTCTTGGTCAGAGAACCAAATCTTTGGTCTCTCAACACGTGCCCTCTTTGCTGAGGGACCGAGCTCAGCCGTCATCACTTGTTTGCCGTGCTGGGCCCTCCTGGCCTCAGTACGGGCCTGGCCGCTCCCTTTAGGGGCGGAAGCCAGATGGATGACGTCGATGGTCCCGACCGGCTCATCGCTATCCCGGTCATCGAGCTGGCATTGTTGAATGCGGTTTATTCTGCCCTCTTCTTTGACATGGTCTTTCAGGTGCCCGTCCTTCAGGAGCCTCTTGAGGTGTGCCTTGAAGGCATGACAATCCTCTGTCATGTGTCCTCTATCTTTGCGGTAGGCACAAAACTTGCTCTGATCTCGGGAGGCGGCGTCACCTTTCATAGGCTGGGGCCATTTGAAGAAGGGTTGGGTTTGGATCTTGCCGAGGAGCTTGTAAATGGGCTCCTTGAAGATGGTGTTGACGGCCTTGTAAGAGGCGCCACTTGGCTTCGGCTTCGCGCTGCCCCTGTGGGGGCAAAACGTCCTGCCGAGCTGGATGGCTCTCTGCTTCGGTCTGCTTCCCTCTTGGCCAGCCTCCTCTCCTTTTTAGAGGATCGGCCTTCCTGCCAGAAGTTATGGCTCTCCCGAGCTCGGGCCTCGTCTTCTTCTTGTTCAACGAACTGATTCACCCGGGCCATCAGTGCCTTCACCGAGACCACGGGGAACCGCACCAGGTCCCTCCGAAGCTCGTTGCCTGGTAACAGGGCTTGTTGGAAGGTCTTTATGGCTAGTTCGTCACTGGCGTCTTCGACCTGGCTGTAGATGGTCCAGAATCTCTTGGCGAACCGGGTGATGTTTTCCGCCGGCGTCATTCTGATGGCCATCAGGTCGGCGTCCGTCTTCAGGATAACCCAGTGCGCTTGGAACTTCTCGACGAAGGAGTTTCGGAGCTGTTGCCAGCTCGAAACCGATCCCTCGGAGAGCGCGCAGAACTACCGGAGTGGGAGGTCACCCAGACTGGAGGAGAAGACCTTGCGGTCCAGGTTGCTGTCACCACTCCACACTGACATCTTCTGGGTGAAGTGGCGAAGATGCGCCTCTGGGTCCGAGGTCCCGTCATAAAGATTGAACCTCGGGACGCTGAACTTATGAGGGAGGGGGTAATCCCTAATCTCCCAAGTAAATGGAGACGTGCCGTGGTTGTCGCTGTCTCTGGTAGCCAACCGACCTCGAGTGAGGCCAGCGAACTCCATATTCTACTGCACGGCCAGCTTGATTTGCTGATTGATCCAATCAGCCATGTCGGGGTCGGCACCCTGACTTTGTCTCTAGCGCTGCTGCCTGTCAGCGTTGGCGTGAGTGCTACTGAGCCCTCTTCACGAGCTCGGTCACGCCTTTTGTTTATGATCTGCCTTAAGTCCAGCCGAGCTTTAGGAGCTTTCCGGGCTCGCTGCTGTGTTCGAGACACGAGGGGAGCCCCGGACGGGGCCTTCTCACCTTCGAGCTGCTGCTGGAGCTGGAGGATCTGAGCTCTTTGCTCTTCGATGATTTGGCTTTGAGCCTTGATTGCTTCGGCATGCGCTTCAGTATCCCCCTCTAGGGCCATGTCGTCGTCGCCTTCATCGTCGAGGTGGACGTGGTCTTCTTCCATGTGGTCCTGGTGATGGGACTGGCGAGGATCGGGCTGTATTGGAGCCTTGCCTCGTTGGGACTGTCCCTGAGGAGGAACATCCTTACGGGGTAGCTCGGAGAAGACGACTTCCAGACGTGGACGCTCCGCCTGAGAGGTAGTTGGTCTGACCTGCTCCAGTGCCGGACCGTGGCGAGGAGATGTTGCTGCATCCCTTGACGATGAGTGTGTCACCGTGACAGGCGATCCTACACTTCTTACATCAGGTTCTCCGCCAACCCTCCTCTGCTGAGGATTAGGCAGTGTTTGCCTGACTGCTCTCTCCTGGTCCGTCACCAGTGCTCCTACTTGGTTCGTCATCAGAGGAGGTGGCATGGAGGAGAGAAACGTCTCTGGCTGCTGGGACCTAGACGGTCCAGCAGCGCCCTTTCCTTTCCTCGACTTCGGAGGCATGGCTTTCAGGATGAAAATATGGTTTTTTCAACTCGTCCCCACAGACGGCGCCAATTGTGCGTGCCTAAAAATTACGGACTTGGTTTAGGAGGTGATGAAGATTATGGAGATGCTGTTTTGCTGATCGGGAACGTTGTCGGTGACCTGGAACCTGAAAAGGGAGAAGAAAACAGAGGTCAGGGCCCCGGGCTGCTGTCAGCCAAAGGCACTCCGACGCCGGAGTTAGTGCTGTCACTGAACTAGGGTGATGTTAGTTTTATTGTCTCAATCCATTAGATGATGAATATATTGATTAATTTCTTTCTTTATTTATCAATATATTCTTGCTTTCTTTTCATGAGATGAATGGTGATTTATTACTTGTTTGCACATAACTAATACGAATGACATAATGGTTCATGAGTTGAACCGGGTCCCATTAGTATATTAGATGTGATATATGTGTATGGATGAGATCCACACACGAGAGATATATGTCACAAATCTTATACTTAAAATATCTTCACAACCAGTGATGAGACTGGGCATCTCATCGGATAATGTTGCAACACTTTGATCACTATGAGATAGTGTGATTTGTCTCAATCATCAGAATGGAAGATTATGGATCAATGTACTGGTACATTGGATGTATTGAAGAACCATGAGAAGCACCTTATGGAATTCCACTCAATAATAAGGTATGTTATCATAATTTCCTAGCAATAGGCTCTCAATCCTGAGACATTGATGAACTCAAGTTTCTATCTATTCATTTGTTTTGAGTCACCAATGAGCGAGGCCAACTATAGGTCAACACCTCGGTGTCTTGGGTATGTGGTAGTAGGACTGTGGGAACATTGAATGATCAAGATGGAATCTATCTCTATTATCCCCTTGTGCCAATTAATGGATTTGTCATTAGTAAGTGCGTACCCATCTCGATTAAGAGTTAATTGGATGGTACTGATGATCATAGTGATTAATTGGGGCTCAAGGATAATAAGATGTGGAACTAAGATTGGAAGAGACAAATTTATTCCAATTGATCCATGGATATTGATAGAGGGGCCTACTTGTGGTAATCGGGAAGTTTAGGGTCTTCATTGTAATTTATTCCTAAGACTGGAGTTCAATTGCATTTATATAGTGGAGTTATTTGCAATTAACTGTGGGCCCGGATTGCACATGAGATGTGGGATCGCGTGTCCCAGTTGGAGCCAGCTTTCTAAGGAATCCCTAGAGGTCCCCACACTAGCCCAAGTATTGGATAGATACTAATTCTAGTAGAACTCTAGATGGAAAGGAATTAGAGAATTACTATTTGAAGTGAGACTTCTAATAGTGGTAATAGTAAGCTACTAATTATTAATGGAAGTAGGACTTCTATTTTAATTAGAAAGATAAGGTTACTAATTAATGGAAGTGAGACTTCTACGGGAATTAGTAATAGAGGAGTTGTAAGATGCTATAAAAGGGTAGCAACCCCCTTTGGACGTCCCAAGCATGATTGTGTAAGAATTGTGCAAGGCTAGCCCTCTCTCTCTTCTCCTCTCTTGCGCAAGTTGTTGCACATCTCTTCTAGTTCCTTTTCCAGTTGTTCTCTAGTAGTTTTCTTTAGGAGATCACACCCATCTCCTTGAGAAAAGATATCTGATGAGGGACATAGTGTGGAAGACTATTGGGTATTAGTGATCTTGATTTGATTTGCGAAACAGTTCGTCATCAAAGAAAGTAACAACTTCTCCATTAGAGCACAACTGAGCTCCGAAGGTATAATCTACTTCCTTGCATGTTGTAGATATATTTGAAGCTTTCATGTTGCTGGTTCTATCTTCTAGATAGATATATCTTACTGATCTTGATATGCGAGATTGAGGGTTTGCATCTTGGATTGGGTTAATGCCCTTTGGGATAGATGATCACTGCATTAAGTTGATCAAAAGTTTTTGAAACCTATCCTAGTGGCCCACCTACTTCCAACAGGTGAAGTGGGAGAGAAGGTTTGAGCAAAATAGCAGGATGTATGCAGTATCTTGCGTACCTGTTCATGGCTTCCCATGCAAACATATATAGAGGAGAATGGAAGGTTCCATAGTGGAGGTAGGTGGGGATACTTGTCCCATCAGCCCATACCTAGGAACCGTAGTGGGGGTAGGTGAGGGTATTGTCCCATCGGATCTCTCCTCAAATCCCTCACATAAATCTAGACATGATAGGGGCGCCCCCTTATCAGTATTTGGCGGCCACCCCATCTGTCAGGGCACCCTGCAAGGTAGCTGTCCCATCTCATAATGGGGATTAGACGCCCAGTGTTCACCTCGGTCAATAGACCGAACTGGAGAAGGCACTGTGGTCGGCTAAGCCTGAGGTTGGACAAGGATGTCGATGCACGAGGCTGAGTTCGGGAGAATGTGGTCGGTACTCTTACTGAGATCAATCCCACATCGGTACCAGCTAGCAAGCTGCCGTGCTGGATAGATGAAATGAGGCGTTCCCTGCTTGGTGCAGTCACCGAAGTCAGGGGTAACCTCTATTTCGGTGAAAACACCCCACACAATGTAGATATTAGAATTGGATGTAGAAGAGTCCATATATTCTTTTGGATGGGCTAGTTGTGGTGGTGGTAAGGGGTTTATTATGGCAAAGTTTCGGACAGGACTTTTGTTGTTGATTCTTGTTTAGGTGGTATGATATAAGGAGTTCGATTTGATTGATAAATGATGTCAGATTCAGAATATAGCATTATGATTTGTTGATGTAAATTTGTAATATGATTTGGCGGATAGGTGAGGGTCATTGGAACATTAGAATGAAACCAGTCAAAGAAAGGGATGTTAGATTTGACTTGGTTCATATGATCAAACCATTGGGTTTTTAATTGATTTTGTTCCTCTTTGCTGAAATTTCTAAAGAAGGAAAAGCGAAGGGGATGCTTTTTCATATTATTAATTAGAAATTGATTATTTATTTGCAAGGGTAATTCCTGACTATCTTCCCGATCATCAGGATTGTCGTCAGTTATGGAATTTGAGATAGAGATCATTTCTACATGAGGACTAAAATCGGTGAGGAATAAGGTTGTTATTCCTTTTGTTTGATTATTGTAGGCTATATCGGGCATGATTGAGTTCATTACTTTGAAATAAACTCGATATATGATGGCTATATTTTCAGATTGTGGTTTCATATCGAAACCAAAGTATGGATACCAAGTGTGTGCTTAGTGATTTTTGGTTGTGTGTCCTAAGCGGAGGACAAGACTTATCGCTGAGTAGCACTTCACTCCTGAAGAGGTCGAATCCACAGGGAACGAGCTAGAGGTTTCAACTCTTGAGAACTTCTTTTGGTCGAGAGTGACCAACTTTTTCAATTTATGGAATTAAATCTATGATGAGAACTGAATAAAGCTGCTAAGAACCGAATAAAATTGTTATACTAAAAAGATGGTTCAACCTTGGTTCAATTCACCTGAATTTACATGGTTTCATCTTCCTTTTCATTACACAGGTAAGATTTGGATCAATCCAATCTTCCCTGGAAAATTTCTTCATGAAAATCAAATAGAAATCTAATTTAATAATTGCCAAAGAGATTCTTAGACATTCAATTCAGTAATCTGGGAGCCATCGACCTAAGCACTATTTCTATCATCTTAGATGAACACAACTAGTCAAAAACTTAACATCCCAAGTACGATTTCTAAAAATAAAAAATCAATGGAAACTATCATTCATCATCAAAGCATTAATCCGGAAAGATAACTCATGTAAATCCTAGGGTGAATTCCCCTTAGGTTGAACCATCTAAAAATCTACCCCTCCATTATTGGAGAAGTCATCAAAAAGATTCTATGAACACAAGAGAACAAAAAGAACATAATTGAATGAATACCTCTATTGAAACTTGAAATAATATGAAAGATTCAATCTCAATCCAAGAATTCGCCAAAATTGAACAATAATCTTCACTCAAATCTAACTATGCATTGATCTATGGAAGAAAGAGAGAAAAAAGGGGTTAGGAAGCTAAGAGAATTCCCGGACAACCCTAATTTTCGAGTTCTTGGGCTTTATATAGGTCCCCCACATATCTAATTACAAAAATACCCCAAAAAACAAAATCTTTTCAAATCCGATAGTTCTACCGGTAGAAATTCCGGTTTAAACAGGTAAAGGTCTCCTCTCCAAGCTCTCTGCCAAAGATTTAGCCACTTCTACCGGTAGAACTTCCGGTTGGAGTAGTTCTACCGGTAGAACTTCCAATAGACAGATGACTCCCAATTTCTTCAGCTCTCTGCCCAGGATTTGGCCTTTTCTACCGGTAGAACTTCCGGTTGGATCAGCTCTACCGGTAGAACTTCCAGTAGACTGATGAAGTTCAATTTCTTCAGCTTTCTGCCAGATTTTTGGCCTTTTCTACCGATAGAACTTCCGGTTGGAGTGGTGAAGTTCAATTTCCTTCTTTTTATTGACCCGAACTTCAATTCCACTTGTACCTTCACTCTCTACTTGATCCATTCATCCTCCAAAAGCTTCATTCTTCACCAAATTCCTGCAAATGACCAAAAACCAATACTCGTGTAAAAATTATATGAAATCAAAGGAATTAAACACGAATGAAGGTGATAGGAAGGTAATTAAGTCTCCAATTGCTAAACAATTGGATACTTATCACATCCCCCAACTTGGACTTTGCTAGACCCTAGCAAAATAAGAAGAAGCTATCTTCCCTAAACAGACAATCCTCATCCAGCCCTGAAAATACATGAATTATGCCATATCGAAATAAATGTCTAAGATGCTAGATTCAACCAAAACTGGAACATGAAATCATCAATATCTACATCTCACTAGAACCAAACATGGAATCAAGATGCTCAGATTTAATGAGTTAACCATCACATCAGAATCAATTCCAAAACTCACAAAAGTGCATCACTCAAAGTGAATGTCGCACAATTCAACAAACATATCCCATGAAAACTAATCTCACCATGCTATTCTACCATCACACACATACAGAACAAAACTAAAGTAGTACAGAATTCAAACATGCATGCTGATGGAAAAAATGTAATGACACAAAAAGATCAACTAAGGACTTTTAGGCTTGAATTGAAAAGGGTGAACAATGGAAAGTTTAGACAAAATGGGGCACGACCTAACATGGCTTGGGTCAACTACCCCTTAGCCGTGCCCATCAACATATCAGTTAACACAACTAGACAATTCACTCACTAACTAGATCCTCTATCTCATCATCTCCTTCATCATCATCATCATCAGCCTCTTCTCCTACAACATCATCACCATCACCCCTTGTCTGGCTCGGACCTGCCTCTACTTCCCTCTAAGGTGACACATAAGGCTTAGCTCCCTATGACTCAGCAAATTTAATCAAATAATCCTGCCTGGATTTCTGCCTCATCAGTTCTTGCTTGATCTCCTTCTGACCTTCAATACAATCATCCACCTTGCAACTAATCCATTTCAACAATTCTTTCATGTATGTCTAAAATGAGGAACCTTTTACTTGCTTCGGAAGAGAAGTAGTCTGAGTTGCAGCTGGAGGATCCGTTTTCTGAGATCGGGCCTTTGCCATTGTTTTGACAGTAATTGCTCCTCTCTCGCTAGGCAGAAGCCAATCATCGGGATCCCTCCCAACTTTCTGATACAAACATAGTTTAGTGATTAGACAAGGGTAAGGGAATGCTGCCTTAGCTGAGGATTCCTCCGGATACCTCCTCATCTGATTATAGATAAATTGTGCCACATTCATCCCTTCATTTGGGCTCCAAATCACCCATAACAACTCTAACTCCGTCCTCCCCAACATTTTCTCGTCACCTCGACGATATATGTTATAATGCAATATTTTATTCAGCATACCCGCCTCACCATTCAAATTTCCAACTGGCGTTGTCCCATCCACCACAGCATCCTCTCTCAAAACCAACTGAGCATAGGGAATTTCAAAAGCAGCATTTTGAGGCCTAGGGTAGGTAATTCTTTCCCTATCCACTGGAGTATATCCTAAGGCCTTGGCAATGATATACGGGTTAGCTCTAATTCTGGTCCCATTCACAGTAGCAGCAATTTGTTCACCACCCGCTATAATAAGATTCATAGTTTTGTAAAATTGGCGTACAAAGTTAGGGACATACCCAGTGAAAACCGTATCCATATATTCGAGCTTGCTGTCAATAACAGCTCCAAAGCATTCTCCATTTCCCAGCTTGCCCACATCGACTCTGCGTTCAATCACAAATGCCTTCTTATCCACCTTTTTCTCCCATTTCACCTGACCCGGATTTTTCTGTGGAGGACGGGGTGAAGGCTCCCTTGGCCTCTTTTCAGCCCTTCGATCACCACCCTTTGAAGTCCCACCCTTAGAGCTTCCACTTCTTTTTGGTACGGCACCTTTCTTTGGTATTGCCCCCACATTTGCATTTTTGGTTCTTGGCATGGTTTAGGGTTGGGCGTAGGATGAATGAAATGGATTAGGGAAGGTATGGAAGTGGGTAGGAAATTTTGTGGAAGGATAGGTATATTCGGAATGTAGGGTTTTGGGGTGATTGGGGATCTTTGATGGAGTTAGGTTTTTGTGAAATGGAATGATAGGGAAGGTAAGATATGGAATAGAGAAAGGAGTTGTGAAGGAAAATGGTTGGGTGTGAGGAATGTGTGGTTCAATAGAAAGACATGTAATTTTCGGCCATGATGGGTTTTTTTTTTTTTTTTTTGGGATTTTTGAAAGTGGATTTCGAAGTATGAGGGAGATATGGTGATGGCGAGAAGATGTGAGGATGTTTTAGGTGTAGATTGGGTGGTTTAATGGAGGGATTGGAGCTTTGGTGCTAGGGTTTATGAAGAAGGGAATATTGGTTTGAGAGAAAGGGGAAGGAGGAAGATGAAATAAAAATATAAGTAGGCTCGCATGGGTTCGAATTCTCTACCGGTAGAAATACCGGTTATACTTTTTCTACCGGTAGAACTACCGGTTATGATTTTTCTACCGGTAGAACTTCCGGTTCTGACCTATTTGCTGAAAATCCAACCCTCTGCCTCAAATTTCACTTTTTAAACCGGTTTTTCTACCGATACTGTCATTCATTCATCTTTTTTTTTTTTTTTTGAATGAATGAATGACTTGGCCATAATTCCAACACCTTCTTCCTCTGATTTTGAAAACCTTCATTCAAAGAGTAACTTGAGTTATGAATCTCACTTATAGGCCAACGAAGCGACCCATTCGCGAATTTCCCAAACAAAGCAATGGAATGCCAATAAAGAAGAAGTCTCCATGAATCAGTCCTTATAGAATAAACCTTCATCTTAGTCACCACAAACCCCACTACCAAAACATAGAAGATCATCTCCACTTTATAGTCATCCTTAGCCTCATCATAACCAAACCCCATTTTCATTACACAACCATTTTTACCTGCAGAAAATTCTCCCAAACCCCCCATTCCTCCTTACCTCCTTTACACCGGTTCCCTAAAAGTCAGCACAAGAACAAGAGAATATAGAACATGGCTCAAACAAGGGTACAAGGGTGACTCTTTTCTGGTTTCATAAACAACGAAATTGCCTTGTATCAACAATTTGTGCCACCACTCCCAAAAGAGGCAAAATGAATGCAATTCAAGGCTACAAAAGTATGAACTTGCAAGTGTGTGGGATCTACTCTATCACTCAAAGCACTCTAAAAAACAGGGGATATGGTATGAATTCAACCCAATGTGATGATTAACTCACACAATCATTCAAAGACACATAGTAATCAAAGAAGGCATAAATCATGTATCTCACAAAAATTGTACCTCCAAATGAGAATTGCGATGAAATGAATGCAAGGAATGAATTAAAAAAAATTCTAAAAAGCGAAAAATTAAGCTAAAAATTAAACTATATGCATGAATGAAATGCATACTTCTCTCCCCAACTTGAATGAGACATTGTCCCCAATGCTTAAAACAACTAAAAACAAAAGGGAAAAAAAGAGGAACGAAGTTACCAATCTACCAAGGTTGGTACGGTAGCATGAATAACCTGCAAAGACTTAGACACCAAATACCGGTTAGAAACAAAGGAGGGGCAACCATATAGGGTGCACCCCAAAAACCATCCACCTCTCAAATGGTGAAAGGGAAGGATTGAATCATTGGTATTTTAAAGTCAGATTGCAAGACATCACACCAAAGAAAGATGTGATACGGAGTAGCATCATCTGCTATTTATTTTAAGATGCAATTAGGCCAATCGTGCACACAAACGAGATATATGGTGAACAAGGAGCAAAAAGCATGCACGATGGCAACAAACACAACCAAGAAAGAAATTAAGAACTAGTGGCTTCCTGATAGACCGGATCCACTAACTCTGCAGTAATTTCATCTTTTGCAAAATTCTCCAAAAATGGCTTAAGCCTTTGCCCATTAACCTTGAAAATATTTCCATCATTTTGATTAAAAACATCAATAGCACCATGAGGATAGATTTTATGTACAAAATAAGGTCCAGTCCATCTTGATCGCAACTTACCTGGATGGAGATGAAGTTTTGAGTCATATAAAAGCACATTTTGACCCACCTCAAAATCTTTCCTAACAATATGCTTATCATGAAAAGCCTTGACTTTGGACTTGTAGATGATAGAATTCTCATAAGCCTCTTTCCTCATCTCCTCTAACTCATTCATCTGAAACTTCCTAAGAACACCCGCCTTGGGTAAAGAGAAATTTAGAGTCTTAAGAGCCCAAAATGCCTTATGCTCGACCTCTACAGGAAGATGGCAAGTCTTGCCATAAACAAGCCCATAAGGAGACATCCCTAAGATCGTCTTGTAGGCCGTGCGATAGGCCCATAAGGCATCAGTCAACCTAGTTGACCAATCCTTCCTATTAGGATTCACAGTCTTCTCTAAAATCTGCTTGACCTCCCTATTGGCTAACTCAGCTTACCCATTGGTTTGAGGATGATAGGCAGTGGACACCTTATGAGTGATCCCATACTTGGCCATCAAGGCCACAAATGGACGATTGCAGAAGTGAGTGCCTTGATCACTAATCATGGCCTTCGGCATCCCAAACCGAGACAAGATATTCTCCTTCATGAATTTGACCACAACCTTATGGTCATTGGTTCTAGTGGAAATAGCCTCTACCCACTTGGACACATAATCGACAGCCAGAAGAATGTAGAGGAACCCATGAGAACTAGGGAAATGACCCATAAAATGGATACCCCAACAATCAAAAATCTCTATGATAAGCATGGATTGAAGGGGCATGGCATTCCTCTTGGAAATAGCACCTAACCGCTGACAGTGAGGACAAGATCGACAGAACTCATGGGCATCTCTAAAGAGTGTGGGCCAGAAGAAGCCACACTGCAAAATCTTTGCAGTGGTCTTCCTAGATGAGAAGTGCCGTCCACACGCTTCAGTGTGGCAGAAAGACAAGATACTCTGCTACTCTGACTCTAGGACACACCTCCTAATGATCTGATCAGCACAATACTTGTAAAGATAAGGATCATCGAAGGCGTACCTCCTCACCTCAACTAAGAACCTACTTCTCGCTTGAGAAGTCCAGTCACTAGGAAGCTGCCCTGTCACAAGATAATTGACGATATCCGCATACCACGGACACGTCGACACTGAATACAGCTGCTCATTAGGAAAAGAATCAAGGATAGGAAGATGGGATGACTTATTCTCAAACTCAAGTCGCGAAAGTTGATCCGCGACGACATTCTCAACCCCCTTCTTATCCTTGATAGTGATATCAAACTCTTGGAGCAACAGAACCCACCTAATAAGACGCGCCTTCGCGTCTTTCTTGCTCATCAGATACTTGAGCGCTGCATGGTCAGTAAAAACAACAATAGGTGAACCTATGAGATAGGATCTAAACTTATCAAGTGCGAAGACCACTGCAAGCAACTCTTTCTCTGTAGTGGTGTAATTAAGCTGAGCATCATTCAAAATCTTACTTGCATAAGCAATAGCATAAGGGACTTTACCCCTTCTCTGACCCAAAACAACACCAATGGCATAGTCACTGGCGTCACACATCAACTCGAAAGGAAGACTCCAATCTGGGGCTTGCATCATAGGTGGAGAAGTGAGGCACACCTTCAAAGCGCTGAAGGCCTTCTCACAAGCCTCGGTCCAGACAAATGGTGCATCCTTGGCTAGAAGATTGCACAAAGGGTGTGCAATAGCGCTGAAAGCACGAATGAAGCGCCTATAGAAACCACAGTGACCTACGAAGGATCGAATATCCTTGACACACTTGGGAGAAGGTAATTGGGAGATCAATTCCACCTTTGCCTTATCCACCTTGATACCTCTTGGAGACACTATATGGCCTAAGACAATTCCTTGTGTCACCATGAAGTGACACTTCTCCCAATTTAGCACCAACTTCTTCTCCTCACACCTCTCTAGCACCTATTTTAAATTCTCTAAACACCCCCGCAAAGCTATCTTCAAACACAGAAAAGTCATCCATGAACACCTCTAAGAAGTCCGCGACCATGTCGTCAAAGATACCCATCATGCACCTCTGAAAGGTGCCAGGGGCATTGCACAACCCAAAGGGCATGCGCCTATAAGCGAAGGTCCCAAAGGGACAAGTGAACACGGTCTTCTCCTGATCCTCCAAAGGCACCTCAATCTGATTATATCCTGAATACCCATCCAGGAAGCAATAGAAAGTATGACTCGCCACTCTCTCAAGGACCTGATCAATGAAAGGAAGAGGGAAGTGGTCCTTCTTCGTACTGGCATTAAGCTTTCGGTAATCAATACAGACTCTCCACCCAGTGGCAACTCTAGTAGGAATCAACTCTCCTTCCTCATTAGCCACAACGGTCACCCCTGCCTTCTTAGGCACTACTTGAATAGGACTCACCCACTTACTATCAGCTACAGGATAGATAATCCCAGCATCTAGTAACTTCAGAACCTCCTTCCTAACCACATCCTTAAGAACAGGGTTTAACCTACGCTGGGGTTGGCGGGAAGGCTTGACATCGTCCTCCAAATGAATCCTATGGGTGCAAATTAAGGGACTGATCCCTTGTATATCAGCCAAGGTCTACCCAATTTCTTTCTTGTGCCTACCTAAGACCTCTAACAGCTGGGTCTCTTGGTGTTCCTCAAGAGAAGAGGAAATCACCACAGGATATGACTCATCAACTCCAAGAAAAGCATACTTTACCGAAGAAGGCAAAGGCTTCAACTCAAGCATAGGGGCCTCCTCACTGCTAGACATTAACTTAGCCTTCGACTTTGGAAGCTCCTCAAACTTCAGTGCCCAAAACGCAGCACCCTTCACCTCCTCAATATCATCCAATAGAGAATAAAGATACTCTACCTCAGGGGATTCAAGAAACTCCCTCTCCTCATGGGCCAAGAATGCCTCTAATGGATCTGAGCAAAAGTGTGAGTCCACATGTTTCTGAACCAGGCTCTCTATCAAACTCACCTCATGTATCTCCTCATCATCTCCTAATTGGGAGGCGACATTGTAGATGTTCAAATCAAGGGTCATGTTTTCAAAAGTGATAGACATATGCCCATTCCTAACCTTGATGACTGAATCTATGGTGGCTAGGAAAGGATGACCTAGAATGATAGGGGCTTGATCACTTACCCGTAGATTTGGACATGTGTCCAACACGATGAAATCTGCGGGATACACAAAACTCCCTATCTAAACCAACACATCCTTCAGAATCCCCTTAGGGACTCTAACACTCCTATCAGCCAGCTGAAGTGTAACCGAGGTGGGCTGAAGTTCCTCCAACCCGAGTTGGAGGTAGATCGAATAAGGTAGAAGATTGACACTCGCCCCTAGATCACACAAAGCTCTCTCTATCTTCTTTCCCCCTATCTCTACTGAAATGCACGGACAACCAGGATCCTTGAACTTGGGAGGAAGAGAACCAGAGATGGTGGTACTGACATTGGCTGCTAGGAGAACCTTGTTTTGATGCAAAAACTTGCGCTTGTAGGTGCACAAGTCCTTAAGATACTTCACATAGACAGGAATGTGTTGGATAGCATGCAAGAGAGGAATGTTAAGCTTAACTTGAGAGAAAAGCTCCCTAAGAGACTCTGCAAGATCTGGCTTGGACTTCCCTCTCAACCTCTGAAGGAAAGGAGCTGGGGATTGGAAAGATTGGGTTCTAGGGTCTTGAATAGTAGAAGTTGAAGACTCGTCCTTTTTAGGTTCATTGGACTCATTCGACCTCTCTGAAGACTCATTCTTAGACTCAAAACTCTTAGGCTCCTCCACTTCAGGAGAAGCAGGAGGTGCCATGGAAGTAGAAACAATAGGTTTAGACGGCTTGGGAGGGATGGTTTTATCAATGATCTTACCACTCCTCAGAATGGTGACAGCTTTAAGATGCTCTACTTGAGCATCCGACCCACCGGAATCGTCCACAAAGTGCTGGCCTTGAACATTGGGAATAGCTTGGGTCGGCAAGGCACCCCTAGTAGTTTGACTAACACTCACCACATTGGTAAGTGTAGTTAATTGAGATTTGATGTTCTCAAGGGTCCTATTGTTCTGCTCATTGATGGAAGTCTGACTACTCAAAAGGGCTTGAAAGGTATCCTCTAGACTTCTCTTATGGGGAGGTTGATATGGAGCATGACCCTGCTGGGGTCCTTGTTGCTGAAACTGCTGATAAGACTGGGGTGGAAATTGCTGCTAAGATAGGAATCTCTGCTGCTGATACTGTGGGGTAGACTGGAAGAATTGCCCTTGATTCTGATAGGGTTGAGACTGAAAACATGAAGAATTCTGACTATGAGCTTGGGGAGGGTTGTCCCTCCACCGGAAATTTGGATGATCATTGAACCTAGGATTGAAATTCTGATACTGGTTAGACTGGAAAGAAGACTTCTGCTGTGGATTCACAGCATTGACATCAGATGGAGGGTTACCATGGAGTAACTTCTTAATGGACGGAATGGTAGGACAATTGTCCGTACCATGATCATTCTGCGAACAAATTGCACACAATTGATCCACTTGAGCAACTGGTGCAGGAGTAATCTCACTGACTCTCTTCAGCTCTAGACCTTCTATCTGACGGGTAAGCTGAGCCTGATAGATAAGAATCTCCTTCTGACGGAGTAATCCTCCTTCTCACTCAGAGTAAACTTTCCTGCACTGGGAACAATAGGAAACACATTCGGAGTAAATCTATCATTGGGATTGGTGGTGTCCCAAACCTGATATTGCTCTGCTAAACTCTCTAAATATGCATAAGCCTCGTGAGGTTCCTTGGCACGGAAAGTACCATTGCACATCATATCAATGAATTGCTTGTTTGTCGAACTCAATCCCTCATAAAATATTGTAACCAACTCAGGAATAGTAAAACCATGATGAGGAACCAAGTTTAAAGTCTCATGAAACCGATCCCAACATTGATGAAAAGACTCTCCCCCTTTTTCAGCAAAACTCTGAATATTTTTCTTTAAAGCAATTGTTTTCTGATGAGGAAAGTACTTTTTATAAAAATCCTGTTGCAATTGATCCGGTGGTGATTCATACAGATCGCAGATTGTTCAACCAATTTTTGGCATTCCCCTTCAAAGAGAAAGGAAATAGCAGAAGTTTGGCTGACTCTCGTTAAGCTGCAGGACATATGGTTTCAATTATGGCATTGAACTCTTTAACATGTAAATATGGCATTTCAGAGGGCATCCCATGAAAAGTGGGAATATGAGTCAAAATATTCGGTTTGACCTGATATGCATTAGCACCCTGGGTTTCATCAACAATACAAGATGGAGCATCAGTCCACCTAGGGGTCAAATAATCATCCATTGTCCTAGGTGGTACAACTTGATTATGTTGATTATTGGGGTCATCATTATTCTGTCGATCCGCCATTGGTTCAAAAGTAGGATCTGGCAGGGGAAGATCAACAAAAATGTCGATCCCTGGCCAATCAAATATCGGAACTTCTGCAAGATCTACTCTGAATAATCTGTTGTGTCTATCCCTACAGTAATGAGAGGACATATACAACCAACAACCCCGATTATCAAAATAATCACCTAATTCTAGAAAAAACTAAAAACAAAAGAACAAGAAGAAATACACTCAAAGCTGTTTTAACTCAAATCGCCATTCCCCAGCAACGGCGCCAGAAATGCTTAGTGATTTTTGGTTGTGTCCTAAGCGGAGGACAAAACTTATCGCTGAGTAGCACTTCACTCTTGAAGAGGTCGAATCCACAAGGAACGAGCTAGAGGTTTCAGCTCTTAAGAACTTCTTTTGGTCGAGAGTGACCAACTTTTTCAATTGATGGAATTAAATCTATGATGAGAACTGAATAAAGCTGCTAAGAACCGAATAAAACTGTTATACTAAAAAGATGGTTCAACCTTGGTTCAATTCACTTGAATTTACATGGTTTCATCTTCCTTTTCATTACACAGGTAAGATTTGGATCAATCCAATCTTCCCTGGAAAATTTCTTCATGAAAATCAAATAGAAATATAATTTAATAATTGCCAAAGAGATTCTTAAACATTCAATTTAGTAATCTGGGAGCCATCGACCTAAGCACTATTTCTATCATCTTAGATGAACACAACTAGTCAAAAACTTAACATCCCAAGTACGATTTCTAAAAATAGAAAATCAATGGAAACTATCATTCATCATCAAAGCATTAATCCGGAAAGATAACTCATGTAAATCCTAGGGTGAATTCCCCTTAGGTTGAACCATCTAAAAATCTACCCCTCCATTAATGGAGAAGTCATCAAAAAGATTCTATGAACACAAGAGAACAAAAAGAACATAATTGAATGAATTCCTATATTGAAACTTGAAATAATATGAAAGATTCAATCTCAATCCAAGAATTCTCCAAAATTGAACAATAATCTTCACTCAAATCTAACTATGCATTGATCTATGGAAGAAAGATAGAAAAAGGGGCTAGGAAGCTAAGAGAATTCCCAGACAACCCTAATTTTCGAGTTCTTGGGCTTTATATAGGTCTCCCACATATCTAATTACAAAAATACCCCAAAAAGCAAAATCTTTTCAAATCCGACAATTCTACCGATAGAACCTCCGGTTTAAACAGGTGAAGGTCTCCTCTCCAAGCTCTCTGCCAAAGATTTAGCCACTTCTACCGGTAGAACTTCCGGTTGGAGTAGTTCTACTAGTAGAACTTCCGGTAGACTGATGACTCTCAATTTCTTCAGCTCTCTGCCCAGGATTTGGCCTTTTCTACCGGTAGAACTTCCGATTGGATCAGCTCTACTGGTAGAACTTCCGGTAGACTGATGAAGTTCAATTTATTCAGCTTTCTGCCAGATTTTTTGCCTTTTCTACCGGTAGAACTTCTGGTTGGAGTGGTGAAGTTCAATTTCCTTCTTTTTATTGACCCGAACTTCAATTCCACTTGCACCTTCACTCTCTACTTGATCCATTCATCCTCCAAAAGCTTCATTCTTCACCAAATTCTTGCAAATGACCAAAAACCAATACTCGTGCAAAAATTATATGAAATCAAAGGCATTAAACACGAATGAAGGTGATAGGAAGGTAATTAAGTCTCCAATTGCTTAACAATTGGATACTTATCAGTGTGCATGCTTGATGAGCACCTGGATCAGAGAGGCTTATTGCGAAATTAGGGAAGCAATTGAAAAAGGCAGGGCCATTGTGAAGACTAGCTTCGACGAGACCGATGAGTGAGTCTTTGAACTTCACATGTCTTTGGTCTCTGACATAGGATAGACAAGAAGTGTTTAAACCGGTTCGGGTGAGTGGTTTAATGGCTACTTGTACTAGTCTAGTATGAAGATATTTATATTGTTGGCTGAATTTTTCGATTGTCTCTTTTGCAATAAGAGAAATATTTTCTTCTTTATTAACAATTGATTTCGTCTCTTCGACGGTTTTGATTATATAATCAGTGTACAGTTTGAATGAACCATGATTATAAATTTCTTTTATAGGGACTGTGGGAATAGTCCAATTATGGATTGATTGTTTGAGATTCCCGTAGGTAATCTCTTCCAAATTTTTTTATTGACATTTTACAAATATTTAAACTAAGACTAGATGCATGTGATGAGGATGAAGAAGAATTTATAGAAGAAGATGAAGAAGATTTTGAGAAAAAAAATATTTTTTCAAAGAGCTAACTAACTTAGACATTTTTAAACAATAATTGAAATATCAAGTTGGAAGTTACTAGTGGCCTGTCAACCCCAAATAACGGAACACGTCCTTACGCTAACTCGCTTACGGACAATCAACCTCCGCGCGACAAGAGGCCTCGGACCTAGATTCTTCCTTCTTAATACACAATTACTATTCAAAGCAATACTAAGAACTTAACTACTCAGAAAGCAGACGAGCAGCATAACAGATGGTGCATGTGTTTTACAAGTGTTTTACAAAACATAAACATATATATATATTGAAAACAGAACAGATAAACTGGACTGTTTACAAGACAGAGTAACAGGACTCTTTAACAATACAGGGAGAAAAAGAACAAAGCTTACAGAGGGAGTAGTCACACTAGGGGCAGTAAGGCTTGAGCACTTGGCTCTGATACCAGATTACACCAGGGATCGCTACTCAAAACTTACAAAAGAAAAGAGAAGAGACAAACTAAGCTTAGACTGAGAGAATTTGGAAACTCTTAGTCTTGTAGCTCTAATTGCTTCTGCCCAGACAGGAGGGCTGGCAGTCCTTTTATAAACAAAATTTACAATAAACTATTGCGGACTTGAAGATGCTTGAATTCCATGAAATTTTGAGGCTGCTTGCGGAGCTGCTTGAGGGGCTGTATGTGAATAATTGAGGTGGCTTGATTGGGACTCCGGATGCGATTGCATTTGAAATCCGTAATGCTTGTCTTCAGGCTTGATTCAGTGCATTGTTTGTGCAGGGCATTATTTGGTACTATTTGAATAGTGACTATGAATAGTGACCGGAATATTTTATTATTGCATAGTTCGCAATTGTCAAATTCATTGATTAATAGTGAATAGTGGCTGCATAGTGTCAAATAGTGGCTGCATAGTGGCAAATAGTGGCTACATAGTGAATTTTGAAAGTGACGTCTTCTGAATTGGTTCTGCAGGGTCACTTTCAATTGCTTTCGGGTGGCTTGATATCTTTGACCATTCGACTGGATCATCATAAATGCCATAGTCAGGAGAACAAGCACTGAGCTTCCTGTAGAATAGATCGCCATCTTCGATATTGGTGAGAGTCTACAATTGATATGGTTGATAAAAGAGAGTTTCTTCCCGTTCTCCAAGGGAGGAGGAGATTGTGACTAGAAGATACTGCTTGGTGATGCCGAGGCAGCTAAGAGCGTATTTAACAATGGCTGGTAGTTGGCAGAGCATTGTAGAATCATTTCTATCAAGAATGAATCTTTGAACCAGTCCTTGTTCAATATAAGAGATATTAAATTCTTCAATTAGGAGAAATATTTTTGGAAAGCCGGTAGTCCAGCTGAGGTATTGAGCTTTAGACATAAAGCTTTCTTTGAGCTAGTAGGAAAGAGTTTGAGCTCTAATCCACACAGATAAATCATCCGAAAGGATGGTATCAACCTTTTCCAAGAGTTGTTGTCTAAATTGTTTTTCAATTCGTTTATTAGATGACGATGCATATTGTTGTTCAAGAAATTGTATCCATGATTCTAAAGATTTGAGATGTGTGGCTAAATCAAGATATTTTTTCTCATATGAGAATTCCTTTGTCCAGAGAGATGGGTGCTCCATATTATCTCAAGAAGAGCTTGAGACTCGGCAGAAGGGAATGGATTGGAAGAAGGAAATGGGATATGTAGTGGAAACAACTCTTGAATGGTAGAAGGTTGATTGGATGAAATTGGCAGCTTTCCTTTGTCAAAAGACATTAGTGGCTGAGAGAAAGAAAGGAGATATTGTTTAAATATTTGAGAAAATATGAATGAATGAAACTATGCATTAAATTGAAAAATGACCTTTTGATTGTTTATAGTAGTATGTAGGCCATTTATGGTTACTAAAAAGGGCTGGATTTGTGTTATAAAGGGTGTTCCGAGAACTACATTATGTTGGAGATTTGGAACAACAACAAAATTAGTGGGAATACCGATATTATCCTTCAAAATGGTGGCATTAGTCAATTTATATTGGATGAGACATGTATTTCCATTAGCAGTGGTGATCGAAGAAAGTTTATGATCTAGGAGACATGAGGATGAGACATTCTTTGATGCAATTTATATCAGCTCCTGAATCAATTAGAGCAGTGAGTTCATAGGAAGATTCATGAATTTGTAAAGTGATTGTGGTGTACCATTTTTGAAAAGAGTGATTTTGGATGGATCCACAAAAACTTTCAATTTTGGCGGCAGTTGAATCTTGGAATGTTTTTTTTAAGAGATCAACTTGGATTTGTAGAGTATGAACTAGATGTTTCAAAGTTGATACTTCTTCTTTCAAAGAAGATAATTCATGGGAGAGGTATCATGATTGTGAAAAGGAGGAGAAGAGGTTTGGGTTTGTAGTCTATCATAGACTTGCTACATAGTGAAAACAGGTGTTGTATAAGGAATTTGTTTGACCAGTTTACTTTTGATGTTTTGAGATATTAATTTATTAAAGAATTCATTTTTTGTAAAAGGATCTTGAATTTTTTGAATAATTTCAAGAATTAGTAGTTCATTTGCAGAAAGCATATTTATTAATGGTGTAGAGGAGGATTCATATTCGGAAAATGATTCCTGGCAAGAATGGCAAATATTTTCTTGGTCAGAATTGTCACATGATTTATCGGAATTGAATTTTTTTTTTATATTATTAATCTTCTTTTATGTAGTTTTGGAAAAACATTTATTTGCAAAATGACCAGGTCTGTTACACTTGTAACATCGTTGATTGGAATCATGATTTTTGGGAGTAGGCTCATGGTATTTAGGTTGCGGACTTTTATTTTTAGAATTCCTGAAATTGCGAGGTTTTCATTGATTAGGAAAGAAAGTATTTTTGGTTTTGGTTTTAGAATAGGTTTTTCTTCTATAAGGACTTATGATTGGGTCATAACCAAATTGATAGCAAAAATTGCCAAATTCTTTTTGGTTATTGGACCTTTCTCTTTTCATTTGAGATTTGAGTTTGAGGTCAGTGCAAATACTGAGACCAACTTTATTAATTGTTTGGATTAATTCACCATAAGTATAGCGGTGGTAATTGAGATTACCATCTCCTTTATCACGTAAGCAAGTACGAACTTTTTTGACGAATAGAGTTGGGAGACCAGAGATAAATTTTTCTTTTCAAAAGGAGCTATTGTAGTTGTCAATACGACACAATTAGGAAAGATAAATATCTTTATACCATTGAAAATCTGTTAAAGTATGGCATTTAAGATTGATTAATTGTTCTTTGTTTTTCTCATAAATATCGCCAAATTTTCCGAGAAAATGATGGATTATGTTTGTTATTAGCACAAGGACTTGTTCTCCTTGTGTTTCTCCTTTGGAATTAAGAATTGGTAGCCCATTTCCATCGCGTTGAATAGATTGTTTTATTTCTTCGCGCTGCATGTCGGTTCGGTAGTCATTCCACCAACCATAAAGTTGTCCGGTGAAGCCAGGGGTAATGGCTAAAACAGTGTTTTCTTGTGCCTAGTTATGAATATAACAAGCATTGCAATAGACAATCATGTGTTGCATAACATTGAGTATTTGGTATTCGGAAACTCCATCAATGTTCCATTCATAGAGGACGTTTCCTTCAAAATGGATTTTGGGCATTTTAGAGATTTCTTCAAATTGAAGATCTACTGGAGAGGGGCGACGATAGAACTTCTTCGTAGAAGTCCTTCGAAAAGTTGATCGATTTATTTGAGGATTTTGGTCTGCTTCATCATTAGCTGAATAGTCTGAATCGTCTGGAGGAGGATTATTTTCTGTTATCATGGATAGACTAGGTTTTTTTTACTGTTTGGGTCATTAGATAATTTTATTGTATTCAGAAGTTCAGTTAAGAACTCGGTTGACATGGAAGAGGAGGGTTTCTGTATTTGAGGAGGATTGGTTTGAATTGTTTGTGCGGGAAGAAAGAATTGTTTGGAGGGAGTATTAGTTAATTTTATGTGTGATGAAGGTTTGCGAGTATTACTCCAATTTGTTCCTATAGAGTGAAGGAAGGTATTGGTATAATTATTTTATTCAATAATATGAGAAATATCTTTTGAGGTAGCGGGCTTTTCATCTTTAAACAAAGAGGCGGTTTTTAGGGGAGTTGCTATGGTTTCTTTTATTTTAATTGCGCGAAAAGGGGGCACAGGCTGGGTGATTTCTTCGCCGGTAGTGGTTTCCCATTTTTGCTTATTTAATTGTTGATGTAACATCATAATATGATTAGATGTATTTGGTTCTTGTGGTATGTTGTAATGGAACCAGTCAAAGAAAGGGATGTTAGTTTTGACTTGTTTCATATGATCAAACCATTGGGCTTTTAATTGAGCTTGTTCTTCTTTAGTGAAGTTTCTAAAGAAAGAAAAGCGAAGGGGATGCTTTTTCATATTATCGATTAGGAATTGATTATTTATTTGAAAGGGTATTTCCTGACTAGTGTCCTCATCATCAGGGTTGTCGTCAGTTATGGAATTTGAGATCGAGATCATTCCTACATGAGGACTGAAATCTGAGGCTGTTGGACTGTAGATTCAATGGGATCATAATTTGCATTTTGGGGATAACAAATATTTGATGGAGGAGGAGGTATCATAACATCTGGTAGCTTGGAGCGAACAGAGTAATATTCAAATACTGAAGATGGTCTGTGTCGTTGAACTTCTGTGGGATTTATTTGAGATGGAATTGATGAGGTAGAATGCCTAGTTACTGGCCTAGGAACAATTGACTTACCATGATTAAGTCGGATAGAAACTCTTCCATTGGGGTATTCAGTAATAGTTTCTAAGTCATCATTTATGAGAGGAATTGATGGTTGGGCATCTTAAAGATCCCATTCTCCAGAGAGATTAACTTGTTCCCAAGTATTCATCTTTGGTATGGTGACTTTATTTTTGAAATCGGTGAGGAATAAGGTTGTTATTCCTTTTGTTTGATTATTATAGGCTATATCGGGCATGATTGAGTTCATTGCTTTGAAATAAACTCGATATATGATGGCTATATTTTCAGATTGTGGTTTCATGTCGAACCTTTGGTATGGATAACAAGTGTGCATGCTTGATGACCACCTGGATTAGAGAGGCTTATTAAGAAATTAGGGAAGCAATTGAAAAAGACGGGGTCATTGTAAAGACTAGCTTCGACGAGACCAATGAGTGAGTCTTTGAACTTCACATGTCTTTGGTCTCTGACATAGGATAGATAAGAAGTGTTTAAACCGGTTCAGGTGAGTGGTTTAATGGCTACTTGTACTAGTCCAATATGAAGATATTTGTATTGTTGGCTGAATTTTTCTATTGTCTCTTTTGCAATAAGAGAAATATTTTCTTCTTTATTAACAATTGATTTCGTCTCTTCGACGGTTTTGATTATATAATCAGTGTTCAGTTTGAATGAACCATGATTATAAGTTTCTTTTATTGGGACTGTGGGAATAGTCCAATTATGGATTGATTGTTTGAGATTCCCGTAGGTAATCTCTTCCAAATTTTTTATTGACATTTTACTAATATTTAGACTAAGTCTAGATTCATGTGATGAGGATGAAGAAGAGTTTAAAGAAGAAGAAGAAGATTTTGAGAAAAAATCTTTTTTCAAAGAGCTAAATAACTTAGACATTTTTAAACAATAATTGAAATATCAAGTTGGAAGTTACTAGTGGCCTGTCAACCCCAAATGAGGGAACACGTCCTAACGCTCACTGGCTCACGGACAATCAACCTCGGCACGACAAAAGGCCTCGAACCTAGCTTCTTCCTTCTTAATACGCAATTACTATTCAAAGCAGTACTAAGAATTTAACTACTCAGAAAACAGACAAGCAGCATAACAGATGATGCATGTATTTTACAAAACATAAGCATATATATATTGAAAACAGAACAAATAAACAGGACTGTTTACAAGACAGAGTAACAGGACCTTTTAACAATACAGGGAGGAACAGAACAAAGCTTACAGAGGGAGTAGTCACACTGGGGGCAGTAAGTCTTGAGCACTTGGCTTTGATACCAGATTAGGTTTACAATAGCTAATTTTGTTTGATTATTGGAGCTCGATCTCCAAAGGAAACACATAGAAATAATACAAGCTGAGAGTCATTTTCCTCCATGTTCTATAATCATCGATTTGTCAATTGTGATATGGTTATAGGACCCCGGTTAATTTGTAAGCACTATGGGCCAATCTAATATTGGGAGTCGTAATTGCACGCTTGCACTCCTATAAGGATCATTGATGTTAAAACCTATAATGGGCCACTATAAGTATCATTAATGTTAACAGAAGATTATTTTGTACAACATATTCTTGAATAATCTAATATGAAGATTTTTGAAAGAAAGTTGGATATTGTTAGATACTTTCTAAGGTAACGAAACACTTCCTTTTTTGGTTAATAGATTATATTCTACTCTAGTAGATAATGTAGCAAAAACTCTTAAAATACTTTGCTTCCAAACACCCGGTAACATTGAATGAAGTTGCCATGAGGAGGGATTTGTGCAACTTTGGTTTTGTGCAAACCCCCATGGAAATTACTCCTCGCATGCTTTTGGTGGGTTCCATGTGGGCCCCCCATTATGTTCTCGTGTGAGTATAAACCTCGAGTCTGAAGTTCTTCTATCCTTTGCATGAATGTCAACATTGAGGTTATAGAAGACTTTAGTCTGAACATCAAATTTGATGTCTCACAAGCACATTAATTGAATGCAAGGCTACAACCAAGGAGATCAGCCACATGCAGGATTACAGTCAAGGATTTGACCCAATCCTTTACAAGGCTACAATCAAGGAATTGACCCAATCCTTAAGAGATGTTCTTGAGAAATTAGATATGCAAATTTCCCCTATTCCCATGCGTAGTTACCTGTATTATCATGTAGTTACTTGTACTTTTTGATCTCTTCATATCTTCAATATAGTCCATCTTGTGTTAACACTATATAATACTTGTGGGGGTTTAATTGTATTAGGTTTCGAAGAGAGATTTTTAATTGTATTAGAACTCATAGGTCTTTTTAATATAAATAAAGAGGGGTTGCAAGCATCATTCCTTCGGTTTGTATCGTCCCGGAAGCAGCTTTCCCACCATCTCGCCTAGTTAGAATGCCATTCCCAAATCCCAATAGATCCCAGTGCAGATCGAGCCCATCAGTATGGTGGTTGACTGCCCCAATTGACCAATTTCATATCCTTATGTTGCTTTCCTAGTAACCACATTGGTTTTTCTTTCTAAAGAGGTTTATTGAGTCAGTGAGAATGAGACTGCTATTTAGCTAAGAACTTTTGAATGAGTGAGAATGAGACCTCTATTTAGCCAGTGTGGCGTAGGGTATACAATTGTGAAATTGAAGCATGCTAATTCAGTTTAGAATTTCTACAAAGTGATTTGATCTTCCAAGATTACTATTCTCGGTTTATGGGACTTCTGTTTGGTTTGGATCGTTGGTTTGTGCAATAACTTTGGAAGATCCCAAAGGGGTTCACAAAAAACCCACCTTGTGCAAATCCCCCCATGACCACAATTATTTCCTATATGTCATAAATGTGGATTCAGTTACGCTTTATTAAGAACTTTCTTGTTGGTGGTGGTGGTGGTGCTGCTGTTGCTGCTGTTATTCTATGGGAAGGACTCAAACTCACACTCTCATCCCCCTAACCAGTTGAGCAATAGCTGTTGGGGACTATTTAGAACCTTGTTAACTAATTGTTTCAAGGGTTGAGATCTAATTGTTATGGATGGCTTGTGGATAAAATTTAGGGTGTCAGTGATCTCATGGGCAAGATTTCCCATGGGTTTCATGCATGAGAGCCTAGTGAGTTGTATTTGGACTCTTATTATAGGGATCGGGTAATTAGGATTTTTAATCATAAAAGGAATATTAGGCTAGTTATAATTTTAATATTTTACTTCACATATAAGAGTTTATTCACTGAACTGAGATAACTGAATATTTTTTTTTTTTTTTTTTTTTTTTTTTTGTGGATGCTTTCTTTCTTTTGTTTTGTCTTGGCAGGAATGGATATGGACATGGACATGGGTATATGGAATGAATATATATATATATATATATATGAAGTTTTGAGGCCAAGTGCTATCAGAGCCAAGTGCTCAAGCCATACTCAATCATTGTTTAAACTTTGTTAGCAGAATTCCTTCATCTAATTGGCATACTAAGAAAATTCTTTTCTTACTATTGCGGACTTGAAGATGCTTGAAGTCTGTGAATTATGGAGGCTGCTTGAGGAGCTGCTTAAGGGGCTGCATGTGTGTAATTGAGGCGGCTTGATTGTGACTCCGGATGCGATTGCATTTAAAATCCGGAATGCATGTCTTCTGGCTTCATTCAGTGCATTGATTGTGACAGGGCACTATTTGGTACTATTTGAATAGTGACCATGAATAGTGACCAGAATATTTTATTATTGCATAGTGCGCAATTGTCAAATTCATTGATGAATAGTGAATATTGGCCGCATAGTGTCAAATAGTGGCTGCATAGTGGCAAATAGTGGCTACATAGTGAAATTTGAAAGTGATGTCTTCTGAATTGGTTTTGCAAGGTCACTTTCGGTTGCTTTTGGACGGCTTGACATCTTTGACCAGACTTTGCGAAGCTTTATGAAGAGGGTTGTATGGTGGCGGTTTGTCAGATGGAGCTTTTGCAGAGGCGTGCATTTGCAAAGGCGTGCCTGATGGAGACATTATGGAGGAGCTGTATTGGGATGGCGCAACTAGTCTAAATGGTAGTCTAGAATCCGTCTTCGCCAGGAGATTGAGTAGCATCAGAGTCTTCATTGACGGAAGATACTGTTGAAGGAACTACTTCATGGAGTGCAGTGAGAGGATTCTTTAACTTTGAGAGATTCGATTTCTCTGTGGAGAGCATGAATATGACTTATTAAATATTGTTGAGAATCCATGAAATTATTGCTTGAAGTGGAGGTTGCTGCCAAGGGGGCAGGTTTTGCTATTGGGGCAGTGTTGAAGGGGCCTGCTGCAGGATTTTTAATGACTTCAGTAACTGCTGCTTTGAAGGATTTGTATGGGTCAGTTTTAGGCAATGGAGGAAAGTGTTGAATATTAAAGGAAGAAGGAGAAGTTCATTTATTGAGAATTGGTAAAATGTCGAATTTGTCCCAATGTTTTACAACAGTCCTTCTAAATAAAAATGGGGGATTTGTAGTTTTAGAATAATCCCATTTGAGTATCCAGGGGATACCATGGGCGATGGAATAGGCTAAAAAGAGGTAAGAAGGTTCACTGGATTTAAATGAGGCTTTATTGGAGGTAAAAACTTTAAAATTGCTAGATAGAGAATCGGGAAGTATAGATGAAGGAGGACCAAAGAATGACCACAAATTTATCCAGAACCAGTATGGGACTTGAATATTGCGGGCTTTTGGAAGCTAATAAACCAGGAGTGAGATTGCTTGGAGTTTTGGCGGAGTAAAATAAATTCCCAAGCATTCATGTAATCCCAGTAGTTGTATGGCCATTGTTTTTTATTGGGGCTTTGCACCATTCTGGTTGTAGACCAATTGTTCTACCATTCCTGCGGGGAGAGGATATGGAGAATTTTGAGTTTTGAGAAGACAATTTCACCGTCTTTTTCAGTATGAGTAACAAGTGCGCTATTGGATTGTTCACGTATGGCTTCATAAAAGTTGAGAGAGATGGATAGTTGTTTAGGTGAAAAATGCATATCGGGAAGGAATATTTTTTAGGCTATTTGCTCAATAGGAAGGCCTGCAAGGACATCATCCAAAAGAGTAATTTGGGTTTCTGCATTAAGAAGATATTGGGATTGAGAAACATTTCTCTATGATGGAGTATTGAGTAAAGGAGAGAATTGATTGGAGACAATAAATTTACTTAGTGTATCAAACTATTTGGCTTTATTTTTGGATCTTTTGGACATTTTGTTGGTACTGTGGCTTCTCTCGACCCTACAGAAATTCGAGAGAGAGGAAGTCAGGTAGAGAATTAGAGGTTCCTTTTATAAATTCAATTTTGAAATCAAATATTGAAAGCAAAGCTTGCCATCGAGCAAAGATTTGTTTTGATGCAAGACTTTTAACATCTTTTTCTAAAACTTCTTTTGCTGGTTTGCAATCAATACGTAAAAGAAATGGTTTATTCAAAATATCACTTTGAAATTTAAGGATGGAAGAAACTATAGCAAGAATTTCTTTTTTGATTGTTGAATAATTTTGTTGAGTTGGATTCCATGATCCAGAGGTGAATTGAATGATTTGTTCTTTATTTCCATTTTGCTGGAAAAGGATACCACCATATCCTTTTTCAAAAGCATCGGTTTGAATGATTTTAAAAAGATCAGGATTGACTATATTTAAGCAAGGGAGAATTCTGACTTTTTCTTTTAGTTTTTGAACAGCTAAAGTATGTGCTTCAATCCATTCTTCTTTATTATCTTTAGAAAGCCTTTTTTGAAGAAGGGTTCTTTCAGTTGCTAAATTTTGAAAGAAATTCGATACATAATTTAAGCAACCTAAGAATCGTTGAAGCTGATGAGTATCCTTGATTTCATCAGTAAATTGAATAACGCGGTTAATTGGAGTAATGGTTTGATTTTCAATTTTGTATCCGAGAAAACGAATAGAGGTTTGAAATAAAATTATTTTTCTTTGAGAAAGGACAAGACCATTGTATTTTACTGTATTGTAAAAGATTCAGAGATGTTTCCAATGTTGCTCGATGTTTTTTAAGAAGATCAAAATATCGTCGATGTAAACAATAGAAAAGTCTTTATATGGGTGGAATATTTCATCCATGATTCTTTGGAACTCAGAGGGAGAATTTTTTTAAGCCAAAGGGCATAACATTCCATTCAAAGTTTCCAAACATGACTGTAAAAGCGGTTTTATAACGATCTTCTTCACGGAGTTGGATTTTCCAGAATCCATATTTTAGATCAAATTTTTAGAAAATATTAGCATTGCATAAACGATTAATCAAATCTTGTTTATTAGGAATGGGGTATCGTATAAATTGAAGTACTTCATTTAGGGGTTTATAATTGATTACAAGTCTTGGAGAACCTTGTTCGAGTTCTGCTGCATTTTCTACATAGAAGGCTGCACAACTCCAAGGAGATTGAGATTTACGAATAAGATTTTTTGATAGTAAATCTTTGATTTCCTTGTCACAAAGATCAAGGAGGAGAGGATTCATTTGAGCTGGTTTTGCTTTTGTTGGAATGAATTTTTCATTAATTTTTATCATATGGAAGGGAAACTTGATGAGATTTTCTGTGCCAGAATGCAGAAGGTACATCAGCACAACAGGTATTGAATAACTTATTTTGGAAGTTTTGTAATTGAGTTTGGAAATAGGGTTTATTGAGTTTCTCTTGGAGACTGAGGAGTCTAATGTCATTTTTTAGGCTACTTACGTGAGCTGTTTGATAGGAGATTAAATTTGTAAGAGCGGAGACTTTTTCTATTTGAGGAGGTCTGATAAAATTAAAAAGAATAAAGTCATGGTCAATCTTGGCTTCTAGACCTATGGATGTGACTTTGAAAGGCTGAATTTGTAATATGAATGGGATTCATAATATGATGTCATGTCGGAGATTTTTAACAATGACAAAAGAGGTGGGAATACATTTATGATTTTTACAAACATGTGCCTGTGGTAGTTTGTATTTAATAGGGCAAGTGGTGCCATTAGATGTGGTAATGGAGGCTTGAGTGTGAAGGCAGATTTTGTAGGAATTAGTCCTTCTCTGATACAATTGACATCAGCACCAGAATCAATTTAAGCAATAGAGTTTTCGACAATGTTTTTTGTTTTTAGTGTTATGTTAGTATACCATTTTTGGTATGTATATTTGGTTATGGAGTTTACTTCATCAGTTGAAGGAGATTCTGTATATTGTTTTAATTGGTTTTGTAGATTTTTTATTTCTGTTTTAGAATCAGTTATTTCCTTTTGGAGAATACTGAGTGTAATTGGTTCTTCTTCTGCTGAGAGAATTAATTCTGGATTTTCTTTAATCATGTAGATATTAGAATTAGATGTAGAAGAATCAGTGTATTCTTTTAAATGGACTAGTTGTGGTGATGGTAAGGGATTTATTATGGCAAAATCTTGGATGGGCTCGACTTTTGTTGGTGATTCTTGTTTAGATGGTATGATCGATATAAGGAGTTCTATTTGATTGGTAACTAATGTCAGATTCAGAATATAACATTAAGATTTGTTGATGTAATTTTGTAATATTATTTGGCGGATACGTGAGGGTCATTGGAACATTAGAATGAAACCAGTCAAAGAAAGGGATATTAGATTTGACTTGGTTCATATGATCAAACCATTGGGTTTTTAATTGAGCTTGTTCCTCTTTGCTAAAATTTCTAAAGAAGCAAAAGCGAAGGGGATGCTTTTTCATATAATCAATTAGGAATTGATTATTTATTTGAAAGGGTAATTCCTGACTATCTTCCCGATCGTCAGGATTGTCGTCAGTTATGGAATTTGAGATAGAGATCATTCCTACATGAGGACTAAAATCTGAGGCAGTAGGACTATAGGATTCAGTGGGATCATAATTGTCATTATTGGAATTTGCATTTTGAGGATAGCAAATATTCGATGGAGGAGGAGGTATCATGACATCTGGTAGCTTGGAACGAACAGAGTCATATTCAGATATGGAAGATGGTCTGTGTTGTTCAACTTCTGTAGGATTTATTTGAGATGGAATTGATGAGGTAGAATGCCTAGTTACTAGCCTACGAATAGTTATACCATGATTGAGTTGGATAGCAACTCTTCCATTGGGGTATTCAGTAATAGTTTCCAAGTCATCATTTATGAAGGGGATTGATGGTTGAGCATCTTGAAGAACCCATTCTCCAAAGAGATTAACTTCTTCCCAAGTAATCATCTTTGGTATAGTGACTTTATTTTTGAGATCGGTGAGGAATAAGTTTGTTATTCCTTTTGTTTGATTAGACCAGATTACACCAGGGTTTCATTCTAATGCTCCAATGACCCTCACCTATCCGCCAAATAATATTACAAAATTACATCAACAAATCTTAATGTTATATTCTGAATCTGGCATTAGTTACCAATCAAATAAAACTTCTCATATCATACCATCTAAACAAGAACCACCAACAAAAGTCGAGCCTATCCAAGACTTTGCCATAATAAATCCCTTACGACCACCACAACTAGCCTATTTAAAAGAAGACACTGATTCTTCTACATCTAATTCTAATATCTACATGATTAAAGAAAATCCAGAATTAATTCTCTCAGCAAAAGAAGAACCAATTACACTCAGTATTCTCCAAAAGGAAATAACTGATTCCAAAACAAAAATAAAAAATCTACAAAACCAATTAAAACAATATACAGAATCTCCTTCAACTGATGAAGTAAACTCCATAACCAAATATACATACCAAAAATGATATACTGACATAACACTAAAAACAAAAAAATATTGTCCAAAACTTTGTTGCTTTAATTGATTCCGGTGCTGATGTCAATTGTATCAGAGAAGGACTAATTCCTACAAAAATTTTCCTTCACACTCAAGCCTCCATTACCACAGCTAATAGCACCACTTCCATATTAAATACAAACTACCACAGGCACATGTTTGTAAAAATCATAAATGTATTCCCACCTCTTTTGTCATTGTTAAAAATCTCCAACATGACATCATATTATGAACCCCATTCATATTACAAATTCAGCCTTTCAAAGTCACATCCATTGGTCTAGAAGCCAAGATTGACCATGACTTTATTTTTTTTATTTTTATCAGACCTCCTCAAATAGGAAAAGTCTCCGCCCTTACAAATTTAATCTCCTATCAAACAGCTCACATAAGTAGCCTAAAAAATGACATTAGACTCCTCAGTCTCCAAGAGAAACTCAATAAACCCTATTTCCAAACTCAATTACAAAACTTCCAAAATAAGCTATTCAATACTTGTTGTGCTGATGTACCTTCTGCATTCTGGCACAGAAAATCTCATCAAGTTTCCCTTCCATATGATAAAAATTAATGAAAAATTCATTCCAACAAAAGCCAAACCAGCTCAAATGAATCCTCGCCTCCTTGATCTTTGTGACAAGGAAATCAAAGATTTACTATCAAAAAATCTTATTCGTAAATCTCAATCTCCTTGGAGTTGTGCAGCCTTCTATGTAGAAAATGCAGCAGAACTCAAACGAGGTTCTCCAAGACTTGTAATTAATTATAAACCCCTAAATGAAGTACTTCAATCTATACAATACCCCATTCCTAATAAAGAAGATTTGATTAATCGTCTATGCAATGCTAATATTTTCTCAAAATTTGATCTAAAATCCGGATTCTGGCAAATCCAACTCCGTGAAGAAGATTGTTATAAAACCGCTTTTACAGTCCCGTTTGACACTTTGAATGGAATGCTATGCCCTTTGGATTAAAAAATGCTCCCTCTGAGTTCCAAAGAATCATGGATGAAATATTCCACCCATATAAAGACTTTTCTATTGTTTACATCGATGATATTTTGATCTTCTCAAAAAACATCGAGCAACATTGGAAACATCTCTCAATCTTTTACACTACAATAAAATACAATGGTCTTGTCCTTTCTCAAAGAAAAATAATTTTATTTCAAACTTCTGTCAGTTTTCTCGGATAGAAGTTTGAAATAAAATTAATAATATCAAAAATAAATCTTGGAGGCACACTGGCCTCCAAGAATGGTTTTACTCTCTCTATCAACTTTGAAAAGCTCACCATTCTTTTGGTTTTCCAACTCTACTACTGTATATGGAAAACTTGTTTCACAAAGTAGGGACCACTCCATCTTGATCTTAATTTGCCCGGGAAGAGATGAAGTCTAGAATATAAAGCATGACCTTTTGTGATGGATAAAATGTTTTTCTTAAGATATGTTTGTGATGAAAGAATTTTGTCCGTTCGTTATAAATTCGAGCATTGTCATATGCATCATTACAAATCTCTTCCAATTCATTTAATTGAAATTTCCTTTCAGCCCCAGCTTTCTCCATATCAAAGTGAAACTGTTTAATTGCTCAGTATGCTTTATGCTCTAATTCCACCGGAAGGTGGCATGCTTTTCCATAGACCAGTCTAAAAGGAGACATTCCTATTGGAGTTTTAAACGCTGTCCTATATGCCCTTAACGCATCGGTAAGTCTATGAGACCAATCTTTGTGATTTGGGTTTACAGTTGTCTCTTTTGATTTCCTAATTCAATACTTCCACTTGGCCACTTGTTTGTGGGTGATAAGGGTGGCCACTTTATGAGTAATATCATATTTTCAAAACAAGGCCTCAATTGTGCAGTTACAAAAATGAGTTCCCCCATCACTTATTATTGCACGTGGAGTTCCAAATCAAGAGAAGATGTTCTCCTTTAGAAACTTTTTTGCTGTGTTAGCATCATTCTTTCTACATGAAATAGCCTCTATCCATGTAGAGACACAATTAACACCCACTAGGATATAAAGAAAACCCAAACTAGAAGGGAATGGTCCCATAAAGTCTGTCCCCGAAACATCAAATAATTCCACTACCAAAATTAGGTTTAATGGCATCATATTTCTTCTTAAAATACTGCCCAATTTTTGGCAACGCTCACATGCTTTGCAAAATTAAAAGACATCTTTAAAAAGTGACGGGCAGTAAAATCCACATTGCATAATTTTAAAAGCAGTCTTTTTAGGTGAAAAATGACCTCCATATGCATGTGAGTGAAAAAACGAGATAACGCTGGTTTGTTCATGGCCAGGCACACATCTCCTAATAATTTGGTCTGGGAAATACTTAAAGAAGTAAGGGTCATCCCAGAAAAATTTTTGAACTTCAACGAAGAATTTCCTTCTATCTTGTTGTGACCAATGTTGTGGAACCATGCCCGTAACATGATAGTTTGCTATGTCCGCATACCATAGGGATTGAGAAATAGAAAAATAAATGTTCGTTAGGAAATTGGTCCCGTATTGGTGTAGGCTCTAAAGAATCAAAGATGACAAGTCTAGATAGATGGTCTGCCACTACATTCTCTACTCCCTTTTTGTGATATATTTCTAAATCAAACTCTTGAAGTAGTAGGATCCATCTAATCAATTTGGGCTTAGCACATTTTTTGGAAAAAAAAAGGTATTTAAGCACAGAATGATCAGTGAAAATAATGATTTTGGATCCTATTAGATACGAGCGGAATTTGTCCAATGCAAAGACTACTGTAATTCTTTTTCAGTAGTGGAATAATTAATCTGTGCATTGTTCAATGTTTTGCTCGCGTAATATATTACATAAGGATTTTTATCCTTACGTTGCCCAAGGATTGCTCCAATTGCATAGTCGCTGGCATCACACATTAATTCAAAGGGCATGTTCCAATCTGAAGGTTGCATAATATGAGCAATTGTCAGCATGCCTTTTAGCTTAGTAAAAATCTCTTGACGTGCTTCAATCCATTTAAATTCTGCATCTTTCAATAGAAGGTTGCTTAGGGGTCTAAATATAGAACTGAAGTCCTTAATGAACCTTCTATAGAAACCAGCATGTCCTAAGAATGATCTTACATCCCTTACGGTCTTGGGTATGGGTAGATTGACAATCAAATATATCCTAGATTTATCGACCTCTATTCCTTTGGAGGAAACTATGTGACCTAAGACTATTCCATGGCGAACCATGAAATGACATTTTTCCTAGTTAATTACTAGGTTCTTTTCTTCACATCTGATAAGGGCTTTCTCAAGGTTACTTAATAAATCCTTAAATGAATCTCCAAAGACGGAGAAGTCATCCATAAAGACTTCAAGAATCTGCTCCACCATATCGCTAGATATGCTTAACATGCATCATTGAAAAGTGGCTGGAGCATTACATAGTCCGAATAGCATTCTTTAATAAGTGAAGGTTCCAAATGGACATGCAAAGGTGTTTTTCTCTTGGTCTTTCGGTGCTATCTCAATCTGGCTGTAACCGGAATACCCATCCAAGAAGCAATAGTATGGGTGGCCCGCTACCCTTTCTAAGATTTGGTCGAGGAAGGTGGGGAAAATATTCCTTACGCGTGACCACATTTAATTTTCAGTAGTCAATGTCCACTCACCAACCAGTGGGTACCCAGGTTGGGACAAGTTCGTCGTTTGAATTCTAGACTACAGTGATCCAGGCTTTCTTTGGAACAACTTGGGTAGGGCTAACTGATGAGTCCTGAAAAGTGCACATTTTCATACACATTTTGGACCATTTTAAGGGCTTATTGATATTAAAGAGCTTTATTTAGTGTCAAATCATGTTTTTATGTATTCAGGGTCCATTGTAATGCATTCATGCATAATTTGCTCAAAAATCACACTTTTTGCATAAATTCATGAAACCTACCATTTTTGGAGATTTATTTTTGGAAAATCAGTTATTTTGGGTGCATCAAGTTGGGTCCCATGCATCATCTATTTAAATTCCTTATATAGAATTATTCTTGAATCCATTTGTTTTAATTTGTATAGGAGAAATCAAGAATGGGACCCACATTGGTGAAATTTGAGAGAGATCAAGGGTAGGATATCTTTCATGGTGGACCCACATATCTTGGTATTTTTGGAGAGTTTGAAAAGTCAACAATGGAAAGCTAGTTTTGTGATTTTAAGATCAAAGAAAGAAAAGTGTGCTAAAAGTGTTGATTAGTCAATCAAAGAAGCTTGGAAGCAAACCAAATACGGAAGGGGAGTCAAGAATCAAGGAAAGAAATATCCGAAGATCCCTTTGGACATCCACATGGGTCCCACACACCCCATTGCACAACTAGTATTCTCGGATTTTGCAGTGGCAGCAAGATTAAAATGGTTATAACTCTTAATTCAGCCGTCGGATTGGTGCAATCCATACACCGTTGGAAAGCTCTTTTCGAGCAGATATCTTTAGAACCCAAGATTGTGTAAATAGGAGCTAAAACGAGGAAGATATGGCCACTGGAGGTTGGTGCTATAATTTCTACTCGTGATTGCAATTTTTGCACATGGAAAGCACCAAAAATCTCTCACTCACCTTGCTATTTCTTTGAAGACTTGTTGGCCAAGGAAGGGACTTGCCATACAAAGAAGATTACATACCACAAACTTGGAGCAAAGAAGGAAAGAAAGAGAGCAAAAATCTATAAATTGAAGGCATAAGCATCCCTCTCCTCTCATGGGAAGATAGACTAATTCTCTGTAGAATTACTACTACACTCCATCTTCTTCCTCTCTCTTTCTCTCCATTGAAGTTTTCAAGCAGATTTGGTCGGAAATCACACTACACCCTTGGGTTTTTCATCTAGAAGAGGCTTCTCATCCTACTATGTAATTGTTTTTGTTTATTCTTTTATATCTTATGTAAGACTTTGTATATTAGTAAAATTGTTACTTACTCTTTCAATTTTTCTTTCCTATCCTTGGGTGAATGGTGCTTGTTTTATGTTTCTTTTCTTATTGGTGTTTGGACTGATGACCCAAAGGCCCTAAGAGCATGTTTCAAATTATGACTCCGCTTAGAAAAGAATTTTAAAAGAGGAGAATACACTTCCATACATTTAAATTTATGTTCTTCCACACATTTAGATTTTTGTTAAAACCACACATTTACTTTTCTTGTTTTCAATACACATTTAAATTCTTGAACTTTTGTTTATTGTCTTTATTTTTGTGATCAATTCAATTTTACGTTTATTTTGTGCATAGTTTATGGTTGGAAGTAGTGATCATTTTGCATGCATTGCATATGGTGGAATCTCTTACATATTTAAGTGGCTGAGGAATCTAGTTCAGAAAAAAAAAAAAGATTTGAATGATGAAATTAGGCCAAACATAGTGCTAAATTTTGGATCGAGCATATAAACAGCACTTTCTGCACAATTTCAGCAAAACTGCAGAAACAGTTTTTGGCAAAAATTTCGAAGTGGGTAGACCAGTCAAATCATGATATTTTTATGTGAAATTTGGGGAAATTGAAGTTCGGAACGTGGTCTATCACATTCCAAAATTTCAGATAAAAAGGATTTCAAGAGGTTGGTGAACTAGTGGCTTGAACATGGCATGTTAGGCTACCTTCGTGCAAAATTTCTGCATAGTTTCATTTTTTAGGTCATGTTTATGCATTCATATTTCATTCATTTTAATTCATTTTTCACTTCCGTTTTTTTATTTGATTCATGAATCATTATAGTCTAAATTCCAGCTATTAAACTCAGTTTTAGGTTGTATTAGATTAGGAGAAATCATGCATGAAAACAGCCCAGCATACTAGTTTTCCAAACTTAGAAACTTTTTTAGGATAGCATGCATCACATTGCATTACTAAATTTCTAACTTAAGTTTCTTTTGTTTCTAATTTAGTTTCTTAGTTTTATTTTTGGTACTTTTTATTTTTGATGTTCTAACTTGTGTGCTCTTTTGTAGTAATTTTAGTTTTTAGTTTAGGATTTTTAGATTAAGGAAGTTCTCTTTTCATTGGATTGTAATTAATTTAATTTTTGGAAAGTAGGAATGATGGTTGTAACATTTCTAGTTTATTATTATTTTTTTCTAGTTTATTAGGCTAGATTTAGATTTTTAACTTAGGGCAAGTACAAGTTGAGAAGGAACCTTAGTTTACATTGCTCCCTGTGGATAGACCTGGTCTCAGCAGTTTATTACAATATCGCGGCTCTACACTTGGAGCTCATGATCACTAACCCATTGACAATCCGAAATTGGATTGATTATACCCACATCTAGAAGTTTAAGCACTTCAGACCTAACCACTTCTTGCATAGTTGGATTGAGTCGGCGTTGCATCTATCTAGAGGGTTTTGCATTTTCCTCCGAATATATGTGATGCGTGCGCACGTAATGGTCAATGCCCTTTATATCAACCACGGTCCATGCTATAGCATCTTTGTGCTACTTAAGTATATTCAGAAGTTGGATCTCTTGATCCTTATTGAGGTGTGATGAAATAACCACTGGGTACATGTCATCCTCCCTAAGTATGCATATCAGAGATCCAAAGGAAGGGGATTCAACTCAGGTTTGGGCGGCCTCACCTGAGAAGGAAGAGAATGAGTACTAATTGGTACGAGCTCCTCAAACTGAGATTTTCATTTTGTATTGACTATGTTAACAGTGTCATCTGGGTGTCTATAAAATTGGACACCCGCCTTTCTTGATCACATAGTGCATGAGCACAAAGTCACCACCAATTTGGTATCGTGACTCATTAAAGCGAAAGGACTCTCCGATCAAGAGGTTCTTTGAGATCTACGAAAATCTAGGTTCTCCAGGTTCATCTAGACCATCTAGTCTAATGGTGGAAAGCGGGAATAATAATAATAGTAGTAGTAATAATAATAATAACAACAACAACAACAATAACAATGATAGAAATCAAATTGAAAACGAAAATGAAAATGGAGTGGTTAATCAAATGGGAAGGTCTTTATGTGAATACCTACAACCTACTAGGACCACCACACCTTCATGTATGGTTGTCCTAGCCATTGCTGGAAACTTTGAAATCAAGCCGCGTGTAATCCGACTATTGCCAAAATTCCATGGTCTAGATTCGGAAAGTGCGTACCTTCATTTAAATGAATTTGAGGAAGTGTGTGCTACTCTCCTTTTGAGCAATGTTAGGGAAGATGTTATCAAATTTAGGTTATTCCCCTTCCCTTTGAAAGAAAAAGCCAAGGCGTGGCTACATTCCCTTAGGGCTAACTCAATTACTACTTGAAATGATATGGTCTGCGAATTTTTGAAAAAATTCTTCCCACCTCATAAGACCAACACTTTAAGAAAGCACCTCATGAATTTCAAGCAAAAAGAAAAAGGAGTATTTCTTTAAGTGTTGGGAACGGTTCAATGAGCTTCTACTAGCATGCCCAAATCATGGATTCGAAATTTGGGTATAATTGGGCTCTTTTATGATGGATTGACATCAGACATGCGCCAATTCATTGAGATAATGTGTAATGAGGACTTCTTGAACAAATATCCCGATGAGGCATGAGAATATCTTGATCCTCTCGCGGAAAGTGCTCAAAACTGGGACACATCTGATGGGACCGAGCACTTAAAACAATCAAATCACTCTAAGGGAGGGGGAATGTACCGGGTGTCCAATTTTTATGACTATTTATTTATTTATTTATTGGACCTAAAAAGGCAAATAAACTAAGACCAACCTAGAAAGCTAAGTTCGCAAAAAGAATTCTGGACTTTCGAATTTTTTAGGTAATTTCCTTGCCAAAAAGCCGAAATTGGAAGGTTTCACCCCCCAACCTTTTTCTGAAAATTCCAGAATATTTTGCCAGAAACTTAGGTGACTCAAAAGTGATAAACAACAGTAAATAAATTAATCCTAAAAGCCCAAAAAAAAAACAATAATAAACTACCTAAACTAGTTATCAAAAGGACAACAAATCAAGGCAATTTTCAAGAAAAAAAATGAGATTTTCAAAAAAAAAAATCAGCAAGAATTTTATTTCAGATCTGAAGTTAGCCAATTTTATTTGAAAATCAGAACTTCAATTCCTTTTTTTAACGTCCAAGGGCTGGTCCAAACATTCCATGCATGGTACCCCTAATCTAGAATGATGATCAGAATTAAACCACACCCATAAAGCAATTAAAAAGGAGCGTTAGAAAATTACCTTCTTGTGCTTGTAAGCCCCCCAGCAACGGCGCCAAAAACTTGGTCGTGCCCCAAGTGTAGGGTCGTCCTTGTTGGAGTAAGCTTTCTATGGAATCGCTAATGGTCTCCACGCTAGCCCAAGTTATTAGATAGTTACTAATTCTACTTGAACTCAAAAGGAAAGGAAATAAAAAGTTACTAATTGCATTAGAAGTATGACTTCTAAGAATTAGTACGTAAGAGGAGGTTGCTCATGCTATAAAAGGAGGAGGGCCGGACGTCCATGAACCTAACTCACCTTTGGGATTAACGCCCACAATTGTGTAAGAGTTGCACACGCCTTCTCCTTCCCTCTATCTTCTAGTTTCTCTTCTGGTTTCCCTTAAGGTTCTAGTTGTTTTTCTTTTGGAGATTCCACCATTCTCCTTAAGAAAAGAGATCTAAAGCGGGTCATAGCGTGGAAGACAATTAGGTCTTGGAGATCCTAATTAGCTAGTAAGAAAGAGTTCTTCATCTAGCAAGTCTTCTTCTCCATTAGAGGACAACCGAGCTCTCAAGGTATAATCTACTTCCTTGTATGTTGTGGATTTGTGGTTGCTTGTTGGCTGCTATTTTTAATCTTAGAGATAGTTCTTACTGATCATGGTTGATGGTATTGAGGTCTTGGATCCAGGATGTGGTTTATGGCCTTATGGATACTTGATCCCTGAGTCAAGTGGGTCAAAAGTATTTTAAACTTATCCATGAGGTCCACCTATTTCCAACATTCTCATCATATGGCCCATCATCAAACTAGTGCAAAACACAAATGAGAATAATAAAAAGCTAACGGTAACAGGATATTTCATTTTCCAAATGTGTTCAAGTTACAAATTATAAATGTACATTAATTACAAACCCAAAAGAAAGGGCAAACAAAAGCCATTCAAATACAATAAGCTATGTACAATTACTACCCCCAAAATGTGGCGATCACTTCAGCGCCAAATTTAACATCTAAATGACATTCCTGGTACTACAAACCTCAGATACCTACGGCCCTCAGCCGCCTCCCTACGCTCCAACTCAAAGCATGGGTCCTACTACCTAGAGCACCAACAGCAGTATATCAAATACAACGGCTTGGCAGGTGATTAATAAAAAAGTTTCTAACAAAATATAATATAAATAGGCTGATAAGTAACAGAGTATGAAAGATAACATAACTAGGCAAATCATGCATAAACATATACTGAAAAGTGTGTAAATGAATCAAGGTGCATGTATATGTATACTATCTAGTCCTAGCAAACCATATGGCAACCCACATAAGCTATTTCTCCATCATGGTTGCATGCGGCTTGATCGTGACAGAGCAGAGTGCAGAACAAAACAAACAAGGCACACCTTCGACTGCATCCGGCGTGGTCGAGCTAGCGGCAAACTCGCGGTTGGGTGCAGCATGACCGGAGAGCCAACAGAGAAAGGAACTATAGCGACATAATTACAAATATAACCCAAACCCAGACTTCTGGTGGCCTGGCTAAGTAAAGGTCGAAGCGTAGTGGTGCCGACTCGAGAATCTAAGACAGACAGACTAATGGGACAACCGGATACTACCTCAGAGGTGGTAGTTAGGGTAGATGAGACTACTCTAAGAACAAATCAATCCAACAAATCCAGCTAAACATGTTGAATAGTCCCTCAGGAATCTAAAACTGGCTAAACAAAGGTTGAACAAGCCAAATCTAGCAAAGTCGAATAATTTTGGGAAAAAACAAATAAATCAATTTAGTTACGTTGAAAGTAATTTTAAAATCAAGCCTAGGGTCTCGAAACCGTCGGAGAATGGAGTGTCCCAAAGGAATAAAAGGAGTAGATTTCAGATCCGGTGCACAAGAAAGAACGCGGTGTGCGGTCGCACCCTACAGAGCTCATGACACTAAACCTAAGATCTTGTCATCCTGGGGGTTCAGAAATGGCAGTGAATGCTCATTCGCCCCTAAGCATGACTTTTCATATCTAACCATCCATTCTAAGTCCGGGTACGGAATAGGGTACGGTGGGTAGCTAACGTGTGCAAAATAGATGAGCATACGCCGTGCATGCTAATAGATAAGTACAAGCAACGTGGAGATTGGAGTCGATTGACCAAAAAATTATGAAATACCCAAAAAAGTATGAAATCCCTCCTACAAGTCCAATTCTAGTTTGGGAACTGCCTTTGACATGCTAAGACATTTAGGAAACTCTTTTATGCCTATTTAAGGTCCAGATGTCAAGTATATGTTACATTAGTGCTCTGTGATGTAGAGACATCCTTAGGCCTTAAATATGCCTACATTTGGTTCATTCATGTCTCACATGTGCCTTCGGACAATTCCAAGGGTGTTACACCACTCAAACTACTCAAATGCGTAGTCCAAGGATCAAGTCCGACGGAGTCTGAGTCAAGTCCTAAAATTCTAAGTCTAAGGTATTTGATTCTAGCTCGTTGAATCAAAATTAATTTCACTAATTGGTCCATTAGAGGGGCCAAACAATGGCCCTTAATATCATGTACAAGTACTCAAAATAGTAGGAAAAGATCAGGAGAAATTGAGGCTCAATCCACCTAAAAACAGTCCATTTTGACATGGACCCTATGGCCATCGGATAGGCCCACGGCTAGCCGTGCCATGTCAAGTACCAATCAGACATGGCACTTCATGTCTTGTGATTTTTCACTTTTCTTCCCCTTCCTTTGGCCAACTTTTGTGGATTTTCACACCACATTTAGAGGACCATTTGGCCATTAGTTAAACACTAAATCATGCTACCAATATCTAGCAAAATAAAGCATGAGGAATTTCTGGCAACAACATAAGTAGAACAACATGAAGAGACAAGTAGAAATCTTGAAATTAATCACTTGCCCTGGCCTATAGCAAATCCAAAATCACTCCTAAACACATCAAATGGGGCCGGAATCACTTAATTAGAAAAAACCCCAAATCAAAACCGTAGAACCCTAGAAATTGAAAAATCAAGAAATAGTTTAAATCAAAGTTTGCATATGAGCATGGAAAGCCTCAAAGGGCCTGATCTATCTCCTACTAGGAGATGGGAAGGAACTCCTTACCTCTACAATGGCAAACAACAAAGGAGGATCTCATGCTAGGGTCCGTCAGACATGGATCGTGGCAAAAATGGTGCCTCTCGGACACGGAGGTGATGGGGATGATTGGGGTGAAGTCCAGTCTCCAAATGGCAGTAAGATGGGGCTAATTTGGAGAGGGGGAGATGATGAAGAAAGAGGGAAAGAGCTCATGAGAGGTGTTGGTTCCTTGTTGGAGTGGGAGAAATGAAATGTGAGGAATGAGAAGAGGGCGGGATTTTATAGACATGAGGCATGTGGGGCCACGACTAAAACAACTTTGGGGCAAAATAGCTTGAGATTGGGACATCATATGAAAATGTCGTAAGAGACAAAAGTATATATTTAAATCCTATTTCTAATGATCTTAGATTTGACATGTTTCGAGGAAGTTGGAAATTTAGGCAATTTTTTTGGAAATTACGACAATACCCCACGGTAGACAGAAAAATCGCAAAACAAGGGGATTCTAGGGTTCGAATGGGTGAGGACAAAATATGAAAGTTGCACAGGATCGTTTTATCTATCAAACGGAGTCCAAACAAGAATTTAAAGAAATTACATATAACCCCCTGAACTTTCCCAAATTCTATAGTTAGGCCCATAAAGTCATCGAACTTGGCCAAAACGCCCTCAAAACTTTCCAAAGCTATACAAAACACATTCTAACCCTCAAATTAATTTGGTCCACATCTAAACCACTAAGAGAAACTAAAAAACACAAATAATTATTATAACTTATCATTAATTAGTACTAATACATCGAATTTGAGGGTTGGGGTCTTATAATAACTAACAGAAGCCAGCTGGCTACTGCACACAAATAGAGAACCATGTAGTTACGGTTCTTCAGTTAGCTATTGGACCCTGCAATAACTTGCCAGTTCTGACCATGTTGGGCTATTGGACTTAAAAGCACATGTTGGAGCCCATTTTGAACTCAAATGAATCCTAACTGCTCCAACAATTCCAAAGTCCTATATATAGACCTCTTTTCAAGGATAATTCACAAGAGTCTAAGAACTTCAAAGAATCTCTCTCAATGTTGAAAAAATCTCCAATTCTAAGAGGAAACTCTGCCAAATTCTCTCCAAATACTTTTCATTCGAAATATAAGGCATGTAACCACTAGAGAACTTCTCCAGTAGATAAAACAAGCCCTATGGCCTTTGGCAAACCCTATTATATTTAAAATCCACAGTCTTTTAGGATTCTCTATCTTCTTCACTTAAGAAGTGTGGACACCTATGACTATGACCATTCTCTCGTAATATTGTATGTGCAATGGCCATAGTTTTGGATTACCATTTTTAGCATCAGAACGACATAAACATGAACGATCTATGGGCATAATCCCACAACGCCCTTGGGTTTGCACTGTACGCATGAAAAACAAGTGATGTACTTCAAAGATACATAATTGGTTAAAAACCAAATTCTATCTATAAAACCTTTGGTAAAACCATGTCAAAACCTTCGATGAAAATACCTAAACACTTAAAGGTTGTTTTAAAAGGAAGAAAGAAGAGATATCTATCTTCACTAGACAGTAGCTGACAACATTTGTAGTGACCAGTTTATGCACTGTATTTCAGTTATTTTCTCAATTTCTTTGCAATTCGTTTATTTTCTCTGTATTTTGAGGTCACCTAAGACTAGATGAGGGAGTTGTAAAAATGCAAATGTATACAATTTGCACACACAAGGCCAAACCATTTGAATGTATTATTAATTTGAAAATTTGAGTGAAATGAAGTATTTTTGTCATTTTTTCTCTTATTTTTTGAATCTTATAGTGTTTTGAGTTATACACCGAATTTCACAAATTTCACCATAATATCCAAATCCCTCCCCTCTCTCCCTCTGTCACTAGATCACAGGGGTCACCAATCCATTGGGACTGCATTTTTAGGTGGAGGGTCAAATCTTTTTAATATAAATTTTTTAAACTCGTGGGTGGATTAAGGAGTTTGGCACATCAATTTTACTTGAAATCTAGTATTTAGAGTGGTCCCACATGGGTCTTTCCATCCCCAATATCCCCTGACTTGTGGGCTCTAGGTGGGCCCCACATAATAGGTGCGAGGTGAATGCATATGAATATATCTCCTTATGTGTGTCAGGTGTCATCCAGTGCACGAAGCATGCGCTAGAGCTCCGTGCATACCGGGCTATGGATCCCACATGGTGCTAAGACCGACGAGATTTCAAGATCTGGGTGGGACCTTTTGGGTCTCATTCGATTATCCTATCATCTTCATCCAGGTCCCACAAGTTTAACGGGCGTACGGTCCATTCAAATGGATGTGCAATTGATCCAACTATCTGTTGACACCAAAAATGCCACTAGAAGGCTCTACATCAAGTTTCAGGCCATTTCGACACTGTTTGACCCAAAAAGCAAAAAGTTGCAGAAGAGTTAGCTCTTTCGGCGGCGACAACAATGAAGACATTAGATCTTCAATCAGAGCCTATGGATGGTTTTAAAATTCTTCCAAAAGGCTCTATGTCAAATTTCATGTTGAACCGACAATGTTTGACCCTACATTAACCCTTACATAGCAAAACCAAGTCTCTCGGAGGCGGAAACCAGTGAGGCCATCACTCATGAAACAAAGCACTTGGTGATTTCAAAATACTTCAAAGGGGCTACATGTCAAGTTTCAGGTCATTTCAATAACATTTTACCAGACTTTGACTCCCGGAAGTTAAATCAGGCCTCTCGGCGGTGGAGCCCCTCAGGACCATGATTTCCAAAGCAAAGATAATGGATTATCTTGCAGGCATGATAGATGCAGCTAGTACAAACCTCTTTACCTATAATGGGGAAGATGACTTCGGACAACCAAGCGGCCAAGTACATAGCCGTGAGACGCCTCCTTGGCATACTCTCATAATAAGCGTTCTCCAAATAAGAAGAAAATTCAGGACAATTCACATAAGAAGATGAGTACTTCGGTTTCTTCCTTCTGGGACTCGCTGAAGAAGGATCAACAGTTACCATCTTCTTTTTGAAAGTCTTCAGGGTTTCCAAGAAAGTAATGTTCTTGCCCGGTCCCTTTGGCAGCATATTTTTTATCCACGTCCCCGCCTTAAACTTATGGCGACTGTTATGGGACATTTCTGCCAAAGCGAAGACTTGTTGAAACACTGCGTGAAACTCCTCGGTCCCTCTCTCTAGAATGGAGTTAAGGGGATTAAATTCTTCATAAAATTCCCCGAGTATTGGGAGACCGAAGACGTTGCGCATCTCAATTAAAGAAAACCCCAATTCTGTGTTAGCAGTGATGAAGGTGTTCGTGGAAGGACAAAATAGCTCCACTATCGCCCTATAAGCTTTCTTTGGCTTTAAAGGGTACCCATTTTGATGTCACCTTCACAGCATCAAGTACCCCTGCATCCACGAGAATGTTACTGCATTGTTCCAAAACTTCTCGGGTCTATAATTCCCAATCATGGGAAGGGGTGAACCATCCTCTAGGGTTATGCTTCTTACAAACCCAAGTGTTGCCGTCTCCCGCCAAAACCCCCAAGCCAATGGTTTTCAGCTATGACATATTGCATCCAGCAGAAAGAACCATTCTGCATTGGGCCAGCATGTCAAATTTCATTATGGCGGACTCCTTAGAGCCAGGTTCATCATGTTGGAAGATGCCAGTTTTGAAAGTACGTTCGCCGATTCCCCAAGCAATCTTACTATCATCCTTGGCTAGCATGGTCGGCTTGAGGCTCAAAGCAGAGGAACCTCTCTTGTACGTGTGCTTTGTGGAAACCGTGACAGTCTCCCCGGTAGAATGGACAAAAGAAAAGGTGATGTCCTCAGTAGAGTACACTCCTCGCAATCACTACTATCTCCAAAGATATAATCGGGCTTCCTCAGTGATCCTTGACGCCCATCACTCCAAATAGCATTGATCAAGATATCACGGTATAGTTGTTCACGCCCATCACTCCAAATTCCTCCATCTCATTCTAGACAATGTTGTCCACATTCTGTGAAATATGCACTATCCGGGCACGACCTTCTCGATTATACCACAAGGAGAAAGTGGAGCCTAAACCGTCTCAACAGTTGGGACCTGTGGAGTCTCGACAGCAGGCAGTTTGCCTTTGGCAATGGCAGCATCTTTAGCAGCAGATGAAGAGAAAGCAATGTTTTTGTCTGATGAAAAGAAAAAAAGAAGATATTAAGTTCAAGAATCTGCAGAAATTTTGACAGCATCTCCTCCTTACTTTAAAGGCGGCAAAAAAACCCAGAGTAAAGAACTATACTTGACTCTCAACCTCAATGGGGCAACAAAGTGCGTGCTCAAAAGGTTTTGTAATCAAGGTCTCCGGTTAAGCAGGGCAATTGAATGAATGCAACAAGGATGTGCACTTAGCAATTATGCCATTTTAGCGACTAAGGATGTACACTAAATAGTCAGCGGCTAACGGTCCACTACTTTAACGCCTAACGGCTACGAGTCTAGAAATCACAATGCTTAACGGCCAACATCAAGCACTTCAAGCAATTAGACTTCAGCGGCCAAACTCCAGGATTCCATGGTCAATCTCTGGATTTCGCAAATCCCTAACGGCCACTGTCTTCTTGCTTTAATGCTCAGTGGCTAAAACAAAAAACATCAAAAAATTCCATGCTTGACGGCCGCTCTTCTTCAGCACTCAGCGGCTAAAGCCAAGTCTTTTGGCGATAAACTACAAAACCCTAAATCTCCAACAGCTAGAAACTTCCCACTTGGCGGCCTAAATCAGGTCGTGCTATGGCCAAACCAGCATCCAACAACTAAGGAATAAATTCCAAAATTCCCAGTGGTCGAAAACGCAAGGTCATCAAAAATCAACGGCCGAGATGGAGCTCTTCTTCACTGTCACACCCCAAAACCGGGACCCTGCAGTGATCCGATCTCGGGATGTGAAATTTTGGGATTAATTAAAACTTTTACTTTTCCCAAGATCCGCGTGAATGAGGATCACACATTTCCACACAATCTGAATATTTCGCGAAAGCTTGCATGGCGTTGCGACTCGGAGCCCGTGGCCATTGGATTTCGCGTCGCACTCAACCAGTAAAATAAAGTCATCAATTAAACAGACTGGTATAAATCAAGAACCATAAGCATTGAGCTGACAGTAACAGGACAGTATATTTCCCATATATATATTCAGGTTACAAATTTACAAATGCATTTTCATTAATAATCCCAAAGAAAAAGGCTAATAAAAGCCATGCAAATAAAAATCCAACTAAACAAAACACTACCCATAATGGTTACGAACTCCGATGCCAAACTTGATATCTAGATGACATCAATAGGCAGCCTCTCATGTCCAACCAATGGCTCAACCGCCTCCTCACTCAAGCCACCTAGAAAGGTAAAGAAAACGAGACCTGGCACCAAACAAGAAGGATCAGACACGACGGTCTGGCAAGTGAATAATACAGATGATACACAAGTTTTAATCCAATCATATTTAAAATCATAAAATGTATTGAAAGTAAACTATATGCACAAAACGATTTAATGAAATAAATGCTGCATATACAGGAGTTTAATAAATAAACTTTTCAAATTGATAAACAAATTTTCGAAACAATGGCAACCCACATATAGCTATATTCTCCTATTACCAAAGTAACAAGAGCACTCAAACAAAAACCGTAGCCACATTCGTGGGACCGGAAAACAGAACCGTTGCCACTTCCGTGTGACCGGAGATGATCAGAACCGTAGCCATACAAATGGGACCGGCAGATCCAAAGCAGAACCGTTGCCATGGCCGGCGCAAACGAAATCCAAACTACAGTTGGTAAACGATTTTAAGATCCCAAGTCGGGTGATCAGCCCGACAAGGCGACCTAAGCTTAGTGGTGCTGTTTCATAGGTTAAAGGCATGTAAACAAAACAAATTCTCCTTTTTGGCTATGGGCTCGCACTACAAAGCTCTAGCCCCATCTTACCTCAAGGTTTTGGTTTCGAAATCGATAAAAGGACTACTCCTGAACAAATACAGACTGACAAATTCAAACGAACTGAATGAGTAGCCTTACCAATAATTTCAGATGTGGCGAACCACTCAAATCAAATCATGGGTTCAGTTGATAGAAACATATGCAAATTTTACAAACTTGGAATGAAGTAGTGATAATGGTTCAATGGCTTATCCCGGGTCGTCTCGATATACACTTAGGCTCCTAATGTCGATAGTAAATGAGAAGTTGGTGTCACTGAAGATCTGCGACAATTAAGGATATAAAGTGTATGTTGAGACTTTAATAAGTCCCTGGTAATTCTAACATCAAACAATTCCATTGCCTTTCCCATTTAAATCCATGATTCAAAATATTCAATTCAATGTATTCATTCCGGACTTCCATGCGTCAATAGGGCCAAAATGGGCTCCAAACAATAGAGGAAATGGGCTGGAAAAAGGGCCTGAAAAAGGGCTGGAAACAGGCCTGAAAAATGGACTGGAAAATGGCTGGAAACAGGCTGGAAACAGGCCTGAAAAATGGGCTGGAAAATGGCTGGAAACAGGCCTAAAATGGGCCTGAAAAATGGGCTGAAATGGACCTGAAAACAGGTCTGAAATGGGCTGGAAACAGATCAGGCAAGGCCTGGTCCGTTCAGTTCATGTTTTGGACTCCTGATTCAACCTTCCATCTGTTTTCTTTCCCTTCCTTATCTCCTCTTCAGACGTCCAGCTCCTTTCTCATACATTACAAGTCTTTCTTGACATTGGGAATTCCCATCGAACCATGACCAATACTTATATTCAGATTTCCCAAAACAATTTCAACATATTGCACGACGTTGGAAATACAGAACCCAGTAGAAATCTGAAATCATTGTTATAGAAATATGAAGGTTTGATACCAACCCTCTATTTAAGCCTTAACACAGGCTAAGGTCCTTTCTCAGATTATTATATGTAATTAACAAGGAAATTATGCTAATCAATCACCACACAGAGAGACACAAAGATTTACGTGGAAAACCCTACTCTGGAAAAAAACCACGGGTGGCAACAGCCACAGAAAGCAATGCACTATGAGTATGAAGATTACAAAGAACTCACCAGACCTGACCCAGTTGAAACTCAACCTAAAGGACTGTGAAGTACTTGCCAACGACCCGCCGTTCACCTTCCACGTGCTTGCTTGAAACCCTCCTTGAATGCCCTTTTCAAGGAGATTGAGAGAAGAAAAAGAATAAGAACCGGAACTTCAACGCAAACTCCCTTGCAAGACTTGAGAGAAAGAATATATCTTTATGCCCACATGTTGATTGCTCTCCAGTCACCTTTATAGAGGTTGCAAGGGGTTTTTGATTCGTGCAGGAGACTCATAGAAAGAAAGAAGAACTTTTAAAAGAAGTAGAAAACTTCAGCTTGAAGAGTCCTAAAGAAATCAGGATTCGACACCTCGCTATAGCGAGCTGGGACCTCGCTATAGCGAGGTCAGTCTCTGGATGAGACAGAATAGTGTCTCGCTATAGCGAGACCATGTAGATAGTCAGTATAATTCCGCAATTCAGCACAGTAGGACTCTGCAGGAGATCTTCCAGTCCAAGAAGGAGTCTTTAACAAGGATCACACGAACCCAACAAAAATCTTTCACCACAATGGAGTTCTTTCACAGTCCTCAACTAAACGAAATAGAAAATACAACTCAAGCAGGACTGAAATAAAGAGTTTTGTTCCAACTAAAAGAAATTGGCAACATAAAAAATCTAACAATCTCCCCCTTTGACAATTTGTGAACAAAACTCCTAAAACAAAAACGACTCTCTCCAAACACACAAATAGATACCCCTGGAACAGTTGATCTTCATCAGTTTACCACAACCTGCACAAAAACAAACCTTGGCAAAGATCCATAACATCACAGAAATGATAGCCAATCAAAACAAGTAAATTTAAAGTACTGGTCAAGGTTCTCCCCCTGAGATCAACTAAACTACTCTCCCTTTTTGTCACAGAATTGACAAAGCTCTTGCTCCCCCTAAATCATATAATCTTTATCCTCAAAAAAAAAAAAAAAAAATTTGCACAACTGCAAAACTCAATCAGGCCAACAATTGAAAACCCCCGACAATAATATACAAGTCATGAGGCAACACAATTTTGGAAAACTGATCATGAGTGTAAATTGTGATTGAGATGATCTCAAATGTAAACCACAAAGAAATCGTACATCGACTAGAAATCAACAATCATCAGGTACAAAGCAAATTTCACACCTTTCAAAAACATTCAATCTGATCAGCAAAGAGATGTGAAGCTCCCCCTTAATGGCACATAGGTTTATTTTATATAAATATATGAACTTCTCGGCATATGGTAATGCACAAGTTCAAGTGCTTATTTTTAGTAGAAATTTCTGAACCCTATAGGATACAGTTCCATTGCGTCGGTCTACAGAAATCTCTACGCACGATGGGTCACCTATATTCTGAGCCCGAAATTAGAGATTCTCATGAACTTCTTCACATATAAAAATGCTCAAGTTCTAGTGCTCATATTTTGTAGAAATTTCTGAACCCTATAGGATACAGTTCCATTGCGTCGGTCTACAGAAATCTCTACGCATGTTGGGTCACATATATAGATATAGACATTAAGAAGAGAGCATAGAGAAGTAGAAAAATCATAATCGATGCTCTGAATAAGTACAAAAACCACTAAGATCGTGAATCCTGTCAATCCTAGAGTCTCATTGACCCTAAGTGAGTGTCCAAGTGAGTCATCGTGTACTTGTGGACATGATCAAAATTCTTAAATCGTAAAAGAAAATTCAGTTCGAAAATCCAACAAATTAAAGTGCATCACATGCAAGATAATCTCAAAATTAGCCCGAATGAGTATGCATGTGCTATTCAAAACATGTTTTGAGGACTCGTGGTTTAGGCCACTGCCTAGGGACTTACGGAGAGGGGGATCAAACTTAGTATTCTCAATTGATTTAGACAGTGCAGTGTAGACCACATTACAGCTTAAGTCAGTCTTTCGAATCCAAACAAGCTTAGTCTTGACCTGTTGAGGAGAAGAAGGTTTCTTCCTCGTCTGGTTTCTGATATAATTTCTTCTTTTATTGCAGTGTGGTCTCATGTGCCCTTTTATACCGCAAAAATGACAAATCGGGATAGCTCTGGGTTTGGGCATATTCTTAGATGAATTTGAATTCCCATGTTTAACAGTTGGAGGTGCTAGAATACCAAAAAATAAGGCTGGTCCTTTAACAAAAACAGATTTACCTGATTGGATGGAAGTTGATGATTCCGGATTAAATCCAAGTCCAGTCTTTTGTTTCACACTCCTTTGTTTCATCAAAATTTCATCTAGAGTCATGGAACCTTTATTCATTCTTTCAAGCGAAGATTTGGCAGAGACTAGTTCTGATAGTGTCATCCGAAGTTTGCCACATACATCATTCTTTTCAGCTTGTAACAGATTGTAGTCAGATTGCACAGATTTCAATTCCGTTGTAACTTTCTCCAATTGTGTAGTAAGTAGATCTTTCTCTTTTCCTGCAGCAATAATGTTGTCAGATAGAATTGCACGCTGAGTTTCTAACTGACTTACCTTTGCACGGGCATCATCAAGCTCAGACGTCACAGATGAATTTTGTGATTCAGAAACCTTTAACTTGTGAGAGAGTTTATCATTGATGCGTGACAGTCGTATCGGGAATCTTTCAGAAGTTTTTTATACGCAAGTTCAAGATCTTGTTCTTCATCAGAAAGATCCTCACACCGTGACTCGTCACCTGACTTTCCTTGTCAGATGACCCCTACTCAAAAGAGATGTTAGTAGATGACATAAAAGCAACAACTTTAGCAGATTCAGATTGTGACTCAGATTCACTAATTTCATCTTCTGAATCTTCTTCCCAAGTAACATTCAAAGCCTTTCCCTTGTTTCTTTCCATCCGATTTGCACATTTAGAAGCCGGGTTTCCAAACCCTTGACATTCAAAACATTGGATAGGCTTATTCGTGTTCTTAGAAAAAGTTTTCTCATTCTTAGGCCCTGGTTTCGATGTAGTCATTGGTCTACTTTTGGAAAATTCCTTTGTGAGGTTCTTTTTATTTTTATTTAAATATTGCTTGAATTTTTTGACAAAGAAGGCCTCAAGTTCTACATCATCAAAATCATTATCAGTCTCATCAACATCATTGTCCTTGGATGATATGAAAGCAATTCCCTTGGATTTCTTATCAGAACAGTGATTTGCTTCAAAAGTTTGTAAATTCCCAATCAATTGTTCAACAGGCAAATCATCAAGATTTGTATATTCCTCAATCGCAATCACTTTTGACTGAAATCTCTCGGGCAAGGACCGAAGAATTTTCTTTACCACCTTTTGATCTGGGATTGGTTCTCCTAAATTAAAACTTGAATTGACAATATGACTCAGTTTGGCATAATAGTCATCAAAAGTTTCTTCATCTTTCATTCGAATTGATTCAAAGGCAGTTGTCAAATTCTGGAGTTTAGTCTGCCTAACTTTATCAGTGCCTTCATGCACTGTTCTCAAGAGATCCCAAGCCTCTTTCGCAGTGGTACAAGTAGAAATTCTGCGAAACTCAGAATGACTGATGCCATTATATATAGCATTTATGGCTCTATCATTCCAATGAGCTTGATTCGTTTCTCCTTGAGTCCAGTCAGCCTCTGCTTTGGTAATAGTTTTTCCATCAACAACCACAATGGGTGTTTTATAACCATTCACGACCGTTAGCCAAACATCACGGTCAAGAGCTCGCAGAAACCCAGTCATTCTAACCTTCCAATAGGCATAATTGCTACTGCCTTCAAGCAAAGGAGGTTTGGTGGTAGAAGTGCCTTCTCTAATGAATTCTATAGAATAAATCTGAGTGGATCACACTTTTAGAATAAGTGAACTTGCTCTGATACCACGTGAAGGTTTGATACCAACCCTCTATTTAAGCCTTAACACAGGCTAAGGTCCTTTCTCAGATTATTATATGTAATTAACAAGGAAATTATGCTAATCAATCAGCACACAAAGAGAGACACAAAGATTCACGTGGAAAACCCTACTCGGGAAAAAAACCACGGGTGGCAACAGCCACAGAAAGCAATGCACTATGAGTATAAAGATTACAAAGAACTCACAAGACCTGACCCAGTTGAAACTCAACCTAAAGGACTGTGAAGTACTCGCCGACGACCCGCCGTTCACCTTCCACGTGCTTGCTTGAAACCCTCCTTGAATGCCCCTTCAAGGAGATTGAGAGAAGAAGAAGAGTAAGAACCAGAACTTCAGCGCAGACTCCCTTGCAAGACTTGAGAGAAAGAATATATCTTTATGCCCACATGTTGATTGCTCTCCAGTCACCTTTATAGAGGTTGCAAGGGGTTTTTGATTCGTGCAGGAGACTCATAGAAAGAAAGAAGAACTTCTAAAAGAAGTAGAAAACTTCAACTTGAAGAGTCCTAAAGAAATTAGGATTCGACACCTCGCTATAGCGAGCTGGGACCTCGCTATAGCGAGGTCAGTCTCCGGATGAGACAGAATAGTGTCTCGCTATAGCGAGACCATGTAGATAGTCAATATAATTCTGCAATTCAGCACAGTAGGACTCTGCAGGAGATCTTCCAATCCAAGAAGGAGTCTTTAACAAGGATCACACGAACCCAACAGAAGTCTTTCACCACAATGGAGTTCTTTCACAGTCCTCAACAAAAAGAAATAGAAAATACAACTCAAGTAGGACTGAAATAAAGAGTTTTGTTCCAACTAAAAGAAATTGGCAACATAAAAAATCTAACAAAATCTGAACCCATTTGTACCTTAAAATCCTGCAGAAATTTGACATACAAAAATTCCTGTAGAATCTGAATATAACTGGAATTAAAACATTGCAGAAATCTATACTAAACTATTCATTTAAAACATAGCATAACCTGTACATTATTTAGACATGTAAACCTGCAGAAAATCAGCACATAAATTCGGCACAGATTTAATGTAAGGACTGCAGGATTTCCACTTTGTAAAGCCAAGAAAAATAAATCAATGAAGTAGAAACTTCATATTATACTTTGAAGAAGCAATACAAATTCAGCTGCAAGTATTCCAAAAACTGTATATTCACTTGCCTCAAGGAAAAGGGGTCTCAAGAGAAAACTAAAATCTCCTACACACCCAGCTGCAACCTATACCAAAAACCCATAGAGAACCCATTCAAAACTCAAAGATTTTAGAAAAGGAGGAGCTCTCAAGGAACTCCTTGCATGCCTGAAGAAAGAGTTGTAAATGATCTATCAAAACTAGAAATCCAGAGAAGAAACCATTGCTAACCTTTTCACAACTCTAAACAAGAAGAAGAGCTTGGAAAAGAGATAGGTTCCAGCTGAAAACCTTTGAAAGTGATGTCTTTGCAAAGCTTGTGGTGAGGAGATGAAAATGGTGTAGTTTGTTTTCCAATTGGGACTTGTTTTCCTCACATGCAAGGGGAGAGAAGTTGGGAAATAAAAGAAGAAGAAGACTTCTCTCTGGCTGTTGCAGGAAACAAATGAAGAAGAAGTTCCAACGGATGTCTCTTTTCTTAAATGGGTTCAACTCAGGAATGTGGGTCCCAATGGTCATAAAACTTCAGGGCTTTGGAACTCCTGTTTATGGGTCCCGGATGAAGTCGACGAAGAAGAGAAAAATGATCGTTGAAAAATCTAGTTTTCAAAAAGTATACTTTCCTCTTGACTTTTAAATTTCGAAATTTATGCACAGATTTGGGGAAAAAGACTAATTTTGTCCGTTTTTCTCGAAAAACGCGGTTTCTGAGCCTCAAATCCAAATGGATAAAACATAAAAGCTGTTTATAACAATAAAATGAGTCAAAAGGAATAAAAATTGGAATTTTTAAAAAATCGAGAATAAATTCTCACAAAAATACATTTTATTAAAACCGGGTCAAACCGAAGTCAACGGTCTCTAAAATCTCCAAAGTTGGGAAATCTATTCAAACTCTCAAACAAGGTCAAACTAATTCTAAACTCACCCAAAAATCCAAAACCACGATTAAAACAACACTAAACCCGAAATTTGGGGGTCGGGGTCTTACATCCCCCCCCCCCCCCCCCAAGAACCCATTTGGTCCTCCAAATGGTCTAAACCAAGTAAAAATCGAAACCCGAAAGACTAATAAAAACACTGACACCCTACTCTGAACCTCGGCAACTGAGATGTCCCCTGGTCGAATATGATGATGAGATGCGTCTGCAACAACATTCCTGATTCGGTTGAAGGCTTCACACTGTCACACACATCTACCCGACAACAAGCTCCTCTGACAATTCTGATGTTCAAAATTCCTCTAGTCATGCTTTGGTGATCATCTGGCGTCCTGCACATGTCAGTTCTTCAACTTACCTTGTCAATCACTGTCCATCCAAGAAAACACAAGTTCTATCTTCCCTCTATCATTCTGGATTTATGTGCCTTAAGTTATACCGAGCTACTCGCGATGATTCTGACACTTGCATGAAGATGTGATCGTAGACATGCTTTCATAGAAAAATCTCCATCTCGGAAAAATTCTGGAATTCCATATGTCTGCTCTTACTGTACTACTCAAATTCCGGTTCAACCTTTCCATTCGGTCTAGTCCTCGAAGATTTGACGAAACTGATGAGCCACTATGTGTTTGTTTCCTCAATTAAAAGGTTGGGCGGTCCCCCAGACATATCATCAATCCTTCTCTGTTATGAAATCACAGACTCAACAATTCTGTAAGTATCCTGCCTCTAACTTGATCCGTTATAACTCAGATACTTCACCACTACAAACCAGATGCTAAACTGTCATAACCTGCCGAGCTGCTCTGAGTGTCAACACCTCGCATGGGCTGCCTCTTTCAGATTTCACTCTTCAAATTCTCTACCCTTGCCATAAATAACCGATCTTGGAAATCCAATATGTGTGTTTACAATTCCAAAGTCCAATCTTTCTTCTCTGTGCTCAGAAATTCAAATTCATTATGCTTCTATCTGCATGTTACTCTTGGTTCTAAAAGTTCAGGCAATCTGTAACCAGGTGGTCAAAACCACTACTCTTGAAACGAGCACCCGTGATTCTACAGCACTCCTAGGAGGGGCGATTCTTTCCACAATGTATAAAACCAATTCGTGTCTAAGGGTTCTGATGCTGTCTCTGCCTCTTACCTTGATGAAATCTCTACCATTGGTATCGTTGTCTCTTCCTCTTACCTCTGCTGCTGAAAATTGATCTTGAATGCACCTAATCATCCACTTGGTATTTCTACTGAGTTAACTGCATCGGTATAACTGCAAGTCATGAAAATTCTCAACCAAAACTATAACAAAAGCTCTTTGAATCCGGAAAATCCCTAAGTTTTTGGCATCAACTCCTAGCCCTGCTATCTGAAAATCACTTCACCCTTCATAAAATCAACGACCAAAACAGCTTCTGCAATCCTTCATCCCAGAAAAATAGTTTGAGTACACCCAAAAAAAAAAATCCTTACTTATTCACTTTGGTAGGCTGCCTGACGATCTTCAATTAGCTGAAAGGGGGTCTTCAAGTATTACTCATGTTCTCCTCTGGCAAACAATTCATACATCTTCTCTCACTAACCACATCGGTGACGCTAAAGGACTGAAAGTATACTGATGTATGTGCTCCAAAAACAACACACTAACTCCACGGGGTTCTCAATCTCCGACGCGAACACAGGTAATAGACACTAAATGTGGGTATGGAGACTTTAGATTATCCCCCCACGAAAGAGGGAATTTGGTCATCCAAATTCCCCAACAATAAAGACGAAAAGAAAAGACAAGTAGGATTTCCTCAACTAAAAGAAAAACAAACCCAAATTCAAAGAAACAAAAGAAGAGGAAACAAATCCACACGATCTAACGAATCCTCACTGCACGTCCTAGTGTTTCTAGAGTGTTTTAAACTGACCAGCTCTGATACCAATCTGTCACACCCCGAAACCGGGACCCTGCAGTGATCCGATCTCGGGATGTGAAATTTTGGGATTAATTAAAAATTTTACTTTTCCCAAGATCCGCGTGAATGAGGATCACACATTTCCACACAATCTGAATATTTCGCGAAAGCTTGCATGGCGTTGCGACTCGGAGCCCGTGGCCATCGGATTCCGCGTCGAAGTCATCAATTAAACAGACTGGTATAAATCAAGAACCATAAACATTGAGCTGACAGTAACAGGATAGTATATTTCCCATATATATATTCAGGTTACAAATTTACAAATGCATTTTCATTAATAATCCCAAAGAAAAAGGCTAATAAAAGCCATGCAAATAAAAATCCAACTAAACAAAACACTACCCATAATGGTTACGAACTCCGATGCCAAACTTGATATCTAGATGACATCAATAGGCAGCCTCTCATGTCCAACCAACGGCTCAACCGCCTCCTCACTCAAGCCCCCTAGAAAGGTAAAGAAAATGAGACCTGGCACCAAACAAGAAGGATCAGACACAACGGTCTGGCAAGTGAATAATACAGATGATATACAAGTTTTAATCCAATCATATTTAAAATCATAAAATGTATTGAAAGTAAACTGTATGCACAAAACGATTTAATGAAATAAATGCTGCATATACAGGAGTTTAATAAATGAACTTTTCAAACTGATAAACAAATTTTCGAAACAATAGCAACCCACATATAGCTATATTCTCCTATTACCGAAGTAACAAGAGCACTCAAACAAAAACCATAGCCACATTCGTGGGACCGGAAAACAGAACCGTTGCCACTTCCGTGTGACCGGAGATGATCAGAACCGTAGCCATACAAATGGGACCGGCAGATCCAAAGCAGAACCGTTGCCATGGCCGGCGCAAACGAAATCCAAACTACAGTTGGTAAACGATTTTAAGATCCCAAGCCGGGTGATCAGCCCGACAAGGCATGTAAACAAAACAAATTCTCCTTTTTGGCTCATGGGCTCGCACTACAAAGCTCTGGCCCCATCTTACCTCAAGGTTTTGGTTTCGAAATCGATAAAAGGACTACTCCTGAACAAATACAGACTAACAAATTCAAACGAACTGAATGAGTAGCCTTACCAATAATTTCAGATGTGGCGAACCACTCAAATCAAATCATGGGTTCAGTTGATAGAAACATATGCAAATTTTACAAACTTGGAATGAAGTAGTGATAATGGTTCAATGGCTTATCCCGGGTCGTCTCGATATACACTTAGGCTCCTAATGTCGATAGTAAATGAGAAGTTGGTGTCACTGAAGATCTGCGACAATTAAGGATATAAAGTGTATGTTGAGACTTTAATAAGTCCCTGGTAATTCTAACATCAAACAATTCCATTGCCTTTCCCATTTAAATCCATGATTCAAAATATTCAATTCAATGTATTCATTCCGGACTTCCATGCGTCAATAGGGCCAAAATGGGCTCCAAACAATAGAGGAAATGGGCTGGAAAAAGGGCCTGAAAAAGGGCTGGAAACAGGCCTGAAAAATGGACTGGAAAATGGCTGGAAACAGGCTGGAAACAGGCCTGAAAAATGGGCTGGAAAATGGCTGGAAACAGGCCTAAAATGGGCCTGAAAAATGGGCTGAAATGGACCTGAAAACAGGTCTGAAATGGGCTGGAAACAGATCAGGCAAGGCCTGGTCCGTTCAGTTCATGTTTTGGACTCCTGATTCAACCTTCCATCTGTTTTCTTTCCCTTCCTTATCTCCTCTTCAGACGTCCAGCTCCTTTCTCATACATTACAAGTCTTTCTTGACATTGAGAATTCCCATCGAACCATGACCAGTACTTACATTCAGATTTCCCAAAACAATTTCAACACATTGCATGACGTTGGAAATACAGAACCCAGTAGAAATCTGAAATCATTGTTACAGAAATCTGAACCCATTTGTACCTTAAAATCCTGCAAAAATTTGTACACAAATACATACAAAAATTCCTGTAGAATCTGAATATAACTGGAATTAAAACATTGCAGAAATCTGTACTAAACTATTCATTTAAAACATAGCATACCCTGTACATTATTTAGACATGTAAACCTGCAGAAAATCAGCACATAAATTCGGCACAGATTTAATGTAAGGACTGCAGGATTTCCACTTTGTAAAGCCAAGAAAAATAAATCAATGAAGTAGAAACTTAATATTATACTTTGAAGAAGCAATACAAATTCAGCTGCAAGTATTCCAAAAACTGTATATTCACTTGCCTCAAGGAAAAGGGGTCTCAAGAGCAAACTAAAATCTCCTACACACCCAGCTGCAACCTATACCAAAAACCCATAGAGAACCCATTCAAAACTCAAAGATTTTAGAAAAGGAGGAGCTCTCAAGGAACTCCTTGCATGCCTGAAGAAAGAGTTGTAAATGATCTATCAAAACTAGAAATCCAGAGAAGAAACCATCGCTAACCTTTTCACAACTCTAAACAAGAAGAAGAGCTTGGAAAAGAGATGGGTTCCAGCTGAAAACCTTTGAAAATGATGTCTTTGCAAAGCTTGAGGTGAGGAGATGAAAATGGTGTAGTTTGTTTTCCAATTGGGACTTGTTTTCCTCACATGCAAGGGGAGAGAAGTTGGGAAATAAAAGAAGAAGAAGACTTCTCTCTGGCTGTTGCAGGAAACAAATGAAGAAGAAGAAGTTCCAACAGATGTCTCTTTTCTTAAATGGGTTCAACTCAGGAATGTGGGTCCCAATGGTCATAAAACTTCAGGGCTTTGGAACTCCTGTTTATGGGTCCCGGATGAAGTCGACGAAGAAGAGAAAAATGATCATTGAAAAATCTAGTTTTCAAAAAATATATTTTCCTCATGATTTTCAAATTTCGAAATTTATGCACAGATTTGGGGAAAAAGACTAATTTTGTCCGTTTTTCTCGAAAAACGCGATTTCTGAGCCTCAAATCCAAATGGAAAAAACATAAAAGCTGTTTATAACAATAAAATGAGTCAAAAGGAATAAAAATTGGAATTTTTAAAAAATCGAAAATAAATTCTCACAAAAATACATTTTATTAAAACCAGGTCAAACCGAAGTCAACGGTCTCTAAAATCTCCAAAGTTGGGAAAATCTATTCAAACTCTCAAACAAGGTCAAACTAATTCTAAGCTCACCCAAAAATCCAAAACCACGATTAAAACAACACTAAACCCGAAATTTGGGGGTCGGGGTCTTACATTCACTCTCTGCAGTCACTACTCAAAAGGGTTAACAAACTTAGCTGTTCACTGAAGACCATTTGTCAGGGTTCTACTTCACGAAATTCGAAAGGGAAAAACCTAAAATCCTATTTTCCTATCTAAAAGAAGACAAAGAAGACTTCAATCTAACCACTGAGCAATCAAGCATACAAGGAAAAAAAAAAGAGAAGAAGAGGCGAAGTTGAGGACAACCGAAGTCTGTTTGGTTCCCACATGTTAACCACGGAACCTCACACATAGAGAAATGAGAAGATTGCCCAAAATTTCTTCTTCATTCCATTATCATCGAGAATTGAGAAGCAGGTTTCATCCTTAAGTCCTAATCCCAATTTTTTTTAAAAGAACCCTTTCAGACAATCATTAGCCGAGACTGAGGTCACCATGAGAGACATAGAATAGAAAGCATGCAGACACAGAGGAAAGTGGAAAAGAAAAATAAAATTAAAGAAAGAAAAATAAAATTAACTTTCGAAAAGAAGACTTACCAGCCATTGTCTCTGAATGGGAGAGGGAAAAATCACAGAAATCAAGAAGAAGAAGAAGAAATGATTGAACGAAAGCTCTGGATGCAAAGGCACTAGGGTTATGAAAACTCTAAGATTTTGGAAGTCTGAAACAACAAAGTGAAGAAGTGGAAAGAGAAAATCCTCCTTTTATAGATTGTCTGATGCCTCAATTTTTGCAAGAGGCGCCAACTACGAACTTAATTGCTCCGCGGCCACTCTGGAAATAGAACGACGTCCAACGGCCATCTCGGAACCACCGCAATGGCTGGTGAATAGGCAGGAAAGGACAAGGAACTAGCCGGTCAATGCACAATTTTCAGGAGGTGTTGTTTGGATTTCTAACTACTTTTGAAATCCGTGAAACCTCCAAAATTCAAAAGTGGCGTCATCATAATGGTCCATTTGAAAATATCTTCGAATAGACTAATCATATGCTCAATTTGGAGCCAATTTACCTACCAATGCCACAAATTTTAAACTCTTTTTATTTATTCCTAACAAAATCTTCATTTTTTTCATCATCAAAGAGAAAGTTCTTCAAAAAGTTGTTCTACACCTCCAGGATTCTTCCTTGGGCTTCTTCCCATAATCCCCACAGAGATGTAAATACTTGATATCTGTGTAAAGTAGAGCATGAGTAGCTTTTAAAACAAGTTTTCTACAACTTTCCATCAAAAGTACAGATTTATGGAATTCTCGAGGCACAATGATCACCATGACATACTTCAATCATTGTACCTGAGGAGGGCATTTGTCGACACACAAAAAACTCATTTGTCCAGGAATTACAGTTCCCAGGACAAAATATTCATTTTTCATAAAGGAGGCTATTTTTTTTTACCACTGGAGTCTATAGACTAGCCATGGTGAAAAATCCCCAACGGCTATTATATACAAGGCTCACCGGCCACTGCGATCTTCAAAGCATCAGCCGCTCAACGCTGATCTTCATCTTGAAGATGACTGCTGTACGCCACAAACCTTCACGCATTGGCCGCTGAAACTTTTCTTTCTCGATCGACTGTCCCCCACGATCTCCCACGATCTCTGGCTAGTTACTTCTTCCCATGGCCACAGGACGTGCAAAAGGGGAACAATTGTACTTCCCATTAAAGGCAGTTTTCAAAACCACCTCCACTCCCTATGATTTCCAACAGTTATAGCACTTTAAAGGCTGTAAAATGAAGACTTGGGAAGGACAGCAGGAGATGTCCTATCCAGCGAAAAGAAAGCTCAGAAACTCTGCCATTTTCAAGACTCTCATTCTTCATCCACAAGGTAGAATCAGGCAACAGTAAGAACTTCTCCTTGGATTTGGGCAATAGCTTTTGAAAATCCCTCTTTGTTCCTCTCACCAAGTAGGAAGGACAAAGATTGCTTATGCTGTTTCGAAGCAAACTTCTTTGCTAATCCTTTTTTCTTAATAATGGTGATGAATTACAAAGACTGACAAAGGAAGCTATATTGCAAACTTCTTCAGTTTCATCTCCAGCAAACTCCTGAAGGCAGCAGACTTCTCATCTCTTCTTTCAATTCAAATTTCCCTTTTTTTTATCTCCTAAGCCTTACGAGGGGGTTGTATAAAAAATTATAAACAACCTGCACTTAGAAGGTGAAGCAAAGAGAACCCATGTAAATAAAAGTGGAGATGACTCTTCATGCACGATCAAGCACACGTGTGAGTTATTTTCACATCTTTCTGTAATGTTCAAAGGATGAATAAAAACATTCTTTAGTAGGCCTTCATTTTTCACATCTTTCTGTAATGTTCAAGGGATGAATAAAAAGCTTCTTCAGTAGGCCTTCATTTTTTCCTCTTTTGGGAGAAACAATATCTGCAAAAAAAAAAAAAAATCCTGACATTAGATCACAATTTTTGAAAATACTATGCACTCCTTTTGCGAAATCCAAACTATCCATTCTTCTTAGAAGGCTACCTAACGTCCAAGAGTCAAATTTCACAGCATGATTTTTCATGGATCATCATAAAATAGTAAAAAATAATAATTATAGAGCATCCATTAACCTGCCGCACAAATAAAGAGGAAAAGGTCTTGTTACAGCCTGCTACACTGGTTTGGCGGTAAGTTATGGTTTCTATTTATTGGTTTGCAACCCTACTTTTTGGGTTCTTCAATCCCGATCCCAACTGACAATTATTAAGAAAACGCCTCAAACGATTGTATTTTCAAATTTCATCCGTTTACCACTCATAGCTATTGAGATATTTGCAAAAATGTCTAGATCCCATAATTAGAAAATTTAATTTATGTGGGCCCCATTTGTACGATCCTAACCGTTCAAATTCTCTAGGGAGGCAAAAACGCATATAGGATGCAAGCTTAGGTCTTGAATTTTCATGGATCTTGAGAAATTTGAAAAAAATTAATAACCATTGGATCACACATCCTTATGGATGCTGAATTCTCAATGAAGATATCTTAGGGCACGTTTGTCTAACGGTGATTTCCATGGAAAAAGGAAATTGCCACATCAGCAAAATCCATGGAAGATAGATGCCAATGAATAGAATTTCCATGGAAGTACTAAAATAATGTTTGGTGCGAAAAAAAAAAACCTTTTCAATGAAACTGTGTTGTTTTAGTTTGGTACAACCATGGATATCTCAGTGAAAACCAATGAACTGACATAGAAATGAATTTATAATCCAAATAACAAAGAAATTGCAAAATAGGATAAAAATAACTTGGAGATAAAATAATGAAGCACCTTGGAGATGCAATTGCAAAGGAATGGCCTAACTTAGATTGTGCCAAAGATCTAAAAACACATGCGTAGAATCAATTGCAAAGAATGGCCCACCTTGGATGAAAAACTTGAGCAGCCCACATTGTCCAGTGTCCTCAAACCAGAGCAACATGTGTATTTTTGCAACATGGGATTTGCAGAGCCTTTTGTGAGTTGCAGAGAGGCAAGTTAAAATGAAAATCCAACTCCAAAACCCCATTCTATGAGTTGCAGAGAAGAGAGAGGGCTTCTAACAATGACAGTTGCAAACGGGACCGGAGCGATGGTTGCAGATGCGATCAACGCTTCGTAGGGGTCGAGCGATGGAAGAAGATAAAGAAGAAAGGATTTTTCCGTTTTGGGCGATGAACCTCAATAGGTTTTCTAGGGGGGTGGGGTGTTTATTTTTAAAGTGGAGTTCGGACAATCGCCATGGGAACTTAAAATCCTTATCTTTTGAGGAAAAGATGGGCCCCACAGATTTTAAACTCCACAAAAAATGTCTACACCAAACATAAAAAAATTTACTTTTCCACAGAAAATTGCAGAGTTTTCTGTGGAATTGAATTATGCAGTTTTCTACGGAATTGGATTGCACAAATATGCTCTTAGGTTCCAACAGATGGAGAGAATTATCTCAATAATTCCATCCCATGTACCAAATATGCCCTATAACTCTTCTAATTATGTTATCGTTTAGATGTCAGCTAGGATTATCTTTTATCCATCTCGATATCTGTATTTTCACAAAATGAAAAATAAAAAATGCAAATCTCTCGTTCAACTCTCTCCTCTCTTTTTCTCCTCCCCAAAACCCTAATCCTAGAACAATCACTAGCCTTTCTTGCCAAACCCCAAACCCTAGATTTCAAAACCAGATTCTCGAGCAGCGCAGTCTCGAATTCTCAACCTCCCATGGCTTTCCCCCCAAATCTCGCCTCCATCTGCTCCACCTGCAATCACCACCCAACGTTAATGTTCCTGAGACGCTTCTAGATCCCTCGAGAACCATCACCCCATCCCCTTCCTCAACACCCTCAACACCCATCTCTAATCCTATTTCATCTACTTCCCATCCTCAAACATCGGCTTTCCCTCTTCAATTGCCTTATACCAGTCATGTCATGGGGTTGAAAACCCCAATCCCTCATCTGGAAACCCCTCCATCACCCATTCTCCACCCAAAACCAACCGATTTTTCATCTCTAATGGTCAAAAGCGCTTCTGGGTGTTGCTGCAGTGACTGCTCTGAGGAGATTATGTGGAATTTCATTGCCCTTGTGCGATGTTGAGGCCTAGGTGTTCTAGCTTCTCTGAGGATGTTGGAGGGGATTACGGAACAAGGTTTTGGTGGATAACTACCTCCATGGGATTTCTTTGATTTCTTTGATTTGGTGGAAATGGATTCTTCTGGAAGCATTTTTGAGTTTGGTGGTGGAGCGTTTTTGGGATCTGGTGGAAGCATATTCTTCATGGTAATTTTATCTTATTATGATTTTTTTATGTTGCCTTTGTTTGATTTGACGTGATTTTATTATTATTTTTTAGTTTGTTTTTTATCCACTCTGGTGTTTGGGTGTTCTTGCAAATGTATAAAACGGTGAAACTATCTGGATCTCATCCCAACCCCATTTATGGTCTTCCGATGGATACACATGTTGTTTGATGTCGGATGGTGATGCAACTTCGGATACTGATTGATACCAGTGGGCAGGTAACATCTGTCTTGTCGATTTCTAGATCGGTCGGACAGGAAGTGTACTTTATTGATTTGCCAGTTGGCGATTTTGAAGCATGCAATGATGATCACATGCTCTTGATGGTAGATCCAAGATGTTGGTGAAGATCAGCTGATTTCGAGCACCAAAAATCAAATTTTTGGAAAACCACAAGGGCCGAAATTCTCGAAATGCATAAAGGGTTGGAAAATGGCCTTTTCGGCGGAAATCCTGTGACCCAGATTTCTAGGGTCACCGGCGACCGTGCACGGCTGCGACCATGGGGATTTTTCCCCTTTTTGGTCGTCGTTTTTCGGCCGTGTCTCAATCTTTTTCAATTCTTTTTTCTCATGTATTTTTCTTGACATTTCTGTACATGTTTTGGCCTGATTTCCATCCAGAAAACTTGAGAAAAGCCTTGCATATCAGAGAGCCAAGTTTCCAATTTTCAGGAAAAGCCACAGACTTTGACGCCCCGAGCTGCCGATTTACCATCAGAAGCCAAACTAGGTTAAACGATGTCGGAATGACCTGAAATTTGAGTTGAAGCCTCATGAGCAATAGATAAGACCAACCATAGGCTTTTGTTTGAGTTTTGAAGCCGTGTGGGGTCTCGTCGCCAGTAGACTTGATTTTGTTACGAGGGAGATGCCACCCTTTGATGTGTGGTCAACCGATGCCCATTTGACCTGAAATTTGACAGGGAGCCTTTTGGAGGTATTTTGAGACCATTTATAAGCTCGGATCAAAGATCTAATGTCTTTGACACTATCTCCGCAAGGCGCCTGTTCAGCTGCCGGAGGAGTGAAGTTAGGCAAATGATGTTGGAATGGCCCGAAACTTCATGTGTACTCTTTTTTTGGCTGTTTTGAAGAATCTTTCAGTTTTTGTTTGATTCTGACAAGATTTGACGCTTGAAGTAGCATTACCTGTTTGTGGTAGGATGCGGCTTCATTTAGCTCCTTGATGTTAAAGATGCAAAGTGACATTTTTTGTGTCAACAAATATCCCCTCAAGGTACAGCGACGAGTTGCATAACTTTTGAAGTTGATGTGCCTCGAAAAGAAGTTTAAAGGAGAGCTTCTGACTTGTCCAATAGTCTTTGAGCAGTTTTCTTTTTGGTAGGGTAGCCTTTTGAGTCTCCAAGGGGATTTTATGGTAGTGAAAGGGGTCACGTACCATCTCAAGGCAAAGTTGTGAAAATGACATGAGGGATCTGGATTTGGGTTTTGGATTTTGGGTTTTCCTTTTGACCTTGTGAACCTAAGGGCTTTATGTGGCGCATCAGGCGGTCAAGAATGTTTTTTGGTTTTTGACCTTGTTATCTAACAAGCTATATATGGCATGTTAGGGGGTTGGGGTTTGATTTTTTATTTTGACCTTGTGACCCAGCAAGCTGTATGTGGGAAGTTGGGAGGTCAGATTTGGTGTTGGTTTTGACCTTGTGACCTAACAAGCTGTATGTGGCTAGCTAGGGGGTCAAGTTTGGTTTTTTGTCACTCTTTTGGACTATTTTGGGTCCAGTGGAGTGGTTTGGATATCAAGGCTTCTTCTTGCTCTGGCGATTTTCTCCTTGCTTTTCGTGCCCTGTACGCAACACCACCATGGATGGAGGGATGACCTCCAATCCATCTGATCGTGGAGGGATGACCTCCAATGATCGTTCCTCCCTTATGCTTCAGATCGGATCCATGCTCGCCTATGCTGATGACCGAAGTGCGAAAATCTCCGTCATCAAATTAGTCTTGAAGAAAAAGCAAGATTATGCTTTGCCTGCTGATCTCCCACGTGACCTCATTCTTGAAGCAAAGGTGCGATGTGGGAATGAAAGGGGATCTGATGCTTCCATCAGATCTGCGGCCCACCCATTGGCTGATTCGAGTGCTGCTGCAACTTGTAAAATCCAATCTGATTCTTCACTCCGCTCTGCGCCCCATCATCTCCTGTTGCAAGTGCTGCTGCAACTCTTCAATCTCGGTCTGATCCCCCAATCACATCTGCGCCCCACCGATCGTTGGATGCAAGGACTGATGATACTCGGAAAAACAAGATTCTGCATGCTGAAAAGGAATTGGGTAGAATGTTATCTGATGCAGAAATCGTTGATTTGGATTTATCAGATGGGCAGGCACTAGATCCATCCAACACAAAAGTCATTCCCTTCAAAGAGGGCGCTGATCCCCCTCCTGGGGCAAACACGTGGTCTTCACTCTTCTCACATCAGGTTGGGCGTGCAAGGGATCTAACGTTCCATAATCAACCATCAACGGACCCTAACCATCATATTGAATTTGATGAAGACGACTCCACAGCAGCTATACAAAATTGGGGGAACTCCCTCGTTGGCTATTTCATTGGGAATACTCCACCAACTCATGATATTAGGTTATGCTTAGAGAAGGCCTGGCGGATTAGGGATTTGGAAATTATCCCAATGGCTGAGGGTTTCTTTTTATTCAAATTTGCTGCATATGACATTGGCCAACGAATTATTGATGAGGGGCCTTGGTTTGTGTATGGTCACCCATTAATTTTGAAGAGATGGTCAGCAGACATCACTATGTGTAGGCAGAATTTGGAGTCTATTCCAATCTGGGTTCGGCTACCCAATCTGAATTTCTGCTTCCGGTCAAATTCTGCCCTCAGTAAAATTGGTAGTGTTCTTGGCAAGCCAATCTGTATGGACCATGCTACAGCTGTGGGAACTAGATATGCTTTTGCTAGAATCTGTGTTGAAATTGATGTTGATGCTGAACTTCCATCTGAGCTGCGTATGAAGTACAAAGAGACAACAATAATTCAAAAGGTGGAGTATGCTTGGAGACCAAATCCTTGCAAAACTTGCAGAACTTTTAATCATGGGGATAAATCTTGCCCATTAAAGGTTGATACCAGTAAGCCAAAAAAAGTTTGGGTGGCCAAGAAATCAGTAGATCCATCTACTCAGCTGCAACAAGGGGTGGAGCATCATCAAAGTACCTCAAAGGACACGGATCATCATATAGAAGAGAAAGAGGAGGAATGGAATACAGTTAAAGGGAAGAAAAACTCAGATAGGGTAATCTCTCCTGACAAAAACAACTCCAATCCCAAACTTCGTTCACCGACAGGTATTTCTATAGTTCAGAACTCCACTAACAGATTTCTGAGCCTTTCCAATCTAGATGGGGACTCCCACGCATCTACAGAAGATATAGCTTCCACTACAGCTTTGGTTTTGGGGGAAAGTGATGCAAGCATGCCTCCTTCAACTTCCGGTGTGTCAGTATCTCCAAATAAAACTTTATCATCCATCCATCAATTAGATAAAAGTTTCCTTACAAAAATTCCAAGCACAAATGCAAATCAAAGGACAGGAGCACCTGGGGTCATCATTAAGGAGAGGCCTGCCGCTAAACACCGGTCCTCATGACAATCCTCATATGGAATGTGAGAGGTCTTAATAGACTTTCAATGCAAGCAGAAATTAGAACAAAAATCCAGAAGTTGAAACTTGATTTGGTTATCTTACTGGAAACTAGAGTAAAACAAGCTTCCTACTCTTCTGTTTCAAGCTCAGTAGTACCATATGGCTGGATGGAATCTTCAAATTTGAATGGGGACTCTTCTGCTCGAATTTGGACTCTTTGGAATCCTAGAGTTATCCAAGTTACTATCTCTTCTAAAACTGCTCAATGTATGCACTGTGAAATACAATATGGTGATAAGGCTTTTTTCCTCTCTGCTTGCTATGGCTTTAACAGCTACATACAACGGAAGGACCTATGGAATACTATCATTCAGGTTTCTAAGAATATTAAAATTCCATGGATTGTGGCAGGGGACTTTAACACAATTCGTTGGACTCATGAGAAATCAGGGGGAGCTACTCCAAGAGCTAATGGCCTTATTGATTTCAATGATTGCATTCAAGAAGCAGGATTGATGGATTTGCAGCTATCTGGGCCTCCTTTTACTTGGTCAAACTCTAGCATTGGAGCCTTTAAAATTGAAAGCAAACTTGATAGAGTACTGGTGAATGCAGAGTTTCATCAATGCAATCTACTCCGAGGAGATATCCTATTGCCAAGTATATCAGATCATGCTCCACTTCTTCTTTCCCCTTTTGAGAAGCGCCATGTTAAAGCTCCATTCAGGTATTATAATTATTGGGCAAAAATGCCTGGTTTCTTTCAAACTGTCACTGAGGCTTGGAATACTGATATATCCGGACTGCCCCTTTACAAAGTGATAAAGAAGCTCGGGTTGGTAAAAAAACATCTGATTGAGTGGAAACAAAGTCAGCTATCACTCCCTACCCGTCTGACTGAGGCTCATGCTGCCTTAGAAATTCTTCAGAGAAAGGTGATGGAAGCACCAGATAATTTTGACACTCAGGAACAGGAGCGTGCAGCAAGGTCTTACTTGGATTCTCTACTAAAGGCTGAAGAAAGTATGTACAAGCAGCGATCTAGAGACTTGGCTATTAATTTGGGAGATAGTAATACCAAATATTTCTATCGCCTTATGCGGACAAGACAGAGTCAGTCTTACATTTCTCAAATTCTTGATATGGAAGGTACTCTTTACCCTGAACCTGCAGGTATTGCTGCAACCTTTGTATCTCATTTTCAAACAATCTTGGCTCCAAAGATTGATACTCTCCTACCTGATCTTAGCCATGTCACTCCATTTGGATATGTTGATGAGGACGACAGTAACAAGTTGCTGACACCAGTTACTATATCTGAAATTGAAGAAGTTATAAAGACTGCAAATCCAAATAAAGCTCCAGGCCCTGATGGATTTAATGCTCACTTCTTTAAAGTGTGTTGGCCAATTATAGGGAAAGATGTGTGTGATGGTATCATGGATTTCTTTAAGCATGGATCTATGCTGAAGCAGTTGAAGAGTACTTTTATTGTGCTGGTGCCTAAAAGTGAGCATGCTTGCTCCCCTGACAAGTTTCGGCCCATTGCTCTAACTAATGAGCTGTATAAAATTATCAGTAGAATTCTGGTAAACAGACTGAAACCCATTATTTCAAAAATTGTGGGGCCAATGCAATCAGCCTTTATCCCAGGAAGAAGCATATCGGATAACATCCTTCTTGCGCAAGATCTCCTTCATAACTTCCACTTAATTCAAGGGGCTCCCAAAATGTGTATCAAGCTTGATCTTGCTAAAGCTTATGACAGTGTCCGATGGGAGTTTCTGGAGGCCGGTTTAAAATGTTTGAAATGTCCAGCTCATATTATCCACTTACTTATGGAGTGTGTTACAGGTCCTCAATTCTCAGTGTTGGTTAATGGAAGTGCTGAAGGTTTCTTCAAGAGTACAAGAGGATTGCGGCAGGGCTGCCCTCTCTCTCCTTTTCTATTCACTATCGTTATGGAGTTTTTCTCACTCATGATGGCTAAATATGCTACTGCTGGCTTGATTCCCTCTCCTTTCAGCAAGAGTGGCGTCACTATATCTCATATTATGTTTGCTGATGACTTGATTGTTTTTAGCAAGGCTTCACTAGTGGCAGCAGCTAATCTCAAGCATTTCCTTGATCACTTTAAAGACTTCACAGGGCTGGGAGTAAATTGGACAAAGAGTGCAATTTTCTTTGCTAATTGTTGTGAGGATGATCAGATTGCAATTTCAAATCTTCTTAATGTCACAAAGGCAAAGCTTCCAATCAGATACCTTGGTGTCCCTTTGTCGTCTAAAAAGTTAAATTTCAATGACTGTCAACCCCTTCTAGCAAAGGTTCAACAGCGATTATCAGGGTGGAAAGGGAAATTATTGTCTTATGCCGGGAGAGTGGAGCTGATCAGATCTACTCTGTCTTCCTTTCATCTTTTTTGGGCGACTGTTTTTATGCTCCCTCAAACTACTTTGCAAGCTCTGGATCGTCAGGTCAGGGATTTTTTCTGGAATTGCTGGACTACTCATTATATTCATCCTATAGCTTGGGACTCTATCTGCCAACCAATTGCTATGGGGGGATTGGGTATTAGATCCATTCATGGAACTGCCCAGGCAGCCCTCTTACGGCAAGTTTGGAATGTGGCTGCTCACAAACACACTTGCTGGAACTTATGGATTAGTGCAAAGTACTTGCGTGGAGCATCTTTTTGGGATGTTTCAATTCCAAAAAAGGCCCTTGGGGATGGAGAAACATCTTACATCTCAGACCAATGGCCTTACCTCATATTAAATTTCTAGTTGGCAATGGGCATCAGATTCAGTTTTGGACTGACCCTTGGCTTAATGGGGGCCGTCTAAAAGATTGTTATGGAGAGAGAGCGGTGTATGATCTATGCATGGGATCAGATATTAAACTCCATCATTTTATTCAAGATGATGGATGGGGGTTTCCCACACCCACATCCAATTCTTTGATCGATATCTTCCAATCTATTCCAAATGAGATTAACCCTTGGCCTAACTTCAATGATGAACTTGTATGGACACCAGAAGACCATGGAAAATTCACTCTAAAGTCTGCTTATAATCTAGCATGCAGGAATTGGGACCAAAACCTCTATTGGCCTTCTATGATTTGGTTTGCAGGGTGTATTAAAAAGCACACTATTTGTGCTTGGATGCTGCTACGGGGAAGGCTTAAAACAAAAGATTTCCTACTCCAACGAAATGTTGCATGTGATTCTTGTTGCGTTCTTTGTAATTGCACATGGGAGACAGCTGCTCATTTAATGGCCCAATGTCCTTATTCTCAAGAAGTATGGAAGACCCTCTTAGCAAAGCTGAACTTGGTACCTATCAATTGTATGGATCAATTTGAACTTTTGGATTCCATTCTCCTTCCTTTAGACCAACAAGAGAAAGGGCTTCAAATTCTTGGAAAACTACTTTTCAATGCATTCGTTTGGCATATATGGGCTGAAAGAAATGAGAGGATATTCAGAGGTAAAACACACTCAAGTAAGGTTGTGATGCAGAGAGTTATCCAAACTGTTGGCAGCAGGTTTCTATATCTTGGCTTGTCTTTACCAAATGCAGTTGATCATCACTGGAATATTCCTCCAAGCAATTCAGAACGATGGTCTAATCCAAACTTCATTATGACTCAAGGATGGCGGGTTTCTATTTATCAAACCAATAATCAAGTGGTAGGGATTCTTTGGAGTGATGTGCATAGGCCAAAGGCGTGTCATCTGACACAGGATGTGAATTATTATATAGCTGTGTATCAAGTCTTACAGGTTATCCCAGAAGATGTCACTTGCCTCACTATTGAGTCTGATTCACTTCTCCATCAAATTCTTCGCAACCCTCAAAATTCAGATTGGAAGATGCAATTTCAAGCGAGAAGATTACATGCTTTTGTTCAAAAATTTCAGCAGCTTCAATTTTTGATTCTTCACCCACGATCTGTTCGGTTTAGTAAAGTGTTAAGCAGAAATTCAAGTAATACTCTTGAAAATCAAAATGCCCTTGATTATTTGTATAGGCAAAACATAAGAGATATTGCATAGATTTGGGCTTTTCCTTCCTTGACTTCTTTAGTTCGCTTCTTTTTTCTCTATGTACATAAAGGGGTATGCCCCTTTGGAAGCATCTTCCATTGGAAGATTTCCTTTTCTGTATAATATTCTTTGAAAAATAGAAGAACTAACTTATCATTCAAAAAAAAAAAAAAATTTCAAGATTTTGGCTCAAATTGGTATATGAGGTTGGATGGTTTTGAATTTTGGAAGCTCATGGGGCTTGGATTTTTTTTTTTTTTTTTTTTTTTTGTGGTCCCATCAACTCAAAAGAGGCATGGAACCATTTTGTATGCTCTTGGTAAGAGGGATTTTTTATAGGAAGCCCCTTCTAGTGCCAGGTGGTCAAACCTTGCTCATGTGGATTAACCCATGGGACTTTAAGCTTTAGAGATGTTTAGATCTCACATGGTGTCATTTTGTAAAGAATATCTAAAAATATCTCCTTTGGATAGAGAATATCTAAAAATATTCTTACTTGGAGAGAATCTCTCAAGTTTCCTTTCTTTTGGGAGAGATTTTCTCAAAGTATCTTTCTTTGGGAGAGAATATCTCACATTCCCTTTCTTTTTGGAGAGAATTTCTCAAAGAATCTTCTCTTTAGGAGAGAATATCTCAAATCTCCTTTCTTTTGGGAAACTTGCTAATTTTTTTAGCACTTACCTCCGAGCTTTTCTCCTTGTTTCCTCTTTTGGTTTGCTCTCTTTTATAAAAGTAAGGAGGGTTGGATCTCTTGCTCTTATTGCTTTCTTTTTGCAAAAGTCTTGAAGAATGCTCCAAGATCAAGAACTTCTCTTCTTCTTCATAAATCTTCAAGTTTTTTTCTTCTTCATCCATGGCTTGAAGTAAGTTTCCTTTTCCATCAAAAAAACTCCCTGTAGAAGTAGGATAATGAGAAAATTTTCTTTTCTTTTCTTTTCTTCGTTTTTTTTTTTTTTTTTTTTTTTTTTTTTGCTCATGGTTTTCCTCTTTTTTCTTTTTTTGGTCCGTGCTCTCTTCTTTCTTCTTTTTCTGCATGTTCTCTTTTTTTTCACTCTTTTTTTTTTTTACATGTTTTTTTTTGGTGACCGTACGGACGATCCGTACGGCCACGTGGCCTATGGGCCACGGCCTGTGGGGCCAGCCCATTTTTTTATGCATCAAATAAAAGGCTAGGATTTCTAGGTCAAGTCAACATGAATTTTGACTTGGACAAAGTTTGATTGGTTTTGACCAAGTTGGGTTGAAAATTGGTCAAACTTTGGTCAAGGGTTTCCTAGCATCTAATGCATGACAACTTTCCATCTATGCATGATTTTTTGTAAGTTGGATTGGAAACATGATAATGTATACCTGAAAGTCTTTTGCAAGTATTGGGATTTGGACCTCGCAGCAATGTTGAGCCCTTTCCTAGTCTTGCGGGGTCTTTAAGGAGCTTTGCAAGTTTTGGAGTTTGGAGCTCGCAATATTTTGTTGAGCTCTTTTCCATTCTTGTGAAGATTTAAGAAGACTGGCTTGATCTCGCAGCAATGTTTGAGTTCGAGTCTTCTTTGAGAATCCTCCATTGACTATGAGCTCATAGTGATGTTGAGCTCATCTTCAAGCTTCCTATCTTTTTCAAGGTGTTTCCCTTTTCTTCGAAATTGCCCCGGAACCATGCCAGCATTTCGCTAGAATTTTTTTAGAAAAATTATGTCATTTCAATGATTGATTTTTTTTCTTTTCCATCTTTTGCAGGTAGTTCCTCCAAAACAAACAAGGGTAAGGGGCCTGTTACTAGTGCATCTCGTCGGTCTGCCAGATCTTCTAATGCGGCTGTATAGCAGGCCTGTGAGAGGGTCCAATATGTCGAGAGGAACTTGGAAGAGTGTGACTCCCTTAACCGTGATGAGATGAGACAGCAATTGATTGCTCTCAAGGATGATGAATTCTACAAGATTATAGTAAGCGGCCGTCCTTGGGTTACGGACGATCAAAGCATTGTGCCCAAGCCTACATTCTTCTTTGGTGATGTAGTCCCTGACGACTCGACATACCAAAGAAAATGTTTTCAGTTCTCTTACATGGCAGATGGTGAGGAGAGAACTATTTCTACCCAGTCGACCTTCGATCGTACCATCTCGATCATGAGCCTTTCTCCCACATGCCCTAAGAGGGAAGATCCTTCAAGCTGGGTGAAGAGGACTAATGTGATCAAGACCGGGGTTTTTGTTGGCAGCTCTTCCGGATATGCAGAGAAGTCAGTTCTCCGTATGAACATGTTGATGCCAGCCAGCGGCTACCAAGGTTATGATCATCCGTTAGTCGATTTGAGACTAGTGGGCCTTGGCATTTTCCAGGGTGACGGCAGCGATTGGGTGATGCCTTTTAGACTTCGTGGCCGTTTCAGTGATGACTCAAGCTGGGAATCATGGACTGATCATACCCTGCAGGTCGGTGGGGCCATTCTGAAGAAGGCCGAGATTTTTGACGCGGTTCGCGCTTTTCGGCAAACCATGGTTTTCTCCGATGAGGCCAGTTTTATAATCAAACCGCAATCTGAAGTGACCTAATACAAGTGTAAGCATCTTTACTCCTCTAATTACTAGAATTTTTGCTCTATTTGATGCAGTGTCATCTGTAATTCAAGTCAGGGTACACCTTTATCATATTTTATTTTACCACCTGCATAAGATGGTCTAGGTATTTGCGTGGCCTAATTTTGGTTGACTTCATTAGTTGTTAACTTTGATGACAGTTCCCATTAATGATCATATTTGATCTCTCTCTAAGTCAAATGAGGAGATTTCTTTAAACTACTTATTTTAAGGCCTACTGAAAATCCACATATTCTTTTTACTTAATGATCTTAGCACATTTCCTTTATAGATCCTCTTATTCATTTTTCCGCCATGATCCCGTTCCATGGCCAAAGGTTAATGTTACATAATATTTAGCTTGTGCTTAGAACATTCCCCTATACCAACCTAAAATAGATCATTAAAAAAGGACACGGGACTGTTAAAAAAAAAAAAAAGGACACAGTAGCCGCAGTTGCACGATATGACTGCAAAGATAGGATGAGTGAATGTAGAGTTATTATGATTGTAGAGGTGCTCAATTGTTTCGTCCATAAACCTATAGGGAAGCAAATAAGGAAAATATCGTTTCTCTAAGATTATTGGAGATTGAGATTTTGGTAGAAAGGTCTACTAGAAAAATGCATTAGCTAGCCCTCAATGTAACCAAGTTCCAAATGAAATGATGAGGAATGTGCATAGATGGTTAAGGAGGCAAAGTCATCTCTTGTAGGGCCTTTTTTCTTTGGAGGCATTTTTTAAAAGAATTTAGAATGTTGGGAATGATGCAAAAGTTGTCTCCTTACCTTTTCAAATGCTGTGTTTCATTGTTGGAATTCTATATACGTATCCACTGTAAAAAGTTACTTTTAGCCTTTAGGAGTCTCAGAATTCTAGAATTCTAAATGTTGTTTCATTGCTAGAATTTTGTATACCTATCCACCTGAAAAGTCACTTTTAGCCTTAGGATTCTTAGAATTCTAGTATTTCAAATGCTAGATGGGCCATGGGCATTTGGAATTCTACTTGGTGGCAGCATTGGGAGCCTTTCATTTCTATTATTTATTGCTACATTGGAGCCTTGCAGTATGTTATTTATATTTTCAGGTAATTGAGTGCAAGGCAACTGCATTCTGAGGACCCTAGTTGGGAATATGCTTGGATTGCCACAATTTCCAAGCATTTCACCTAACCTGATTATTTTTTTAAAGAAAGGATTCGTGATCAGTTATTTATTATAGTGTTGAGAGATTTTGGTACTATAAGAATCGACTTTGATAGTATGCTTAACCTCTAATCAGGTCCTTTCCATTCTGGCTGACTTAAAATGCAACAATTTATGATTTGGGAGGGAAAACAACCAATCTACCCACTTATCTGTGGGCATCAAGGAAGGGTGCTTGGTTTCATGATTGGTGTGAAATTTGAATTCGTATATGTTAATGTTGGATGCATGGAACTAACAACTGAATAATAAAAAGCTCTCAAAAGCATTCTAACTTATGTTCTTCTGAGTTTTGATAGCAATGAAGGCCTTTTATTTTTCAAATATCTAAAAATCACATGGGGCCTATTTGTTGGACTTAGAATTGAATACATAAGAACATATAGATTGACTACATATGAATCCATTGTCAAATGAGCTCCACCAGAGGATTAGTAAAGAGGTGAAGTCTGGCTGACATGGGGTTAGGGGAGGTGATAATGTAAATTAACCTGGAGTCATGATCTTCATTTTCTTAATTATTTGCCCTAATTAACATAAAGAACACTGCAACATTTAGGGAATTTTACCAAAAAAGTGTCCTAAAATGTGTATTATCCACTTTTAGACACAAATACACAAAATTGTGTTCGTACGCCATTTTTGGACGATTTTACCCCCACTCTCTTGCAAACGACATCGTCATCCCACCGTGGCCCTCACCTCTCCCGCCTTTTCTCTATTTCTCCCTCTCCATGCGTTCTCCCTCTCTGCATGCTTTTTTTTCTCTTTCCCTCCATACGATCTTTGTCTCTACATGCCTATTTCTCTCCGTCTCCCTATCCCTGCACTCTGCATGCCTATTTCTCTCCTTCTCCCTCTCCTACTTTCTGCCCCTCTGGAAGCCCTTTTCTCCCTTTCTCCCCCCTGCTCTCTCCCTCACTGCATGTTCACGTCTGATCCCTGCTCTCTCCTCCCACCTCGCTCTGCACGAACATCTTGTCACCCTGTGCTCTCTTTCCCTCTTCCCCTCCGGTTTCGCCGAGTCAACCCCTTTTTATCCGGATCGTCTCACACCAGCAGCCAGCGATGCTCTCTCGTCGCCGGAGTTGCCGGAGTTGATGTAGAAAATCTATTTTATGAAAGAGGGCTTCTCTAGCCAGAAAGGTGAGAACTTGCATAAGTAACCATTTTCTTTTCTTTTTTTTGGCAAGTGCACGGCAGTGCCCTTCCTTGTTTTCCATCTGAATTTTTCTGTTTAGATTGCCAAAGTTATCCAATGACCTGTTTGTATACTATGGATTTCTAAAAAAGGGTTGATGGCCACTGAAAATCCCAGAACATGAGCTTCAGCTATGCTTTGGTTCTCTATCCTATAGTTGTTATTTACAATCTATTTTTTTGTTTTGATTTATTTAATTAGATATGGGACTTGATTCCATCATGTTGACAATTTTTAGTTAGTCACCAAGTTTCCCATGTTCTTTTTCGTTAATATGATCGTATAGGATTTGTAACGCACCCCTTCCTTTATGTGCGATATTAAATTTTTCCAAATAACAATTGTAACTTTTTCTGCTAAATTATGTGATAGCAATTTGCATTGCAGTCCTGTTCATTATTCTGAATATGATAAAGATATTGTTGCCATTTGAAACCGATTTTTTGTACTTGTTTTTTTTTTTTTTTTTTTGGTTATACTCTTTCTTGGAAACAGATTGTGTATGAGAAAGAATTACTTTGTTCTGATGGAATGTTTAAGGTAGATGAGTTTAGTCTGCATATTTTATTTAAGCTGTTAAAATGACAGTCAATTCACACAATCTGTATGAGATTGAGTGATTTATGATTTTACTTACTTGACATGGGCAGCAGGGACCATAACAAACAACATTCCAATGGGTTATGGATTTTAGTCGATAAGGTTAAGATTGATTTTAGATACTTGAACAAAATCCCGTACTCCGAGTTTTGTGACTCAATTTGGATAGGAAGACTTCGAATGTGTAGATTTCTATCTTCAATGAATAAAAAGGGGAAAGAAGCTAATAGTTTTATGGATCGATCAAGCTTTAGAGATTAGATAGCCGAATTGGCAATCTTTAAGCACCCCCCCCCCCCCCCCCCTGCCCCTGTATTGAGCTTCAGAGAGTTGATATCTGAATCATTATCCCGTTAGCCACACCCCCCCCCCCCCCCCCCCCCCTATCTTTTTGTATCCCTCATTGCTTCCTTTCCCAATCTAGCCATTTCATTTTCCACACGTTCTTCCCCATCGTCATCTATGCTTTTCCACCGAGTAATAACATTTCTCATGTACAAGTAATCTCGATGGCCACTTACACATAACCTGGCAATTCGACTCCTAGTACATTATCATTTGTATAACAAAAGAGAAATGCTACCACTCGTGTTTCCATCAATTTCCCGGGTCTAGTAAGCGAATTACCAATGGCCGTTTTTAAACTAGTCGATAATACGAGACTCCCACAATTCAGACTAAAATACATGCTGCACAAAGACATTAAGAGTGCAGGATCAAATGAGATTTATTTCACCCATATAAATAATGGCGGAGAAAACCCAGATTTGAAGAAACCATCTTGTCAATATTATGTTTATTTGATTAACTGATGAGTAGGTTTTGTAAAAATGATATGGTTTTCGCTTGTGATTAGCATGGTTCGTTTTTTTGCATGATTGTGGTTTGAACCTCTTTAATGTTATGGGCTTTCCTAGAATTCAAAACACCTATTACAAATCTATTAGTTCCCTGTTCTGTGATGTCTCATTTCCATTTTATTGACATCTCAATTGTAGGCCCGTAATACGTTTGGTCCTATAGGTACATCGGTGGCTAAAATGCTAAAACCCGATACCAAATTATACAATACTTTAGGTCAAACGTTGGACTTTAGTTCATTTTCTTTTGCCCACCTTAATCCCCATCGTCATGAAGGCAATTTTATACCCAAAAATTAATCACTCTGGTCACCTACAACATTTACACGAAATGTTCCAATTTAATCTCCAGTACATTATGGATTGTAGAACCGTATAGAAAATGAACTACTCATGTTAGAATTTCATGTGAGATTCCAATGTTTTGGACTAACATGTGAGCTAGAGAAATACCATAAGAGTGCAGAATCATATGAAGTTTAATACTTGATTGATGATCCAGTTGTCCTTTGAATGATGTTGGAAAAAACAACTTGGTGAACTCTGTCAGTCTTTCGCATTGTTTATGAATCTCATTATATAGCCCTTATCGTTTGCTTGAAGGGTGCAAAAACTTGGTGAATAAACTACAAACTGCTTAACCGATACCTTTATCAAAGAATTTGTTATAAATCAAAATTGAGTTAAACGCTCCTTGTTCTCATATTTTCAGCATCTCAAAATATATATTGACCATAGTTTTCTTGTTGTACACCAATATTGGACGAATAAGATAAAATTTATGGTAACGATATCGTTATCAAATTGCAAATTCATTCTTCTTGAGATCCCCACAAACGTGAGTCCTTCACATTGGGAGTGCATCTCAATACACACCGAAATACAAATTTCTGAGTAGACACCAAATCATGATGAAGAAAATAATACTTCTTGTAACAATATCATCACCAAATAACAGTTTCATATATTTAGTCCATCACCTTTTATCATCTCAATTAAAAAATGAACGAAGTTCTCTCGCTGGTCAGAAGAATTGGATGAAGAAAATCGACATTATATGTAACGAAGTCGTTATCAATGAATGTGTTCTTCATTAGCACTCTTCTAGGTGCTCACCAGCATTTCGTGATTACTTGCATTTTACTATAACTTCATTGGTAAACAGGATAATTAAGCTTGCGTTCGTTACCTTTCATCATTGTCTAACCTTTCCTCCACAGTCGATCACTGGTAATTTCTTTTAAGGGATGGAATTCTATCCTTATCAATGTTTAGGCATCTCACCCTAGACAAACCGTGATGTGGGGTTTGGGAGTAAATTAAACTGACGTGTAGTCTAATGTGTGAAATTCAGTTTGAATGTCATCCTCGTCATACGCCCAGTTTTGTACATATAGCTATTAGTTTTACTAACTCTTACCACTTGCCTCTCGCAGGATGCCTGAAAGAACAGTACTAGTGATATTCCATTCCAGTGGAGAAATCGTTTGAGATAATGGAAGTCTAATCTATAGCGGCGGTTGCCCAAAGATGGCCCTTATGAAACTGTCCACAATGTATTCAGAATTGGTTCAAAAAATTTGTGATCTCTCGGATTCGAAGAAGCTTGGACATATCCCAATCGTTCAATACCTTCATCAGCATGCGAAAGTATGCACTTTGGTTCGCATAACAAACGACGAAGATATAGAGATTATATTCAGAGCATCGGCGGGGGATGACAATGCAATTTACCTGTACATCCAGACAAGTGCGGCTAATGAAATAGATCAATAATGGAATAAACAAAGGTATGCTATGAAAGTACTTCTTATTTTCAGGTACAAATATTTAATACTGTTTGAGCAGCTCTAAATATCTACCTCTATGCAAATTGGGATATAGCAAAGGTATTCCGCCTAGTAGTCCAGCTTCAGTTCTTGGTAAAAGGTTAGCACTGAGTTCTGTTGTATCCATTTTAGCACTACGACTCGATAAAAAATATGCTTAGCCATCCACTCTTTCATTCTATCTAGTAGGAATGCGGCCAAAGAGGTTCTAATCTGCCATCGAGATTCTACCAGCAATATTGGGATCAACGAGGATGCGATTTTCAGCAACACACTGCCATCTCCAAAGTATGGTGCTTTCTATTCAATTATGGTTGTTGTTCCATAATGAGTGTAGTTGCCATACTTTTTCCGTGCCTCTTCGTGGTAATATTGATATTCTAAGTTTAGTAATAGTGTGGAACGTCATCCCTCGAAAGCATCTCTTGAATATTTAAATCCCCATTATAATTGATTTTGATTTTGATTTTTTATTTTTATTGATAAAAAAAGTCTGTCATTACTATCTCTCGAATGCAGTATTTGTAATTAGCACACTCACTTATCTTGCAGTGTTAACCCAACAAGGAAATGATCCGACTTGGTACCAAAACCGACTGTGGTCGTCAGAGAATTGTTCACTCAATATTCATATCCATCTCTGGACCTTGGAGCTAATTGTGATTTGCCCTTTTCAGGAGGAGGCTACATTTGCAGCGAAGAAGAAAATCCGATTTCAGACAAGGATGTTGGTTTAGGGATTGACATTGAAAAACTTGTCTCTCCGCATGTAGAGGACGAAGGATGCACAGCAGCAGTTTACACTAGCATACGAGAAGAACTTCCATTTGCTACATCGGAATTTGGGTTGGGGATTGAAATTGACGATCTTGATTCTCTGCATCTAGATACAAAAGGTTGTAAAGATGGTCCGACAGGTTGTGGAATAGGACTTCCCAGGCATAGTGACTGTTATCCTGAAAAAATGCAAACTCGAGCCGCCATCGTCACATTCCTGGACATACCATCGTCAGACTCACTAGGTCACAATCTAATTACATCCGCCACCAAGGGTGTTCCCAATCAGGGAGGCATTGAATTGCGCAAGGAAGAAGAAATTATTGACACCATGTTTGCAGCGGATGATCTACTTTCTACGCCACCCCGGGAAGATACGGCGCATGAGATGTGGAAGGGCAGGGTGTTTAATAGTCGTGATGCATTCAAATCCACATTGGCCAAATTTGCAATGTATAAGAATTTCTACTTGAAACCAATAAGGACTAATCAATTTGAAGCAACGGCAAGGTGTAGCAATTCTACATGCCCATGGAACATCCATGCTTCCATTGTAGAGGATGGTCCCCAATTTCAAGTCAGAACATACACTCCAGAACATACCTGTATAGGAGCACTTAACCAGACAAACTATCCTCAGGCAACATCAGTTTTTGAGGAGTTTATCAGAGAGTGACTTAGAGTTCATCAAGATTACAGGCCAAAGGAAATAATGTCAGACTTTCAGAGGAAACTTGGAGTTCAGATATCTTACCAGAAGGCCCACATGGCAAAAGAAATAGCTATGAAACAAATTTGCGGTTCTTTTGAGGAGTCGTATAGGATCCTATATGATTATCATTTGGAACTGAAACGCACTAACCCGAGCACAGTTGACAATTTGTGGACAGAAGACGATCACTCCTTTCTCCGATATTATGTATGTTTTGGTGGATGTGCTCGGTCTTTCAAATCATCAATTAGGCCACTAATTGCCTTAGATGGGACACACCTCTGGGGTAAATACCCTGGAGCGTTCCTCATTGCAGTGTCTCAGGATGGTGATCATGGGCTTTTTCCACTAGCCGTTGGGATTGTGGAGTCCGAGTGCTATGCGACTTGGTCATGATTTATAGCAAATTTGGATGAAACCCTGGAGCATGTTCAAAATCTTACAATAGTTTCGGATCGAATGAAGGGACTAACCAATGCTGTGAGGGAAGTACTTCCCTCAGCCAAACATTGTTATTGCTACCGTCACATTTCACAAAACATTCAAGCGAAAATTAAAAACGATGGGATCGTGATGAAGTTTTGGTGCGCCGCACGTACAACGCACGTCTGTGAGTACAAGAACTACATGTTCGAAATCAGATCCATTGATGCAGGGATGCAGGGGCTCATGATTATATTAACACAATCGGAAGGCAGTATTGGGCGAATGCGTTCATTGAGGGACAGCATTATGACATGCTAACTACGAATATTGCTGAGAGCACAAATAGCTTGCTGAAGGATATTAGAGAGCTGGCCATCACACAACAGATAGAGTCGATACGGGCAAAGTTGATGGAGTTTTACCAGCTCCGGCGTGAAAAAGGGCTAAAAATGATGACAAGAGTAGCCCCATATGTAGATAAGCACATTAACCGCGAGAAAGAAGCCTCACGGAGAATCAATTGTTGGGAGGCGGGGGAATTAGAGTTTTAGGTGTTGTTTCCGGAGTACACGGATGTTGTCGACCTTGCTCGAAGGTCATGCACATGTCGCAAATGGGACCTCCTCGGCATTCCCTGCGCACATGCCCTTTGTGCTATTGAACTCAAGTGATATGATCCGTATGACTTCTGTGAGCAGTGGTTTTCCAGTGACTGCTATCGAGCAACTTACAACGATGTCATACATGCCACGCGAGACGGTAAACAAGGGAAACTTAGAAGCGACGAGCTAGTGCTACCCCCTGTAGCACGCAGACAGCCTGGACGGCCAAAAAAATGTCGGATACGAACCGAGGACAGGATGAGGAAACAGGTTACGTGCTCCCACTGAAAGAAGCGTGGTCATAATAAACAGACATGTAGAGAACCACCTCCACGAGGATGAATCATATTTTCCTCAATTTTTGTTAGAAATCTATATTCAAGGTGTACACAACTTTTGTCAAGTATCGGAATTGGTGTAGATACTTGTTTCCGGTGGAGGAGCATATTTTTTGTTTAAATTTTGCATGTACCTCTCGATAATTGCGAGAGATCATAATATGTATATATCGATGTATAGCCACAAACCAGAAGACTAGTTTGGGCCTATTAATTTGTAAAGTTTGGTATATAATGTCCCCATCCATGTGGGTCATTTGTTATATATATATATATATATATCAGTTAATGAATACCATTATCTCCTCCCATGTTGTTATAATTCTTTGCTTTTGGAATAACTAACTAATGATTATTGTCCTGTGTTTTTTGTTGCACTTGGTCTTCCTCTGAAGTTTGTTACTACAGGTATATGATTTTGTGTGAGTTTTTGGGAGACATCAACAACCCGAGTGGTGATTGTACTCTCCGTCGTTATATGTTATGAACATTCATCTGTGTCGACATTCGTCAATCTGGATAGAGGCTTTGCACGTCTTGAGGAGCAATCATCTATATCCAGCAATCCCCGCTCAAAACTTGAGAAGCGGATTCCATCACCTTGAGTGTGTGAAATGATAACATAGCAGAATTAAGACTATTGAAAGATGTTGCTATAATGTCTTCACCTGGCCAGCATCATACAAATAAACTGTATCTTTAAATATTTCAAGTAAAAAGATTCATAATCTTAGTGCTGCAATTTCTAAGTGAGTTTGCCTTTTTTATTTTATTATCTTGTCATTCACGAAATTGACAATCTTGTTTGTAGTCTGTTCATTGACGTGTCATACGTTCTGTATCTTCGATGTAGAACAGAAGGAAATTAAATATGATGCAAACGTGAAATCATGATCGGAATATGGCTATGTGCATATCACGGTTTGAAGACAATGGACTTGGACGGAAACTATAGCCCACGTTGGTAATCTCTATTCTTGATTAAAGAATTTGCACCATATCTTTTGATCCTACCTAAACAAGGGTAACCCAAAGTTGGGATTGGTACCCTTCGACATTGCCATGACGTGATGCAGTCATATTAACCAATATTGGTTAGGGTTTTGTAGTTGGGGCCTCTTTGATTTTTCTCTCTATCTAGCTAAAGAAGATTGACGATGCCAGTCAAAATTTACAATAGTTGTTTGGCTTTTTACGGCCTTTTAAGCGGCATTTCAATCCAAGTGTATGGTAGAATCAATCAAACTATCTCGTTTTCAAGAATACTGTATGCATACAAGTGTCTCCTTTCTTATTGGATTTTATTTTTATTTTTATTTATTTATTTATTTATTTTTATTTTTATTTGGTCTGGATCAACGCAGCTCTAGACTGATGAGCCAGCATAACGTACCGCCATTGCAATCTGATATCCCAAAGAGAAAACAAACAAACTATGTACTAACAGAAAGCTGTGCAAAAAAGGAGATCCCAAGTACATTCGACCAAAACGTTAAAAATAAAACAAATTCAAAGGATAACATTTGAACAGTGAAACAAGCACGTCTCAGAAGTTCTGATAGCAAAGATTTTCATGTGAATGATACATGAGGGAAACAGTAAAGTCAATCGATAACAGTAAACAAATCTCTTTTTCATTTGTGGGGCTCTGGTGGCACTTGGACAAAACAAGATCATCATACAACTCAATCATCTGCGGTTCAAGCGATTGAGCAACTCGGCAAAACTCTGCCGCACCTCTGCGAACCCTTCTTCCACTTGCACTTCCAAATGCCCGATACGCTAGTTCAACGACTGAATCGTCTGCTCATTTAATTGTTCATCTCCTGATAGCTCTACATCTGAATCTGCAGCTACGGACTGGCGAACCCCTGGAGGAATAGCTCCAGAGGGACCTTCCGTATCTCTTTCATCATGGTCATCCAACTCAACAGAAGGGATGTGGGACTTGGACTTTTCAGGGGTGAATAATCGATCAATCTTCTGCCTTGGAATTATAATGTCTTCATTAGGTTCAGCCAACTGACCAATGTCCTGTAGTATCTTGGAGATGATTCCCGGGAAAGGAAGAGTAGTATTATGAGGTGCAACGTGGACCTTAGCCATTCCACGAAACACCGCGAGTGGAATGTCGACTTTCCTTTGAGTCCTGATGCGGTATAGGAGATACCCATCCTTTTTTGTGACTCTCTTGCTGACTTTGGGGCTGACATTGTGACGGATGAAAATATTCAGCAAGCGATATGAATCACTCAGTTTGTGGTGGGATATGTCACTGCTGGTACAGGCGACAGGCCTGCCGGTCAGTTCTTTGGCTACCAGATTGTAATTAATCTGATGGTTGCCCTCAATTGGGAAGTGTACGCCGTCGACGCGATCAATTTCTAGCACTTGGGACAGTAGATCAGGTGTTATTTCGAACTCCTGTCCTCAAACAAATGTCTTGAACAAGATGTTCGAGACAGAATGCATGTTAGAGTAGAACTCTCTGACCCAATTGACCACTATCTGGTAGCCAAGATCATATAGTGTAAACCATTCTCTCTCGCGCATCCATACAGCAAAATAAAGATCCTTTTAGCTCATTGTACATGACAATTCTCTCGGGCACAACTGAATGATGCTGGAACTTGTTCATGTATGAAATTTGGCCATCCTCGAGACCGATCATAGGAAGGGCGGTGACATGTTTTTTTCTTTTTAGGTGTCATACCTGTTCCTCCGAACCTGCAAGAAAGCCCATGTTGAGATGCTAATCAATAGCTAATCAATCGTATCCTTTGGGATTGGGGTTGGATGTGTTGAATGAATACCTTTCTCTTTTTATCCAAATAAATGGTGAAAATCTCTTTAACAATAGAAAAACAGGAAATTACTGATTAAATGGTAGAATAGCACCAAGGTTGGCAGATACACCTCCATTAATCAACAGTCCAAAAGTAACATCACATTAATTAATTGAGTGACAGATGAAATTCGGATTATTGATCTCATGGTAGACAAAAAATAAAAATTGAGAAAGAAAAATATAAGCCATCAATCAAATGATGGATGGCATCAGATTAGCAATCAAACTTCAAAATATGGGAATAGATAGGTCACAAACAATGAGAAAACCACAAAAAAGGTGTAAATCGCTGATGAAATGGTGGAAAGCATCAGATTACTAATCCAAAAACACAAATGATGCAAGTCATTACCATACCTGATAAGCCTCAAATTATGGATCCAACAACAGAAGTCAGGTAGATCAATGACCTACCAATGGAAATTGCATTGACAAAGAATGGGGGGGGGGGGGGGGGGGGGGGGGCGGGATCCATGTGCACATTTTAACCAATTTCCTGCTTTGACTAGTCCATTTCTATGATATATTTGAACATGGACTTCTTTCTTTTGATGAGGTCCTTTATCCCAACAAGACTAGTTCAACGAGTGGCACCTGCTAAACCCACACAAGCGCACACATGAACATAGACTAAATGACTATGCTAGCTAGCTGTTTTCATGGAAGGTGGAATCCTTGTTCCAACACCTCCGTTTCACATTGCTCAAAACATCAACAGCAGTTTTTCCATGTTCTTTTTTTTTTTTTTCTCTCTTCTTTCCTTTTGCTTGCCTTTCCCATAGAATCCACAAAAAGGCCCTAAATATTTCTAAAAGTTATGATCCAAACCACCATATGTTCTCCTTCTACATTAGAAACCGAACTGCAATTTATAGTCAAAAGTAGAAAATGATTTTAAGATTAGTTCAAGAGAAAGTGAAAACATATACTAATTCTTACTGCAGCATAAAAAATCCAATGGCTTGAGTGAAAACAGTCTACCTACATGCATAAGAAATGTTATCTATCAAGAATGGTTTGAATTAAAATTTGGAAATAGAAAGGTATTACAAGGAGCAAGAAAGTCTGATCAACAAGTGCATAGGACTAAATGAAACTGCAACAGTTATATCCCAAATTTTCAGATAGCAGTGCAAGTACTCTGAATTCTGAGGTCGGCAAAATTGTCATCTATAGCATCAACGTCATAACCAACTCCTAACACCCTACATACAGAGGTGACTCAAGGACATATTTTGCATCTATATCCTTTCATTTATAGGTAATGGTCACTTGAACTCACAAATTTGTGTATGCAAAAATAAGCACCTTCCTACTATGCTGCTGGCTATCGTCCAGTTTCATCTATAAGCTCAATGAAAGCTTTTAAAAATGCTTAATGCAATTAGGACTAGCAAGTGGTATTCCAATCACCAAGCTAAATAGCTTATTATAGTTTCCAAAAGGGCAAAAAAGATCAAAGCATTTTTTACAATCATGTGCTTTTATACTTATAACCTACAGTCCAAACAAGGTTTGGACATGGCAGTGACACCATTAAGATGAAGGGGACATGGACATTATGCTTTTAAAAAAAGGTATCGGATACGATATGACATAGATACCTTTGAAGTCGGTACATAGATCACAAGACATTTCATGAAACATGCTAACAGATACAGAAACAAGCTAACATATACACTGGGCACAAAATAGTAATCAGTCATCAGTAAATACCTTTGAGCACGAAGGTGAACAAATCCTGTTCAGGGACCAGAATGACTTCAGAACTTGTCTTTCAAGATTTCAGGAGTCAATGACAGTAAAATATCACCATAAGCTTCTTCTTGCTGGAGGTTGACAAACTTGCAAGTCACCAGAACCTACAATTGGAAAAACAAGTACACTAATCAACTGCTTTGCTGAAAAGCCAATAAACTTCCAAACACCACATTTCAGTCGCTTTGTTGGCAACATTTTGGTTGCATGGGGCACAGCCTATTGGAGCTCCTTTTTGCCTATACCTTTGGGTCGGTGTTTGGATACAAAGGAAAAAAAGAAGAGAACACTATCCATGTTTGAAAATTGTAATGTGAATGGTGTCCTTCCTTTGTTTCCTCCTCAACCCAAACAGCACCTTTTATCATGCTTTCAAGACTTCCAAGTTTCAACCCAATCGCATTTCATCGGATTCAAAAACAGCCACCTTTCAATGAATCAAGAACAATATTCCACTCAAAACTACTATAATTAAACCATCATTAAAGTTCTTACAATTTTTCCATTGATGCATCAAGTACTTACAGAGGGCATTACATCAAACAAGTGGCGGGCAATACATTTCCCAAACTCAACAACATATAGGGTTGGAGACAATATAACTCCCAGATCATCAAAAAATGAAGAAAGGGTCTTGAATCAAGAGGGTTTTGGGGATTTGGAGGTAATGGTGCGATTTTGGGGCTTTCATGTGTGATGAAGAATACAAAGAGGGAGGAAGACAAAGACTATCAGAGAAGAAAAGAAATAGAGGGGGGGCTTTCCTTTGTGATGAAGGGACTACTTGTAAAAAAATAGAGATTAGGCATGCAGTCATATGAGCAGACAGGTATTAAACTGACATCAATGATGGGTAGTAGATGGGAGGATACCTACCTTTTGGATGTGGAGAAAAATGACTTAGCAGAGATCCCAGAGGAAGAGAGGCGGATGACTGTCAGCGTTGATTTCGCAGGAGACCTTTGGGAGCTAGGGTTTGATGCCAGCGATCTGTAAACTGGGTAGAATGGATAGAGATCCACGGAGTGTTCTTTTTTCAAACCAAATAGGACATCCGGGTCACAAGGTTAGGGGGTCGAACAAAGAACTTGAGAGTTCGAACCCTTGGCTCGTCTGGAAGTTGGCCCAGAAAAGCCCAGAGGGTCTATAAATTCGATGGTTCGAACCCCTGACATGGCTAGTAAATGGTCCACAAAGTGAAATCGTTAAAGGTTCGAACCATAAAATCAAAGGTTTGAACCACTTACCCCACTGGAAAATCGCCCAGGGAGTGCATAATACAACGGTTCAATCCAAGTGTGTAAGGGTTCGAACCCTGCACCTCCTTGGAAAATGGCCTGGACAGTGCAAACATTGATGGTTCGAACCCAGAAGTGGAGGGTTCGAACCCTTCAGGGCTCGGGAAAATGGCCTAGGAAGTGCACTTTTAATGGTTTGAACCCAGAATTAGAGGGTTCGAACCCTTCAGGGCTCTGTAATATGGCCCAGGGACTTGGACTTTAATTGGTTCGAACCAAAAAAATGATGGTTCGAACCCTACACCTCCCTGGAAAATGGCCTAGACAGTGCAAACATTGATGGTTCGAACCCAGAAGTGGAGGGTTCGAACCCTTCAGGGCTCGGGAAAATGGCCCAGGAAGTGCACTTTTTAATGGTTCGAACCTAGAATTAGAGGGTTCGAACCCTTCAGGGCTCGGTAATATGGCCCAGGGACTTCGACTTTTATTGGTTCGAACCAACAAAATGATGGTTTGAACCATGTACCTCCCTGGAAAATGGCCTGGATAGTGCACAAATTGATGGTTCGAACCCAGAAGTGGAGGGTTCGAACCCTGTTGAGGAAGGTTCGAACCTTCAGTTTCATTTTGACCACATTGCACAATATTTGCATAAAAATTCACTTGCGGTGGTACAGATGAAGATGCATGAAATGCACCCTAGTAAGAAAGTAAACGTTGGAAATTCATACCAAGATGGTATCGAAACAAAGGTTCAAACTCTCGAACAGATGTCTGAAAAATTGGAGCATTTTGGAAAATGACCAAGTTCTAAGGCTAGTGATGGGAATTATCTACTTTCATGTGCAACTTGCCTTTTAATCCTTCAGCTGTCAAAACCAAAGGTATCACAATTTGGGCGATATTGATTGAATTAAGTGAAGTGTATTATCGACCACGGAGTCAATCCTGGCCCACCTGTCCATTCTTTATGCATAATGCAAAGAGAACATGTAGCTAGTCCTGACTAGCCGTTGTTTTGTTGTGCATTCATGTCGCATGGACCGGGATTCCTTTTTCTCTACAGTTATACTTTCCCGCAACGGGATCTTACTAGAAAGTAGAATTGCGAACAATTCTCAAACTTGATCCTTTTTGGATTTCTCATTTTTCCGAGTGGAGAGATTTGACCTGAATACAGCATGATTTTTAAATTAAGGGGCAAGAAAGTATGTGTGATTTCAAATCCTTTTTGGGTAACGATTTCGTTACGAGCATATATAGCTTTCATATGAACTATGTATTGAGATCCAAATGCAATGGATAGCGCTACCTCAGGCGCCCAAATGTCTCAAATTTGCTGATATTACAACGACAATATTGTTACCAATACGCATACTTTTTTATATCTCAGTCGTGCTATTAGTTAAGTCAATTGCACCGTTTTCCTGATCTGATATTCAGTGAAGGATGGTTCGATAATTGCCATACCGAAATTTAAAACTCTTGATGTAATATACAACGACAATCACTCAACATTAGTCATCAATGCATGTGATTTGTCCCAGAGTTGTACGAATGAGATAGGGATTCAAAGAGAACAAAACCCTTTTCCTTCGAAACCGGTTCAGCCACAAATGAAAATGCATGGTTTGGTGGTAGTAGAAATAGATCATTCATATCATTGAGTTCTAGTCCATGTTATTCACAAGAGTATACTGCTGAATCCAATACATCAAAGCCAATCAATAAAAAGGACTGTGTGGGGTGTTTTCCCGAGACCGAGGTTATCCTGATTTAGGTAAAAGTACCAATCAGGGACTGCCTCGATCCCATTCCTCCAGCTCGGCATTGCACCAACTTACACCGAGATGGAGTCGGTCTCGGTAAGGATACCAACCGCGCTCCTCTATTTTCGGCCTCAGGCGTCTCTGCAACAATGCCTGACTTCCTGCCCGTCCGACCTCGGTGCCTTCTCCAAGTTTGGTCCACTGACCGAGGTGAACATTGAGCGACCAATCCAAATTATGTGAAGGGACGGCTACGTTGCAGAACGTACTGGCAGATAGGGTGGCCACCGGCTATCGATAAGGGATTTTTCCTATCAGCTAATCACATCCACATTTATGTGTGGGATTGAGGAGAGATCCGATGGGACATTACCCTCACCTACCCCCACTCAGAATCCTAGGTATGGGCTGATGGGACAAGCTCCCTCACCTACCTCCACTCAGGAAGCTTCCACTTGCCTATATATACGTGCATGGTAAGACCATGAGAGGTAAATGCTAAAACATATACACTGTGTAATAAATTACATTAGTTTCCTGAACCCTCTTCTCCCTTACCTCACCCTAGTTCAGTGACTGAACTCAGGCGTCGGAGTGCCTTCGGCTGACAGCAGCCTGGGGCTTTGACCTCTGTTTCTTCTCCTTTTCAGGTTTCAGGCAACCAGTGACGTTCTTAACCAGCTAAACAGAATCATCACAAACCCCATTATCATCTAAAACCAAGTTCGTTGTTTTTAGGCACTTACAAGGACAAAAGGTTAGAGGAACATGAGGCCATCATTCGACAATCTTCTGAAGCAGTTCAACAGACAATCCATCTGTACATATTTCTACACAAGGGCAGGGCCCTTACTACATGTGATTGAATTAAATATCAACTAGAATGAAGGAAGGTGTTGAGATGATGGTATCCATTCATCAATCAAAATGAGCAATATTGTCCTTGAACACAAAACTGCAAAGAACTGATGGCCCAGATCATGTGGAAACACTGATCAGCTTTGGCTAGGAAGCGACGACCATCAAACGCATGGTGAGAATATGGGAACTTCAAAGAAGGGTCTACTGCCTCGAGTCATCTACCTGTAAGAAAACACCATATAAGAATCAAAGTACTATAATGCGCCTATGGTAAATGAAATAATTATTGCCACCTTTTATTTTTTGCTTTTTTTTTTTTTTGTATGAAAGCTATCTTCATCCCGGATATGGAATCCTCTCACTACACAAATGTACACTATGTACACGTTTTTTTAATGTTGGAATTGTGTGACACTATGGTTTTCTTTTCGGCATTGCCTAAGAAAAGTAATATGTACCTCCCTCCATAGGAAATGGTTTTTCACTGATTTAAGTAAGAATGGTTAAGTTTTCTTCCTTTCTCACTCCAAGAAGCACTAAAAGTGAAAAATGGACCAGCGCAATATATCGGAGGCTATTCTTTGTTACTTAAGAATTCTTAGCATTTCACAGACATGTACACACAATTGGTTTGAAAATGAAAAGAGGAATTTTGTTTCAAATCCTTTACGAGAGAATAACAGTTGGGTTAATGGTGAAAAGGGGGCTTAATTCAAAGAATCATTTTTGAAAGAATAACACTGATGGACCCTCGATTTCCGTCCTCTCCTTCCACCCCGGGGGCTGCCGGGTTTCGGCGAAGGAGGAAAAGCGGGTATCAACATTTTTATACAGGTATGCCAGATTTTATATTCTACTTGGAATTTGAAATGGTGATGATTCGGAGATTCACCTTCACAAGTAGAAAGGAAATCAATCATTCTTTCAAACTTCTCAAATTGCATAAATATTTAAGAAAAAGAGACAATTTTTGTTTTTGAGAATGCCGGAGGAGGCGTTTTTTCTTTGTTTGCCGTGAAAGGCGATTTATAAATCTCATCAAATATGAAAGACAAGAATTGTGATTTTTGTTTGTCTCTTTAAAAATACAAAATACAATAGAAAAGAAAGAAAAGGGATCTAACTTCTCTGGAGATTGCGGGGACACGTTCAGATCGACGGTCACAAGTCATGTATGGACTTCGCCATCGTCCTTCAAATGAGAACTCTTGATGCTTCGATTCTTCAGCTTGGCTCCAACCTCGGTTTTTTAGAGGATAAGGACCAAGAGGAGATCCTATATCCAATAAAAAACCAAATAGACGAACTAAAAAGCCGCGTTTAGGCCATGTTGGATAGCAGAAGGGAACCTTGGGGGGTGGCCCCCAAGGGACTTTAATCACCTTGTAATGTCTCTTGCAGCAGAGCAGCAGGACTTCGTCAGGATTTCTCTGGGAGTGTGAAAGTATGCAAGTGCAAAATCTCAAGTCGATGTGTGTCTCTATTGGAATAGACCTCCTTTTAAGGCTTTCGGTAGCCATGAGGTGGTTTATGGGCATTGATGGCCATGATGAGAGATTTGATAGCATTGATGCTTCATGATGGGAGGAGTTACAAATTTTTATTTCTTGATTTTGTAACTCCTTTTTCTTGGCTTGTGATTGGTCGATGGAGGATAATGGGCATTTAATTGCCTTTAATCTCCATGATGAGGGGAATTTCATGGTTTTAATGCCATGATTGCTTGGACTTGTAACTCCCGTATGCTTGAATCTGATTGGGTCGTCCAAAATAATGAGTTAATGACCTCATTAAGTAGTCATAAGCGGGCCAATTAACAGCATTAAGTGGTCGCCGGGGCATGTGAAGAGTCGCGGGCCGCGCTACATCCTTTGGGATTCTTCTTGTGATGATCGCCGATGGATCCCCACACTATTTGATGTCGGATTGCTATGCAATTTCAGACATTGATTGATATCAGTGGGCCGGTGACATCTGTCTTGTCGATTTCTCGATCGGTCGGACAGAAAGTATACTTTCTTGGTCATCCGGTTGGCGATCTTAGAGCGATCAATCATGATTTCATGCTCTTAACGGCGGATCCGAGATGTCGGCGAAGATCAGTCATTTTCAAGCATCAAAAATTGGATTTTCAGAAAATCACAGAGGCAGGAACTCCTAAAACGCGAAAACAATCGGAAAACGGGCCTTCCGGCGGAAAATCCGGTGACCCAGATTTCCTGGCCCCTTTGGTCGCCGAGTGTCTTTTTCGGCTGTTTTTCCTTCTTTTTCGTTCATTTTTTCTTCTGTATATTTCTTGACATTTTTCCTCAATTATTGACTTGATTTTCTTGGAGAAAACTTGACGAGAACCCGCGTAAAACCGGGGCACAAAGTTTCCCATTTTTTGGGAAAGTCGAAGACTTTGTAACCGATTTTCCATCAAGAGTCGAAACTAGGTCAAACGATGTCGAAATGACCTGAAAATTGAGGTGAAACTTCTTGAGCAGTGGATAGGACCAACCATGGGCTTTTATTTGAGTTTTGAAGCCATTTGGGGTCCCGTCGATGCTTGACTTGATTTTGCTACGGGGAAGATGCCGAGCTTTGATATGCGATCAAACGATGTCCGATTGACCTGAAATTTGACAGGGAGCCTATTGGAGTCATGTAAAGATGATCCATTAACTCCGATTTGGATGTCATGGCCCCGGGGTACTCCACCGCCGGTAGGCTTGATTTTCTTTCGGAGCATCGAAGTCTGGTCAAATGTTGTCGGAATGACTTGAAATTCGACGTGCAACCCTTTGGAAGCATGTTGAAGCCACTCATATGTTTTGTTTGATGAGTGATGGTCTCGGTGGTTCTCGCCGCCGAGAGGCTTGGTTTTGCTGCTTGAGCGTTGATGGAGGGTCAAACGTTGTCGGTTTGACTTGAAATTTGACGAGGAGCCTTTTGGAGGTATTTTGGAGCCATCCGTAGGCTTTAATCGAAGTTTTGATGCCTTCGATGTTGTCGCCACCAGGAGCACTTGTTTAGCTGTCGGAGGAGTGAAGTTAGGCCAACCGATGTCGGAATGGCTCGAAACTTCAGGTGTACCCTTCTTTTGGATGTCTTGAAGGATCTTGTAGTTTTTGTTTGATTCCGACAAGATCTGATGCTTAAAGTAGCCTTGCTTGTGTAGGATGTAGCTTCATGTGACTTCTTGATGTTGAGGAGACATAGTGACCTTTTTTTTTGTGTCAACAAAGACACTAACAAGGTCTTGGGTATACAAGGATGAATTCTTCTTCCTTAAAGTTGAGTGAAAGTTGGGAAGAAACCATGTCAACTTATTAATGGTCTACATCCATAATCTTGAGGAGGGACATTCAAGTCATTCCAAAATGAATGTCCAAACAACGCACGATAGAAAACTCCAGGCGAAAGATAAGGAAGATCAACTTTCAACATACGCAAATATATACCCAAGTAGAAGATGCAAAGAAAGACTAGTAATGGGTGTGACATCAGACTATATTATGTTAAAGTATTCGACAAAAGTTGCTTCTATCTCCAGTACAGAGTTATTATAAAGAAATCTTCTTAAATCTCAACTACAAATTGCTATTGTAAGTTAATCCAAGCCATCCACCAAATTGCTATTGTAAGTTAATCCAAGCCATCTAAAATACCCTTCCACACTATTTAGAAAATATTCAGTAAATGCCCTAATTTCATCATTAATATACATCTAATCACAAAATGTCAAAAAATATACACTCCACACACGGCCTACAAATATCATAAAACCATATATTTAGTCAACTCCATAACTAAATGAACAAATCGCAGGCAGCAAAAACTTTATAACAAATAAACAAACCTGCTATGAATCCACCATCTCCTGCTCTCTCCAGTACCCTCTTCTTTACAATCAAGCTCGATCCGATGAAAAAATGACAAAACCCAAACCACCCAAATGAACAACACATTCGAATTCGTCCCAGATTGTACCAATCCCAGTCACCCACCCCATCTCCAGACACTACAACCTCACCAGTCCATCAATTTTTCATATCCCATAGTCCCACACTCACTCCAAACCCTGCGATCCAAAAGCCCGACCCCTCTCATCAAATAATAACCCAACCCCAATACCCCTTTCCCATTAAAGTTTCTCTCGACTGGTTCAGATAAGCAAATGTTACACCGTAGATTGGTCACAGAGTGACACTTCTTAAACCTAATGCGTCCAACGCGCATATTGGTCAATGTAAAGATCATAGACAATCTTCGCACGAAAGTAGTACATATCAGTCTTCGTGAAATCCATCGGCAGACTCAAAGCAATGTGCTTTGCATACGCCATGACAAAAATTCCACAGTTGACGCTGTTAGAACAATAACTTCGAATTAAAATAAGATAGTAATTTAACCGAAAATTGTATGACAAGTTCTGTAAACAGAATGCACTCAGAAATTGTGCATTCAATGAATTTAACATGTTCGTCTGCATGGGGCACTCCATGAAATGTTTTGTCCATACTGTAGGATCACTCCACCCGAATAGCATAAAGCGTTCGTTGACCCAGTCAATCTACAGGACAAACATGATGGTATCTCAAATACATGTTGAGAGATCAACAATGGACAAACCCAGACTTATGGTTGATAAATGCCAACGATTAAACTTACATATCCTTCAGCGAATAGGTAATCTCCGTCTCGACTCAAGTTGTTATAGTACTCCCATCACCGTCTACTAACCCGACCAACAAGGAAGAAGTGGTGGTTATTCCATACCGGGAATAACAAAAACTCCTTCTCCGTAATGTTGTCAAGCAAAGCTAGCCCAAAGGAGTTCTGAACATGCTTCTCGCTTGCTTTAGCATGCACGTACCAGTCCTGCATGTTTGTACGTCATCTTTAATTCCAGCCACAGATAAAATAATACAAAGAACCGGTCCTCATAGTCCCAGTAAAATTAATGTCCTGACTTTTATAGCACTTACAGATAGAGCACATTCAAAAAAAATATGATGTTGTAGCCTGATTCTTTAATATCTGAAACCAAGAGTGCATGGTCCGTGACAATGGATAGGAGAGCAATTGTTGATGGAACTGACGTCGATGACATTCAACTCTTAGGGCCACTAAAATGTAATTTTAGTCGAAGAGACAGGAATCACTAACCCAATTGTCCATCCATGCACCCTTGAGCAAATCCTTCATGATATCGGCAGTTACAGGCGTACAAAACTCCTTCGACTTTGCATTCCTGAAAGGTGCAGCATAGCTGTATGTTAAAAAAGAACCAATATATACCAATTAATGCACTTAAGACAGAAAGAATGCAGAGAATACCCCTCTCTATCAACATATTCATTCTGAAAGACGGTGAGGGCATCAAGCTCCTCCATTGTGAGCTTATATTTTGGATTTCTCATCCAAGCTCCGGTATTGTAGTCAGCCATCCATAGAGGGGGCTTCGGATCTCTAAATCGTGCCTTGACATTTAGGATCATAGAAGAGATCTCGCTAAATGGGGACACACTTATCCCAAATTTGGGTTGAACCGTCCGTGGTGTACTGTACATTTCGGGCACTGACCATGGGCTGGAAGTGAAAGGACTGTTGGAGAAGGATTTAGCACAGTTGCTAGGGCCAACCACTTTAATAGGGGATTTTGGACTTTGGTCCCCATGGATTAATCTAGAAGATCTTCGGGGTGATAACGCTATGGGACTTGTAGCCATTCCGGAAATGATGGGCCCTTTTGGACTTGTGGGCTTCAATGCATCGGGTCGTTGTGCTAATTTCTCGATTAAACGCAAAGATCTTTTGGGGGGGTTTGCCACCATTGGAATACCAGTATTGGATGTCGTGGAGGATAACTGAGTGGCTTTGCTTGCGCTTTTCCATTTCTTGGGTCCAATTCCTGCAGTGGATTTTGTCGTCTCGCCTTTGCCACTCTAGTGAAATAGATGCATGGAAATCAGTATCTAACTTAATGGAATATACAGAGTGCATGAGGACATAAATTATACCTTTAGGGATATATCTTTGAATCCCACATTGTCTCTGTCATTTAAATTAGCTGGCGCAAGATCAGACAAACACGCATCCTTTAACATCAAAACATCTGCTCTAACGGCTTCAATGAAGTTTGAAAAATCTGCGGGGGATTTTTCTTCTAATTGAGCCGCATCGCCACATGATGCCAGTTTTTTCTCACTAAACTTCAGGATCTATATTAGGCAATATGAAGACAACAGGGTAGTTAGAATTAACTGTATAAAATGGAGTTCTATACTTGTCCGAGGAGTTGGCAAAGTAAGCCGGAGGAATTTACTTGAGATTGGATGGAGTTCAGGTTGAGGTCAAGTCTAGAGGTCGGACAACCGATGTGAAGCCGGGTGATGCCTTTGTACCACTGGAAGTACGCATCCGTGTGCGGGCCAGCATCGCCCTCCTCTCCATAAGTTACCGCATCCATCCTTCTATTCCATTACCCAGAATAAATGGCTCGTATCTTTTCACGTTTATTGTCACCTATTGGGACCATTTCATTCCGTGGAAATGGTCTTTGGAAACTAGGCGGCACAACTTGCTATAGACCAAATTGTTTCATTACTCTCTCCGGGTTGTGTCGCTCCACAATCCAAAAAGAAATCAAGGCCGTGTTGGACCAGAATAGAGGAACATCTGCATCGTCGATGTAGCCCTTGATGTTTTCATAATCTTTATATGGAGGCCAATTGAACTGCAAGACTATAAATTCATCATTAAATACATAACTGTATTTTTAAAAGAAAAAAACAAAAGAAAGGGAAGGATCCAAATAAAGAGATTTAGATAGAGTAATATTCCAGATGAGACCCAAATCTGAAACCAATGACTACAAACAAATAACTAATGCCTAGCTATGTCCTAATTTAATACTTACGGTAACCACTTCCATAATATCCAATTGTTGCCAGGCATCCTCAACCCTCGTCTGGAAATGATGGGAACGCAGTCTGTTATACCAGGTCAGGATAAGAGGGAACTCAACATCTGTATCCCAATCAGCTCTCCGACGGATGGGCTTGCCAATTGTCACGCGTGAGTATGCCCAAACCTGACCAGTTGCAGAAAAATGGTGGTTCCAATTATAGAATTGATAAAACATTAGATCATCATAATTTTCGCAGATCATAAGCGAGGCTAATCACCTGAAGTAATTTTAGAGGACCCGTTATTGTCTTGACGACTTTTCCTTTCTTTTGCAATAAAGATACCTTGGCAAGGCCCCTATATAGATTTGCCAGACATGCACTTGCCCACGAATGCCTTTCGAAACGTCTAAATAATTCAAGGATGTGGGATGGAGCCTTTGTACCTGAGGAGGTCCAAAAAATCTGACCAGCAACGAGGCAGAATAGAAATGTACATGTCCGTCAAACATCTTGATCTCGCTGTCAGCTCTTGGGCTCCAATCCAAAATTATCTCTCAACCAAGTGAACTTAACCTGCACTCCGTAGCAGTCATAGTTAATGTCTGGTGCCACCCCCAACAATTCTTCGCATAACTTGACCATGGTCGATGGGGCAAAGAATGTGTGTCCATTGACGGGGAGACCATCAATGGGGAGGCCATATATGTAGGCTACATCTTCCAGAGTAACGGTGGCCTCCCCACTATTAAGGTGGAACGTGTTTGTCTCTGGCCTCCACCGCTCAACTAAGCCAATTATTAGGACATGATCGAACTCTATTTTATTTTATCTTCGCTAGCTGCTCTAGCCCGGTCTGATGTATCAGCGCGCACATACGGTCATTGATTTCCCAGCTATTGTGATTTGGTGTGGGAATGCACCGTAGTGGGCCACCTTCCTGTAATTAATAAATGAAGGGGTATCTATAAGCTTACTGTAATGTCATAGTTGTAAAGGAAAATATATTAAAACAAGTGTATTTCAATATATGCTCACCTTGCCTCGCCAAACACGTTTTGAAATATGTTTCTCTTGATCATATAAGATGGAGTTATCAAGAGGACCGGGTTGTATACTGTCCATCTATAATATGTAACAAGTAGAAAGTCAGCACAATGTGTATATATATATATATATATATATATATATATATATCAATTCATAGAGTTCTAAAATGAGGTTTCTAATAGACACAAAGGTGACTTGTCAGGAATAATAAGATAGAGATTCATTTATGGCTTGGTTGATGTGACTGCAATTGTAACGATATCGTTACAACCACTTATAATTCCTCCTACTTTCGTGTTTTTTCAACTAGTAATTAATGATATTCTCTATATTGAGATGCATGAATATTGATAAGTATATAATGAACTCAATCATAACATTTTTGTCAAAGTTTCGCGATAACGATATCATTGTGATGATTTTCACAACCCTTTTTTTTTCTCGAGCAACAAATTGGGAATAAGTATGTAATGAAATGCATAGAAGATGTGTAAGACTTACGGGAACCTCAGATGGTATTTTTGCAACATATATCTTATGTTTACAGTTTCATTACCGTTACTTATAAATTGTAAGCTGATATATGATCGGTGGCGAACAATTCCGGTGACCATGCATCAAAAACACATGGTGTCCCCACATTCTACATTGTCTATTGACCCGTAACAGCATATTTTAAAGAATGCCTAATGCGTTAATTAATTACAACAAATGCATAAACTTGTTGGGGAAAACCATGCAAATCAATTAGGAAAACATGTCAGGGGAGAGCAACAGATGTTCGAGTCCAACGACGAATAACGGTGACTAACAGTGTGCTATGGAAGGATAGGGGCCATTTGATAAATCTAATTTGATTTTATGCGCTCGTTGGCTTCCTCTCACCATCAAACGGAGGTGGATTGATGAGAGCTATGCTCCTCTCCAGGGCCATAATGGGCTTGTTTGCTTGTTAGAGATCTGCCGGTATGTATAGGGTGTTCAGTGGAACAAAGTGGAGGAAAGTGTCGGGCAAAACTACATTGATGTTCCTTGCTTTTGTCGTTGCCATCTTCATTGTCTTTAATGCTCTCATCTGGGGAGATAAGTCATAAGGTGCAGTGCCATTTGGAACTATGTTCGCCCTTATTTTCCTTTGGATTAGGATGACAGTCCCTCTAGTGATTGTGGGTAGCTTTGTTGGGTTCAAGATGCAGGCCTTCAAGGAACCTGTCAAGACGAACAACATCCCAAGGCAGAATTGGCCAATTGAATAATTCCCTTACAGGTAATCTTTTCAGCAAAACTCCAAGGCAATTAAAGCAAAATTCCTTTAACTGAAAAAATTCATAGGGTCGGCAGTGTCAATGGAGGGAACATGTTCTCCCACAAGCATGACTCATTTGCAGTCCGGTTCAATGGTGCCCACTTGCGCACACCTTTGATCAGTACAGCCCGCTTTGATAATCTTGTCATATCCCATGATCCGGCATCGGGCCTAATTTTATACTCCTGCAGTTTATGTTCTTATCTTTTATCCTCCGGGGCGCATGTAACAGGCCCGGATAAAACCATTTAGGCACCCAAATATTCACTTTTGCACCTCTGTTTTGCTGAAGACCCCATTCCAGTCTCGCCTGATGATTGCATTTCGTAGACTTCATCAACCATCCTTATTTTTTCATCACTATCGCCCCATATTGTAAATCTGTCATCTCATAAAATGTCCTTTCAATCAAAATGCAATGCCTTCCCTGGTAGAAAATGTTAAATCCATCCCCAACATCTGTTTAGGCAATTTGGATACTGACCATAATTATTGCACAGAACAAACGCATCTCAAACTTCGCTATAAAACTAAGGCCAAGAGAATTCGGAGAGGAACAACCAAAGTTAAAGTGGCTATTGGTTTTTGAGGTGATAAGTGCAACTATGAGGAATCACATATGGGTTACATGACAACTCCTCTCTGTTTACTAATCATTGCAATACAAACATGGGTGACAAACTTTTTTGAAGCAAATATCAAACACAAATGTGAGCAATAAATTTTACCTTCATGAGCACTCAGTGCTGGTGGTTGCTTTTCAACCTGCTGCTTCTCTGAGTCATTGCTGTTACCCACTGCTGATGGTGGATTATTAACAGTTCTTTTTAGTCCTCCATTTGGCCATAAGATATATTTAGAGCTACCAAATATGGGGCTTTGATATGATAATGACTCTGTTTGTGCCAAACAAAGCAACCCAAATACACAAGGGAACTGTTGCAAGCTAATTGTAGCAATACACAAAATTATAGATGATGATGACAACCACGCCACTTATAACAACGATGAGAACTAGTATTAAAAATAAGTGAAACCTCAAGATTCAACAAAACTAAGGCACCCCAGTTGACAGGTTTTAGAACTATGTCATATATCAAGTACCAGTTAAGAAAAAAGAAATCTGTTGGAATTTATAACAACTACTTATCATATTAGATGGAATCACAGTTCCTTTAGCCTACATAACAAGAGCACTCCGGTTTTGGGTCATGGGTGTGTTTGCATATAAACCCAAAAAACGCAATTCATTTATGGTAGAACTAGAAACCACAATACAAGGGATGTCTGATATCAATTTGCAATATACTATTGGTAGGAGATATCATCCCAAAGTTTGAAAATTGCAGAGGCACAGTTGGAAATCATTCATTTTCCTATCATAGTAAACAGAGATTCTGGCTTAGATTTTCAAATTTTGGGGGTCATACTTGCAGTATAAATAATACCAGAGATCCAAACCAAAGCCCTAATCTCCACCTCCAACCAAAATCAAATCACCAAATGCTAGTGGCATTTCCTCAGTCATAATCCCAGAAAAACCGGGGAATTATGCCTTGGGCTGTTGTTTGTCTTGACCGGCTCCTCGATGGCTTGGGATTTTGCTGAAAAAATTCCTAGGCACCATATACTCAAGGTAAAGGAAAATTCAGAAAAAATCGGGGAATAACTCAGAGATCTCAACAATATGCGTTGGAATTTTTCGGTTTCTGTAACTGTTGTATAATGTGGAAAAAATCACTCTAGCAGTTAAAAGATGGAAAAAGAGGGGAGATGGAAGATCATTCCAACGGTTATAGAAACTGAAAAAGAAAAGAAAACAACAAAATAGACAATGTGGAAGAGAGAAGAACAGGGAAAATCACCTTTGCTGACTTGCAGGAGTCATGGGAGTTCCGCCTGAGGATTTGGCCAGTTGATGCTTGGACAGCGGCGACTAGAGGGGAAAGCAGGAGTCGAGACGTCGGATAGAGGCAAAGAGAGACCAACAGCGGAGAGGGAGAGGGAAATAGAGAGCAGGTACCGGCGAGAATAACGCAGCGAGTGAACAGGGAGAAGAAAGGAGAACGCAGCATGCAGAGAAGGAGAGGGAAAGAGAGTACTGGAGCCACAGGCAGGATGAGGGAAAGAGAGAAGAGGGAGGAAAGGAGGAGGAGAGAAAAGGCGGGAGAGGAGAAATTTGGGAAGAGGGGAACGAAATCGTTCGATTGGGGTGTGGGGGATTTTAGGTTTCCATGACGACATCGTCCGCACAAGAGGGGGTAAAATCGTCCAAAATCTCTGTACGAACACTAATACGGGAAATTTTGTGTATTTGTGTCTAAAAGTGGATAATACACATTTTAGGACACTTTTTTGGTAAAATTCCCCAACATTTATTGGTTTTTTTTTTTTTTTTAATTTCCCAATACCATCCCACGACCTATCTCTCCCTCCCTCTCCGAGGAACCTCTACAGAACCACTAAGGCTTATAAAAGTCTAGTGTCAACTGTGGGACCTCTACAAAACCTGTCAAGGGATTGTTGACAGATAATATGTATTAATTACTTATAGTGTATTAATGATTTTCATTTGGCAAATAATTGCTACTGCATATATATGAAGGCCCATCCATCATGGATAGGGGATCACCTTGATTTCCCTAAAATTAAAGATACTATGAAAGGCATTAGCAGGAACACTTTGAATTCTAGAGTAGAAATCTTAATTCTCTAGTGATGATGATGATGCAAGAATACTGCATTATTTGATACAATGTAGTAGGAGAAAACATCCTATATAATTCATTTTCCCCCTTTCCATCCCAAATCATAATCTTCATGATTGGAATTACAAAGAGGGTAATATAGAATCCCATAGAAGGACAACTATCTATTATCCAAAATGTTCAACCCAATTACTAAATTACAACTTGATGTACATCCAATCCAAAAACACCCTTATGTAAGCTAAATAAATGAAAACACGATGCAATTTGGGTAGAAACTTACCATCCTGAGTCACATTTGGATAATAAAAAGTACTCAATGTGATGAATCAATCTGGATAATCAGAAGCACTCAATGTGATGAACCAATCCCACACTACAAGAAAATACATTTTTAGTGTCGGACTTATAGCGGTGGCTGGTAAAATTGGTTGCTAAAAGACATTTATAGCGGCGGCAAAAGCTAACCTCGTGGAAACACAATTTTTAAGATACTTTTACTAGCAGCCCCGATATGATTGTCGTTCAAAGCATCAGTCCAATGGCGTGAAGGGCCCGTGGGAAATTTTATATTGGGAATTTTACCAAAAAAGTGTCCTAAAGTATGTATTTTCCAATTTTAGACACAAATACACAAAAACGACCGTATTGGTGTTCGTACCCCAATTTTTGACGACTTTACCCCCATCTCGTGCGAACGACATCGTCATCCCACTTTCGTCCTAAACCTCTTCAAGTCGAACGATTTCGCTGTGCTTGTCTTCCCAAATTTCCCCTCCCGCCTTTTCTCTGTGTATCCTCAGCTCCATTCTCTCTCTTCCTCTCATCCTCCCTGTGGCCTCGGTTCTCTCTTTCCGTCTCTCCCTCCAGTCGCTGCAAACTCATTCGTTCTCCCTCTCCCGCCGTTACATACTCATTCCTTCTCCCTCTCCGCTCGACGCTCGCTGCCTTCTTTCGACGTGTACCTGCTCTCTGTTTCCCTCCCCCCTCTGTGTTGATATATCTTTCCCTCTCTCCAACGTCTCGCACCTGCTCTCCCATGCGGTCGCTGTTGTCTAGGCAACAACTAGCCAGATCCTCCTGTGGATTTCCCACGATTCCCGCGACGTCTTCCATCTGAGATTTCAACGAAGGTGATTTCCCTGTTCTTCTCCCTTCCACATTGTCTATTTTGTTGTTTTTTTTTTCATTTTCAGTTTCTATAATCTTTGGAGTGACCTTCCATCTTCCATCCTTTTCCATCTTTTAATTGGTGGAGTGATTTTTTTCCACATTATACAATAGCTATAGAAACTGAATAAATCCAATGCATATTGTTGAGATTTGCGAGTTGTTCCCTGGTTTTGTTGAATTTTCTTTTACCCTGAGTATATGGTAATGCCTGCATTTGTTCTATTTGGTTGATTATTTCATTTTCTTTTGGTCGTTCTGTTATTGAAGCCTCCATAAAAAAATGAGAATATGGAAAGACTCTGTTAATCGTTTTTATGTATAAATATGTTTATTTGATTATCCGTTTGCATGAACAAATGGCAGAAGAAATGTGATATCCACATGAGCAAAACTAGTAAAATGCCATGGAACATATTCCATCAGATAATATGAAAAGAATATCATATGCCTTCTAAAACCCACATAGGTATGAAGACATGTCGGAATAGATGGTTTCAGAACTAATCAGGGGTTGGGCTTTTACTTCTAGAACATTAAGATGTAGGTTCAAATCATGTACTTACAAACATAAATTGGATGGAGAATGTCCAGTTGTAATATTAAGGGCATCTTCCTCTCATTTTGATCCCACATTCTGTTGTTCAGCATGTAGAAACCATGAGTGATTTCTAAACACCCAGGATTTTGCAATGCTTTTGCCAAGGATACCTTGACAAATCACAGTGTCACTAAGTGATTGCACTTGAAGAATTACCCTTTCATGATTATCCTTTTCGAGGAAGGAGTACACCCCTGTGCTATCCTAAAGGCTAAATTTTATATGCACGGATGTATCATATAGACATGCATCCGTCGCAAACAAGTATGACATTTAATAATGAAGTAATAAAAATTTATGCCTCACCATTCATGTATCTTTCATGGAGTAATTTCTCATATGTTTGGTAAGCAGCTCTGCGCTTACTTCGCTTATTTGCGAATTTAGATCTTACGTCAATGACTTAGTGGAGTGACCCAATCTGTGTTAATAACTTAGTAGGAGTGAATTTAGATCTTTCTTCTTCCAAAAGTAATTCCATTAATTGTTTGCAACACTAGATTATAAAAGTATTCACTCTACTTTATTACACGTACGCTGAATATTGCCTTGGCAAGGGAGATTCTGCTTTCATTTTGATAAGACTCTTTTAGAACAGAATCCTTGTTTTATACACGGAGAGGTACATTAACTAAAAAATTTACATCATCATCATCATTATCATCATGGCCTTATCCCGCTAAGCCGCGGACAACTTAATGAGTTTTGCTAAGAACATCTAAGATGAGAAAATAGAACAATGTGCATGTATGTGTATCTTCAATAAATGACCGTAATGTCTGTGTGCAATCCTCACAGCCTTATCCGGCCTTGTATGGCAACTCCCATGTTTTCTGCAAATTGAGATAAAGCCCCCAATTCTCAAATGGATGGCCCTTTAAAAGGTTCTTTAATTCAAGAATTCCCACCGCACTGTCCCAAAAATGATATATAACCTAACCTCATTTTTCGAATAAAAGACCAAACAACTCCACAATTATAAACATAAGCCCTAGATATTCCATAATAAACAAGTAAAAAACAAAATGGAAGAATAACCGACTTATATTTTATACTTTATTCAAATTACCCTTTAGTTTACTCAACTCCATTACTAATGCTCACAGACATCCACAAGTTTTGAGTGAAATATGCCTGGGTCTGAAACAGAGACTTGAGAAAACGAGTCCTACCAATGGTAACTGAATCTGTGCTGTCTGTAGCCTAAAACCATACTTTCCTTGTCTTCTCATTGACTAGTGAGCTCATGAAATATATGGAGTTGATCGTGTCCAGTTTACCGGATTGTTTACGCATGAAGTGGGAGTGTTTTACGGCTGTCAATAACTGACCTACAATACACATAGTTTATTCATTATATAACTTTATGTTGGAGATGCAAAAGGAAAGGAAAATTTTAAAAGCCAGCATAACGATATCTTTACCACAATGTTCGGAGGAAATTTTTGTTCAATGACGTCGTTACATCTTTATCACTGTTTATGCATCTCAATACAATGTGACTCATTATTTACTAGATGATTCACAAAATGAAAGAGTAAACAATATATGGTGATAACGATATCGTTATGGTTTCAATCACAAATTCGCAAATTTTCCCCAAATAAAAATGTCCCTAGACAAGTACTAGACGGTTTTAACTCCATGTATGCAAATAAACACCTAGATCGGTGTTCCTACAGGTTTCTACCACTATTCTGCCTCTCATTCTGCGAACGACGGGGTTACGGGATTCCAACCTAATAACCTCAATCGGACGATCTCATTTTGCATTTCATGTATTCTATATTTTACTTCTTTTTTTATGTTTAAATTGTATGATCCTTTCCATACAATGTGTGTCCTTGTCATATCTATATCTTAATTGGGGCATCATAGATTATCAAATGGCGTTGACCATTTTGGTAGTGCCCATCTATTAAAAAATAGAGTCCATGTAAATTAATCATCACATGTCGTTACATTGATTTCATCGGCTCCATTTGTACAGTGAACATTGTAAAATGAGACATGCTTCACTATGCGTTGCTGTTGAATGATAAAGTTATATTTTTTATAACGATATTATGCATCTCACCACTTATTCGATCTTGATTTATCAGACGAGGAACAAAGATTTCCATGAAACGTCAAAAGGGTTGTAACGATGTCGTTACAATATGTGTCGCAACACTGGACCTCTAACCAAACATAAATGAAGTTCTTAGATATATTACCCGACAATCTATTATGTTGTTATCTTTGCACCAAAGATTATGTGTATGAGTATTGATACGATTGTCGTGCTAACTTTTAAATTGCTTATGATTACAGATGGAGAATTTTCAACCAGGTCCTCTTGATAAATCAGTTTTATATGATCAAGCAAGACATATTTCTGAACGAGTATGGAGCGGCAAGGTGAGCACATTTCTAATTGAAACTCACAGTACATCATGGTGTTTGGGCTTATGCCATAACAAAGGTTAAATATTATGCATGAATTTTTAAAAATGCAGGAAGCAGGCCCACTCCGTTGCATTCTAACTCCAAATCATGACATCTGGGAGATCAGCGATCGAATGTGGGATCTAATTCGCCAGACTAGGCTAGAGCAGCTGGCAAAGATTAAAAAAATCGAACTCGATCATGGATTGATAACTGGATTGGTTGAGAGGTGGAGGCCAGAGACAAACACCTTCCACCTCAACAGTGGTGAGGCCACCGTAACCCTAGAGGATGTTGCTTACATCTATGGCCTCCCCATAGATGGCCTCCTAGTCAATGGCCGCACCTTCTCTCAGCCCTTAACCATGGTGAAAGTATGCGAAGAGCTTTTAGGGATGGTGCCGGATAAGAACTATGACTGCTATGGAGTGCAGATTAAGTTCACCTGGCTTAGGGATCATTTTGGTGAGTTGCCCAAGAGCAGACCCAGAGAGCAAGACGTACGGCGGACACGTGCCTTCCTATTTTGTCTCGTTACAGGTCAGATTTTCTGGACCTCCTCGGGTACGAAGGCTCCGGCATACATTCTAGAATTATTCAGACGTTTTGAGAAGCGGTCTTGGGGAACTGCATGCCTAGCAAATCTCTACAGGGGCCTTGCGAAAGTGTCCACCTGCCAAAAGAAAAGAAAGGCTGTTAAAACCATCACGAGTCCGCTAAAACTGTTGTAGGTACTCGATTACAGCATACAGTTGTCTAGATGTTTGCTCGTTTTTAAGATCATTTTATGAATCTTAAATTTTAATTATCAATATTTTCCGTATTGGCCAAGTCTGGGCATATTCGCGCATGACAATTGGTAGGCTGATCCGTCGAAGAGGTGACTATACCAAGGATGTGGAGTTTCCAATTCTCCTAACATGACAAAACAGACTACGGTCCCATCATTTCCAAACGCCTGTCGAGGAAGCCAGGCGACAACTGGATATTATGGAAGTCGATGCGGTAAGTATGAGTGTTTAAATAACAATCAAACACCTTTTAGAAAGTGATGGGATCATTGTAGTCATCTATATTGTGTGATTATCCCAAATGGTTTTGTTATTTATTTTTTATTTCTGTAAATAAATTCGTAAGATTGACCATCCAAATTGTCTTTTGTTCTTACAGTTCAACTGGCTGCCATACCATGATTACGAAAATATATCAGACTATATCGACGACGCGGATATACCCCTCTTCCGTTCGAACACGGCCTTGATTTGCTTTTGGATTGTGGAGTGACACAATCCGGAAAGAGTAATGAAACAGTTTGGTTTACAACAAACTGTTCCACCACATTTCGTTAGGCCATTTCCGCGAATGGAAGTTATCCCAAAGGGCGAACATAAATGCAAGAAACTACATGCCGTGTATTTAGGCGCTTGGAATAAAAGGATGGATGACATAACCTACGGAGAAGAGGGTGATGCTGGCCCGCACAATGACACATACTTTAAATGGTATAGAACCATCACTCGTCTACGCATCGGTCGTCCGACTCCCGAACACACCCCCTCCGACCTGAAGTCAGTTTCATCCCAAGTAAATTCCAAACTGCTCCTTTGCCAACAACTCACCCACATCATTTAAAGTTGTCTGTAATTTTATTTCTAACTTTTCCCTGTGTTCATATTTTCTATTCTAGATCTTGAAGTTTACTGATCGACTCCTGGCATCATGTGACACTGTAGAGAAAATGGAGAGAAAGGCCGGTGATTTGTCAAGCTTCATCTACATCGTGAGGGCCAAAGTTGTCCACTTTAAAGATGCATTTATGGCTGATTTTAAGAAGTCCAATTTAGCAGGTGCAGACGTGGCTGGATTAGATGATGCATCCCTGGAGGTGTCCTATATAATAACTCCATGATCAAGTTTAATTGAATCCACATGTATGTCATTTTCGACTAACTCGTCTAATCATTCAACAGAGTGACAAGGGAGACCAGGCAGATGATATTTCCAGAAAATCACCCAAAAAGCGTAAAGGTACAGTCAAGGGAGCAGACTTCCCCACAAGTCCACTCAACCCCATCAGTCCAATCGCTCCTCAACCTACCAGAAGATCCAAACGCTTAACGGGCAAATCGAGTAAACCACCCGGTGTACCCAAACACATATCTACAGAGAAGCCCATAGAATCCAAAGGATTAGCAAGTCCAATTCCGCTATCGCCCCGAAAGAGTCCCAGAATAGTCCAATCCCATAAGATACCAGTTTCTCCTATAAAAATTAGAAGTCCCACCGATTCGAAATCCGCCAGTATTCCTTTTATTTCCACCCCATACACTGCACAAAGAAACTCTGGTACCCCATCTCCAGGCCAAGTAAAATTCGGGATAGGTTTGTCCCCATTCAGCGAGATCTCATCTATGATTATGAATGTCAAGGCACGCTATAGAGAGCCAAAGCCCCCTCTATGGATGGCTGATTACATTATTGGAGCGTGGATGAGAAATCCACAGTATAAGCTAACGATGGAAGAACTTGAGATACTCACAGTATTCCGGAATGAATTTGCTGATAAAGCGGGGTATTTCCAACTATCACGTATCCCTTGCATGCATTGTGTGGACTTTGGTTTTTTATTAACTTCTTTCAATGCTGTTCACTACCAGGAAAGCCAAGCTGCAGGTATGGTGTACGCCTGTAACTGCCACAAACATGTATGAGCTGCTAAGGGGAGTGTGGACGGACAATTGGGTTAGTCCAAGTTCCCCAATTAACTTCCTTTTCTATCTATAAGAATTCAATAATTTCCTAACATGTGTTCCCTCACCTTTCTTCGTCCCAATCTATTGTTGCAAACCATGCACTATTGGTTCGGAATATTAAAGACACAGGCTCCAGCGTCGTACTTTTTCGAATGTGCTCTCTCAGTAAGTACTAAAAAAACATGGAGTTGTGTGTCACACTTGGTTGTTCGTTTCATTTGGATTCGACCATTTATGAACCATGATCCTGCAGGATTGGTACGTACGCAGTCAGGCGAGTGAGAACCTCATTGAAAACTGCTTCAACCAAGCCCTGATGGACGACTTAACGGATAAGGAGAATTTGTTCTTTCCGGTGTGGAACAACCACCACTTCTTGCTTTTAGTAGGAAGGGTCAACGGAAGGAGATGGGAGTATTATAACATCATGTCCAGTGAAGAAGACTATACATTTGCCGAAAACTATGTAAGTTGATATCAATCACACATAGGGGTTATATTTATTACTGGTCATCTAGCACGAAGCCCAATTTGCTTAGTATCATGAACGTGTGTTATGCAGATTACGTGGATCAATTATCGGTTCATGCAATTCGGGTGGAATGATCCCAATGCCTGGACAAAACACCGCATGGAATGCCCCATGTAAACAAACAGGTCAGATTCGCTAAGCAACTCATGGACCCCCTAGCCGTTATCTGCTGGCCTAATCTGATGTAAACCCCATTAAATGCGCATATTCTGAACCTAATTTTCTGTTTTTACAGCGTGGATTGTGGAATCTTTGTCATGGCGTATGCGTAACACGTAGCACTGGGGAAGGCTATGGAGTTCAAACAGAATGACATGTACTACTACCATGCGAAGATCGTCAGTGATATTTATAGAGACCAGTTTGGGCGCTGGGATGCGAAAAAGCAAATGTTGTCTAACGACGATTCTTCAGCAGATGAACTTTAGTTTTGGAAATGTCAACATGTTGCCACTACACCCGGACTGATCATTTGGTTTTTTGTCTCTGCATTCTCATTTTGTTCAAGTCGGGATGTAAGGATTTACCACACTCAACGTTACCTCCCTGGTACATGATACAGGTTGGATTTGTTACTCTCCTTTTAAGTGTTTGAAGTCAAAGTCTCAAAAGAGCCGATGATGGTAATTGCCATATACTTGCATAATAGTGTTTTATTTGCTGGCACATCAGTGTTTGTGTATCTTAATACAAATTCATTGCTAGCTTCTTGTTTGATACCTGAGGAGGACAAAGAAGGTGTAAATAATGGTAACGATATCGTTATCAAAAGATTTTGAAAATACAATCCCAGGTAAAATCCATGACTCTTTAATGTTGTTTATGTATCTCAATATAAAGTCCATTGGCATTTGGGAGTTGGTGGAAAAAATTCACCTATAAATAATGGTAACGATATCGTTAAAAACTCTCCTCTTGACACTAATTTTTCTCCTAGTTGCAGGTGCACACCATACTAGCTTCTCTATCTGATAGTTTCCGTACTGGCTTGAATCTGAACCTGCCTCCTGAGAGTAATGGACGGAAAGGAAAAGGGAAAATTGTAGATGTCAATGTGAAACCGATGGATTGCAATCCTTTCATACCTGATGCATCCCATCCTTCATAGGTGACTGTAGAATCGGTAAAACCAGTGGTTGATGAACTCCCGAAAAGAAGTGAAGGTTTTGATTTTCACGTTGATAATGGTAGCATGGCTGGCGGAAATGGAGTCCCACCTGCATCTGAGGTGTTAGCTCCAGTGTCGTATCCCATTATTGAACGATCCGAACCATCTCCAGTTGTTGAGATGCAAGCCCCAGCACAACCATGTCCAGTTGTTGAGATGCAAGCCCCAGCACCTGTGGTCACCAATAGGGACACAGTTGAACAGGCTCTTCTGAAGGAGCTGGAGGAGATGGGCTTCAAGCAGACTGATTTAAACAAAGAGGTCCTGAGGAAGAATGAGTATGATATGGAGCAGTCAGTGGATGATCTTTATGGTTTTGCTGAATAGGACCCAATCCTGAAGGAGCTGCAAGAGATGGTAAGTTTGAGATTACCTCAAACACCAATGCATTATCTGTTGATTGATTCAATTTCATTTGACATGGAAACATGGTCGAAGGGATTCAGCGACAGACAAATGAACAAGAAGTTACTGATAAAGAATGGTGGAAGCATCAAGCGAGTTGTCTTGGATCTCATTGGTGGTGGGAAGGCAAAGAAACATCATCTGAACACCATATGAAGGATAGCAGTGATGAAATTATGTCCTAATGTGGTGTTGTCTTACAGGGAGATGACTCGAGGCAGCAAACCCTTCTTTGAAGTAACCATATTCTCACCATGCGCCAGGGTGGTCGTCGCTTCTTAGCCATAGCTGATCAGTATTTCCACAGGCTCCGATCCCTCTGTTCTCTGCGGGTGGCCGGTCCAAGACTATAATAACAATACTGCTCATTTTGACCGATGAATGGATACCATCATCTCAATACCTTCCTTCAATCTAATTTTAGTTTATTTGTTCATTTGTAGTAAGGGCCCTGCCCTTTTTGTATAAATATGTAAAGATGGATGGTCTTTTTAAATGCTACCAAAGCTTGTTGAAAGGTGGCCTTACTAGTCATCTGCCTGGTGTCCTTTTATTTTTTATTTTTTATTTTTTGCTTGGCTTTGATGTATTGGATTCCATACAGTATTCTCTTGGGACTGACTCATTTTATCATTGGAGTAGACCGCAAAGGAGAGTTTCGTTTTCTCGAGGACTCAACTCTATTGCTGTATCTGACCCAAGGTGGCAAACATGTCTCTTTGCCTGGGGTTCAGATATTTGGCATCAAGTTGGGATGTCTTCTATTGTTTCAGATCATGACTACGGTGCAATCGACTTAACAGATAGCATCATTTAGATAGAAAAGTATCACGGGTTGGTAACGATATCGTCGTTGTAATATCAGAAATTACACATTTTTCTCAGCCTAAGGTAGCCTTATCCATTGCATTTGGATCTCAATACATAGTTGACACGAAAGCAATATCCGATTATAACGATATCGTTATCCAACAAGTATTTAATGCTCCTGGGCCAAATTCCAGCTAGCTCAATGGTTCGAACCTTCAGAGTGAAGGTTCAAACCTTGTCATTTACTCATTCCTAGGCCAAATTCCAGAAAGCTACATGGTTCGAACCTTCAGTTTGAGGGTACGAACCTTCGTTCATTGCCCGCCCTGGGCCAATGTCCAGGGAACTCAATGGTTCGAACCTTTAGAGCAAAGGTTCGAACCTTGATAGCAAATCATCCCTAGGCCATATTACAGAGCCCCATGGTTAGAACCTTCATAGTGAGGGTTCGAACCTTCGTTTTTTCGCACTTCCTGGGCCAAAATTCAGAGAGTAGTAAGGTTCGAACCTTAAAAAGTGTGGTTCGAACCTAGTCTTTCTATCATTCCTGGGCCAAATTCCAGAGAGACGAATGGTTCGAACCTTTACTGTGAGGGTTCGAACCTTCGTCTTCTGCCCTCCACGTGCCAAACTCCAGAGACACCCATGGTTCGAACCTTTAATATGAGGGTTCGAACCCTCGTCTTTTGCACTACATGGGCCAAATTCTAGCAAGCTTAAAGGTTCAAACCATCAGAATGAAGGTTCAAACCTTTCAATTATTAATTTCCTGGGCTAAACTCCAGACATCCATGGTTCGAACCTCTAATATGAGGGTTCGAACCCTCATCTTTTGCACTACATGAGCCAAATTCCAGCAAGCTTAAAGGTTCGAACCCTCAAAATGAAGGTTCGAACCTTTCAATTATGCATTGCCTGGGCTAAATTCCAGAGAGCCCAATGGTTCGAACCTTCATTCTGAGGGTTCGAACCTTGATTTTTTGGCACGAATAGGCCAAATTCCAGACAGATCATGGGTTCGAATCATCATTCTTAAGGTTCGAACCTTATCATTTTGCACTTGTTGGGCCATTTTCCAGAGATCATGAAGGTTCGAACCCTGATTGTGAAAGTTCGAACCTTCACAAGATGCCTTCCATGGGCCATTTTCCAGAGATCATGAAGGTTCGAACCATCATGGTAAGGGTTCGAACCTTCAGTTGTTGCCCTCCATGGTCCATTTTCCAGATATAATGAAGGTTCGTACCCTGAATTGTAATGGTTCGAACCTTCATATTTTGCTCTCTGTGGGCCATTTTCGAGAGAGAACACAGGTTCGAACCATGATAGCAATGGTTCCATCATTCATATTCTGCCCTAGCTGGGCCAAGATTTAGGTGGGCCACTGTTTCTATACCAGTACATGAATGAAGGCCCACGACCCAAGTGTATATAATCCATCACCCCATCTCAAGAAACACGGATGAAAGAAAGCCCTACTTCTGTTCACCCCTTTTTTTTATACCATTGACTTGCGCACTGTCCAGGTCATTTTCCAGCAAGGTGCAGGGTTCGAACCATAAATTTGTGGGTTCGAACCATCAAATTCCAAGTCCCTAGGCCATTTTCCAGGGCCTTCAAGGGTTTGAACCCTCAATTTCTGGGTTCGAACCATTGATTTTTTTACAGTCTGGGCCATTTTCCAGCAAAGTGCAGGGTTCGAACCATAAATCTGTGGGTTCGAACCATCAAATTCCAAGTCCCTGGGCCATTTTCCAGAGCCTTCAAGTGTTCAAACCCTCCATTTATGGGTTCGAACCATTGATTTTTTTACAGTCTGGGCCATTTTCCAACAGGGTGCAGGGTTCGAACTATAAATATGTGGGTTCGAACCATCAAATTCCAAGTCCCTGGGCCATTTTCCAAAGCCTTCAAGGGTTCGAACCCTCCATTTCTAGGTTCAAACCATTGATTTTTTTACAGTCTGGGCCATTTTCCAGCAAGGTGCAGGGTTCGAAAGGGTAAATTTGTTGATTCGAACCATCAAATTCCAAGTCACCGGGCCATTTTCCAGAGCCCTAAAGGGTTTGAACCCTCCATTTCTGGATTCAAACCATCAATTTATTTATAGTCTAGGCCATTTTCCAGCAAGGTGCAAGGTTCGAACCATAAAATTGTTGGTTCGAACCATCAAATTCCAAGTCCCTAGGCTATTTTCCAGAGCCCTGAAGGGTTCGAACCCTCAATTTATGGGTTCGAACCATTAAAAGTCTTTTTCCTGGGCCATTTTCCAAAGACCTGAAGGGTTCGAACCCTCCATTACTGGGTTCGAACCATCAAATTTATGGACCCTCTGGGCCTTTCTAGGCCAATTTCCAGACGGACCAAGGGTTCGAACCCTCAAGTTCTTAGTTCGACCCCCCTAACCTTGCGACCCAGATGTCCTATTTGGTTTAAAGAACACTCCATGGATCTCTATCTATTCTACCTAGTTTACAGATCGCTATCATCAAACCCTAGCTCCCAAAGGCCCTGCGAAATCAAGGCTGATAGTCACCCACCCCTCTTCCTCTGGGATCTCTACTGAGCAATTCTTCTCCACATCCAAAAGGTAGGTATCCCCCCATCTGCTAACCTTCAAAGTGACGTCGGTTTAATACCTGTCTGCTCATATGATTGCTTGAGTAATCTCTATTTCTGTACAAGTTGTCCCTTCATCACAAAGGAAAGCCCATTCCCCACACCCCCACACACCACCCCCACCCCCCTCCATTTCTTTTCTTCTCTGATATAGTCTCTCTTCCTCCCTCTTTGTATTCTTCATCGATCATGAAAGCCCCAAAATCGCACAAAATTCTACAAATGTGCATATGGCTCTTGATTCAAGACTCTCTTTCTTCATTTTTTGCCATCTAGGAGTTATATTGTCTCCAACCCTACATGTTGATTTTGGGGAATGTATTGCCCACCACTTGTTTGATGTAATGCCCTCTGTAAGTACTTGATGCATAGGTAAAATTTCTAAGAACTTTAATGATGGTTTAATTACAGTAGTTTTGAGGCGATTTTCGAATCCGATGAAAGGCATGATTGGTTGAAACTTGGAAGTGGTGGACCCATGATAAAGGTCTTGAAGTCTTAGGATCCATATGTATGATAACTTGAGTTAGATTTAAGTGAAAATTTCTTTTCTTTGCCATGTTCCATGACCAACTATAGAGAATTCTTTTTAGAGATAGGTAAGTGTAGGCAACCAAATTTTTTAGATCGAAAAAAAACTCATTTGGGATGAACTGATACTCTATGGGAGATTGCTCTTATCATGAGAGATTTAGTGAAACAAGAGCTGAAAAGATGTCTTGAGGAAGCCCAACACTACCTGCATAGTTTATCTGTACCCAAAAAGGCACTTGTTATTGATGGAAAATGATTGATGTATGCATTAGATCCAAGTTTAAGAGTCACTCTTCTAAACTTGAGCTTGAATTTCAGCTCTGTACTTTGCTGTCGAGTTTCTCCACCACAAAAGGCATAGGTAAAGTCTGTGATGTTTATCAGATTTTGTAGTCGTAACTTTTTTTTGTAACTGGTAGATTTTATTGAAGACAGGAAGGATAAACTATAGAACTACATAAAACAAGTTAAGAAAGGTGAAGGTATAATAAGAGTAACATTTCCATTCAATGCATTAAGTAATTCATGAAATGGACCCATGGATAAGCAGTGTTTTTTTTTTTACATGAAGGCACTAAAGTAATGGACTTATTCAAATGGATATCTATTTGCATTTGACCGAGTATGTTGGTCATGGATATATGTAGCAATGTTATGAGCCAATTCTGATCAACTCCCTGAACCGTCTAAAATCCTTGCCTTCTGTTTTTAGGTACCCGTGGTTGTGGCTATGGCTGTGGCTGTGGGTTCTGATTTATATAGAGAGATTACATGTCATGTGTGACACATACACACTACACACGATACACACTCTTCCGGATGAGGGTGGCGGCCATGAATACATGACAGTATGAGTCATGAGTTGTTCAAACCTATGGTTGACGGTAACATTTTTTCTCAATTGTTGGGATACCAAAAAAATTTTACTCGATGCAAGTTCCCTAGCACTATTGCTAGCCATCTAAAATCCTTGCCTTTTTTATTTTAGGTGCCCAGCCTATGGGGCTGGTATCCAACCCGGTGAGGTGAGGGAGTCCTCTCTTGGGTCTACCGTCGAGTGAGTAGACCCAATCCGGGAAGTAGACGTCCGATGAAGTGAGTAGAGTAGACCTCAAGTAAATGGGGCGGACCGAGGCACAAACGCATGGGTGCGGTCGCAACCCATTAAATCATGGTGTGTTTCAAAAAATTCAATATAAGTAGTGGAACTGCCCTCAAAGTCCATATGAAAACCTTAAATTTGCCCCCAATCACAAATTTTTGCCATATGAAGGTCCGCACAACGAAATTCTTGGGTCCGCCACTGAACAAAACTGTTGATAGGAAGTGTCCACAGTGGTGGTATTTCCATGCTGCTCTGATTTCCCTCTTTTTTTCCTTGGAAAGGAATCAAATGAAACAATGTAGAAGGAGAACATATGGTGGTTTGGACCATAACTTTTAGAAATATTTAGGGCCTTTTTGTGGATTCTATGGGAAAGGCAAGCAAAAGGAAGGAAGAAAAAAAAAAAAAGCAAACACGGAAAAACTGCGGTTGATGTTTTGAGCAATGTGAAACGGAGGTGTTAGAACAAGGATTCCACCTTCCATGAAAACAGCTAGCTGGTAGTGTCAAAGTCTATGTTCGCGTGTGCGCTTGTGTGGGTTTAGCAGGTTCGAACCGTCAAACTTGTCTTGTTGGGATAAAAGACCTCATCAAAAGAAAGAAGTCCATGTTCAAATATATCATAGAAATGGACTACTCAAAGCAGGAAATTGGTTAAAATGTGCATCTGGATCTCTCTCTCCATCTTTGTCAGTGCAGTTTTCCATTAGTAGGTCATTGATCTACCTGACTTCTATTGTTGGGTCCATAGTTTGAGTCTTATCAAGGTATTATAATGACTTGCATCATTTGTGTTTTGGAATAGTAATCTGATGCTTTCCACAATTTCTTGCAGGTTCGGAGGAACAGGTATGGCACCTAAAAAGAAAAAAACATGTCACCGCCCTTCATACGATCGGTCTCAGTTTTTAAGTGAGGATGGCCATATTTCATATATGAACAAGTTCCAGCATCGTTCAGTTGTGCCCGAGAGAATTGTCATGTACAATGAGCTAATTGATCTTGATTTTGCTTACTGGATGCACGAGAGAGAATGGTTTACACTGTATGATCTTGGTAACCAGATAGTGGTCAATTGGGTCAGAGAGTTCTACTCTAACATGCATGATGTATTGAACGTCTCGTTCAAGACATTTGTTCGAGGACAGGAGTTCGAAATAACACCTGATCTACTGTCCCCAAGTGTTAGAAATTGATCGCGTCGACGACGGACACTTCCCAATTGAGGGCAACCGTCGGATTAATTACAAGCCAAAGAATTGACCGGCAGGCCTGTCACCTGGACCAACAGTGACATATCCCACCACAAACTGAGTGATTCATATCGCTTGTTGAATATTTTCATCCGTCACAATGTCAGCCCCAAAGTCAATAAGAGAGTCACCAAAGAGGATGGGTATCTCCTATACTGCATCGGGACTCAAAGGAAAGTCGACATTCCACTTGCGGTGTTTCGTGGAATGGCCAAGGTCCACGCTGCACCTCATAATACTGCTCTTCCTTTCCCTGGAATCATCTCCAAGATACTACAAGACAATGGTCAGTTGGCTGAACCCAATGAAGACATTATAATTCCAAAGCAGAAGATTGATCGATTCACCCTTGAAAAGTCCAAGTCCCACATCCCTTCTGTTGAGCTGGATGACCATGATGTTAGAGATATAGCAGGTCCCTCCGAAGCTATTCCTCCAGGGGTTCGCCAGTTCGTAGCATTAGATTCGGATGCAGAGCTATCAGGAGATGAACAATTAAATGAGCAAACGATTCAGGCTTTGAACCAGCGTATCGGGCGTTTGGAAGTGCGAGTGGAAGAAGGGTTCGCCGAGATACGACAGAGTTTTGCTGAGTTGCTCAATCGCTTGCACCGCGGCTGATTGAGTTGCATGATGATCTTGTTCTGTCCAAGTGCCACCAGAGCCCCACAAATGAAAAAGACATTTGTTTACAGTGAACGATTGACTTTGTCCTTTTCCCTCATGTATCATTCACCTGAAAATCTTTGCTATCAGAACTTCTGGGACGTGCTTGTTTCGCTGTACATATGTTATCCTTTGAATTTATTTTATGTTTAACGTTTTTAGTCGAATGTACTTAGGATCTCTTTTTTTGCACAGCTTTCTGTTAGTACATAGTTTGTTTGTTTTCTCATTGGGATATCAGATTACAATGTCGGTAAGTTACGTGACTCATCAGTCTAGAGCTGTGTTTATGTTCGAGCCAAATAAATAAATGAATAACTAAATAAATATATAAATAAATAAATAAGTAAAAATTAAAAAAATTCCAATAAGAAAGGAGACGCTTGTATGCATACAGTAATTTTGAAAACGAGATAGTTTGAGTGATTATACCAATCACACTTGGATTGAAATTCCGCTTAAAAGGCCATCAAAAGCCAAACCGCCATTGTTAATTTTGACTCCCAACTGTCAATCCTCTTTAGCTAGATAGAGAGAAAATTAAAGAGGCCCCAAATACAGAACCCTAACCAGTCTGGGTTAATAGGACTGCATCACGTCATGGCAATGTCGAAGGGTACCAATCCCAACTTTGGGTTACCCTTGTTTAGGTAGGATCAAAAGATATGGTACAAATTCTGTAATCAACAATAGAGATTACCAACATGAGTCTTAGTTTTTGTCCAAGTCCATTGTCTTCAAACCGTGATCTGCACATAGCCATATTCCAATCATGATTTCACGTTTGTATCATATTTAATTTCCTTTTGTTCTACATCGAATATATAGAACGTACGACACGTCAATCAACGGACTACAAACAAGATTGTCAATTTCGTGAATGACAAGATAATAAAAAAAAATGGCAAACTGATTTAGAAATTACATCACTAAGATTATGAATCTTTTTACTTGAAATATTTAAAGATAATTGTTATTTGTATGATGCTGGCCAGGTGAAGACATTATAATAGCATCTTTCAATAGTATTAATTCTGCTATGTTATCCATTCACACACTCAGGGTGATGTTCGCCGCTTCTCAAGTTTCAAGCGGGGACTGCTGGATATAGATGATTGCTCCACAAGACGTGCAAAGCCTCTATCCATATTGACGAATGAACACACTGTCCGTGGTTCAGAACATATAACGATGGAGAGTACAATCACCACCCGGGTTGTTGATGTGACCCAAAGCTGATAACAATTTTGATCACAAGGGCCCATACATGAACTCACACAAAATCATATACCTATAGCAACAAACCTCAGAGGAAGACCAGCGCCAAAAACACATGACAATAACCATCAGTTAGTTATTCCAGAAGCAAAGAATTATAACAACATGGGAGGAGATAATGGTATTCATTAACTGATATATATAACAAACGACCCACATGAATGGGGACAATATATACCAAAATTTACAAATTAACAGACCCAAACTAGTCTTCCCGGTTTGTGGCTATACTTCGATATATACATATTATGATCTCTCGCAATTATCAAGAGGTACATGCAAAATGTGTAACAAAAAATATGCTCCTCCACCGGGAACATGTATCTACACCAATTCTGATACTTGACAAAAGTTATGCACACCTTGAAGATAGATTTCTAAAAAAAATGAGGAAAATTTGATTCATCCTCGTGGAGGTGGTTCTCTACATGTCTGTCTATTATGACCACGCTTCTTGCAGTGGGAGCACGTTACATGTTTCCTCATCCTGTCCTCGGTTCGTATCCGACATTTTTTGGGCCGTCCGGGCTGTCTGCGTGCTACCGGGGGTAGCACTAGCTCGTTGCTTCTAAGTTCCCATTGTTTACCGTCTCGCGTGGCATGTATGACATCGTTGTAAGTTGCTCGATAGTAGTCACCGGAAAACCACTGCTCACAGAAGTCATACGGATCATATCGCTTGAGTTCAATAGCACAAAGGGCATGTGCACAGGGAATGCCGAGGAGGTCCTATTTGCGACAAGTGCATGACCTTCGAGCAAGGTCGACAACATCCGTGTACTCCGGAGACAACACCTGAAACTCTAGTTCCCCTGTCTGCCAACAATGGAGTCTCTGTGAGGCTTCTTTCTCGCGGTTAATGTGCTTATCTACATATGGGGTTACTCTTGTACTCATTTTTAGCCCTTTTTCACGCCGGAGCTGGTAAAACTCCATCAACTTTGCCCGGATCAACTCTATCTGTTGTGTGATGGCCAGCTATCTAATATCCTTCAGCAAGCTATTTGTGCTCTCAGCAATATTCGTAGTTAGCATGTCATAACGCTGTCCCTCAATGAACGCATTCGCCCAATGCTACCTGCCGATTGCATTAATGTAATCATGAGCCCCTGCATCGATGGATCTGATTTCGGACATGTAGTTCTCGTACTCACAGACGCGCGTTGAACGTGCGGCGCACCAAAACTTCATCGTGATCCCGTCGTTTTTAAATTTCGCTTGAATGTTTTGCGAAATGTGACGGCAGCAATAACAATGTTTGGTGGTGGGAAGTACTTCCCTCACAGCATTGGTAAGTCCCTTCATTCGATCCGGAACTATTGTAAGATTCTGAACATGCTCCGGGGTTTCATCCAAATTTGCTATAAACCATGACCAAGTCGCATAGCGGGACTCCACAATCCCAATGGCTAGGAGAAAAAGCCCATGATCACCGTCCTGACACACCGCATGAGTAATGCTCCAGGGTATTTACCCCGGAGGTGTGTCCCATCTAAGGCGATTAGTGGCCTGATTGATGATTTGAAAGACCGAGCACATCCACCAAAACATACATAATATCGGAGAAATGAGTGATAATCTTTTGTCCACAAATTGTCAACTGTGCCCCGGTTAGTGGGTTTCAATTCCAAATGATAATCACATAGGATCCTATACGACTCCTCAAAAGAACCGTGAATTTGTTTCATAGCTATTTCTTTTGCTATGTGGGCCTTCCGGTAAGATATCTGAACTTCAAACTCCCTTTGAAAATCTGACATTATTTCCTTTGGCCTATAAGTCTCTCTCTGATAAACTCTGCAATCAAAACTGATGTTGCCTAAGGATAGTTTTTCCTGTTAAGTGCTCCCGTACAGGTATGTTCTGGAGTGTAAGTTCTGACTTGAAATTGGGGACCATCCTCTACAATGAAAGCGTAGATGCGCCACGGGCATGTAGAATTGCTACACCTTGCCGTTGCTTCAAATCGATTAGTCCTTATTGGTTTCAAGCAGAAATTCTTATACATTGTAAATTTGGCCAATGTCGATTTGAATGCATCACGACTATTAAACACCATGCCCTTCCACATCTCATGCGCCGTATCTTCCCAGGGTGGCGTAGAAAGTAGATCATCCGCTGCAAACATGGTGTCAATAATTTCTTCCTCCTTGTGCAATTCAATGCCTCCCTGATTAGGAACACCCTCCGTGGCAGGTGTAATTAGATTATGACCTAGTGAGTCAGATAATGGTATGTCCAGGAATGTGACGGTGGCGGCTCGAGTTTGTGTTTTTTCGGGATAACAGTCATTATGCATGGGAAATCCTATTCCACAACCTGTCGGACCATCTTTACAACCTTCTGTATCCAGACGTAGAGAATCAAGATCGTCAATTTCAATCCCCAGCCCAAATTCCGATGTAGCAAATGGAAGTTTTTCTCGTATGCTGGTGTAAACTGTTGTTGTGCATCCTTCGTCCTCTACATGCGGAGAGACAAGTTTTTCAATGTCAATTCCCAACCCAACATCCTTGTCTGAAATCGGATTTTATTTTTCGTAACAAATGTAGCCTCCTTCTGAAAAGGGCAAATCACAATCAGCTCCAAGGTCCACAGATGGATATGAATGTTGAGTGAAAAATTCTCGGACGAACGCGGTCGGTTTTGGTACCAAGTCGGATCCTTTCCTTGTTGGGTTAACACTTCAAGATAAGTGAGCGTGCTAATTACAAATACTGCATTCGAGAGATAGTAATGGCAGACTTTTTTATCAATAAAATTAAAAAATCATAATCATTTATGATGGGGATTTAAATATTCAAGAGATGCTTTCGAGGGATGACGTTCCACACTATTACTAAACTTTGAATGTCAATATTACCACGAAGAGAGGCACGGACAAAGTATGGCAACTACACTCATTATGGAACAACAGCCATAATTGATAGAAAGCACCATACTTTGGGGATGGCAGTGTGTTGTTGAAAATCGCATCCTCGTTGATCCCAATATTGCTAGTAGAATCTCGATGGCAGATTAGAACCTCTCCGGCCGCATTCCTACGGGATAGAAAGAAAGAGTGGATGGCTAAGCATATTTTTATCGAGTCGTAGTGCTAAAATGGATACAACAAAACTCAGTGCTAACCTTTTACCAAGAACTAAAGCTGGACTACCAGGCAGAATACCTTTGCTATATCCCAATCTGCATAGAGGTAGATATTTTGAGCTGCTCAAACAGTATTAAATATTTGTACCTGAAAATAAGAAGTACATTCACAGCATACCTTTGTTTATTCCATTCTTGATCTATTTCATTAGCCAAACTTGTCTGGATGTACAGGTAAATAACATTGTCATCCCCCGCAGATGCTCTGAACATAATCTCTACATCTTCGTCGTTTGTTATGCGAACCAAAGTGCATACTTTCCCATGCTGATGAAGGTATTGAACGATTGGGATGTCCAAGCTTATTCGAATCCGAGAGATCACAAATTTTTTGAACCAATTCAAAAAATGTTGTGGACAGTTTCATAAAGGCCATCTTTGGGCAACCGCCGCTATATATTGGACTTCCATTATCCTAAACGATTTCTCCACCGGAATGGAATATCACTAGTACTGTTCTTTCAGGCATCCTGTGAGAGGCAAGTGGTGAGAGTCAATAAAACTAATAGCTATATGTACAAAACTGATTGACACATGCAAGGCATATGACGAGGATGATATTCAAACTGAATTTCACACATTAGACTGCACGTCAGTTTAATTTACTCCCAAACGCCACATCACAGCTTGTCTAGGGTGAGATGCCTAGACATTGATAAGGACAGAATTCCATCCCTTAAAAAGAAATTACCGGTGATCGACTGTGTAGAAAATGTTAGACAATGATGAAAGGTAACGAACCATAGCTTAATTATCCTGTTTACCAATGAAGTTATAATAAAATGCAACTAATCACGAAATGATGGTGCGCACCTAGAAGAGTGCTAATGAAGAACACTATCATTGATAACGAATTCGTTACATATAATGTTGATTTTCTTCATCCAATTCTTCTGACCAATGAGAGAACTTCGTTCATTTTTTAATTGAGATGATAAAAGGTGATGGACTAAATATATGAAACTGTTATTTGGTGATGATATTGTTACAAGAAGTATTATTCTCTTCATCATGATTTGGTGTCTATTCAGAAATTTGTATTTCGGTTTATATTGAGATGCACTCCCAATGTGAAGGACTCACGTTTGTGGGGATCTTAAGAAGAATGAATTTGCAATTTGATAACGACATCGTTACCATAAATTTTATCTTATTCATCCAATATTGGTGTACAACAAGAAAACTATGGTCAATATATATTTTGAGACGCTGAAAATATGAGAAAAAGGAGCGTTTAAATCAATTTTGATTTATGACAAATTCTTTGATAACGGTATCGTTGAAGCAGTTTGTAATTTATTCACCAAGTTTTTGCACCCTTCGAGCAAACGATAAGGGCTATATAATGAGATGCATAAACAATGGGAAAGACATACAAAGTTCACCAAGTTGTTTTGTCCAACATCATTCAAAGAACAACTGGATCATCAATCAAGTATTAAACTTCATATGATTCTGTACTCTTATGGTATTTCTCTAGATCGCATGTTAGTCCAAAACATTGGAATCTCACATGAAATTCTAACATGAGTAGTTCATTTTCTGTACGGTTCCACAATCCATAATGTACTGGAGATTAAATTGGAACATTCCATGTAAATGTTGTAGATGACTAGAGTGATTAATTTTTGGGTATAAAATTGCCATAATGACGATGGTGATTAAGGTGGGCAAAAGAGAATGAACTAAAGTCAACGTTTCACCTAAAGTATTGTATAATTTGGTATCGGGTTTTAGGATTTTAGCTACCGATGTACCTATAAGACGAAACGTATTAGGGGCCTACAATTGGGATGTCAATAAAATGGAAATAAGACATCACAGAACAAGGAACTAATAGATTTGTAATAGGTATTTTGAATTCTAGGAAAGCCCATAACATTAAAGAGGTTCAAACCACAGTCATGCAAAAAAACGAAGCATGCTAATCACAAGCGAAAACCATATCATTTTTACAAAACCTACTCATCAGTTAATCAAATAAACATAATATGGACGAGATGGTATTTTCAAATATGGGTTTTCTCTGCCATTATTTATATGGGTGAAATAAATTTCATTTGATGCTGCACTCTCAACATCTTTCTGCAGCATGTATTTTAGTCCGATTTGTGGGAATCTCGTATTATCGACTATTTTAAAAACGGCCATTGGTAATTCGCTTACCAGACCCGGAAAAATTGATGGAAACATGAGTGGTAGCATTTCTCTTTTGTTATACAAATGATAATGTACTGGGAGTCCAATTGCTAGGTTATGTGTCACAGACCATCGAGATTACTTGTACATGAGAAATGTTATTACTCGCTAGAAAAAAGAAGCATAGATGAAGACGAGGAAGAACGTGTGGAAGCTGAAATGGCTAGATTGGGAAAGGAAGCAATGAGGGATACAAAAAGATAGGGGGGGCGGGGGGAGGGGGGGGGGGCGGCTAACGGGATAATGATTCAGATATCAACTCTCTGAAGCTCGATATGAGGGGGGTGAGGGGGGCACTTAAAGATTGCCGATTCGGCTATCTAATCTCTAAAGCTCGATCGGTCCATAAAACTATTAGCTCCTTTCCCCTTTTCATTCATTAAGATAGAAATCTACACATTCGAACTCTTCCTATCCAAGCTAAATGGAGTGACAAGACTTGGACTACGGGATTTTGTTCGAGTATCTAAAATCAATCTTAACCTTATCGACTAAAATCTATAACCCATAGGAATGCCGTTTGTTATGGTCCCTGCTGCCCATGTCAAGTAAGTAAAATCATAAATCACTCAATCTCATAGAGATTGTATGAATTGACTGTCATTTTAACAGCTTAGATAAAATATGCAGACTAAACTTCCTATCTTAAACATGACATCAGAACAAAGTAATTCTTTCTCATACACAATCTGTTTCCAAGAAAGAGGATAACAAAAAAAGAAAAAAACAAGTACAAAAAATCGGTTTCAAATGGCAGCAATATCTTTATCATATTCAGAATAATGAACAAGACTGCAATGCAAATTGCTATCACATAATTTAGCAGAAAAAGTTACAATCGATATTTGGAAAATTTTAATATAGCACATAAAGGAAGGGGTGCGTTACAAATCCTATACGATCGTATTAACGAAAAAGAACATGGGAAAATTTGCGACTAACTGAAAACTGTCAACATGATGGAATCAAGTCCCATATCCAATTAAATAAATCAAAACAACAAAATAGATAGTAAATAACAACTACAGGATAGAGAACCAAAGCATAGCTGAAGCTCATGTTCTGGGATTTCAAATGGCCATCAACCCCTCTTTAGAAATCCATAGTATACAAATAGGGCATTGGATAACTTTGGCAATCTAAACAGAAAAATTCAGAAGGAAAAGAAGGAAGGGCACTGCCGTGTACTTGCCAAAAAAACAGAAAAAAGAAAATGGTTACTTATGCAAGTTCTCACCTTTCTGGCTAGAAAAGCCCTCTTTCATAAAACAGATTTTTCTACATCAACTCCGGCAACCCCAGCGACGAAAGACCATCGCTAGCTACTGCTGTGAGACGATCCGGATGAAAAGGGTTTGATTCGGCGAAACCTAAGGGGAAGAGGGAAAGAGAATGCAGGGCGACAAGATGTTCGTGTAGAGCGAGGGGGGAGGAGACAGCAGGGATCAGACGTGAACAAGCAGAGAGGGAGAGAGAAGGGGGGAAATGGAGAAAAGGGTTTCCAGAGGGGCAGAGCTTAGGAAGAGGGAGAAGGAGAGAAACAGGCATGCAGAGTGCAGGGATAGGGAGACGGAGAGAAACATGCATGCAGAGACGAAGAGCGTATGGAGGGAAAGAGAAAAAAAAAACATGCAGAGAGGGAGAACGCAGGGAGAGGGAGAAACAGAGAAAACGCGGGAGAGGTGAGGGTAGGATGACGATGTCATTCGTAAGAGAATGGGTAAAATCGTCCAAAAGTGGCGTACGAATACTAGTATGGGCAATTTTGTATATTTGTGTCTAAAAATGGAGAATACACATTTTAGGAAACTTTTTTGATAAAATTCCTTTTTATACTTGTACCGTCGTATTTATAGCGGCGATGAATATTGTCGAGGGTAAAAGGAGTTTTTAGCGTTGGTCATGGGGATGTAGAGGGTAAAACTTTGTTGTTGCGGGGGCCATAAGTTGCCCCCGGTAAACGTTCAATTACGAGAGGCTCCTTTGTGACCGACCTAACAATATCCCTCTCTCACTCATCTCCCTCACCTTCTATCACTCTTAACATCCCTCTCTCGCTCTCCCACCTTCATCTCTCCCCCGCGCATCCCATCCCCATCTCCATCTCTCCCCTGCGCAAGCCATTCCCATCACACCTTCCTCGCAGGGACCCTTGGCCTCATGGAAGAAAACGAGGTTGGTTCCTCTCATCCCAAACCCTAGAACTCGAAATTCGTCAATCCTCCCATCCCAAACCCTCAGCTCAATCTCTTCTTTATCTCCTTCTTCCAGGACCATCCAATCCGTCTCTCGGCCCCTGGAACAGAGCTAAGCTGCGAGGGCTTATTCTCTCACCAACACGAGATCTGCGATCTCACCTCTATCTTCGATGAGCGCATTTTCTCCACTGTCTTCATCCCCACTCTCTTCTTCTTTTTGCTTTTTCTTTTTTTCTTTTTTAATCTTCTCTCTCTCCAATCTTTCTCTATCTCTATGTCTCGTGCGAGGGAGTTTTCTCTTCTTTCGGAGGATTTTGCAGTTCCAGAAACACAACACCGGTGAGAGACATCGGAAAGAAGAAAAGCTCTTTGTTCATCTACCTTTGCAGCCATAGAGCACGCTACTCCATCCCCGAAAACCCTCTCCATTCGAAAACCCCCAAATCTCCAACCCTTACCCCGTCTCTCTCAAACCATCGTCCATCCCATCATCGAAAACCCTCTCCATTCGAAAACCCCCAAATCAAAAGTGTTTCAGACCTTCTCCCTCGACCTCTCTGGCGAGGTAGTGAACTCTCTCGACTCTATCTTGTTTTCCAGGCATTGAAGGGTTAGAGGCAAAACTAACATAGCTTTCTTTATTTCAAATCATTGATCTTTATGTGATCTTCTCTGCTTTCACGGCTCTGATGCAGGTATCCCATCTGTCTATATTATTATATCATGAATCTGCACCCATTTCTCTCCTTTATTTATTTATTATTATTATTATTTCTAATTGTTGATGAGTTGGTTGTAGAATAGAGATTTAGAGAGATATTGCCAGTTAGTATATGCATGATAGGTGTTTGTGACAATGCCTGATACTAAAGATAAATAGAGGAGGAAGAAGATGTTTTGTTTGAGGAACCTGATGCTAAAGATAAATAGAGGAGGAAGAAGATGTTTTGTTTGAGGAAAAAATGTTTTGTTTGAGGAAAGCCAGACTCAAAATGTTATAATCACCAGTTCAAAAGATAAATAGAATGGGAAGAAGATGATTTTTTTTCTCTGAAAAAACCAGATATCCTAATCTCTCAAGTGCCCACATTTTTTTTTTAAAGTTTCATTCATGTCCTGCTACAATTTAATCTGATTTTAAATTTAAAACAACTCTCAATAACCAACCCTCTTTTTCTTTTCTTTTTTTTTTAAATGTGCTCCACAATTGACAGAGAATAAATTATGAAACACTGAAATTAGTAGAATCATTTTCTGAAGTTCGGAAGGAGTTGCTACAGTGTTGTGGGGTAATGGCATTGAAGGGGTAGAGGGATGGTGGATGTGTGATCTCATTTCTTAATTGTGATCTCATTTATTAATTGTCAATTAATATTATTATTGCTTTTTGATGAGAAATGGGTACTGTGTAGTCTATATAATTGCTAAAAGGAAGTGTCTTGTTGCTGTTTCAAGAGAGCTATGGTTGGGGAGCCATTGAGGGTATGCTAAGGAGGGGTTCCATACCAATACCAATTTCCAGCTTTGGGAAAATGGGCTGTGCATTCATCGAAGATGCTCGCTCTCTCTCTCTCTCTCTCTCTCATGGGTCATACAGTAATTGAAGAATTGATCTCAAAAGGGTTTTCAATTAATTAAACTTACCGTACCAAAGCCAACTTCAAACTTCAGAAAACAGTTTCATGGATTGTGTATTCATTGAAGATGTTTATGGCCTCTCTCTCTCTCTCTCTCTCTCTCTCTCTCTCTTATATTCATGGGTGTTTACAGTGATTGGAGAATGTAGCCAAGGGGTGGTTTTCCATTGATAAAATCTGTCATACCAATACCAACTTCCATGTTTAGGAGACAAATAGTTCCATGACTTGTGCATTCATCGAAACTGGAGGCCGAGAAATGGGGTCTCTGATTTTCCATTTTCATTCTTTTAGTAAGATTCTCACCTGGAGAAACAAACATTTTATGAATTATAGAATTAATCGAGAACAAGTACTGGAAATCGGCTTCCCAATTTAATTCGTTGTTACCTTAAAAAGAAAAGAAAGAATGTAGAGCACAGCACATGTTCTCTTAACTGACTTACCTTGTGAAGGTAATATGTTTGACATGTTTAGTTATATGAGTCGTATCACTTCAACAAAATGGTTTTTGTACAATTATGTGCATTATCTGTTATTATTATTCCAGAACCTAGTTGTTGTTGTCAGACAGACCAAGAGAAACAATCCCTTAAAATCTTTTTGCCGATTATTATCTTTATTGTGTTTTTAGATATCTGTTGGAAAATTAAAAACTTCAAGAAAGGTGGTGTTGTTTCTAACTGTAAAGCACACATTAAGATTTGTACTTGTATGTAGTCAGTATCGTTCCCCACGTATGAAACAAGATTTTGCACTAGAATTCCCCCCCCCCCCCCCCCCCACCACCCACCCATAAGAAACAAGATCACTGCTCCTGCTCTTCCAAACAGTCAGTTTTTAGGGTTGTTTTTGCTGTTGATTTTTTTTTGTTATGTGTTGGTTGCAGCGTTTGGAGAGAAGTCATTGCTCTGCAGCTGATGCAGAGGTGGTTGGTGCTTGTTCTGAAACCTCACATTCGCAGAGTGGTAAGATAGAGTAGACATAATTTTTTTTAGTTTGTTTGTGTTTGTGATATATTTGAATTCTGTTGTGAAATGGAACTGGTTAATGAGTATATGAACTTTGCTCCTGTTTTTTAAAGTTCATGAATTGTCTTAAGATTATCAGATTTAAGTTCATTGGTTGTATGGATTATGGACTATAGGGAGAATTGAAAGATGATGATTGATATTAGATGAAATTGGTGTTAATTTTTGGTGTACAGTTTCCGCTGCCATTAGTAAGATGACCTACATGAATATTGGAGTGGTGTGACTTTAATTTTTTTTTTCTTTTTTGTAAGTTTAGTTGTGTGAAGAAACTTATATACAGGTGCACACTTCGCGAGGGCCCACCTAATCACCAATCCAAATGGTGAACGTTGGTTGAGATTGGCCCAACAGGTCTTCTCTTGCGATTGATTCTTTCCCCTCTCTCTCTATCTCTATCTCTATCTGACTTGGTCTTTCCTTCTATGGATTTGTGGGGTTCTATTGGTTTTTGGATTGGATGGAGTTGATGTTGAATCTGGTCTTGTGTAAACTAATTTTTTATGACTGCCCCAGATCTTTACTTATTTGTTATCCATGGGTGGAATCTGTTGTTAAAATTTAGAAAGACTATCCTAATCGGCTTTTTTGAGGATGTTTATTTGGATTTTGAGTGTGAGATTGTACTTTTTCTAACTGATTACATTTTACTGCAGTGCTGATTTAAATTGGGAGAATGCTGGTTTCTGTTTGGATATTGCATTTTTGGCAAAATCAATGTAGGATGTGCTTAGTGTCCACACTTAATTTTCTTAATCTTGATTTGGAGCAAAATCAGGGGTACAAGAACTGAAATGAAAACTGTCAGCATAGTTCAATTCCTGACTAACTTCCAGACTGACCCAAATGTATAAACAATCCGTTTGGTGTGAAGTCATTTTAGCTGCTATTTGGTGCACAAATCTGCATTTGCAGTAAACATCTTTTCAAATGGGTTAGGTTTCTTTTGGATGTACCAAAATTGTGAAGAAACTTATATACAGGTGCATACTTCGCGAAGGCCCACCTAATCACCAATCCAAGTGGTGAACATTGGTTGGGTTAGGGGCACATTCGCATTTGTTTCATCATGGTTGGGAAGCATTATTACTTTCAAGGCCTGGGTTGAGTCTTAAGAATATTCATCCATTTAATAATTTTATATGTGTTGAAAACGTAACTTATATTTCTATTGATTTTGAATAATCTGGAATAATGGCTGTGTTTGCACATGTAGTTTGGAATATCTTCAAGGTAGTGAATTTGTTTTGCTTCTCCATGCTTTATTATTCCATATATCAAATCTTTCCGCTCATTTTTAAATGTAGTTTATATTGATTGGGTTGTAGCAAAGTAAATTATATGGATGGTTAATGTTGAACAAGCCTTAGTTTTATACCATGATTTATAATATGATGAACTTACAATAAAAAAAGGCAATTCTCAACTTAAACAATACACAAAAAAAGACGGCTTTTGCCGTCGTTTAGTTTTCGACGGCTTTCAGCCGCCAATCCCTTTGTACTCGACTGGGTTCCGTCGTGATAATGTGGTCCAAGAAACTATAAGCTTTACAATAATCCCGGAACTGAATACATGGCATACCATAACCATAAATGCTTCTTTAAGAGCAGGTCTAAAAGTAGATTCTATATTGACATTGTCCTGAAACGCTATCCAGAAAGCATCAACCAGGCTTCTTGATTCTAACAAGTTGACAAGAAGATCACCTGGCAAGGGTGCAAATGTCATCCAGGTCTCTAACCACAATCATTTGAGGTTGTGTCAAAGATGACTGTTGCAGAAAGACGAACTTTGTATCTTTAATTAATCTGTTTTATTAAAGCAAATATTAACAATAATAAAGAAAAAACACACGAGAAACAGTGAAAAAGAGGACTATATTTATCATATATGCAAGAGTAGAAAGAATCACATGCCTTCATATTAAATGGAGGGTGCTGTCAAAAGTTATGAACCCAATCTGTGTCCGAGGGAAGCCAAGCAGTTCATCCAAACATGACTTTATGGTATTAAAACAATATGCCCATTAACAATCTTAAATACAGTCAATTCAATACAAACAATGTCACCTTAGAAAGTAATAGAATAGCTATTTGTAGTAAGTAGTAATAGAGGAAGCATGGTCATCCAATCATTATATAGTTGTGCCTGTTAGGCCAACCATGGGACTTGGACTCGTGCCCAATAGACCTAGGCATGGCCCATGGAACTTGGGTTAGATTTGGATTACAAACGATTCTTGGTCATTATAATAATGAGAAAGGGGGTGAATAGCTTGTGGATTGAAAAAATATGGTGCTTAAAAATACCCTTTGGACATGTTTTGCATATGTATGGCCGGGACGTGTAATTCTAAGAACAATTTGTCAAACATGTTTTGCCCATCATATCTTTTTTTTAACTGGTAGCTTAACTAGAACCTATGGCCTAGTGGTCGGGCATTTCCCAACGGTGCCATAGGCTCCCTTTTTTTTTTTTGTCTTTGCTTATTGCTGTTTATGTTTTTTCTTTTTAGGAGACACTAGATCCTAGTAGTATAATCCTAAGATTTGTGTATGTTGCGGGACTGATCTATAGAGTTGAGGCTGCATCGGTTCTTTTATTTATTTATTTATTTATTTAAAGGATGTTGTTTGGCATAAACCAACTACTTCATCAGTTCTCTGCCTGGTATTTTGGTGTTTAACAGTTTCTATTTTCTTAACTTCTTTTGTTGTTGCTTTTGAGATCTTTATGTTCATTTACATTTATAAATTTTTCTAACGTGATTCCTTTACAAAGAATTTGTTATTTTGGTTTAAGTGCTTTATGTATTATTGCTAAAGTTCATCTTATATTGGTGGATTATTATATGTGCATCTTTTTTTAATTAAAAGTCTTTAGTTTGTTTTTTCTCTTGGCTTTATTTCAGGGTTTTATTATGCTTCCATTCCCATATCTATTCCATTTTTGAGTTTTATTGATTTGTGAGCATAATTTTTTTGTTTCTTTTTCTTATTTCAGGTACCTAACAGAGCGAAAAATACTTAATGGAATATCATTTGTTATATCAGCGGGAAGTAGTGTTGTTAGTGTTGGTATAAGTGGCAGCGGTAAGGTTTCGATGATTTTAATGTATAGTCTAGCTAAGTATTATATAAAGAAACTTCCTTGAAATGTGTGATTCTTTCTTTCTTTTGTTTCCTTTGTAACATACTTGACATATGAGTGAATAACAAATTAGATGCTGGAGGGAACTCTACAATAGGTGTCTCCTCATGCAGTCTGTCTACAGAGGATATTCTTCTTCATTTGTTAGCTTTAAAACATTCTAAAATAGAAGACATAGTTCACATTGATTTTAAATGATTGATACATAGGACACGATGGCGAAATAATGTCTTCATTTGGAGAAAACTTTTGAGATCCTACCTAGTTTTTTCTTTCCTTGAAAATTTATGATCCAAGCACTTTTTTAATGCCACGTCTCATTTAACTACTGCCTATACATGCTCCCAAATGTCTACCCATCGCCTAGTGGTTTATTGTTTGATAAGGCTTCATTTTAATGTTCTCCCTCACGGTACTGACATTCTAGTATCGAATGTGATCCTCTTGTACTTTATGTCTATGAATATCCGAGATCCCTCTACTCTTTGTTCTCTGACTGTTTCACTTATAGCATGTCTTTCTTTTATGGTCTATTAAGTTAATATCTTCAATGGCAGTTCTATAAGGTTATTGGGATTTATGCTTTCTATAGGGTCTTGTGTGAACATTATTTTGTGACGGATCATTGTTTCTCATCATGGAGCATTGTTTTCATTTTTCAAGTTATTATGTATATTTTCTTTGTTTTTATTATGCAAAAACCAGAAACTGACTGAAGACATATGGTACCCTAACATATGTAATGAGGTTGAACGACCAACCAACCCTTCATTTCCGGTTACTTAGAGAACCTAACTTGAAATCTCTCAAGCATGAATCTTCTTTTTAGACCGGATCAATTGTACTTTTGTAATTTTTTCCTTTTGATGTTGAGCTTTTACGCTCTTTGATGTAACATCATCTCTTTACTTAATGCAAATATCACCATTTGAGGAAAAAAATCGTAATTCAAGTTGAATTATTTAATTTAATTAGGTAATTGCACAGTTTGGAAAGCTATGGGCATGGCAAATAGCCATCAAAGCTTTGTAACAATGGGCATATAACTAAATTTTTTCTGGAATCTGGGTGGATTCCAAGTTGTTTTGCCAGTAGGGTACGTTCTTTTTCTTTTTGTTTGTTTTTGTGGGTTTTGTCTAACTATCGACAAGGTTCGAAAAAGCTTCACGTTCTCTGGTGTCTTCACTTTACCATCCTATACTTTTATTCCTTATGTTTTATGTTCTTTTGCATTGCATGCATAACATGAGGAGGATGTTCATCCTGGGTTTTTTTTTTTTTTTTTTTTTTTTTATTTGGGGGGGGGGGGGGGGGGGGGGGACGACAAGCACACTTGTCTATTTTTAGAAAAAAATTTCACATCTTTTGCTTTATTTTCTATATTTAGGAAGTTTTTAAAATTTCTTTCCAGAAATTTTGCTGTCATCTTTGGCTTTTTAGATTTTTTTTTTAAGAGAAATTTTTTTAGATAATTTTCAATAAACAAACGATAGCTTGAATTTTAGAATTCTCAAAATTTAGACAAAAGAGAGTTTTTGTTCACGGAAATCTTTTTGAAAAAGTGCTAAATTTTGATCCTTTCACATTACATAGTTCTTATACATTTTCAAAACCTTTAAATGTGAAATTATGATTTCTGTTCTTTCAACGACTTGATTGAATATATGAAGGAAAACCAAACCTTAGTTTTATAGTTTCTTGGTTCATCTGGGTGGATTTTTCTATAAATTAGTGAATTAAGTCAGGTACGTGAAAAGGGCTGCCTATTGTTAGGGACCATTGAAATGGAAAAAAATATCAAGAGAAAAAAAAAAGAAGGAAGAGAGAAGCTTGTCGCTGAAATTTCATGGACTTTTAAAAAATGATAGTTCGAAAGCCATCATGGTTGCCTTGATTCGGGTATATGAAAAGGGCTGCCTACTGTTGGGACCATTGAAAAGGAAAAAAAAATCACGGCCTTTTGAAAAACAATAGTGCGAAAGCCATCAGGGTTGCCTTAATTTGGGTACACCCTTAATTCGGGTACATGAAAAAGGTTGTCTATTGTTGGGGACCGTTGAAAAGGAAAAAACATAACGGCCTTTTAAAAAACAATAGTGCGAAAGCCATCATGGTTGCCTTAATTCGGGTACATGAAAATGGCTGCCTATTGCTGGGGACCGTTGAAAAGGAAAAAAAATCATGGCCTTTTGAAAAACAATAGTGCGAAAGCCATTATGGTTGCCTTAATTGGGGTACACCCTTAATTCGAGTACATGAAAATGGCTGCCTATTGTTGGGGACTGTTGAAAAGGAAAAAACATCATGGCCTTTTGAAAAATAATAGTGCGAAAGCCATCATGGTTGTCTTGATCCGGGTACATGAAAATGGCTGCCTATTGTTGGGGACCGTTGAAAAGGAAAAAAAAATCCCGGTCTTTTGAAAAATAATAGTGCGAAAGCCATCATGGTTGCCTTAATTCGGGTTCACCCTTAATTCGGGTACATGAAAAGGCCTGTCTATTGTTGGGGACCGTTGAAAAGGAAAACAAATCACAGCCTTTTGAAAAACAATAGTGCGAAAGCCATCATAGTTGCCTTGATTCGGGTACATGAAAAGGGCTGCCTGTTGTTGGGGTCCGTTGAAAAAGAAAAAAAAATCCAGGCCTTCTGAAAAACAATAGTGCGAAAGCCATCATGGTTGCCTTAATTAGGGTACACCCTTAATTCGGGTACATGAAAAGGGCTGCCTATTGTTGGGGACCGTTGAAAAGAAAAAATCATCACGGCCTTTTGAAAAACAATAGTGTGAAAGCCATCATGGTTGCCTTAATTAAAGTACATGAAAAGGGCTGCCTATTGTTGGGGACCGTTGAAAAAGAAAAAACTCCCGGCCTTTTGAAAAGCAATAGTGTGAAAGCCATCATGGTTGCCTTAATTTGGATACACCCTTGATTCGGGTACATGAAATGGTGCCTATTGTTGGGGACCGTTGAAAAGGAAAAAACATCACGGCCTTATGAAAAATAATAGTGCAAAAGCCATCATGGTTGCCTTGATCCGGGTACATGAAAATGGCTGCCTATTATTGAGGACCGTTGAAAAGGAAAAAAAGAATCCCGGCCTTTTGAAAAACAATAGTGCGAAAGCCATCATGGTTGCCTTAATTCGGGTACATGAAAAGGGCTGTCTATTGTTGGGAACCGTTGAAAAGGAAAAAAGAATCACGGCCTTTTGAAAAACAATAGTGCGAAAGCCATCATAATTGCCTTAATTCGGGTACATGAAAAGGGATGCCTGTTGTTGGGGTCCGGTGGAAAAGAAAAAAAAATCACAACCTTCTAAAAAATAATAGTGCGAAAGCCATCATAGTTGCCTTAATTGGGGGACATCCTTAATTTGGGTACATGAAAAGGGCTGCCTATTGTTGAGAACCGTTGAAAATAATAGTGCGAAAGCCATCATAGTTGCCTTAATTGGGGGACATCCTTAATTTGGGTACATGAAAAGGGCTGCCTATTGTTGAGAACCGTTGAAAAGAAAAAAACATCATGGCCTTTTGAAAAACAATAGTGCGAAAGCCATCATGGTTGCCTTAATTAAAGTACATGAAAAGGGCTGCCTATTGTAGGGGACCGTTGAAAAAGAAAAAAATCCCGGTCTTTTGAAAAACAATAGTGCGAAAGCCATCATGGTTTCCTTAATTGGGGTATACCCTTAATTCGGGTACATGAAAAGGGCTGCCTATTGTTGGGGACCGTTGAAAAGAAAAAAAAAAACATCATGGCCTTTTGATAAACAATAGTGCGAAAGCCATCATGGTTGCCTTGATTCGGGTACATGAAAAGGGTTGTCTATTGTTGGGGACCGTTGAGGAGGAAAAAAAATCAAGAGAAAAGAAGAAAGAGAGAAGCTTGTAGCTAAAATCTCACGGCCTTTTAAAAAACAATAGTGCGAAAGCCATCATGGTTGCCTTGAGAGGAAATCTTCTTTTTTTTTTTCTGCTAAGTCTAGGTGGACCGGATTATTTGATTAAGTTGTTTTCACGGGGGTTCTAACGGAGCATTTTACACTTAATTTTTTGATATATACGTACTTTGTCGTTGTGCACGATCATATTTAGCATGATTTTGAAAATTTCTTTCCAAAGATGAGATTGGTGAACCATATTTCGAATTTGTCTTTACTTTGGCTATTTTGAGAATCGAGAGTATCCAATGTTTATAAAAAAAAAATTTGGATAGTTTCTTTTGATTTCTTTAGTTTTTTGAGTTTTGTGGGTATATTCACTGCAAAACCTCACGAAGCACAATTCATCCAGTAGGGGAACCTAGGGGTATAAGGGCTTATTGCAAACGCTAAATTCAATTGAGTGTGTTAACGAAAGTGGCTTTTGTTTTCTGCATTAATTTTCTTTTGTATTTTTAGGTTAGATTAGGTTAGGTTAGTTAACTTCACCTTTTCACTCTTTTGCTAGGGACTAGTAAAATGTTGGTCTTAGGGCGTGGTGAGTCCATGAAATTGCATCATATTGTCATTATTTCATGTAGATGTATGGACTTACTTAAGATAACTTGATTTCATTGAATTTTATTCGAGCATTCAATTTTGGAATTCAAGTCATAATTAGTCAAAATTCATTAAATTGCATGATTTTCATGAAATTATTCATTTGCATTATCCTATTATCGCATTAATTTTCTCAAAATTCACAATTATACTCATGTAGATTTTTTGCATCATTGCATTCTACGCAAAAAATCAATGAACGCAGTGTGTTGTTCAATTGCCATTGTTTTCTTACTTTATTTTAGTAATTGATGGGCCATGATGGATGGATATGGTGGTACTGATTGTAGCCATATACGTACTTCAGAAACTAGTAACCAAACTAAGTTTTCTTATCCCCTTTGTACACAGATGATGGCCATTTCTTTGAATTTAATGCTGATTGAGAAAGGGTCCCATAGCGACTTGAGTATTTTTACATTAGATTTCTTATTTCTTGAATTTTAGATGATTAGGTGTTTGCTTAAGTAATTTATAATGCTGATATAACTCTAAAAATGAAATCCGGAAGAGAGAAAATAGGCGTTCTTAGATTGCAGTTTAATTATGGTTTGTTTTTTAGAGAGGATTCTACTAACGTTGTTTTGGTGAGAACCTTATCTCATAACAAAGATGGATTCACTAGAGAGAACATGGAAAGAATTATTGGCATGACTTTGTATTTACCACAAATAACAAACGTCAATGTTTTATTTCCATATATTTACCACAAATAACAAACGTCAATGTTTTATTTCCATAGGACTCTTTTTTGTTTTCTTCAATCCACTTGTATGTTGGCAATCTATGTTGGAATATCATTGTGCATTTATCAATTATTATAGAATTGGTATAGTTGGCCTAAGCTATGTATTATGTGTTTTTGAGTTCGAGGCTGAGGATCCTGACACTTATATGGATTATTGAGCACGAGAGAGTATTATGCCACGAGCCATTCGAGCCACACCTGTTCATGCTTCGACAAACTAGTATCTAGAGAATGTTTTGCCTATATTGTTGAGGTCAGTATGGCTTGGATATTCTACTTAAAATATATAGAAATATTAATACAGAAATCATATCACTTATTTGGAAATGCTTGTAAGTAGACATAATCTATTTTCCTACTACAACCATTGCCTTATATGTTACAAGTGAATTGCACAACCAAAAAAGAATTGCACACAACACTTTGCCATACGCAGCTGCTATTTGCTGCAGTGTTGCTGCTATTTTCTGCAGCTGCAGTTGGTGGATGCACAGTTGTCAAATTGTGGGGCCCACACTATAAATCAAGCAGCCAATGCCAATAAGGTGAGGCCCACATACTGATGAGTTAATAAAAAAAAACCCAAACCCGTGGCACAGGAAAAAAAATTTGCCAAAATCCTACATTCAGTGGGACCCATATAGCAATTGAGATTTTCAGGTGGGCCCCACAGGAGGATAAAAAAATCTCAGAGATTTTTCTTAGGCAAAAATAAGTGGGGCCCACCAGTGAAATCCAAACAGTCCATTCAGTAGGGATTAGTTGGATCTCTTAGGTGGGCCCACTGTTCTATGGAGAAAAGGGTAAAAGCTGGATATAGATCCATCAATTACCCAGCTATTGGGCCCCACTTGTCATGAGAAAGAGAAAAAAAAAAGAGAGACAGATGGAAGAAAGAGTCGACATGTGGAGGGTTGGGAGAAAAAAAATATAAAATAAAATGCGTACCTGGACTGGGCAAATGGAAGAAGAGAATTCAACTACTACTCTTCTTTTTTCTGGCTGCAGCAAGCAAATAAAAGGAGCCTGGACTTCTACAGTTCAGCTGATGCTCTTTTCTTCTCTCATTGGAGTGATGAAAGGGATTCAGCTTCCAACAAATGAAGACTGTGAACATAGTCAGTGGCGAGTCGAGGAGGGAGGAGTCTGGGTTGAAGTAGCTGAAGAAATCATGGAGCCCGAGGATAGATACAGCACAGATGCACCCCCCCCCCTTCCCCCCCCCCCCCCCCCCCCCTTTTTTTTTCCTTTCTTTCGAAATCTGCTGCAGCCCATTTTTTCCATTGGAAATAAAAATTAGGGCCCACTGCCTTCACTACTCTTCTTCTTCTCCTCCTCTTCTTGACGTCGCAGCAGAGGACGTCGCAGCAGCAGAGGAAGTGAGTGGCAGAAGCAGAGGACGTCGCAGCTTCTTCTTCCTCCTCTTTGTTTTTTCTCCTTTCCCCCTTTTTTCGTCTGATGATGCAACAGAAGTTAGGGTTTCTGCACTCTTTTATTTAAGTGAGAAAAATTGCATTTAGCCCCTTCATTTTCTTCTTTTTCATTTAAAGCCGCCTGCTGAAAAAATCAGGCGCACGCCTACTGCGCCTCGCGCCTGGACATTAGGCGCGCGCCTTGTGCGCATATCTATCGCCTATTCAAAGTCGCCTCGCCTACCCATACATGAGGTGCAGCAGTTGCTCCTCACTGCGCCTGGAGCCCAGGCGCGCCTTTTACAACAGTGGTAAGAAATACGGGTTTCATTCAAAAACGGCTCTGAACCCCATGAGGTTAGTTCTCAAGCCTGAATTTGCCAGAATCCCATCTTAAGTGAAAAGGGATTCCTAGAACTTCCTAGAGTGCTTCTTTCAACCATGGACTGTGTGAAATTCTGTTTGGGGCCAGAGTTTTCCTAGTACATCATTTCAAAATAAAATAAACTAGGAACTGCCCGAAGCACGTCTTTCAGACGAAGACAACCTTGGAGCCCATGTAATGTGTTCCTTGCCCTCAAATCGCCTCAAACCCTTTTTAAAGCAAAAAGTATCACTGGTAACCATGAAATGCGTATTTCGTTATGGAATCTTTGTAAACGCATTTTAAAGCAAAACGCTAGAACATAATACCTTGAAATGACCTTCGGCACGTGCTTTTATCCAATAACGGGCTATTGATTGCACAAGATTCTTTTGTTGGTCAGTAACGTGGTAGAATCCCATGATATTAGCTCTTAAGCCTTAATTTTCCCGAAACCCGTTTTAAAGTAAAAGACATCACAGGATTTTCCATAGCGCGTCTCCAAACTATGAATTGCGTGAAATGAGGTTTGCATATCCGCCTAGAATCACGAACGACTACCCGAAGCACGGGTCTCGGTCTTAAAGGACCTTGAAACCCCTGCAATGCGTTCCTAGCCCCAGAGTCTCTTGAAACACATTTTGAAGTAAAAGTGTCTCAGAATATCCTAAAATGTGTTTTTCGGCCTAGAATCGTATCAAACGCATCGCAAACCAATATAACAAATAGTAACACCCCGAAAGGCCCAAAAATCGTCCAACACGTGTTTTTATCCAAATATGGGCAATTGATTGCACGAGATACTGTTTTCAGAAGGAAATGGGACTGAATCCCACAAGATTAGTTCTTAATCCCTAATTTGCCCGAAACCCATTTTAAGGGGAAAAAACAATCATAGTATTTTCCAGAGCGCGTTATTGGACCGCGAGTTGCATAAAACGCAGTTTACTACTTATATTTTCCCAGAGCCGCCTAAAATCCCAGACAACCCGTTCTAAGTATGGGTTTCAATCTTAAAAAACTTAAATCCCACTCATTCGGTTCGTAAACCTAGAATCAGGTGAAACTCATTTTAAAGCAAACCATAGCTCGGAATATCATAAAATGTTTATTTCAGCCTAGAATCGTATGAAATCTATTTTGAACTAAAAGTGGAGACAACACTCCCCTTAAATGCCCCAGAATCACCCATGATGCATTTTTATCAAAATATACGCTATTGATGGTAAGAAATACGGGTTTCATTTAGAAACGACTTCGAACCACACGAGATTAGTTCTCAAGCCCGAATTTGCCTGAATCCTGTCTCAAAGCAAAAAGGATTCCCAAAACTTCCTAGAGCGCTTCTTTCAACCGTGGAATTAGTGAAACACGATTTGGAGCCAGTGTTTTCCTAGACCCACCTAGAACATGGTTTCAAAATAAAATTGATCAGGAACTGCCTGAAGCACGTGTTTGAGACCTAGACAACCCTGAAGCCCATGTAACGCGTTCCTTGCCCATGAATCGCCCCAAACCATTTTTAAAGCGAAAAGTATCACAGATTATCATGAAATGCGTATTTTGGCATTGAATCGTTGTGAACGCACTTCGAAGCAAAATGCTAGACCATAATTTCCTAAAATGACTTAAAGTCATCTGGCACGCGCTTTTATCCAAATATGGGCTATTGATTGCACAAGATTATTTTGCTGGTCCGAAACATGGTAGAATCCCACGAGATTAGCTCTTAAGCCCTAATTTTTCTGAAACCCGTTTTAAAGTAAAAGACGTCATAGGATTTTCCAGAGCGGGTCTCCAAACTATGAACTGCGTGAAATGAGGTTTGCAGCCTACAGTTCCACAAATCCGCCTAGAATCACGAACGAACCGCCCGAAGCACGGGTCTCGATCTTGAACGACCTTTAAACCCCTGCAATGCGTTCCTAACCACAGAATCGCTAGAAACACATTTTGAAGTAAAAGTGTCCCAAAATATCCTAAAATGTGCTTTTCAGCCTGGAATCGTATCAAACGCATCGCAAACCAATATACCAAATAGTAACACCCCGAAAGGCCCAAGAATCGTCCAACACGTGTTTTTATCCAAATATGGTGGATTGATTGCATGAGATACGGTTTTCAGAAGGAAACAGGGCTGAATCCCATGACATTAGTTCTTAAGCCCTAATTTGCCTAAAACCCATTTTAAAGTGCAAAAAAAAATCACAGTATTTTCCAGAGCGCGTCGTTCGACTACGAGTTGCGTGAAATGCGGTTTAAAGCCTACATTTTCCCAGACCCGCCTAAAATCCCAAATAGCCCGTTCGAAGTACGGGTTTCAATCTTTAAAAACCTTGAATCCCACGCATTTTGTTCCTAAACCTAGAATCACGTGAAACTCATTTTAAAGCAAAACGTAGCTTGAAATATCTTAAAATGCGTATTTCAGCCTAGAATCGTATGAAATGCATTTCGAACCAAAAGTGGAGACAACACCCCCCTCGAGTGCCCCAGAATCATCCATGACGCGATTTTATCAAAATATACGCTATTGATTGTAAGAAATACAGGTTTCATTCAAAAACGGCTCTGAACCCCATGAGATTAGTTCTCAAGCCCGAATTTGCTTGAATCTCGTCTTAAATGAAAAGGGATTCCTAGAACTTCCTAGAGTGCTTCTTTCAACCGTGGACTTCGTGAATGCGGTTTGGGGCCAAAGTTTTCTTAGTACATCATTTCAAAATAAAATAGATTAGGTATAGCCCAAAGCACGTGTTTCAAACCTAGACAACTCTGGAGCCCATGTAATGCGTTCCTTGCCCTTGAATCGCCCCAAACCCTTTTTAAATAGAAAAGTATCACTGATAGAAATGCGTATTTCGTAATGGAATCGTTGTAAATGCATTTCGAAGCAAAAGGCTAGACAATAATACCATGAAATGATCTAGAGTCATCCGGCACGCGCTTTTATCCAATTACGGGCTATTGATTGCACAAGATTCTTTTGCCAGTCCGAAACGTGTTAGAATCCCACGAGATTAGCTCTTAAGCCCAAATTTCCCCGAAACCCGTTTTAAAGTAAAAGACATCACAGGATTTTCCAGAGCGCGTCTCCAAACTATGAATTGCGTGAAATGAGGTTTGCAACCTATAGTTTCGCAGATCCGCCTAGGATCACGAACAAACTGTCCGAAGCACGGGTCTCGGTCTTAAACGACCTTGAAACCCCTGCAATGCGTTCATAACCCCAGAATCGCTTGAAACACGTTTTGAAGTAAAAGTGTCCTAGAATATCCTAAAATGTGTTTTTCGGCCTAGAATCGTATCAAATGCATCGCAAACTATGAGTTATTATCCTCTTATTTAATTCTATTATATGCATATATTCAATAGTTGGGAAGCATAAATCACGTGGGCTCATGACGTTGGAAGGAGAAATGGATTTGTTATTGTCATTAAGGTATCAAATGCGGGTGGGATTGGACAAAAACCCAGAGTTATACTTGCATGTGAAAGAAGTGGACACTATAGAGATTCGATGGCCAAGAAAGAGGGTCATACTAAAAAGAAGATCAAGTAGACAAGTTCAAAAAAATGTGGATGCCCATTTTCAATAAAGGGAAAGAAGTTGGGTACAAATGATGATTGGATGTTGGAAGGTATATGTGGTGTGCATAATCATCTGGCTGTAGAATATCTAGAGGGACACTCATTTGCAAGGAGATTGTCAGAGGACGAAACAAAGTAGCTAGTTCGACCAAAGGAGATTTTGGTTACATTGCAGCAAAGAAATAATTTAAATGTAAGCACAATGCATAATCATCCGGCTGTAGAATATCTAGAGGGACACTCATTTGCAGGGAGATTGTCAGAGGACGAAACAAAGTAGCTGGTTCGACCAAAGGAGATTTTGGTTACATTGAAGCAAAGAAATAATTTAAATGTAAGTACAATGAAGACAATCTACAATGCACGTTATAAGCATAAAATTGCCGAGTGGGGTGGGAGAAGTCAGATGCAACAACTCTTAGGAAAGTTAGCGGAGCATAATTACATTGAATGGCATAGGATGTGTGACAATAGTAAGAAGGTCACTGATTTGTTCTAGACACACCCTACTAGCTTAGACTTGTTGTGTGTTTTTCCGTATCTTTTGATAATGGATTGCACCTACAAGACCAATCGGTACCGCATGCCCCTATTGGAGATTGTCGGAGTGACGTCTATTGAAATGGCTTTTTCGGTTTGCCATGCATACCTTCAAGCAGAACGTGAATATAACTACACATGGGCATTGAGTGTATTGCGTAGTATCATTGGTGATAGTATTGTTCAGCCCATTATGTAACAGATCCACTATGTTCGTCCCTAAGAGGCTAAAGAGACTGGGTTTGTTCAGTCTATTAGGGCTTAACAAAGTGGGTTTGTTAAGCCCCGAGAGGCTGAACATACTAGGTCTGTTTAGTCGCTGTGGGGCTAAATAGAGTGGTTTTGTTGAGCCCCGAGAAGCTAAACAGACTAGATCCAAGTTTATTTTCATGAATTGAGTTTTAAGCCTTGGAAACTTCTGCCAAATGTCTAAGAAGTCTGACAAAGGAATATCAAGTTAAACAACAGTTCAAAAATCCCAAACTAATTTACAAGCATCACAAAGTTCAAAATAACAAACAAAATTTCCAAACGTCCAAGGAGGAGAAGGGAGAAGGGATGGAGGAGAAACTCCCAAGACAAATCTTAGAATAAAAAATGATCAATCTTAGAAACTCCCAAGAAAGATAAAGAAGAAGAAGAAGAAGTGGAGGAGAAGGGATATTACCGATTGGAAGGAAGAGGGCTCCAAACTTCCGTCAACAATGGCAGGAGAGGCTCCAAACGATTTGAGTGTAGAGAGAAAGGGGATAGGGCATTTTAAGTATGTTTTGAGTGTGTGAAAAGCAAAATTAGAATTTTAAATTTTTTATGCTGAATGTGGATAGAATTTGTGTAAAGGGTTGAAATCATTGTGTATTTAGAAGCCCTCCCTTTTTGCTGTGAAATTCTGATTGTACCATTGACTACAATTATGCACAGATACGCATATCCATGCATAATAGACGTGCACAGTTTTCATATGCCAAGCACAAAAATTATGCACGGGTACGCAGATCCGTGCACGTAACACGAACATATTTTTTGTTTTGGGGTTTTGTTTAAGAGGGAAGAGGAGAAAGACTAGGAGAAGAGGAAAAGGAAAAAGAAGAGGAGAGAGGGGAGGGAAGAGGAGAAGGGGCAGAGGAGAAAGAAGAGGTGGATAAAGGAGAAAGAAGAGGGAAGAGGAGAAGAGGAAAAGGAGAAAGAAGAGGGGAGAGGAGAAAGGGTCCTTTCGGAAAAAATTGTAGGTGGGCTCAGCAAAAAGGGAGGGCTTCTAAATGCACAACGATTTCAACCCTTTACACACAAATTCTATCCACACTCAGCATAAAAGATTTAAGATTCTGATTTTGCTTTCCACACACTCAAAACATACCTAAAATGCCCTATCCCCTTTCTCTCTACACCCAAATCGTTTGGAGCCTCTCTTGCCATTGTTGATGGATGTTCGGAGCCCTCCTCCTTCCAATCGGAAATATCCGTTCTCCTCCATTTCTTCTTCTTCCTCTCTATCTGTCTTGGGAGTTTCTAAGATTGATCATGTTTTTTCAATAAGATCTCTACACATGCAAGCCATAGCTACCAACATATATCATCATGTGGCCATCTTAGTTATAACAGGGGGTACCTGAAGTATAATTACTCCTATATAGGGATTATGCTGCAACTAGCCATAACATGTAAATACAGTCTACCTTTTTTTAATCGGTAAAAACAATCTACAGTAGGACTGACGCTAAGTGGTAGTGACTTAGGAATGACATACAGGTAAATCCGGATACACTTCTAGAGGAGACACACAGGTGAAACTGTCTCCTTTATATTAGGGTATAGACATACAGGTAAATTTGGATACACTTCTAATGAAAATAGACTCATTTTCTGAAAATAGGTTTAACTTAATGTAGCAGATACATATGACATGTTATTTTAATTTTAACAGACCATCTAAAATAAACAGGATACATAATACAAATAAATAAGACATGGGAATACATGAACTGGCCATGTGATTACAGATGCTGAATACGATAATGCATGACAATGGAAAATACAATAAAGGTAATTCCTAAAGTCTGGATTGCCCAAAAGCATTATTAATCAATAATGTGTAGCTTTAAAGTCTCCATCATTGGCGTTAATGAAGTAAATTTGATAAAAAGGACAATACGGTAACACATTGTTGATTTAGCATTTCTATACATGTTTAAGGCAATCTATAGGTGTATGTTAGCTCTAAACATCACCTACTACGGTTTCCCAAAGAATTAGGGCTGTTTGAGTATCATAGGGAACCTTTCCAAGCTAAAGAACTAGGTTTGGGAAAAAATGGAAAACAAGTGTTCTATGGCTAGCCTTATGGTTAGCCGTGGGATGGCCTACAGGTAGCTGTGAGGTCACAGTGGTACAAAATGTACTAAGGAGTAAGGTTCTGGAAAGGCTGGCCGTTGTGGTCCTCTGGTCAACTTATTCCAAAGTTATGGTTAGCTGTGAGGGTCTTATACCTAGTTGTAAGCTTCATAAGCTCTTAAACTGAACTTGATTCAATTTTGTTTCAGTTCTTGTTTAAACTTCTCTCTATCTCAATTCTGTTACACACTTCTGAAGCACAAATTGAACATTTAAACTCTCATTCAAGCCAACCAGGTAGTCTGTCATGAAATATGGTGAAATTCGTAGTAAATGACATGCATGGAATGTAAATTACACATGTTACTTGCCTTAGTTTTGGCTCTAACTATTATCTCTCAATTCCCACAAAATCCAAAGCTATGAACTTCTAAAACAAGAAAGAATGAAGAAGAGAACGCTGAGATAGTACGGAAGAAGATGAAGTAGATGGTACATACCTGATTGTTGGAGCCGAAACTAATAAGGAAGAGGAGCAGGAAAAAAACTAAAGCGAGCTAGAGAGGCTGGAACAAGTGAGAGCAATAGAGAGGAAAGGAGAAAAATGAAGAAAAACGGAGAATTCTTTAGAGTTTTTTAATTGACTGTAATTTTTTGGAAAATTGCAAAACAAACCCTAATGATAGAAATGCAACATTTTTTATCAAATGGTCCAATGAATTACCAAATTGGAGGAACAAAAGTTGCTCGGAATAGCATCTTCTAACCAACGACCCAAAGAACAAGAAAATCTAGTATTTACGAATAACCTCTAACCTCAACTCAAATTACAGATAAGTCCTTTTTAAGTTAAAAATCCCATCAAATCTCACTTATTGATAATCCAACACACAAAACTATTTAATTAGCTAGTAATCAGGATTATATAGATAATAAACACAATTAAAATTAAGAATCTCACATCCTCCCTACCTAAAGAGATTTGGTCCTCCAAATGTAAACATACCCCAGGAAGCAGATATGGATACAACTTCTAGACTTGATCTTGTAACTCCTAAGTGATGCAGATAGACCTCAGGCCACATGTGTAGGCCCCAAATAGATTTAGGGAGTTTTCTATTTATTTAATTGTTATTAGTTACTAGTTTATTTGATGAGTAGTATTTAGGATCAACTTTCTAATTTTATTGTAATTAGGATAAGATTCTAGTTTAATTAGTTTCCTAGTTTGACTCAGGCCCATGTGGCCCGAGGTCTATCTGCACCATCAAGTAGCTTTTTCTGGTCCATGGTTCTCCCAAAGACTTTTACCCACTGAATAGTCTTGGTGCGCTAAACTTGCTCCTTCGTATCAATGATGCGCACCGGCTTCTCCACATAAGTGGCCTCTTCCCGGATTTGTAGAGGCTCATGCTAAATCAGAATCACATGTGAAGGATCGACACGATGGCACATACTGGAAAACATCACGAATCCCAGTCAACTCCCGTGGCAACTCCAATCTGTAAGCCACGTCACCAACCTTGGACTTGATTTTGAATGGGCCAATGTACCAAAATTTACCTTTTTTTTCCCAAATCTCATAGTGCCTCTCACCAGTGAAACCTTCAGGAATATCGTATCTCCAACCTGAAATTTCAGATCTCTCCTGCAATTATCTACATAGCTCTTCTGCACCTCCAATCTGTCTTGGACCTGTTTAGCCTTCTCACTGGTTTCACTTACCAATAAGAGCCCATACCCATGAAATGGCCCTCATATCCAAGCCCCAACCGTCTCTAAAATAGCAAACAAGGCACACCAAGCTAGCCCACACCTGTTAATGAATTAACAACAAATAAGGGAGGCCACCACACAATAAGGGAAGAGATGATCTATCATCTCCCTTCCTTTCTGCATATCACTTACATCCAAAATGTTGTTCAACTTCATGTCTCTCCTTTTAGATTATTTCCTATGGTAGCCTTCCATAACCACTAGCCGATAAAATGCTTCAGCATGGGGAGGAACTAACCCTAACCACACCAATGTACAAAAAGCTCCTGGTTGAGGTTGTAAGACCTTGACCCGAGTGACCTCAATTAGTACTAATTAAGTTGTGTGTTAGATTTAAACGTGACTAGTGGTTTTGGTTGAGTTGGGAGTAGAATAGCTCTTGATATAGCTTTGGGGAATTTTGAGTGCCTTTGTGATTAGTGGAACCCTTTGGGGGTTCATTTTCATGACTTTGCGTGTTCTTGGGGAATTACTTAAGATTCAAATAAATTGTATTTCAATCTCGTTTTACTCATCTCGCTAATCTCTTCAACTTTCATGTTGATTCTATTCCCAATCGAGACCCCAAAACCCAACTTTTCCAATACCAGGGGCAAAACAGTCTTTTACACCAAATCTGGACACGAAAATTCAATAGTCCCGAAACCCTCGAAAAAGATAATTTTTGGAAACTAGATATTTCGACAATCGTTTTTCCCTTCTTCGTCAAACTCATCCGAGGTCCCGAAAATCATGCTTTTAGCCCCACAAGGATTACAAGTGGTGGGACTCACCTCCTCTGTATATAAGGAGAACCCATCTCTTCTTCCTTTTTCCAGCTCAAAAGACAACAAAATCTAGGGTTTTCCTCCCTTCTCTTCTTCCTCTAGCTTTTCCATCTCGATCACTACCAACCTTGCACCTATAGCAAAAAATGGAAGTTGTCATCCTCTTCATCTCTTTGAGAGCTCTTCATTGATAGCTTTTGTGGAGGAAACCACCTATTTCAAGATCTTCATTGAGCCATTCTTGTCCGTTTGAAGACTCTATAAGTAAGCTTCTCCTTCAACTTCTTAATCATGTGTTCTTCTAGTCTTTAGGATGCCCCATTTTCATTTTTTTTACAAGTTCTCTTTCTCTTGTTCATTGTTTAACCCATTTAGGGTTTGTTCTTTTGGGGGGTTTTTGATGGTGCTTGTAGGTTAACTTGAGAGGGCTTGATTAAGGCTTGATTTGGCTAAGCTTGGACCTAAGGCAAGTGGATAAATGGATAGTTTGAGCATTAAATGGGTTTTATGAGAAATGTGGTTGATTTATCATTTCTATTCATGTTTATTGACTTACATTGATTTTTGAAATAAATGCTCATGAATGCATCTTGTTAGTTTGTTTAGCTCTTGAAAATGTTGACTTATATGGCCTTTGTTTCACTCTTGTTTAAGGCATAAAATGAATACTTGAGGATGTTGGATTTCTCTCTCTCATGGTTAAATGAGGTGAAGAAGAAGGTGTTTGGATTTAAATGTTTATTGAAGTTTTGATGGGGGTTTGTGTGGCTTTTGATAGTAATTTGATGGTTGTTATTGGGAGGCAATGAGGCCTTTTGTTATAGGAAAAATGAATTGGAGGAGAAGGAGAAGAAGGCAAGGATGGCCATTTTCGAGTAACAAAAATGACTGCCGATGTCCGCTCGAGCGCACAGTCATTCTAACTACAGCTCGGGCAGAAGAATGACTACCCGCTCGAGCGCGTAGGTTGTTCGCTCCAACGGACGCTCAGCCGCTCGAGCGCGTAGACGTTCTATCTGCCAATCTTCTTGCGCAGCCCAGGTCCACTCGAGCACACCTTGGTCTGCTCGAGCGCACCCCCTCTCGTGTATGGACCACTTTTAGAGTTCAGAAAGAGATTTTGAGGAGGGAGAAGGAACTGTTTAAAACCTTACCTTCATGAAGAGGTTTCTAATGGAATCCATTTGTATCGAGAGAGTTATGAGCCAATGTACAAAGCCCATTTGAGAGAGAATCCACATTACGAATATTCATCGAAAGTTTTGAAAATCCTAAGGAGTATAAGGAGCCCGGAATGTCTCCAAACTCAAGGAATACCAAGTCTATATTGAAATCGACATATGGGACCCCTATTCACCTTGAACTAGTCTTGAACCCCGATACTTGTCCCGCAATTTCGAAAGTTTAATTGTGTTTTCATGGTTCCCGAATTTTGATATGCATTCCCGAATATTCATGATTTATGATTTATCATTCCCGAAAACACTGAAGTTGTATTTATAGCATTTTGCTAGTCCCGATATGCATTGCCCAATATGAAATGAAATAGTACTTGTGCCTTGAGCACCCCCGTCCCGCCCGTTTATATACTTGCACTTGATGTGATTTTATATATGTCCCGATTTCTGTTATTTGACCTATGAGTCGGCACCACTAAGCTTGGACAACCTTGTCAGTTTGATCCACCAACTTGGAGGTCCCCCTCCTATCCCGCCAGCTACAGTTTAGATCCCGATAGCCGGTTTATTACTGAGGTCCCGTCCCGTTACCCAGCTTGCTACCGTGGTTCCCGATGCTTGGTTCGCTACCGTGGTCCCGTCTCGTATAATTATATATATGTATATATCGTTAAATCTCCTAACTTCATGTGACAGAGATCAACATCCTGATGTGCTCTTATCACTTCGGTGATAGAGGATTTAACTTTGTGTGGTTGCCATCTTATTTGTTTCCCGATTCCTTGGATACATGTACATGTTTTATACTGCATATATGTTTTTCAGTAAATGATTCATTGCTTTTATGAAAGTTATTGTTTAAAAAGGTTTAAATGTTTTACAAGGTAAATTTAATTATTATTATATTGTTATATCTTTTCACCTACCTACCAAACCGTTGTGTCTGATCCATTTCTTTGGTACTCAGGTCCAGACGTTGTTTATCCCAAGGCAAAGCTTGAGGAGGCGGTCGGTGAACCGCAGCGATTAGTTGAGTGGCATGCCGACGATGTCATTTAGACATTCGGTTGTTTTGAGATACTATATATTTTGGGCGCTGTAATTATTCATTCTTTTGGGAATTATATTTTGGGTCGTATTGGCCTTTATTGGCCTCTATTTTTGGGAATGTTGATTTAATGATCTTTTGTATAAACTTTAACATTATTTTGGAAAATACAGTAATGATCATTGCTCACTCTGACATCAAGTTATTCTTATGTGCCATTACTTTGTTATCTTGAAATGATTTATAAGTTTGATTTGCTACATGCTTCCGCACTCAAACAAAAATACTATTTTGATGTGATATCCTTACCGCAGATACCTGTGGGAAATCACGTGCACGGGTAGTATCTCATTATTTAATGACCCGTGTACGTAGTGGCAAAAAAAAAAATACATATTCTGTGGCACCAACCATGTTATTAGTATTAGTCAAATAAATATATGTTTGATGACATTATGGCATCTCATAAGTCCCGATCCCGTATTAGGCCCGTGGGCCCGGTCCGGGGTCGCAACAAAGGTGGCCCCTCTAGAGCTAAATAAAAAGGATCCCCAAGAACCTAAAGTGGAGGGTTTCCATTTAAGCGTATCCTTGATCTTGATCTTCGTTGTGGTGTTAGTTTTAAAAATAGTTGGTCAATGTGTTTATCTTTTTCATATAGGTCATTATTAAGGGAACTTATGATGAGAGGGTTTACTTTCATGTAGGTACATGTTTCTAACTTTCATAAATGATTGAGATATTTTTTGAGTAATAAAACTTTCCACTTTTATTATTTTTATTTTTTTATACTCAAAGCTTACAACCCAAAGATTGCCAACCATGCATCTGCTAAACATCCAAGAAAGTGCAAAGCCTGTGAAGCATGCCCAAAGAAGATTCCACCCCAATTTCATGGACCAAATTGAAAAAAGGGGTCCAAGAGATCATATCCAAAACTTCAGAAGCAGATTTAATAGTAGAAAAATGAATAAAGATCTTTTTTTTTTTCATATTTATTTCCCTTTGCTCTCCTTACATAAGGGGAAAGTTAGAATGATCCACAAGATTCATTTAGTGTTATCCACAAAGAACTCCTTTAGGGCCCGTTTGGCAATTTACTAGATTAGTAAAAGTAATGTAAAGCCTCCATTTTTCAGACAAAAGGTCACATCAAAAGTATAGATCTAAAAAAGTGCGACTTATTTGAGGATTTGGCTCGCTTTTCCCGCAAAGGTCTGGAGAAAGCAGCAATCAATAGGATTTCCCTAATCCTCCCTTCCCGAAAGGAAGAACGTGAAATTCTTTTTCCTTTCCACAGGGACCAGGAGATTGGATCTAGCCATAAGAAGAATCCTTCTGCCTTTGCACTCGAGGGCCAATCTCCGCCCAGCCCGAGGAAACTTTTGCATGCCTCCGTTACCTTTTGGGAGGCCTACGCCCCATAGAAACTGTCTACCTGAGACTGTCCCTTGGCCCGTAGGTCCTGACACAAGGTTAGAATTCTAGCTCTTCTAGAGTGGTATCTCACTGATGGCTCGGGCCCCCCCGAAAAGCCCGAGCCTGGGTGATCTATCCATGACCAAGATGAAGCTTGGGTGAAACTAAGTGGAGGTCCGAACCGACTGATGTTGAAGAATCAGCGGATGAGTTGTGGTTAGGGGTGAAATGCCACTCGAACCCAGAGCTAGCTAGTTCTCCCCGAAATGCGTTGAGGCGCAGCAGTTGACTGGACATCTAAGGGTGGCTTTAGAAGCGTGTGTACAAGCTCGTAATGAGGGACGTGATCTTGCTCGTGAAGGTAATGAAATTATCCGTGAAGCTAGCAAATGGAGCCCTGAGCTAGCTGCCGCTTGTGAGGTATGGAAGGAGATCAAATTCGAATTCGCTGCAATGGATACCTTGTAATCCAGTAATTCCCGTTCGTTCCCCTAATTGTAATTAAACTCGGCCCAATCATTTACTAAAAGGATTGAGCCGAATTAAAGAATGAGGATCCTATGTATATGGATAGATATAGATCTTGTATCTATCAATATGTGCCTACTTTACCTAGATATACAAGATCTAAATACAAGATAAGATCTAAGACTAAACAACTCAATGCTTCTATTGTTGGATCCATAATTAATCCTATGGATCCTTAGGATTGGTGGATCCTTTTCTATCCCGTGGTTTCGGACCATAGATCGAGCCAAGGGTACCTAGTTATTAACGAAGATATTTATTAAGATAAAAAATACGAGATTTTCAATTATTCTACTATATACATACGATACAGTGATTTCTATCCATATTTATATCAATATAGTAAGGAAAAAGAATGATACCCAAAATTCAAGTACTTTATTCTGCTGATATGTATCGTAAGATCTGCCAATAACTCGATCCAATAAACCTAGTTTTTTTTTTAGTTTCTTCGGAGTCATTAACTAAAACTAATTATGGAACTAAAACAAATTCTGGAATTGATTGGCTTCTAGTCCAGGATTTTGGTTCCTTCGTATCTTCAGAGACGATTGAATCAAGTGGATAAATAAGAAATTTCAAATTTTCTATTACATATCCATTGTAATCATTATTTGGGTGTTTCTGCTTGAGCCGTACGAGATGAAATTCTCATATACGGTTCTCAGAGGGGGTGTCAACATAGCTGGGACAAGGCTTTGATGATGATGAACTGATGATATAGTCTATTCGCCTACCTTAACATTATGGAAGATAGCATGTTTAACTATGAGCATACATAGTACCGTAAGTCCGTAATTGAGCATTATAATTATGAATTCAGAATTTATCAATGAATAATGTTGCCAACCATGTAAACTCCATTGTTCATGTTAGGATTTAGGGAGCTAAACCTACTCATCACATATGATATCAAGAATTAAGAAAAAAAACAACTCAAATAGTTTTTAGATATAATAACCATGAGCAATCAGGCCCTTATTTGTAATTTATGGATAATTTGAACTCAAGTGAACAGTCCATAAAAATTTCAGGAGTAATTTCAAAAGATAATGCGTGATTAATTGTAGTTTTAGAAAATTGTAAGGTCCAAAAGTGGCTACGGAAGATTTAGATAAAATATAAAGAACAAGTAGGTCTAATGTGCAATTTCAGAAAATCTGAAACTTCAAGGGAAGTTTCAAGTTGGCAGAACCCTCCTCACACAAAAGGATCTTGAGCCTATTAGATGGTGAACCTAACTGGGGTTAATCCACTAAAGAAGCAGGGTTTAAGGATTGCTTAGGATTGGTCTGTCAGATCATCGGATCTGATTATTCATTAGGTGGGACATTTGGGCCCCACCCCATTCTCGAAAAACAGCACTTGGACGACCTGATTATGCAAATGTATGATTTCTGTCTGGATTTTCCCAATTTCAGGGTTGATTTGAGTTGCGCACACAGCTAACAATCCTACTAGTGGTGAGAGGTGATCTACCATGATTTCTAGGGCTAGAATTGTGATTTCAGACTTCCTACCCACAACTACTTGCCGACGGTACTATTCTGGTACTGTTGCAGTCATTCAATTGTGGGAAGAAATTCCATCAAATTAAGTGTCACAACATTTGATCAAACAAAAATTGGAAACCCAGCCATGAAAAGATCATCACAGCCACATCAATCAAGAGGAAGGTTCATGCAGACAAGAAAAACTAAAGATCTACTCACCTTTGATAGAAAATAGTGGCCTCGGCTAAAAGACATAAATCAGATCTTCTGGTTGCGGGTCTTGTTCCTCTTCTTCAATTTCTTCTTAGTTCTCTCCTCTTGGCTAGTGTTTCTAAGAGATGGGGTTTAAGAGAAAGATGGAAGGAAGGTGTCGACTGACGTATATATGGTTATATCAAGGTGAGTTCCACAACTTATATAGACTTGAGAATTAGATTTTGAGTCAGAATAGAAGTGGATGAAGCCTTCCACAAGTCTCTTAGAACAAAGGGAAGGTTGTGCAAAAAGAGGAACCCCTTTTTGGCACCCCTTTTTGGCATGAGCGCAGTTTCCTTATTAGGTGTTCTTTGTCAAGTACTTTATTACTTAAAGAGATAGGTCCGTGAAGCAGTGCAGGGAGAATGAGGGTAACCCCCGGGTTATTCCTCAAGCCAGAATGCTTATGGTAGGTTGTCTAGGTCTCACACCAAAAACAGAGCGAATCACACGTTTGGGAAAGCTCAAAGGGATATACATCCTACTAATTCTAAAACTCTATTAAAATAGGAAACTGCCAATTCAATTTCTTTACTTATGGGCTTGGACTTTGGGCCTTCTGGAATAAACCTTCAAAAGGGGCCCATTGGTCTGGCCTGCATCAGCTCTCCCCGGCTTGGAAAAAATCGACTCCGGCGAGTTATCAGCTTGGTACCTCTCATACAAATCCAGGTTGAGGCGCTGAAAATCCGTGGCGGTGATCCATGTAGCTTCAAGAAATGGTTTTCCTTTCCACTTGACCAAAAACTTATGATACCTGACAGTCTTTGTTGACACTAGCTGGTCATCATAGACATCACGAACCTGCACATCTGGGATAGAGCTTTTTGTAAGTGCCTATGGGAAACCGTTCTGGCTTGATTCACACCATGACCAAGTCTCATTCAATAAATTCAACATGGCGCCTATGAGTGTCCGCGTGCTGTTTGTAAGTGTCATTGCTTTTAGAAATCTACTGACGGACCTCATAATGAACGTGCTTCATGTGTTAGGCAAATTGTTCAACTTCTTGGGTAGGCCTGGCTTCAGTTGGTAAAGGACTTAGGTCAATCGGAAGACGTAGCTGAATGCCGGTGACAACTTCAAATGGTGGTCTTCCAGTTGATCTGTTGACGGAGTTATTATAGGCAAACTCCGCCATGGGTAAAATAAGATCCCATGAGGCAATGTGTTCTCCGATGACACATCGAAGAAGATTACCCAAACTGCGATTGACGACCTCAGTCTGGCCATCAGTCTAAGGATGGTAGGCACTGGAGTATTGTAGCTTTGTCTTCATCATATGCCATAAAGTTTTCCAGAAGAAGCTCATGAACTTAGTATCTCTGTCGGACACTATAGTCTTTGGTCGGCCATGAAGATGAACAATCTCTTTGAAGAAAAGTGTGACAACTTTTCTTCCATCTGCTGTGGTCGTACAAGGAATAAAGTGTGCCATTTTGGAGAACATGTCCACCACAACAAAAATAGAATCTACCCTTCTTGTAGTCTTTAGTAATCCCAAGACAAAATCCATGCCCAGATCTTGCCAAGGCTCATGTGGAATAGGAAGGGGCTGATTTAATCTCGTATTCTTCTTTTGTCCCTTGGAGAGCTGGCATACCCTGCATAATTCACAAATTTGGGCAACATCGGTCTTCAAGCGAGGCTAAAAGAAGCAGTCTTCCACAAGTGCCAAAGTCTTCTCTCGCCCTATATGTCCACTACATCTACCTCCATGCAACTCCCAGAGGACAAACTCACGGATGGAAGTAGCTGGCAAACACAACTGATTTCCACAAAACAAATAACCATCAATGATAGAAAACTTGGGATGTTTAGAGAACTCACCATTAAGAAAAATTTTATAAATGCAGCCAAAGTCATGATCATCAGGATATTCTCTGCGAATTTCTTCGAAGCCTGGGACGGTGACAGAAATCATCGTGAGCAGGTGAGATCGACAGCTTAAAGCATCTGCAACCTTATTTTCCGCTCCTGATTTATGACGCAATACAAATGTGAATTCTTGCAGATAAGTGCTCCATTTGACATGGTTAACGCTCATTTTTTTCTGTGAGTTCAGATGATGTAAAGCTTCATGATCGGAGTATAACACAAATTCTTTCCCGATCAAATAGTGACCCCAATGACGAAGAGCTTGGACAACTGCATAATATTCCAAGTCATATGGCGAATACTCCTCGCGAGAGTCATTCAATTTCTCGTTAAAGTAAGCAACTGGGTTGCCATCTTGACTTAAGAGTCCGCCAGCACCAACTTGCAAAGCATCACAATTGACTTCAAAGACCTTGTCAAAATATGGAAGTTTCAAAACTGGTGCCTCTGTCATTTTCTGCTTGATTTGTTCAAAAGCATGAGTGGCTGCCTTAGTTCAAGTGAAGTCACCTTTCTTTATGCAATCAATTATAGGAGTCATAATGGCACTGAAATTGCAAATGAATCTCTTATAAAAAGTGGCCAATCCATGAAAACTTTGTACTTCATTGATAGTTTTGGGAAGGGGCCAATCAATGATTGCATTGATTTTCTTTGGATCAGCTTCTACTCCTTGGCGGAGACAAAAAAAAGCCCAAGAATATAACTTTGGGCATTAAGAATGTACACTTCTTCAAATTAATGTAAAACTTATCATTGCAAAGTGCACGCATCACATACCTAAGGTGATCAAGATGTGCATCCTTGGTCTTGTTGAAGATCAAGATGTCGTCGAAATACACAACGACGAATTTACCGAGGAAGGGCCGTAGAAGCTATATCATAACTCTTACGAAGTGATGGGAACATTGGATAAACCGAACGGCATGACTAACCATTCGTATAATCCATCTTTAGTTTTGAAAGCTATTTTCCATTCATCTCCTGCGCGAACACGGATTTGATGATATCCACTTCTAAGATCAATTTTGGAGAAGACGGAAGATCCAGCCATCATATCAAGCATATTGTCATGCCCCCGGACCGAGGACCTAATAACCAAGTCCTTAATCCGGGGCCGTGGCACGACGGGCCAGATAATTTCGTCCACATGCGCTAATTATATTCTCACAGGATTATGAGGTGAGGATCCCAGACGATCCATCACAACCAATTAATCAATTACACAACAAGTAATCATATGCGGAAGCATGTAGCAAAATAAAAATCGAATGAAACGTAAGATAATTGCACAAGCTTTATATCAAAAGAGAAATATATATATATATATATATATATATATATATATATATAAGAGCATAGCCCAAAGTTAAAGTTAGAGTTGTGAGGATCAAGAAAGTGTATTAAGTTTTACATCCCAAAAGAAGACCGACAAGGCCATAAACTAAGTTCCCAAAAATAAACATCATTCCCCAAAATGTTATCCCAGCTCAATTTCCAACACGACGTCTACATGACATCGTTGGGCTGCCACTCACGTTCCACGGGCGGGTCTACCGCCTCAATATCTGCGGGTCCGACATTTGACACCAAACAAAAGAGTATCAAACACGACGGTGTAGTAGGTGAATAAAACAGAGAAGATGTACAAGTTTTATAAATGCCATATTTAAAATCATAAAATGCAATTGAAATGGAGCATATGTAAAGAATAAATCAAATAAACCATTTCTGTACAAATAAAAGAATTTCGTATTTAAAATATTTCAAACTGACTGACAAATAATCAAAATGTTGGCAAACCACATTTAGCTATATTCTCATATTACTGAAGTAACAAGAGCACACAGACAGAAACCGTTGCCATACAAAATGGCTAGAACAGATAACCGTTGCCATACGAGATGGCAGGAATATACAGAAACCGTTGCCATGGCAAGAACAAACAAATAGAGGGTCCAAACTGTAGTTGGCAAAGTATAATTTAAGGATCCTAAGCCGGGTGATCAATCCGACAAAGTGACCCCAATTTAGTGGTGCCGATTCAAATCCAAACGATATAATTCAAATCACTAAATACAATTCAAACCGATGAAAGGACTACTCTATATCCAAAACAGTCGAACAATTTCAGAACAAACAAACGAGTAGCCTTATCGATGTTTTTCAAACGTGGCGAACCACTCCAATCTATTTCAAATCGAATTATAACAAACAGCTGAACACTAAAACTTTTATGAAATCAGCCTACATAGCCCAAGAAAAGAATCAAATGAATAGCAATTTTACATCCAACTTTGAAGAAGAAACACAAGTTTAATTACAGGCATTCCAATATCAGTTTATTCACTTGCCTTGAATCAAAATGGGTTCTAAATCGCTCCAAGAACTCCTCTAACCCAGCAAGCCTCCAAGCTACAAAAACCCATAGAAACATCTCAAAAGAAACCCAACATTTTGCAAAAGAAAGGGGTTCTCTAAAAACCTCCTTGCATGCATGATGAAGAGACCCTAAGGGACCAAACAAATCCAAGTTTAAAAGAGGGAAGCCATTGCTAACCTTGAGAAGCTCAAACAATGGAGATAGGTACCAAGAAGAACGCAATCCCAGCTGAAAGCTCTTGAGAATGGTATCAATGGCGAGCTTAAGGGATGAGAAAGAGGATGGTAAAATTAGATCTTTCCTTTGGGCTGGGTTGCATGGGCATGCAAGAGGAGAGAAGGTGAGGAGATGAGAGGAAAAGTTCTCTTCAGTTCAGCTAGGGAGTTCTGAAAATAGAGTAATGAAGAAGAAGAAAACGTGGGTAAGTTTTGGAGTTTAAGTGGGTTGTGGGCCCCATTGGCCCCAAAGCTTCAAGTGGCTAAATCACCGCCTTGCGGATCTCAAACGAGATCGACAAAGAAGAGAAAGTTGATTGTCTAAAAATCTAGTTTTCAAAAAGTATATTTTCCTCATGATTTTCAAATTTTGAAATTTATGCACAGATTTAGTGTAAAAAGACGAATTTGCCCCTTTTTCTCGAAAAACGCGATTTCCTGGGGTTCGAACACAAATAGAGTGAACATGAAAGTTGCGGGATCAAAATAACGAATTCAAAAATATCGAAATCAATAATTTTCAAAAATAAAAAAAATTCAAAAAATAAAATTCCCACACTAACATGTGTCACACGAGCCACCCTGAGCCCAGTCAAACCAGACTCAACGTGCTCAAAATTCCCTAAAGCTATTCAAATTTCTAATCTAACTAAAAACCCAAGCCAATCGTCCTCTAATCCCATTTAGAAACTAATCACAGTTAGAATAATAATTAAAAATGCTAAACCTGGGTCGGGGTCTGACACATATCATTCACCCAAGGTATCGGAAATAGATACTTAACGGTAATTTTGTTGATTGCTCGGTTGTCGACTCACATTCTTCATGAACCATCTTTCTTGGGTGTCAAGAGGGCTGGTACCGCACAAGGACTCATGTTTTCGCAAATGTAGCCTTTATGGAGTCGCTCTTCAACTTGCCTTTTCAATTCTGTGTGTTCTGTAGGGCTCATGCAATAAGCAGATAAATTGGGAAGTGATGACGTAGGGACCAGATCAATTGCATGCTGGATGTTTCTCATAGGCGGTAGCTCTTTTGAAAGATCTGTTGGCATCAAGTCTTTAAAATCATGCAACAATGACTAGATTTCTAGTGTAGAAACTGCCTTTTTTTATCTTCGGCCTGTTTGAATTCGTGTGGGATAAGGGCATAAACAACTCCTTGCTCTTTACTCTTCTTCAAATTTCTGCAGTGAAAGGATGGAAGAACTTGGCTATGAAGCAGTTTGTTTTGCCGGAATTGATGGTGATTGCTTTGCCGGGGTAGGAGAAGGCTTAAGCGGAAGGAGAGTAACCTTGCAACCTTTATACTTAAAAGTATGGGTGTTTTTTTCACCATCACTTTGGACTTTGTTATCAAAAAGCCAAGGTCTTCCCAATAGAATATGAATAACATTCATATGGATAATATCACACCGAATAGAATCTGCATAACCACCAATTCGGAATGTTACCTAGCACCGCTTGGTTATTGGAATGGCCGAATCATTCACCCAAGAGACCTTGTAAGGCTTCGGGTGCTTTTTTGTTGGAAGCTTCAACTTATCAATTACTTCTTGGGAGATCACATTCATCTCGCTTCATCCATCAATGACTAGATTACACAATCTGTCACGACATTTTGTCATAGAGCGAAATATGGTAGTTCGCCTCCAATCTTCAGCTTTTTCTTCGGTGGTAATGAAGAGACGACGAATGAACAATGTCCATCCTTCTGTTTTAGCTTGATAGAAAGAATGATCTTCTTGTTCGGGTGAAAGTTCCTACTCTTATATGGTGTTTTAACTTCAATTTCTTCATCAAAAGGCTCTGAATCATAGGCATCTTCGTCATTATGTGCATAGTGAAGATTCTTTGATCCTGGACACTAGAAGCATAGTGTCCTTTGCCTTTGCATCGAAAGCAATCGATGTCCTGCTTTGAGCATGAAGAATTGACAACATTCTTCCATTTGCGCAAAATTTGCGGGTCTTGATTGATTCTGAGGAGGTGCTTGCCTGTCGAAATTTTGTGGAGGAGGTTGTCGGGTTGAGTTTTGTGCTGGAGCAACCAGTTGATAAGTTGTATCAGAAGTCCTCCTCTGGAGAGGCTCACCAAAATGCCTTGAATATAGATATCACAGTTGTTCTTCGATGCAGAGTGCTAATCGATGAACTTCTTCAATGCCGTAAAAGGTGTGAGTAGTCAACTCCCTTTGGATCTCTTGACGCGGTCCTTTCTTGTATCTGGTGATAGCCTATCGATCAGTTTCAGGCACTTTGCATCACACCATGAGATCATGAAACCTTTCTGTGAAATCATCTACAGTGGAGGATCCTTGTCTACAATCAACAATTTGATCATAGAGGGAATCAAGATAGTCAACCGGTAGATATTTATTCTCAAGTTTCTGTTTCATCTCCTCTCATGTGCTGATAGGACATCTCCCATAATTAGTATTTCTATCATCAATACTCGCCACCAAACACGTGTTGCACCCTTCATCTTCATCTTGACAAAGGAAACGCATTTGTCTTCTTCCATATTGTACCATTCAAAATAATTTTCAAGGGCTGTAATCCAGTTGGTGAAGACTTTCACATCCATGCATCCAAAGAAATCAGGAACATCAACATGTACCTTCTTGGTGATGTCATCTCGTTGGCCATGACGGTCTTCATAATCAATTTCATCCATAATATGCTCCATAAATTACCGACAATTTTCCTACGGTTCACCATTGACAGAATTTTCCACATCTTCCCGACAATTGTGTCCCGCTTGTGCCTTACTGTCGTCTTTGTTGGTGGAAGGTCTAAGGTTGTCATTGTTCCGATTGCCCGGATGGGGCGTGTGCCGAAGATGTTCTTCAACCCTATCCATTATGTCCATTAACTCCATGATGTAGCTATCACACTAGCGATCGGTGAATTTACCTCTGAATGTGGCTCCGGTGCGGGTAGTCGGGATCGGGGTAGACATACTAACTCGTTGTTTTCTCTTTTTTTTTTGGATGCTACTTGTTGTTGCTGGCTAGCAGAACTCGACCCGAACTAAGGCCCGAAAGAGGAAGAGGGCCTGTGGGCCGTTTGCTGACTTGAAGAGAGGCCTGCCTTGGGATTGGCGCGCACAAAAAAGAGATAGGGGATTTCTCAAAGCCTTTGTTGCTGTGCGACGATGAATGGGAGATGGAAATCAATGGGCGCAGGCGATGTCGGTGGAGTGGAAGCTGACGGTGGCGACGCACGTGGCCGGTTACGAGGACGTAGGCAATGGTGACTAGCGACGGCACAAGTATGTTTCCCCTTATTTATTTATTTATTTATTTATTTATTTATTTCTTTTTTTGGAATGGGATGCATAAGATTGGGGCTGGGTTCGATGATTTGGGGTTTGGGGTATGGATTTGGGATGTTGATGCTCAAGGATTTGGGGTAGGGATTTTGGATTGGGGCTGGGAGCTTAATGAACGGAAAGAGGGATAAGGTTAATCACGCCAACAATCGAGGGATCATTCGGCTCTGATACCATTTAGTATATTTTGTCTTCTCATCTAACTGAGATTTTGTATGGGCAAATGGTTGCACTGTTTAAGTATTATGCATGTGAGTGTCTTTTATTCTATAAAGTAGACAGTTGGTGTGTAGAATCTACTTATACACAGAAGACTTATTTGTTAGTTCTTATAGAATATAAGTTGCTGTTCACAATCTAAATGGATTGGGACACACCATCGGTACGATTGTAGCATGATGTTTCAGCAGGCTTGTCTTAGCTACGGGAAATGGTATAGTTTCGACTCATTATGCTAGTATGCTTTATGTGTCAACAAAGCATTTTGGGTTTATTGTCTTTATATTGACTATAAGATGATTAACATCCAAATGGTTATTATGAGTGTTTGTGCTCTTAATCCTGATATAAATAATAGACACATACATTTAGTGTTTTAGCATTTTGATTTACGAAGGAGTGAGATCTTTTATGGGTCAACAATCTCAGTAAATTGGATGACTACACTTTGTGTATGGTGCATGTTAGTTTATTGACAGAACCCACGTCCCATAATAGGGATTGATGATACCCCCTTGATGAAGCTTTTAAGTTTTGATTATGTCAAATCCTGCAAGTGGACTTGTGTCCGACATATCAAATAAGTTATGTATAAGGTCTTAAGGAATTATATAGATATCGATTAAATATAGATTAGTGGCGGTTTTGGCTGGGGTTAAGTATTGGTGATGAGGAAGATGACAAAAAGTAAATTGGGAACGATGGGTATCAGATTACCTCGATGGGCAATCGGAACCAGTGATCTGAAACTGATCTCCGCTCGGATACCAATTGAAGCAGCGCAGGGAGAATAACGGTAACCAATGAGTTATTCCTTAAGTTAGAAGGCTTATGGTAGGTTGTCTAGGTCTCACACCAAGGACAGAGAACCACACGTTTGAGAAAGCTCAATTTCATTCTAATTTTTGTATATCCTAAGAGAAGGGATTACATCCTATATATTATAGAGTCTCAATCATAATTTTAGTAATCAATCTCTACTAAGAAACTTCTAATTCTAAGAATCTTTGAAATTAGAAACTACCTAATCGAAGCAATTAAAGAAATCTACTAATTCTAGAACTCTATTAAAATAGAAAACTGTCGATTCAATTTCTTTACTTATGGGCTTGGATTTTGGGCCTTCTAGAATAAACCTTCAAATGGGGCCCATTGGTCTGGCCTGCATCAATCCCACCTAGCATAATAAAACCCTTCTGATCCTAATTCGAGGTTCTCCCCTAAGAATCACAAAAATCGTGGCCCGACTATTCCGACAACTAAAGGACTCTATTAGGAGAAAACAAATAGTGGTCCCTACCTAGTTATGCAATTAATAAATCATTGCATAAAATTCTAGGATAAATCACACGAATCAAATCCATCAAAATCTAACCCCTATTATAAATTCAGGGATCTTACATCCTCCCATCTTCAGATAGCATTATAAGGAAGCTTAAAGAGGATCTTACTTCTTCTCTGGCTGGGTGCAAAAGATCTTTCATTGGCCACTAGTCTTGTAGTTTTCTACTCCTTGTTGGGCCTTTGAGCTATTTTTTCTTTGTTGTTTTGAGTCTCTCTGTTTTGGTGCCTTGTATTGGGTTTTTGTCTCTCTGTTCTCTGGGGGTTTTTGTCTCCCCGTTTTTCTATTGTGCTGGGTGAGGTTAGCTGCTACCCTTGAGTGGAGCTATTGTATAGTCCCTGGTCCATCTGCTTAGTGCCTTTTGTTGGTGCCTGTATTCTTTTGGGGCCTTCTGGCCTTTTGTTTATACAATTCTTGCATGTTAGGCAAAAAAAAAATTACGGTCATCCTATGAGTGCATTTTATTCATGGTTCCTTGGTCTAGGCCTGCAAATACTTTGTTCTGAAGATGCTTTGTTGATCATGCATAAGGTAGATTTTAATGAAACCTATATTTCGTTAAATATATATATTTGAGATGACCTGTTGCCTGGGTTGTGGGCGTAGTTTTTGGTTTTTCTTTTACTTTCTAGTTTGTATTAATGGGGTATGCCCCATTTGGTTTCTTTAAAGCCGGTTTTGGCTTTAGGATTCCTTTCTATATATTATTATTATTATTTTGAAATGAAGACCTAACTTATTCTTCAAAATATATATATATTTATATTTGAGAAGGATATGAATGGGAAGGGTATTAACAGTAAAATGAGAGAACATTTCAGTTGGTGTATTTTATCCTTATGTATAAATAATTTTGTCACCCATCCAATGCTCTTCTTGTTGGTTTTGTCGATATATTCTTCCAATGACTAGAGCCATCCCGCAATGTACGGTTCACCTTATTTTTTCCTAGCGGCTCCAATTTTGTAAAGCAATAACATTTTGCAAATCATTCGAGTCTCCAGATTTATTAGAAACAAGAAAAGAATCTTAAAAGAGAGAGAAATAAGAGAATATATGCATATATATATTTAGTTTTTCAATTGAACTGGTGCTCCACTATACCTTCTAGTTGTTCAGGTTGGCACTGGAATAGATGGTCATCTACTTTGTAAATAGGAAGAAGTTCCCCACCTACATTTTTTATTTTGACGATTCTTATCCCGTCTTCATAAGTAGAAAGGAAATGGAGACCAGTGTAGAGGTCCGGATCCAATCCATGAATCAAGGAAGAGAAAGCATTTCTCTTCGACGCCATACTAGAGAGCTTAGTAGTGGAGGCAAGGGAACTAGTGAGAAATCAGAACGGCAGGGCTCTTCCGTAAAAAAAGAAGTATCGGCGATACCAAACCTCTTGGGTTTATGCAAGATCCCCAGTTCATTTGTAAGACTTTGTTGTTGGGAGGGTATTGATTTGTAAGACTTGGTTGTTGGGAGGATATTAAGCTTTTCTATCTAGACTAGTGAGGAAAGCTTTTTCTAAGACTAGTGAGGTAAACCCTCACGTGCCTCGTTCAAATTTCCTTCATTCTCCAATCTGAAGCTTCAGTCACTTTTGTCCTCTTTTATACGAGTAGTAGACTAGAGATCAACCATCCATTTCCTTCATTCTCCAATCTGAAGATTAGGTCACTTTTGTTCTCTTTTATACCAGTAGTAGACCAAAGATCAACCATCCATTTCACCAGCACGAAAGGTCATGCACAAGGCTGGTATTTTAGTAGATTTTCTGATGTAGAAGGGTGTGTCTGTGATGAGGCCTATTTTGTTTTACCCATGTATGGGAGGTCGGAGTGTATTGTCACAAACTTTTATTCTGTAACGGTACATCACTTAACTAAATAAAATCCTTCTTTGACAGCCAAAAAAAAAAAAAAAATAGAGAGACTAGAGTGGTGTTCATGGGCTAGGCTGGTCATATGCAGGCTTGGCTCAACTTTAATAACATAGTTAGCCGAACCAAGCCAGACCTATCTTATGCATTTCAGGCCTGTCTGGCCTGAGCCTCCCTATTAAGTCCATCAAGCTGTGCTTTTCACATTTGTTTGGTTTTGGCTGACCACTTGTTTAGGTAGATCAATCGCAAACTATACATGCAACTTATTTGGCCCGAGCTAGGCTTTCTATCACTTATTTGTGCTTTTCAAAATTCTAATCATTTGTGTAGGTAAATTAGTCATTGAACTACATGAAACTTATTCAGGCCTAGTAATGGTACCGCGTAGGTGATGCTTCACTAGCATATGCTTACTTAATTCACGTTTGCCAGGTAGAACAGTCGTATTGGGACAACGACGACAACAACAATAATAATACTTACTTATGCTGGGCTTGATTTTTGGCTTTTCTATCAATTGATCCAATCTTGATCCATATATCAAACAAGCTAAACATTTATTTTTGGGCCTGGCCTTTCAGGACTCCTACTTTTCTCCTATGTATCCACAACTAGAAAGGCTCTCTCACTTAAGATAAAACACAGTTGTATCATGTGTTGAGAAAGGATTTAAGTTCGGCAGTCACCTGTGGGGGCTAGGGCAGGGAAACCCAGGGATGAGTGGGCATGTTTATGTGGGCTCCATTGCCAATGGTTTGGAATTGTTGTTTCATGGGCTCGACTGATCAAAAACAATGCCTATAAACTATTACCAGCCAAAAGATATTCATTTCATACGCATTTAATCCCAGTCGTAGCCTCCTCAAATGACTATAATAAAAAATTTTTGCTCCCCATTGGTGATTGCAATTATCCCAACCGTTGGTAAGGATCAATAAAAGAAAGTCGTACGAAGCATGCACCGTGCGGGCCTGGCCCACTACAATAGCCAATATACAACGCTGGTGTTTGGATGATGTTGGGTTCAACTAGAGTTGCAAATGTTGAAAATATTAATGTAGATCAATAATCAGAACCTTGAAATTGATAGTTTACAAAATGAATAGTTCAAACAAAAATTACACCCTTGTCTACATTATATGAAAGCAGTATTTTTATTATTCTAAGTTCAAGGGGCGGAATTAGGATTTTTTTTTTTTTTTTTTTTGAGGGCCAAGGCAAAATCTTTCACCTACGTTGTGCTCTCCATGGGACCACTTATTCAGACTATCTTCAAATGTGGAACCCACCCCTTGAATTTCACCATAGGTACCGCTGTGACAACGATAGCGATCCAATGAAGCACATAGTGTTGGAGTGCAAGTGAAAGTCTTTCGTCAAAATAAAATAATCTTAAACAAAATTTCAATTTTTAGTAGTAAAATACAAAAAAAAATTATTGAAATTGTGGTCAAATTTCCAAATCCCTACAAAAATAATCTAGAAATTTAAGGCCCAAAGCAGCCTATCAATTTCAAGGTGGAAGTTTAAATGGCAAACAATAGACCTTATTTACAAATAGTCTAAAATCATTTAAGGCTTCGATTCTTAAGAAATTCATGTGGATTCTTAATAGGGCCCCTTTCGAAAAATTCAGGGCAATTCAAAATAGCCAAGAACCTTGCAAAATCTCATTCAAATAGGATCTTGGCCCGCTATCAGATTGATCCCTTACAAAAGATTGTGACGTCCAAAGTAACATGATAATTTTGTGAATTTTGTTAATCTCAATATGATTGTGGGCCATCTTTTACTATATTGAGATTTTGCTATGTTTATTAGAAAAGAGTGGCCAAATGGCCCCACTAAAGAACCACACAAGATTTTCTTGAGTCCTAATAAAATAAGAAAATTATAAGATGGTTCCTTAACTGTTCAAACATGTTATTACTTACCTTTAACTTTCAAGTTTTTGCAAAAACATGAGTTGAGGGTTTGAGCGGGGTGACTTGATCCAAAATCCTATGTCTCCATTACTCCGATACAACGTGCTGGACGGTATGAATCATTAGTTCTCATTTATGATTTGTTGAATAAAGAGTTTTTTTTTTGGTATATACCCCCTATGGTTTCTAATATTTCTAAATAGGCGCCTGTAGTTTCAGTATTTGTAAATACGCCTCTACTTAGGTATTTTAGTACCTTTCATGTCCCTAATATATCTAAGTTGCCAGTAATGAGCAACCACCATGAGTTGAATGATGATTTTTTTATTAAAATGACAAGTTGGACCTCACATCCATTAAACACTAGTTATTATTTTAAAAAAAGGCATTTTTGTTTATATCTCCCTGAAGTTTTTAAGGTTTCTACATAAGCCCTTGAGGTTTCTAATAATTAGGTGCCCAACCTGATATGGTTGGGAAATTTATAATTCAACTCGGGTTTAGGTCAGCTTTATGTTTGGGATTTATGTACATCCAATTTGATTAAGTCTTGAGTTGAGGCAATATGCAACCCATTACACCACTATTATAAGCCCTGAGTTAAGGCAATACTTAACCTAACTTGCCCATAAACACCACTATTAATTACTTTTAAGAGGAGAGTATCAATTAAATTGATTTAATCCTTTTTTGGGCAAATCTTGGGTTTGGAAAACACTTCTAGGAGCTCTGCGTCTGAAAGCTCAGACCCGAACTTCGGGTGCGTCGTACGGAACTTCTGTACGAAAACACAATCTATGCGGCTCTACGAAATTGTTGACTCTACACTGTGTTTCATGCGACTCTCGGTCCAAATACTCCCTCTTGAGAAATCCAGGATCGCGTTTTCTCTAACGGGGGGTTTCAAGTGTCGTACTCTAGTCTTACGCCTCGAAATCCATTTGAAGGGATTCTAGGTTGAGATGCGCATTTTAGGTTATTTCGAGATTCTTTTCTGTTTAAAACAGGTTTCGGGTGAATCTTAGGTTTGGAAAACACTTTTGGGAGCTCTGCGTCTGAAAAGGCTCAGACCCGAGCTTCGGGTGTGTCGTATGTAACTTCTATACGAAAACACAATCTATGCAGCTCTACAAAATTGTTGACTCTATACTGTTTTTCATGCGACTCTCGGTCCAAATACTCCCTCTAGATAAATCCAAGATCACGTTTTTCTCTAACGGGGGTTTCGGGTGTCGTACTCTAGTCTTACGCCTCGAAATCCATTTGAAGGGATTCTGGGTTGAGATGCACATTTTAGGTTATTACGATATTCTTTTCGGTTTAAAACGGGTTTCGGGCGAATCTTGGGTTTGGAAAACACTTATAATAGTTTAGATAACAATGCTGACTGGGAATATACTCGCCATTTTGTAAGTGTATCTCTACTTAAATATATTTATTATATATTTTAGAGGATCACGTCCTTGTGCATTGACATATCCCAATAACAAAGAAACCTGACTTGAATGATCCTGTATTAAGAGCTAAATTGGCTAAAGGGATGGGGCATAATTATTATGGAGAACCCGCATGGCCCAATGATCTTTTATATATTTTTCCAGTAGTCATTCTAGGCACTATTGCGTGTAACGTAGGTCTAGCGGTTCTAGAACCGTTAATGATTGTTGAGCCAGCGGATCCATTTGCAACTCCTTTGGAAATATTACCCGAATGGTACTTCTTTCCCGTATTTCAAATCCTCCATACAGTACCCAATAAGTTATTGGGTGTTCTCTTAATGCTTTAGTACCAATGGGATTATTGACAGTACCGTTTTTGGAGAATGTTAATAAATTCCAAAATCCATTTCGTCATCCAGTAGCTACAACAGTTTTTTTTATCGGTACCGCGGCAGCCCTTTGGTTAGGTATTGGGGCAACATTACCTGTGCACATGTTTTATTCATTAATGGTTGTTTCTCCCAACTTGGTTGGGACGATCCTTCACATTGGCCAACTATACCTCATGCATGTCCTAAACAAGATAATGAGTGAGTTTAAGTTGCAAATGTTGGATGTTTGCATTATTGGATGATAGGATACATGTTCTCATATGGTAAAATTTGTGCAGGGATGATTGTGGATATTTGTGATGGCATACACTAAGCATCTAGTACTTGGCTGACCCATGCAGTTCACACAGAGCGACATGTGGTTTTATAGACAAAAGATCGTATATGACATATATTACAAGCAATGGGAAAATAGTAGTTTCCTCGAATGTATGACAGATGATGAAGGGCAGCCATGCTAAGCGAGTAGTCAGAGGGATTTATGGAGTTTTTGTATATGATAGGTTCAGTATGATGTGATGGCCAGTTCAATTTTGGTTTCAAAGGCCAAGATCAGGCAAGGTCATTTTTTAGGTCAATCATTATTTTATTTAACTTGCAGCAATGTAAAGAACAATGTACAGGTTTTTAGTATACATATTTTTGGAGTGTTTTAGTTCCATTTTTTTTTGTTTAATTAACATTGGCATATCCGGTAGCTGACTGATATGTAGTGGAAGAATGATTTCTGGCTTCTTTATTCTTATTTTATAATTTAAATTTATTTTATTTTCAACAATAGAAATTTGCCAAACCAAAGTTTATCCCCTTTTTTTTATCTTTTTCTAAATGGCAAAGTTTGAGCTTGTTCTGGAGTATCACTGGCCTATGCCCTGTGGGAAAAAGTCCAGAGACTGGTTTCGCTATAGCGACACCATTTCTCGCTATAGCGAGAATAATCTAATCAAGCATCCAGAGAGGTCTAACCAGAGAGTGGTCACGCTACTTTCTCGTTATAGCTAGAATAGCAGGAGCAGAGGGAGTTCTCGCTATAGCGAGGACACACCTCGCTATAGCGAGCCCACACGAGGGTCATACCTCGCCTCGCTATAGCGAGCCAACGTACTTTTCTTCTTAGGGATATTTTCGTCCTAGGGGTATTTTCATAAAAGGATTAATGCATCCCTTTCTTCTCTCTGACTTTTCCTACCCACTCCTACTCTCGTCTTTCATTATCTTCTCTCATCTTCTCAAGTATGATCCTCTTCTCTTCTTCTTATGGGTATTAATTTTTTTTCTCTTCTTATGGGTATTAATTTTTTTTCTCTTACATTCACTCTTGTAGTTACGGTTTTCTTGGGTTTTCTTGGATTCATCCCAAACTTATGTATTTGGCATTTCTCTTTACAATGTGCACGAGGAAGGGGTTCTCTTGATATCCACTCAAATCTGAACATATTTTGAAGCCTGGTAAAAGTAAAACAAAAAAAAAATGAGGTTTCGGAATTCAAAAATACATGGTATGTCGTTCCATTTTTCAGCATCAAATGCCCCACTTGTATCATCTACCACATGTCAATAACCATGGGTCATGTGGAATATGATGATGTTTACTAACAGTGGTCAATAGCCGATTTGAAACTAACTTTTCATTAACAACATTATTCAGGGCATAAGGCCCAACAACCTGTTGCTCCAAAAGAAATAAGGAAAAAAGGAACTTTCGAGTTTGATTGAAGGTCGGGTGGAAGTGCATGTGATTTTATTTTGGGTGTTCTCCATTTTAACAGTTGATTTCTCTTGGTTATATGCTCTTTGACAAAGTGTTATATGATGTTCATATCCAACCTTCTCTGCTTCAGATTCCAACTCCCTTAGGGTATCAATGTTCAATTAATAGGCACATTTGCGCTCAAAACAACTAATCCACAGAATCCAACAAAAACATCACAAAAAATAACAATAAAAATAATTTTAAAAAAAGGTTTTACAATTTCACGCAAAAGAGGCTGGATTCATTTAGTGCAGATGCTTCACAAATTTATCTATTACAGAAAAGCTATTACAAAAAGGACCCACATGATGGTTGTTTCCCATATATACAACAAGCAGTCAACAAAGTTGCTAATACATTAGCATCTGTTACAGTAAAATTATAGACAACAATCAGCAGTGGATCATGGTAAACAAAATTCAGCTATTTTTTCTTGTTACAAAAGCGGTTACTATAAACAATGATCATCAGCAAATCCTACCAACTTTTTGTACGAATGAAATATCACTATTCTTGGAGCTAGTGGATTGCGAGATGTTTGTCGATTATGACCCTTTCCTCGACAACGGGAGCACGTGACTGGATTCCTTTGTCGATCTTCCGTACGAATTCTATTCTTCTTGGGTCGGCTAGGTTGTCTTCTTGCATGGGGTGGTAACAGCCGCACGTTGCTTCTTTCCTCCCACTGCCTTATATCTCATGTTGCATGCAAAACATAATTGTATGTTTGTCGATATGTGTCCTTGGAGAACCAATGCTGACAAAAGTCGTATGGGTCGAGACCTCTGGCCTTGATTACTGCAAAGGAATGAGAAATGGGATCCCAAGTATGTCCCACTTCCGACAAGTACAAGAATATTTGTCAAGCAAAACGACGTCTACATACTCACCAGGTGAATGAACCTGAAATTCCCATTGACTGGCTGGATGCACTCCCAATCTACGTGAACGTTCCAACTCCATGTTTATGATCCTTTCAGCATAATGGATCATCGTTGTTTCCATCAATTGTGATTTCAAGCGTCGATATTAAAAAAACTCCATTAGTTTGGCACGTACTCTTCAACTTGTTTCGCTATAGGAAACTCCCTCACTTCCTTCAGCAAAGCATTCGTACATTCCGCAATGTTCTAAGTGAGCATATCATAACGTAGGCCCCTTACAAATGCATTTGCCCACTACTTTTTTGGGATGTTGTCAATGTACTTGTATACTTCCTCTAAAACAATTCTTATATCAGCCATCTCTTTCTCATACTCGCATGCTCTGTACATTTTTGCCACTCTCTAGAACTTAGCCACGATAGCTTTATCCTTGAATTTTTTCGGCTATATTTTGTGCAATATGTAGTACACAATGATAATGATATGCAGTTGGAAACCTATTGGAAATAGCTTGCACACAAGTCCTTTCTGCCGATCAGAAACAATGGTCAAATTCTGTGTAGGGCAAAACAAAATAGAAATTGCAGCAAGGAACCACTCCCAAGAATCTTGTCGCTCAATTTCAGCTATGGCAAATGCGAGTGGAAAGAGTTTGCGATCTCCATCATAAGTAACGACTATGAGTAAGACTCTAGGATATTTTCCGCGAAGATGGGTACCATCGACGGCAATTAATGGTCTTAGGGATGAACGAAATGATTGTATGCTTGACCCAAATGCCCAAAAAAAATTTTAAGAACGAATCATCATTTTCCTTAATCAACACCGTTACGCTGCCAGGATTTGTCTTCTCCAGCTCAAGCTCAATGCAATAGTGGGGCAAAATACTGAAGGACTCCTCGTAAGAACCCCGTATATCAAGCATCGCAATTTCTTTTGCTTTCCATGCATTCCTATAACTAAATAAAATACCAAATGCCAATTGAAAGTCAGTTATAATTTCCTTCAGTGTGTACGACGGATGGTGTCGAAGCCGCTCCTTGATCCACTTAGCGACTAAAATTGATGTAGCTTGACAATGTCCCGTCCCCATCGTTGGCTTTGAACAACAGTTAATATTGTTATATGTCCTCACTTGAAATTGTGGTCCAAAAGCCACAATTGAAGCGTGGATACTCAACGAACAAGTAGGATCAGCACATCTTGTAGTAACTTCTGTCTTGCTCGTTTGTAGAGGCTTAATAGCAAAGTTTTTCTACATTACAAATTGCGCAAATGTTTCTCTGAATGAATCACTATCTAGAAATTGTCTTCCCTTCCACATGTCATGTTGGAAATTCTCTACATGCTCATCATCAGTATGCTCTAATTCAAGAGTCAAAGTGTCAACAATATTATTGTCTTATATTGCATTAGATTTCTCGCCATTAACTTCTACGACACATGCTCTGTTTTCTACCATAACAAAATACTGGGATTCACGCGGTGGGGGAGTAGCACATGCCACGAGACTATTTTAATCTAACTAAATATGTTCAGTGCCTGAACTGTTTAAATTGAACTGAATAGGTCAGTGCCTGATAAATTAAACCTGCATAGTGGATGATCAATCATAAACACATTGATGGAAAAAATATTCAGAAACTAAATGTCAAAAGTTTTAGTACAAAACTATTGGATTTGGTAATTGGAAAAAGAATGACGTCATCCTCATGGACTATTGATGGGTTTATATCAGCTTTATTCATGAATAATCTTTTCTTTACACCATTACTTCTCGTTACCTTCTCATTATCTTGTTCATCCTCATGAACTATTGATGGGTTTATATCAGCTTCATTCATGAACAATCTCTTTCTTACGCCATTACTTCTCCTTACCTTCCAATCGTCTTGTTCATCCTCAAAAACGCTTGATGAGTTTATATTAGCTTCATTCATGAGCGATCTCTTCCTTACGCCAATACTTCTCTTTACTCATCATCTTGGTTTAATTGAGATATTGTACATCTACTATGCATCCAAATTGACCTAGGTAATAAAAATTATAATAATAGATATCAAGCAGTAATGTGATTTATTCCATACCTTAAACTTGGTGGTTGATGGTTTGTGGCAACACCATCACTTCTATGGATATACAGAAAGATAGGATCAACTCCATATCGAAATAATCTAAACATTCTCATGAGATCGTCATCACCTCTTAGGCCTATCAATGTAAAGTTCTGACCTATATGATATATGTATTGCATGTAAGGGTATCCATTTCTCATCTCCCAATTGGTTTCTGCTACAACTTTTTCAATTAGTAAATTGTAAGTTATGTTGCTATAAACAAAGATAGACCTCTGCTCTCCACCGTTTATATATTGGATGTAAGCGATCCACATCTAGCTCTCCACCAAAGTGCAGTATAAGACACAAATTAACATCTGACATTCTAAATAAAACAATAAAAATACAATATATTTTATTAATAAAAATTGCATGGGTTGGAAATATGTAGTAATCATAGGATGAATTTTACCATCAAATCCTTTGTTATGAGATTTATGGGAACAATATAATGATACATTATTAGTGCCTATAGAGGACTCAGAATGCCTTATTTTCTACTGAGTAACAACTTCATACATTTTATTATAACATTGAAATCCAAAAAAAAAGGCTTCACCAATGGACTATTAAATAGGTTAATGGTGAAAGATACAAGATGAGGGAGCAGTATATAAATAAAAAAAAAATCAAATGCAAGAAGATGAACAAAATAATACATTTCATGGAGGGATCTAAATCTTAATAAGTGATTTACGATTTCCATAATAAGAATCAAAGCAGAAAAAAGGTTTATCAATACTACATTTATGGGCTATTTTTTTAATGCATTCAGAAATTATATGGTCCCACATACCTATTGTGATGAATAAAACGTATAAAGTACGGATGAAAGAAGATGGAATGGTAATATCCTATCAGAACCCATAAGCCAAAAGGGAGAAGATGGAAATAGAGGTCTTCAGTTCGTGGAAACGGAGGTCTTCAGTTCATGGTATAAAAATGTGTTATCTTGTGGGGTGGGAGTAGGTAATGGTGTGATATCCTACGAGCCTAGGATATCGAACGGTGTGATATCCTACGGGCCTGGGATATTGAATCCTGAGATATCCTACAGGCTTAGGATATCGCAGGATAAAGGGTAAAATTGTCCTACTTTGGGCGTCCTTTTATGTACGATCTTCTATTAAGCAATTTGTAGTCTTTGATCTGGTATTGGATAAATTTTGGGTTCTGGGCCGTCCGTGCAGTAATTTTCCCTATAATCAAAGAGGAGGGTTAAAACCAAAATAAATAAATAAATAAAACCTTGTCCCTAATAAAGGAGAAGGTAAACAAAAACTATCCCACGATTGGGTGAAAATATTCACAAGCCTACATCCAAAAGAATAATGATGTAACAAACAAACAATAACGATGGGTAGAGCTTAGGGTTGCAAACGGGTATCAGATTCTCCGTTTACTCGTAAGTTCTAACCTGAGAAAAACCAACTTTGGAACCTATTTTAGGTTTCAATTCATAAACGACTCTAGGTTCGGAACCGAATTTAGGTTCCGATTGATGAACGGGCCCGATTCTGGGTCCATATAGGTTTTGACCCATAGACCCGGGACCCAACATATGAGTCTTTGATATTGAAAATTGTACCTCAAAATAAAATATATTTTTTCTTTTTACATTTTTATGTATAATACTGGAGGTAGTAGACTTGATGCGCTATTATAAGTTGAATGATATACTTATTTTAAGAAAATTTGAAAAAAAAAAAAAGAAGTTGGAACGGGTTTTGAAACTAGATCTAGTCCTCTAGGTGGACCTTGTTCCTAAATCGGATCAGGATTTTTCTATCGGAACCGGGTCTGGAACCAACAAAATAGGTTCCAAGTCAAAACCAAATCCGGAACTGTTATTTAAAAATGGGTCCGGGTCCAAGTTCAAGTCCAATATGGTTCCGACTTGAAACTGTTCCACTTGCAAGATGTTGCTTAGTCTCTGGTTTAGAACCAAGATCTAGAAATGATTATTGCCCGCGGAGAAAAGCATGGTCCAACTGATGTCTGTTAAGATGGGTAGATGAAACATTTGTGAACCCGTCTTGGTGGGGCCATTGTGGACTATGCCAATCACAAGATTCGAACGAGATGGGAAGGGCTTTACTGTGGATGATGGTAGGGTGAAAATCACCTATTAAATATTCCAAACCCTTGATTTTTAAGGTTTCCAAGATTGATACTAGTTTTTATTTCTTTAATTTAGTTATGACAATAGATAATGATTAGACGAGCACAATAACCAGTGCTAAACACGAGCATGTTTGCCGATTAAATTTGTATAATATATATAAAGTATCAATTAAAAAGAAATTAAGATCACGTAAATCATTTTCAAACACTTACTAACAACAATTTAGTATAGATAGAGCATAAAATTCTAAGTAAGGAATAAAGGAAGAGAAGATTATGACGGTACCTTTTTTCTTAATCTAAGAGTCTAGAATAGAATGAAGCAAAAGAAGCAAGGTGTAAAGGAAAAAAGTGGGAACAAGACTTGAGTGGTTTCATGTTTGAAGTGGGAGGAGAACGTGGGCTAGTTATAGAGAATAGTTATAACTAACGGTCAAAATTGGAAGTTACAATCAAAATTAGCTTGAAAACCTAGCACTTTAATATATATATATATATATATATATATATATATATATAAAATAATTGGTGTTGAATCTAAAGAAGAGAATCAAACAAGGGATCAGTAGTAAATAACTACTACCTTCTAATTTTGACTCTCATCAACGGGCCTATGATGAGGAGCCTAATCTTTAGGCCAGTCTCATAGGTGGTGGCCAGAGGCTTACACACGTTCATCCTCGTGAAACCAATTGAAAAGTATTTTTACTGCCTCTATGAACATTTTATAAAATTAATTGACAAAGTAAAGTAAATTTAATATGAAATCAAATCACATTAATCCTGACTTTTAAAGATACCAAATTGGTATCTATCTAGCAATTTTTCTAGTATTCTACTATCTTTGTTTTGTGCTTGAAAGACACCAAATCTTTCAGTCTTTTTAACAACAAAAGTGCTCTAGCAAATTCCACAACACTGGAATTTACTTTCTCATTTCATCTCATCCCATTCTTCTGGATATCACTCCTCCCAAATTTTCCTCTTTTCTTTCTTCTGGTTTTGGTGCCGCATCTTTTCAGTGGGAAGAAAAGAAGAGAGAAAAGTATTTCTATAATCTTTGGGTTCAAAATTCAAATTTTCATCTGGGTTTTGAGGAATTGTGCTAAAGGAGAAAACCAGTTGGGATTTTGAGTTTTGTTTTGTCTATCGTTTCTTCTTCTGAATTCTGTGTTTGTTTGTTATAGTTTTGAGAAAAGAAGTGTTAGTCTGAGTACATGCAGTATTTAGTTCAGTATCTAAAATCTGGTTTGCAAAAAAAAAAAATCGAAACAACAAGACTGTAATTTAGAAAGTAAAATTCGACTTACAGTATGAAGGCAGAAAAATAGAGAACAATTGATGTGGCTATGTAATCCAGAAATCTGCAGAAGTGATGTGATCAAGGCTAGTGTTTGACACTATGTCCCTAAGATAAATTTTGCCCTGCAGTGGTGCTTACGAGCTTCTATTGCGTTTGTTTTGTAGGATACAATGATCTTCTTCTTCACACAGTAGCAGCACTTCGGACTGTGTGACTAGCGAGGTAGAACTGTAAAACAAACTCTCTCTAGACTTCGACCGATAACCCAGATGCAATGCAGTTGCAGATAATGAATAACCAAAAAGAGGTATGGACGAGATGGGTTTAAATAGCCTGCTTCATGACTCTTCATGTAGGTTTGCATCTGTTCAGTCCAGTGGCTGTTCAATAGTGAACCGACACAGAGAACAACAATGTTTCTTTGGACACACCCTTTCAGTTGCGGACGGACACAACCTTCTAGACTTCGGACACACCCCATTTGGAAAAAGAAATTTTAAATAAAATTTCTCTAAAAATATAAATGGGGAGTGGGCCGAGCTAGGCCCGACTCATGCGTCAAGCCCATGCTTGGGGCGGGGCACGCATGGTGGTGGTGAGCCCACCTTGGTCTAGGTCCTCTGTCTGCCACAAGGCAAACATATTTATTTCCAAAGAATCTTTAGCTCCCTAGCAATGTGGGATGCAAATTTACCACTTTCTTGTGTTACCATGTTCAAATAGTGGTGTTAGGAGTCAATTTATTATTCAATCCTCAATGGATTAGAGCAACCTAATACATGTTCTTAATAATAATTTGACATTATTCTCGGAGTTGCCCAAGTGAGATGCCAAATTTACATATGCCTTTTTTTGCCACATCAGCCATTATTTTGAAAAAAAAACATATCCAAATTTAAACGGTCTCTTGGAGATGCTCTAAGACTTAGTTTCATCTTTTGTCTATATCAGATTTTCTTTTGTTTCTAGGTCTAAGAATGATGGAGCTCACATGCTTGCTAAACTAAATTATAGCTTGAATCAAAACTTTATTTTGGATTGGGGTAGGGACTAGTTGGGAATGGATAAGTGGTTTGTTGTCGTTGTTTCATCTTTTTTTTTTTTGTTGTTGTTGTTGTCGTCGTTGTCGTCGTCGTCTTGGCTTTGGTTTCTATTTACCCAAAAAAACAAAAAAAAGCACTGTTTAGACTTTAGATATAGAAAAAGGTTAGATCCACCATCATACACCAGTAGATTCACCAATAGCCCCATAGCTCACAGATCAAGACTAGCATTTGGGTTTTATAAGTTAATAAAATACGCTAGAGCCTACACTATCATAATTAAGTCTGAATTCTGAGATGCTCAGAATCATGTTATGGTTGCCGATGCTCTTAAGTGGGATCCACTTAGTAAAATCTGAACCATTCAAAATAAATATATTCCATTTTTAATGGGCTCCCACCAAATTTAACTCTTAAAAGATATAGTTTCACCATCAGTTTAATCACATATAACATAGATAGATTTTTCATCATACTTCATTCATGTTTCCTATGTAATTAATCTGATGGCAGGTCCAACTCATATTGAATTTAAATTTGACGAAAGCTTCAAAAGAGGGAAACATTTATTTTGAATGGTATAGATTTTATTTAGTGGCCCATAAGAGCATCAGCTAGAATTTAGAGGATGGCATTGTATTGGGGTGGGTTGAAAGTGAAACGTCCTCTTCCACCATATGTTAAGCCTCCTGTCAAAGAAAAAACGCTGAAGATTCTGTTGCTTGTCAGGGATTTAATAGAAAACTAGAAATCCAAACGGCCTGATTGGCAAAGGTCCAAAGTCTATCACCAACATTTCAAAAAGGTATGTGTTGAAAATTACACCAGCCTTTGTTTTCTTCTTCCAAATACCATGAATTCCACATACTCCCCTCAGTTAAATCTGAAACCCCAAATCACTAGTCCCATTGCCAAAGAAGTCCACCAGATAGGGAACTATATGGCCGGAGATGAGTCCATCAACATCGTTCGCATCATGATGGATTCAGGCAGGATAATTGAGTTAAAGGGCCCCTTGCAAGTTCGAGCCTTGATAAATGACTTCCCTGGGTATGCCATTTTCCATAGGGGCAACGCTGCATCGCCTCTAATGGACCATGAACAACTCGAGAGCGGTCAACTGTACTATCTCCTTCCAATGGCTAGAGAACAATCAGAATTTCCAAACTCAGAAGCTATAGAAGAATTCGCGACAAAGATGACACCATTAAGGTTATCGACTGAGGCCTCATCCAAACTTGCGATGAACACTACAATGGGGCCATCGCTTAAGGTCTTACCGTCACCGGCGAATGTGTATGGAGAGTTAAATTGGTAATTAGCAGTGATCAACTAGCAGAAGTCTTGTCCGAGCAAGTGAACACACAAGCCTTGATTGAGAGGATGAGGGCAACAGCGAGCGTGAACAAAGCCACACTTAATCAGGCCAAGGGCACTTGGGGTGGAAATTGGAGGCCGGCCATTCATAGCATATGCAATACACCTCCTTAAGAATGCCTTCTTGCATATATAGTGATCATATTTATGTATTATTTAGTATCACAGCAAGGTGATGAGTACCTAACATGTTATATAATCTAGTGATTTATGTGGAAATAGTAAGATTTGAAAGTCTGATGATGAGAATGCGCCTGCATTAGTCTTTCAGGCTTAAGATTTATGTGTGGTTTTTTTAGTAGCTAGAAGAGTGTGATGTATGTGTTGATTAAAGAGAGTGAAAAGATGGAAGAGTGAGTGTTTTTTTCCAGTTGTGAGCTACTTGGAAAATGTTTTCATTACTCAAATTCTATTTAGTAAGAGCAAAGTTTCTCCATGCTCACCCTCCGATTGGATACAATGATTTTCATAGAAATGTTTTTTTTTTTTTTTTTTTTTGCTATCAGGGTTTCCCAACCCTTTGGGCTGAACTAATTCCTCCGGGCCTAGAGGGAAGCCGGGTAAACTCCCTTGTAGCCTCAATGTGGTAGTGTAGTTTCGAACCTAAAACTCCGGGGTGCAAACCATGATCCTAGGCCAACTGAGCTACCCCTTTGGGTTCATAGAAATGTATTAATTCATTTGAATTTAAATAGGGCGTGTTTCAAATCAAGATGTATAATTAATGGTGAATGGTTTAAATGTATGTATGGTATACACACACTAGCCTAAAGCCTGAGCAATGCTTGGGTTAAAGTCTAGACTCAAGTAATTGAATAATAAATCAAGATTAAATATCTATATAAGTTCAAGTTTTAAGTACATTAAGTTAAATGTTAATTCATTCGACTAAATGTTGAATGAGAAAATGACTTCTGGATTACAAATGTCATTTGATTGACGGCTACATCAAATCTTAAGGTGACTCACCAAAATAATATAATCATTGTGGGATCATATAAATAGTTTAATGATAGTGGTTGTCTTTAATAATATTGGACCCACATGATTCCGAGTACATTTACTTGTTTTATCAATGGGACCCATTGGTGAAATATACCAAGAATGAAATCTATAGAAGGGTGGACGAATTGGATGTGATGGGTTCCATGTATGTCGTGATAAATGAGAGGTTGGGGACGTGGTTTGCTTACGTTGGTCTCATTTAGGTAAATGTAAAATGCCCAAGGTATTCAATTATGCATTTAGTGGGTCCTAAACATTTAAGTTGAAGTTGCGAACAATAACTTCTCTTGCTACTGCGAGTTGGCAGTTTTCTCCAACAATTTCAAACTTAAAACATAATAAATAACCATAGGAAAGATCCCACAAGTTTGACCGCACCATATGAAGAAGTAAATTGAATTAAATGCAAATGTATGAATCAACTTTGCAAAGATTCACGTATGTGGGTCTATTAATCCCTACAACAGTCACTGTTGGACTTTTTTTAAATGTCCAGTTAAATTGCATAGTAATCAATTTTTACGAGAAAATTAAATTTTATAACTACAAGGAGTACATACATGCGCCCAAAGTGTCGATTAATCTAAGCCTCGATCCTTTCATATATGCACACCCTATATAAGTTACAGCTCAATTGGCATAAGATCAATATCAGGTTTCAAAACCCCAACGGTTAGCTCAGTTGGCCTAGGACCATGGTTTGCATCCAGAGGTTGTAGGTTCGAAACTACATTACCACATTGAGGCTATAGGAGAGTTTACTCGGCTTTCCTTTGGGCCCGGAGGGATTAGTCCAGCCCAAAGGGTTTGGAACCCTCTGATAGCAAAAAAAAAAAAAAATCAGGTTTCAGATGTTAAAAAATGTGGTTAAAAATTGTGTTTTCCAATCCAACAATGAATGTAACCCTGAGTGGATTGAAGACTCATACAGTTATTCAGGATAAACCTGTGCATTTAATGAACAGTCTAAATCACAAAATCTTAGCACTATCGTGCAAAAAATAATTTCTTAATCGATCAATTTTTAATGTAAGCACACACAGTCTCTCACACAACTCCCTCAACGATCAGTGTTACAACTAGAGATTGTTTTTTAAACCATTGTTAATGAGTTTTATAACAAAGTTTAATTCAATAATTTGTCCTACATGAGAGAGGAGCTCAAGTATAATAAGGAAAAAAAGGTAGGGGCACAACTTAAAAGGTTTGATTACTTTTTTTTTTTATTGGAGGGTTCCCAACCCTTTGGGCTGGACTAATCCCTCCGGGCCCAGAGGGAAGTCGGGTAAACTCCGTTGTAGCCCTAGTGTGGTAGTGCAGTTTCAAAATAACAACCTCCGAGTGCAAACCGTGGTCCTAGACCAACTAAACTACCCCTTGGGGTTAAAGGTTTGATTTCTTAAAAGACAGGTCTCTCCAATATCCACAATAATTATGAATGCAATCTTTGGTTTGCCGGATCCAAAACTCCTTCCACGTACAATATGAAATATGGTTTGATGTACTTGAAACTCACATGGTAATTTTTTCTTGCGGATGTTCCTAGTTCCGACAAGTAGATGAGATTGATATGGTCACACAAGGGTCCCAAGCCCTCTCCTTGTTAATGTTTAGATCATGACGTCTACTAGAAGAGGTCCCATGGGAGAATATTTCCCTAGTGTGCCACAGTAAATAAAAAAAACATTTCATTCATGTTGTTTGAGCAAGTGATACGGTGCTCATGTGATAACCTACCACCCAAGGCTCTCTTCTTAGGTGGCTGTGTGAGATGAGACACCCTTGTCACTAGGATCTCTCGTGCTTCACCAAAAAAAATTGATTTGCATTACCCAAAGCTAACATAGGATAAAAAAGGATATTTTATGGAAAAAAAAGGCCTCATATATCCCTATACATTGAAATCAGTCCTCAAATATACATATTGTCCAAATTGATCATCTCCCACATTGCCCTTTTTTTCTAAGATCAAATTCCCCTTCACTTTTATTTCATTTGAGTTCACGAGTAATATATCAAGCTCACGAGTGTCAACAAGATTGCCCTCCGCTTGTTTTTTCGCTGGCTCACGAGCAATGTCTCGATCTTACAAATGTCATTTCTCGAGCTCGCTAGTCATGTCTTTGCAAAATCTCAAGTGAGGATATGCTAGATTCCCTTTCTGAATTTCTAAATCCTATAGACTTATGTAAATGCCAATAACTAAGGCTTTAAATGACAATATATCTTAGATCATCTAAAACATGCACAATCAATTTCTTTACATACTGTTCAACAAACATATAGGGTATCTAAAACCAATACCACTAAATAAATTGTGACTTCATCTTGAAGTTTTTTTAATCCAATGTGATGAAACTTAGACTATCTTATTTGATGAAAGTTTAACTCTCGAACTCACAAGTATACTCTCGAGTTTTAGAATAAAATCCCGAGCTCACGACTGAATCATGTTTTAGTTATTTTCATATTTTAAATTGAGAAAACTAATAAAAAAATCCATAACTTAGAGCTAATTCTCATCAAATTCAAGCCCTACAAGTTATAAAATAGAAAAGAGGAAGACTGGCATCATAGACTTCAAAGGAAGTGGAAGGGTAAAACTTGCACAAATACTGCAAGTACAATCCTAAGCATTGCATGGATCAAACACGAGCTAGAAATATTTCTCATGAGCTCGCGAAAAAAACAAGCGAAGTGCAATTTAGAGTTAAAAAAAGGGAGTGATAAGGGAGATGATTGATTTGGGCAACACGTGTATATGAGGACTGATTTTGAGGCATAGGGATATTTGAGGCCTTTTTTCATAACATCCCCAAAAAAACTATATTTTCGGACAGTTTTGTACTATCCTTGTATGAAAACACTCTACCATAACATTTAGAATGTTAGGAACTTGGGCGTAAGTGTACAATTGTTTAGGAATTTCTACATAAAAATGAGATAAATAATTAAAAATCAGAAATCAAAGCTCCTACCTTATATTTGGGTTTGGAATAGGATACTTCAAATTTTATTTTATTTTGTTTGAATTTTATGATGTAAGCGAGAAGATAATGGAGAAGAAACTCGAGACACCATAATCCCTATGGCAAGCGTCTCATCTCACACAGCTAGCCATGCCGGGATTTCATCATCATCAAAGCCTTGTCTCAATTATTTTGGGTTCGGCTGTAAGGATTCTATTTCTCCACACTAATCTTTCTTGGGTCAGATCTTTGGGATTTATATTTATTATTTCCATCCATGTCTTCCAGGCGATGATCTATCCATTTAAAAAAATGTAGAAGTGACTAAAATGAGTTTTTTTTTATATACTTCCTAAGGTTTCTAAGATTTGAAAATAGGTCCTTATGGTTTTAATATTAGTAAATAAGCCCCTACCTTTTCATTTTAATACCTTCCATGCCCCCAAAATTAGTAGTCTTCCAACTACCTTAAGTTTTTGGAGTGAAATGCAACTTTTGCCCATGTCTTTTATCCTTATATGTATAATTACAAACGCTTGGATTTGGTTTTTTTTAAAGCTTGTCACGTTAATAATTACATTTAGTGAGAGAAAATAAAACATAAACCTATTTTTTAATATGGGTTCATTTCATTAAATCCAACCCGATCATAATGACAATCAACAGTGTACTCATGTTTAGATATAAATGATCCAATCCATGCATGACCCACCATTGGATTGATGAAAGCTTCAAAATACAAGAGTAGGCTTAATGAGCATGAGAGAGTTATTAAGAGGCCACTGGGACTTGGGATACCATAATGATATTTTTATAAATAGTAGTATACTCATTTTTTTAATGGACGTAAGGGAAAAGCTTTCATTTTTATAAAAATACAACCCAAGACTGACTGTGGTTGCATGTTGTCAATGGGAATATTGGTTTTGTAGACATGGCAGGTATCAGAATGAAGAGAGGCCCATTTACAAATACTAAAATCATTACAGCCTATTTACAAATCTTGTAAACCTTAGGGGCATTTATGCAGAAAGAAAAATATGAAATCTCTTCTAGCAATGTGGTGGGCACGTTTGGTAACAGGTGAGGAATCCATAATCCGATGATTCTTTACTACCACTGGAACAAAGATTCCTTGCTAGGGATTTGTATAGTCCAGGATTTCACATTGATATTGGTGTGTATCGATACATATAACTAAGAAAAATAGGGTTAGGTGTGTACATCCATTTAAGAGAGGATTTTCAAATCCTATGGGTGGTGGTCAGATATGAAAATCCCAACAAATGAGGTTTTTCATTCATTTAAATCCTCAGGAATTTACAATTGCCAAACATGGATCTACCCAAACTTTATGGAAATCAAGAATCTTTTCCCTAAAGATTTGGTTGCTAAACATGAGTGATCATACTTTCTAATGAATACGTTTCCCCACAAATCCAACTGACACGTACAATTACAAAAGGAAAATGCAGACTTTATTTGTCTTTCTTGCATTTCTTTTTCAAACTTATCTTTTGTTTATCAATTGAGGTCAGCACCAACATTAGGCCCTTTAACAATCTCATCCCCTCATGATCTGGAACCACATCAAATTTTACTTTCATCAAACAATTATGCACCGTTGGATTGAATCACAAAGAAATCAATGGTTAAAGGACAACTAAATTTTAAGGTGGTTAAACCAATGGCTAGGATGATATGATTAAACTGATTTTTAATCTTGATGCGTGTCCATGTGAGGAACCTTCCATCTACCCCATCCCCACCGACATAGAACATCTATTTGTAACCAATGAGCTGGACCACATTTAAGCAATATGGTCTGCTATCATGAGAACATTTCCCCCAAAATTTTTTGGGGGTTTTGACCCATAGTTTACCCTTAATGATCGTCTTTCCCTCCCCCTTTTCCATGGAATGAGGAAATTGCCACATCAGCTAATTCTTTGGTAAATGAATACCACGGAAAATGGTTTCAATGGAAGTTAGAAAATCATTTTTGGTGCAATTTTTCTTTTCCACAGTGAATTGGTCTTGATTATGTTTGGTGCTGTCATGGATTCCTTAGTTTGGACCACGTATCCTACCTGGCCACGTTCTTGAGTCCCATTGCAATACCCATCCATAAATCTGTGATCTCCTCTTGCTCATTAATTATGGGCCTCATCGTCATCATCATAAATGCCCATTAAACAACCCATCATCAAATCCATCATTTCCTCTGTCTCATCAATTATGGGACACCATCGTCGTCAAAATAGATGCCCACTGCACAGCTCATCGCCAAATCCATCATCATCTGATATGGAACCAAATTAATCACTGATCATGAGAGATTATCATCAACCCGACCATGATCACCATCGACCTAGCCATCATCAGGAAGGAAGGAAGCAAGGAGCAAAACTCCATAGCAAGGCCCACCTAGGCATGTTAGGCATGGCCTAGTTTTGAATGCTCACCACCTTCAGGGTCAGCCATGGCCAAGAGTACCCAATCCAGCCCATCCCCTTGTGAAGGATGCGTAAGCTACCAAGGATCAACCCAAAAGCTTAAGCTTATATGTGGAAGGCCTAAATAGGTATATGACTCCCTATCAAACCCATTACTTCGGCGATGTGGGATATATGACTTTCCCAACACTCCCCCTTACGTGCAGGCCCAATAGATTTCATGGACGGGCTTGTCACGTGGGGCACATAAGAAAGACAGGATCAAAACCCATTTTGATACCATGTACCACCCCCAAAAACTTAAGTTGATAGAGAACGGTATAACAATGTATATCAAGGTTAACCCCCCCCCCCCCCCTTCCAACAAATTTTACGGATAGGTATGCCACGTGGGTTATATAAAAAATGATGGGATCGGAACTCACTCTGATGCCATGTACCACCTAAAAGCTTAAGTTGATAGAGAAAAGATGTAACAATGTATACCAAAGTTAACCGATCAAGAGCTGGGATTTTTTTTATAACAGAGAGAGAGAGAGAGAGAAGACCCTTCATTTTTTTTTCAGAGAACAATAGAGATAGAGAGTTAGAGAGAGGGAGGGAGGGAGAAAGAGAAGCAAAAGCTTCCGGCGGTGAGAATTCGCGGATCTATCCAAGCAAGAGGGAGAAGATGGGCGAGACCACAATAATGCAGGTAGGAGTGACCGAAGAGATTAGTGTGAGAAAGAAGAGATGAGTTTGGCGAAATTGTAGAAATGAGTGATCGAAGAGACTAGGGGAAGTGGGAGGAGATGAGTTGTGCAAGATTACACGAACAAGTGATCAGAGAGATTCAGGGTGAGAAGGAGATTTGAGCGAGAGTTCGAGAACTTGGAATCGAGGAGCTAAAGGCACCTTTCTCATGAAAAGAGGAGCCAGCAAATGCAAGTGAAGGAAAACCACGATTTACTAAACATGGGTTTTCCATGGCAGCGAGGAAAATTGGAGAGGAATCCTCTTCGGTGACTGTTACTAATATATTGGAGATTTGAAATCATTTCTATATGTAGAAGGAAAATTAGGGCCTGTTTGGCATCGTTCTCATATTTGCTCCTAATTTTGTGCTCGGATTAGGTTGTGCTGAGTTCAAGTTGTGCCGAGTATATACTCTGCAGACCTTGTTTGGCAACATTATATTAAATTACTTTACTAAAAATATGCTGTATGGAACTTGTTTGGTAACATTATAAAAGTTTTGCTCCAAGGAACAAACATAGAATATACAAAGTGGGACCCCACCTTTTATTGTTTGCAGTACTATTATTATCATATATGGGACCCACCAGTAGAACATGGTACCCGCTTTTAAAAATTAGAACATGGAACCCATATCCATTGGATTTATAACATGGGCTCACATTTATAGGAACTATAATGTAGGCAAACTTTTTGTAAATGTAAATATGAGATCCACTTTTAGAAATTAGAATATGGGCTCACATTCATAGGATTTACAATGTGGGTCCACCTTTTGTAAACGAGATGATGTGACCCATATTTATGAATTACAAAGTACTGAAGCCACATTTTTTGTATTTGTAGACACAGGGCCCTCCTTTAGAAATTAGAATGTGGTGCCCACCTTTAAAAATTAGAACATGGGGTTAGCACATTCATAAAATCTACAATGTGGGCCCACCTTTATAGGAATTATAATGTGGGGCCATACTTTTTGTTAATTGTTAACGTGAGACCCACCTTTAAAAAATTACAAAGTGGTACCCACATTTAGAAATTTGAACATGGGGCCACATTAAAATGTAGGGCCTTACTTTTTGTTAATTGTGAACACGGGACCCACCTTTAAAAATTACAATGTGGTACCCACACTTAGAAATCCGAATATGGGGTCATTATTAAAATGTGATTGTGGATACGAGACCCACCTTGAGAAATTACAATGTGATGCCTACCTTTATAAACGATTTATAATGTGGTCCCACCATTATAGAATTATAATAGGGGCCCGCCTTTTGTGATTGTGACCATATGACCCACCTCTAGGTGGGGCACCTCCTTTGGAATTGTGAACGTGGGGCCTACATTTAAGATAAGTGAGAGGATTTTGAATCTTCAAATGATATCCTTTAAAAGGCAAGAGATAATAAATAAACAATTGTGCCAGCAAGTTGTTTCTTAAAAAAAAAAAAAGTTTTTTTGTTCCAACTTTCTTATGATGGCAGGGTTAAGATTTGAGATTCCTTCCCATGAGAACAAAATTCAGAATAATTATTTACTAATACCAAACATGTGTTTCTACACCCTTATCTTGTGGGAACATAGGAACATCCAAATGGCACGATGCCAAACGCACCCTTAGTTTGAACATAGGAACATCCAAATGGCACGATGCCAAACGCACCCTTAGTTTATCTTTTCTCCTTTTAATTGAAAATATGTTACTTAAACCACGTAATAGTATGTTGCTAAAAAATAAGATAATTTTCCTTTCATAGCACAGATGCAGCTGAGGGATGTTGCATTTTGATGTTGCCATGATAACCTTCATGGCTTGTTTTGTGCAGTTGTGTTGCCAGAGAGCAGGAGTGGAAATTTGGCCTTTTTTCTGTAGCAAAAATAGTCCACATTTGGTGTGACCACTTTTTTCACAAGAAGAAAGTGTAAAAATGAGCTGGAATTTTCGGCGGACCTCAACAAACCTGCCCTTAATTTGAAGGGGTGTTTTTTTTATGGGTCCTCACCTCTTTTGAGGGTAGAGAATTTGATGGGCTTGTGCCTTTTTTACTGACTTCCCAATTAGGACGTCCCAAGGGAAAATATTTAGAATTATTTTCTTCATTTTATAATGATAAGGTAAATAGATATCATCTTCATACCCATCGCATCCTTTTTTTCTTTTGGAGAGACACTATATACTAAAAATGGAAAAAGGCAGGCCCTTCACTAGGGGTGCTCATGGATCGGGTTGGCCTTAGCCCGACTAGGGCACAACCCACTTTGGACCGGGCTTGCGCCTTAGTTCTTGGCACACGAGCCTGCTTAGATTCATTGTAGAAAGCCCGAATCCCAGACCCGCCTGAATGAGAGACACAATTTAAAGCAAAATCAATGTATTTGCTATAATGGGGATTCAAACACATGTACTCTCCTACGCATACATGAGATTCAACCAATTGAGCTACAGCTTAGGACAATGAACAAATGCCTTTTCTTTCATAGAAACTACCCTCCATCCGGGCTCGGGATTGGGCTTAAACTTTTTCTGGCCGACCGAACTCGGTCAAGCACTTATCGCCCAAGTTGGGCTAGGGCCAAGCTTGGACCAATGGTTTAAACATTAGGCCGACGATGAATATTGTGCAGCTCGGTCCAACTCGACCCATGAACACCCCTGTTCCTCATCAGTTTTGGATAGTTTGGATCATCTAAGCATATTACTCATGCTCCCTGTAGTGGAGGACTACTACTTTTAGAACCCATACAAAGAAAATGCCAACCACTCTGAACAAACAATTTCCCTTTTGTGAGATGTCTCCTAATTTTAATCCAGTAGGAATATGTTCTACATCAAAATTTAGAACATGTTAATATTATTGAATATGATTGATATTATTATCAATCTTTATATAGGACTAACTTCTATTTAAGTAAAATTTGGGGACATCAAGGGAAGGCCCACTATGGATTCCATTTCACCAGGAATGTTCATTTTTATGTATGTACTTATTCGTTCTCCCCAGTTAGTAGCACACTGGAAGGTTCAATGTTATGCCTCCATCAACCGACCACCCACAGCTCAACATGTTTCATGTGCCAAATGAGCATTGAACACTAATGATTTTTCGGGCAAATGACAAAGCTCAATTGCCAAAGATTTCTAAGCAATCCTGAAGCTTTCTTCATCTCTAGAATGCCTTTTAAAATACCAACAGGCTAACCATTTGGGCTTCTGTAGACTTAATGAGTAATAAAAATCAGAGAACATTGGGCACAAAATGATGAAACAGAGGCCTTGAACAATCAGGTCCCACTCCTAGAGTATTTTCCAAATGTTTTTTTCAGCAGGTGTACTATAGATGCCCATTATGGTTATTGGTTTAATATGGTTTGATGGAATGGGTCCCCAAGTAGATATATTGGTTGCTTATATATGGTGGATGTCATGTAGACGTTCATGGCATTAGTATTGGCGAATGGGTTTGATTAAGATGACTGAAACAAAATTGGACGAATCTTTCGTGGCTTTAATCCATCTAATACTCATCATATGAAGAATTTGAAAATGCTATTTAGAAGGCCAATCATTACTACCCAAACAACAATTATAAATGAGATTCCTTTTTAAGAGAAACATTATCTTAATTTTGAAGGATTAGTAATTTTGATAGGTAAGTGATCTTAAAAGATTAGAAATTTAAATATTTGGACTAAGTTAACCCCCTCTGCTCATTCATGTATATACATAAAAAAGAATCAGTAATACTAGTATGCCAACATATAAGATATAATTAAAATATAGAAAAAGATAAAAAAAAGACTTAAATTGAAATCCTACAAAACTCAATTTAAATTTTAGGGGAAATAACAATGACATCTATCTCAATGACATATCCTTAAATTTTACTCTAAAAGAGTTGGTCAAACGATAGGATTGAAAACATGATTGATAATGTATTCAACGTTTATATATAATCAATAATGCATACGCATTTTATATGTGTATTCAAATGTGGATCTTGTCTCTAAGAAAATTAGGATGCACCATGCGCATATACACATTTTTTGAAACACATAAGACTTTGCTAATCCTATTATTAGTAATACACTCAATCCTATGGTGATACATCATTAGAGGGGATGATATTGATATATTGATTGGTTTGGATTTTCATTAGGTGGGCCCTACGATATAGGGATTTTGGACTTGAGAGTTTAAAAGGGTTAAATTAACAAAAGAAACAGGGGGTTATATGCAATTTCCCGGAAATAGTATAGTCACAACTTTTCGCTTCCCGAGCACGCTACGCATTCCCTCTCCGCTCATACATAAAAATGCAGACACAACACGACCCTTCCATTTCCATTTCCATTTCCATTTCTGTCAATTCTTCCGCGTTTTCTTTTTCATTCCCATTCTCAGCATATCCTTTTTCCTTCACTAAAACCCTAATCCCCATCCCTAGAGAAAGCAAAAAGCAAAGCTATCAGAAGCTTCTTGAAATCTCTTCCACACTCTCAAAAAACCATCGAAGCTAAAAAGGTAAGAATGATCGATCGATGTTTCTTGCTGTCTTATGCTTCTCAAATCGTTCTTTCTGGTTGTTTTGAACGATTCTCATTAGGTTTCTATTTATTTCCGTCTTTTAGATGCATTTTTTTCTTCTTCTGTTTGTTCTCTCATGTATGTATTCTCTTTCATTTGAAGAAATGTGCTTTTGGTTTGGAAACAGTTTTGCAGAATCGTTGATAATGAGTCTTCTGTTCTTCTTACTTACTTTTTCATGTCATTATCTTTTTGTTTTTCTTCACTTGGTTTTCATTTCTATCAGTTCTGTAGACTGGTTCCTGTGTGTTTGTTTGATGTTCTAGAGCTATTACTATTCTTCTTTCATTGTTTTCACAATGAATTTTGTTCTTGTTCTTTTTCAGTTTCCGTGTTTGGTGCAGCTAAACATTTTCTGCATCACTGCGGGAAAAAAATGGTTTTCTATCTCTTTGGGTATGTTTTCTGAATATGCTTTTGGCAACTGAAAGGGATTTTCCCTTGTAAAATGACAAATGCTGTGTGTGAATGTTGAAATGATTTTCATTTTCCGTGGAAAATGTGCCGTCCAAATGGACCCTTGGAATTCAAATGCTGTTTTATCTCTCATCTTAATTTTTTTTTTTGAACTATGTTTTAGAGCAATGGCTCGTGTTCTGCTCTTGCTTTTTTGGCTGCCTTTGTATACTCATGGTTTGCTAGGTTTCTGCATGGGCTGTGGGAGTCAGGGAGCTGGGGTAGGGTTTAAACTGTATTTATTCAAGCACCTTGTCTCTTGCCCACCTTGGTTCTGCCTGCATGGGATTGGATTTCTGGAACCACCCATTAAGGGCCCATGAAATTGATAAATGGAGTAAACTTTATTAACCAACAAATGTCCTACTCGTCCACCTTGGTTGGAAGCACTTGATCATCAATTATGGTGGTTTCTTGGTGGTTGACCCAGTTAAAAGGGATGAGATAAGGCTTTGGTGGTTTTCTCAGGTTGAATTTTTTTTTTTCCAGTGTGAGCAATCCATGGTGGGCTACCTATATCTGGTCTAAGCCATCAAGGGTGGACCCAGACGGGATCACAAATTGCATTTCCCTTGCTATGTTAGTGTTATTTGAACAAACTGGAACTTCCCTAATGCCAGAATTTGAGTTAATTTTTCATTTTGATGACCAACATAATCTTATTGAAGTTAGTTTTTGTACTTCAGTTTTAATCCTATTTTACACAATTTATTGGCTACTATTTTTCTTTTTCTTTGTATTTGCAGTTTAAATATTGACCAGATTGATGCATCATTCTTTTCATGATCAAGATACACGCCTAGCAGAATCGATGGCCAAAGACCCCTTGATCTTAGATCTAATAGTGGGGGCAGTTGTATGAGGCTCAAACTAGGTCGGCCCATTGGCTGTTAAGGGTTGGACTTGCACATTATATTTAGTTAACTGTATCAAGTTTCATCATTTTGAGCATGCATGATTAGTTTAATTCATTTTTACTGTATCTAACTAATGCAACTAATTTATTTAATGTCGCATCTCACCAAATTTTACATTCCCCACCATCGCCATTTGTCTCCTTTTATTTCTGGTTTCATTGGATTTCTTTAATTAATTCCATGGTTCTATTAAATTTGAAATCCAAGAGAATTCGAACTTAGCTTTTCAAGCCAACCAATACATCATTGGCGCTGACATTGTTACAAGGTGCTGTTTCCCTTGTTTTCTAAGTCAGACATGTACTTAGAATTTGTTAAAAAAGATTCTATTTTTTTTTTTGTTGTTTTTTATTTTCAAATTTTTTACCGAGGTTGAAAAGAACTCTAGAATTATGCACATAGTTTTCGTCTCACTTATTTGGTCCCCTTTGTGAAAGGGACAGCGGCGATGGATGGGTTGATCATTTCAAGCAGGGTTAATCCATGTTCATCAAGAATGAAAATGAGATAAATTATATTAATTTTAAGCATCCGTTGGCCCATTCTAGCCTTTCATATAAAACATTCATAAAAACCAAGAAAAAAATGTAATTTCTATCTTCTCATTCCTTGTTTAGTGAAATCTCTTAATGAGCTTAACCTTTAGAAGGAAAATGTGTGCTGCTAAATAAATAAAATATAATTATTCAATTCAGTCTTACTATTTTATATTAAAGAGGAGCATTTTGCTTTCTATTTTGACCTGTTCCTGTTATTAGAGAAAAATTAAGAGAAATTGGGAAGAAAAGAGGAGATCATCATGACCCTTAAGGGTGGGTCAACCATTTGTATTTATTATAAAACTTAACTTTGAGAAATTACAAGAAAACCCCTTTGTTTCCTACTTATTACATAAGGACCCCTAGATTTATTGAATTACAAGTAAGTCTTAGTCCCTAACTCCATTGTTCTAGTACATGTCTGATGATGCAATGAATTATTATACGTTAAAGCGTAGTGTTATGTATTTAATTCTGACCGGTTCATGTTGATTTTGAATTTCAATGAAGCGCGCGTGTACATACTGCATAATCCTTATATATGTCAAAAGTGATCAAAGTATCATTGAATATTTTAGTGTACTGAATTATAAAATGTGTTGTTTAGTAAAGAAAAAAAATATTATTCAATTGCCCAACTGATTGCAGTACTACTGTGCAGTTCTCTCAGGCTATTTGATTTATGATTATGATCTTGGAAAAATAATCCTCCCCCCCCAAACCGACACAAACACACTCTAACCTTCATGGGCACATAGATAGATATAAGCTATGTAAGCAAGATCACCTTTTGCTAGTTTTTTAGCCCTTATGTTTAACAAATTTATGAGGTTTAAATGTATTTAAAAAAAACTCATCATGTTTACTTTGCAGGGCAGTTTAGGTTTTGCGCCTTCTTCTTGTGAAAAGCCAATTCAATAGCATTTCTGTGTTTTCAAATCTTATTTGGATAAGAAGGAAATGGCACATACAAAGCCTCGGAAAAGGTCACTTGTGGAGTGCTTAGATGGTAGTTCCATGAAGACATACATATTTGGAATTTTGTTGCCTAATGGTGGAATCACGGACCTAATTTTGCGTGATCCTGGAGCCAGTATGTTTATGGAAGAATTTGTTGGTTATGTAAGAAGAGAGTTCGAGAGATGTGAAAAAAGTTCAGCTGATCCAAAGCAGAGTATCATGTGGGATGCTGATATTTATCTTGAAGATATGTCAGAAAACAAGATCAAGAGGAGATTAATTTTTAATCACTTCAAGACCAATAATTTGCACATCCTGAGGTTTCATGTAAGTCTTGCTTCCATCTCCTGTAACCTTATCTTGCATGATACTCTACTTCTCCCCTCTCTTTCTATTCTTTGGAGGCTTTTATGACTCATCTCTGCTATATAAGGAATGACATGCTACTGTTTTTTTCTTCATTAGGATGGAGCAGGACAGAATGTTAATACTTATAAGGTGAAGTTACATTTCTGTGATTTTGTTTTAATTATTTTCTTTAGGCATTTATCATCATCACCATCAAAGTCTTATCCTTTCCATTTGGATTGCAACTTTTTGACATTATTATTTAAAATTGTGATTTAATTATTAATTGCAGTTGCTTTTACATGCATCTGATACTTATGCATGCTCTTCATTTTTTGTTCTATTTAACGGTGTATGCAAATTACTGTATAGAAAATTATGTGCTTTACCATTAAAAAATAAAATAAAATTATGTGCTTGGTTTATGCTTTGATTCTAATGCTTGAACTTATGTTGTTTGAGTTTGTAGGATTCTTCTTCTCAGAATATGTGGGATTTGACACCTGATACTGAACTACTTTCCGAGCTTCCAGTAGAGTATACATTTGAAACTGCTCTAGCAGACTTAATTGTAAGGCATTTATAAGTTTAAACGTGATATTGCTAAAGGGATGAATCTATCTGTTGTTTTGTGTTGCTTGCTTTAGGTGATTTCTATTCTTGATCACTATGTATTTTCACTAGGATGATTCATTACAAGCGATATGGCCCAGGAATGGATGGAAGTGATTAAAACTCTATAGTGAAGTGGTATGTCATATCGATATATTTGTCCTCAATTATGTGATTAATTGTTCAATGTCATCTTTTGTGGATATGAACATGGGTATTAAGGATATGCCATAGGTAATAAAATTACTATTCCCCAAGTCAAATGATATCAATGATGTAAATTTGGGGCTTCTCCATTTGAAAATATTCCTGTTATGGGTTTTCTTATTTTTGTTTATTTCATATTTTCATTAAATGATGCATTTGAAAATAAGGAGCGCTGTAAAGAGGACTACAACCAAGTGTACACATGATGAGCTACATAAGCATATCCTTTTTATCTTTTATCATTGGTTTCATCCCTTTAGATTTAGCATTGTAGGGGATAGATAAAGATAAAAGTTAAAGAGTTGACAAATTTTGTAATCTTCGTCGGTTAAACTCTTGGTGAGGAAGATATATGACCACCTAGGTATCTTTTATGTTTACATATATTTCTTCCCCTCCCTAACCCCAACCCAAACCCCCCACACCCATGTTGGGGTCGGCTACACGAATTCTGTTTCAACATTCCGATTTATCTTGGGCCAAATTCTCAGATAAGTCATCTCCTCATATCCATTTTTACCACCTCCATCAACGGCCTTTTTGGCCTACCCCTTCCCCTTGGTGGGCCATCAACCTTCATGGCCAAATTTTTCCTTACTGGCGCGGTCACTGGACTACGTTGGACATGCCCAAACCATCTCAAACAGGTTTATCTAATTTTATCCCCTATTTTTGCTACTCCTAAATGCTCTTGAAAGCGCTCATTTCTAATTTTATCCTTCCTAGTTTTACCACACATCCACCTTAACATTCTTATCTCTGCTACATCCATTTTGTGCATATGCTGCTTCTTGATTGGCCAACATTATGCTCCATAGGTTATAGCTGGTCTAATCGCTATCCTGTGAAATTTTCCCTTCAATCTTGTTGGCATTCGTCAGTCACAAGAACTCCAGAAGCAAGTCTCCACTTGAACCATCTCACTTTTGTCCTATGTTAAGCATCTTAATCAATCTCCCCATCATTACTAATTATAGAGCCAAGGTAGCGGAAAGAGTCACTTTGTGGTATCTCATGGTCTTCAATTCTCTTAGTAATTTCAGCTATTTCTATATGCTCATTGAAGTTATAATCCATATATTCCGTCTTTGTACGGCTTATTATAAAGCCTTTGGATTCTAAAGCCTCCGGCCATCTCTCGAGTTTTGCATTCACACCTTCTCTTGATTTATCTACCAACACAATATCATCTGCAAATAACATGCACCAAGGTATCTCTTCTTGAACATGAGCAATTAACTCATCCATAATCATTACAAAGAGATAAGGGCTTAAGGCTGACCATTGATGCAAACCTATGATCACTGGGAACTCTCCTGTCTCTCCACAAGTAGTTCTCACACTCGTTACTGCTCTTTCATACATGTCTTTAATAATTTCAATATAACCTCTTGGAACATTCATTTTATTTAAAACCCACCAAATGAAATCTCTCGGTACCCTGTCGTAGGTTTTTTCTAGATCAATGAAGATCATATGCAGATTTTTCCTGTTTGCTCTATATTTTTCCATTATTGCCTAGGTGAGAAGATAGCTTCCATCGTTGACCTCCCTGTTCTAACCCATGAAAACAAAGATATTAAAAAAAAAAAAATCTTGACCCTTGATTTTCACAAAAGCGTCGCAAATGAGATTCTATTCTTAGAAGGGTTTCATACTTTACGAAACCCATATCCCCAACAGGATACCGTTTATCTATTGTAACTTTGATGAAGTTTGACTACATATTGCCGCTAGCAATGACAGTTACAAGGTTCATGCAGACAAATGTCGTCGTTTCCTAGAGTTTTCTGAATGTGACATGGTTATAGTTCGTATTCATCCGGAAAGGTAATCGCCAGGAGCTAACAAGGAGTTACATCCGAGAAATACAGGTCCATTCAAAGTGTTGAAGAAGCTCAGTTCCAATGCCTATGCTCTAGAATTGCCATAAGATCTTGGTATCAGTCCCACATTCAATGTTACAGATCTCACTCTCTATCGTGGGCATGATAATGAGGAAGATTTTGAAGAATAAACCATTACCTTACCGGTTGCTCTACCACCGGCTGCCACCGGCAGATAAAATCATTGATGTTCTTGATGATCAGAGTGTTTCTACTTGTCAAGGAGGAATCCAGAAGTTCCTTGTCCGTTGGCAGAACCACCCAATCTCCGATGCTACATGAGTTACTGCTACCGACTTCCAGCGTCTGAATCCAGATCTTTATGAACGTTATTAAGCTATTATCTCGCCGGAGTCGAGTTTTTTTTTTTTTTTTTTCTTTCAAGCGGGGCATAATTGATGTAGACTAAACAATAGGTCGGCCAACCCATTGGGCCCAGCCCATAAGCCCAACTGGATATCCATTTAACTAGAAATTTTATTTAGAGTTTGATTTATTTAGAATTCTTTAAATTAGGAGTTTATTTGATTTGGATTGTCATTTTGTTTCCTCTTTTAATTAGGTTTCTTTAATTAGTAGGAAAGTCTGTTTTTGTACTTATCTCTTGTACTGCCTATTTTTCATTTTAATGAAAGTAACTATTAAAAAAAATATTAGGAAAGTCTGAGTGGATGAGAAAGATGTTCGGTCCTATATATACAGGACATGCCTTTGTTGTATTTATAGTGATTATTATCAATTAATATTTTAAGTTATGAGAGTTTTCTCTTCAGTTATGGTGTTTCTCATTGTCATGAGTGTGCCCTGGTGGCTGAATCCATCCTTGGATTCGATTAATCCCTTGGGAGATTGGTCTATTATCCCGATTGCGAATCCGGGCTGCGCCAAACTTGTAAGTGTTTTTTTTTAGGTTGTCAGGGTGTAACTAGGACTCACCATTTCCAACCCACCAAGTTTTAAACCTTGCACACTAGCTGTGAGAGATACCTCTATCCAGAACTTTGTATCAGATGTTCAACTATTGGGCTTTTAATCTGTGGACCCGAAACTGACCAATTATGTTTAGGTACCAGTAAACTCAATCATGGATCCAAATTAAAACAGTCCATATATTGGCATCCATAGGTCTCTCTGTGTCCATCCCGTGTTCATCTGTCGGTCTAATTTCAGTCTTTCGACATCCATAGGTCTCTCTCTCTCTCTCTCTCTCTCTCTCTCTCTCTCTCTCTCGGTTTCAGTAGTGATCTGTATATACGTTATGGAATATCGTGTCACCGTTCCAGGTCATACATGCATTCCATGACATTTTCCCCTTAGGTTTGTGTAAAGACAACTTCCATGGAAAGATGAAATTGCCACATTAGCAAATTCTATGTTAGAAATTCATGTTTGGTGCAATTGGGTGGGTGGGTTGGTATGTGTGTGGGGTGGGTGGGGTTGGGAGGGGAGAGGGAAGAAAGAGGGTGGCTGGGTGGAGTGGGGGTGGGAGTGAGGAAATGGGGGTTCAGTTTTATGTGGAAATGTACTTTCCCCCCATAGGAAATCTTTTTCCAGGCCTAGGAAGGAAAAAGATGATGTGGCGAAAAAGCAGTTCCGTGTACTGTGGAATATTTAGAATTCCAAAATAACATGAAAAAACATTGTTTTGTGGAGAATCTTCCCAAGTGAGTGAGCAAGCACTAATGGGACAGAGAAATTGATTGCACTTGGGAATGATCGTTGAAAAGGGTTTAAAACCGGTAAAAATGCCCCAATGTGTCAAAGAAGAAAGCAACTGAAAACAATCAGGGTAAAAAAAGGTTGACATTGATTTCCACTCACAATTTGTCTCATGGTATTGTACTTGTACCTATGCTTTTGATTCCATATTTTTTTTGGGAATGGTATAACACAATATTAATAAAGAGCCAGTAGCATCTAAGGTTACCCATTAAACACGCTTTCCACTTAGGAGATCTCTGATTATTTTGTCTTCCATTTGGTTGACTTTGGTCTCTTGCAAAAGGAACAACATCTGCTTTAGCTTTCATCACCCTTTTCTTTAATCTCCCTTAACCTCTGGCATTCCATGAAATTCCTAGAAAGATAACTCAGAAATAGCACAATGGAGACATTGTGCTCCCTCTACACAAATTCTACAAGACGAGGAAGAATAAGGTCCAGAAGTAGCGTACATGCCTCCTTGTGGTTGGATGATCTCTGTCAGGTGCTAGATCATGATTCTGGCAAAGATCCACTGTTGGATCATGAGCTTGGAAAAGATCCACCACTGGATTACGATTCCAAGAAGGATCCACTATTGGATCTTGATTTTGCAAAAGATCAACTGTTGGGTTGTGATTCCAGCAGGGATCCACCTTTGGATCTTGATTTTGTAAAAGACCCACTGTTGGATTTGATTTTTGAAAAAGATCAACGGCCAGATCTAGTCTGATCTAACATCTGATAAAGATGGTGAAGACCTTGTTTGGAAATATCTGGAAGACCTCATATTGGAATGTGCTACATGGGAGGGGCCAATAAAAAAGATAATTGAAGATCAAGTGAAGCCCATTTGAGGGGGCCATCTAAGTGACCGTATGGTCACATGAGCTGTGCGGCGCACAGATACAGACACGGGTACAGACACGGACATGGGTTCAATATGCCAACTTAAAAACTTTAGGACATAGATACGGGTACAGCATTTTTAGAAACATATACACATAAATATTTAATTGGAAATTTATTTTGAATGAAATATTGATATTATTTTAATTTAGGACTCAGATATGATGAAGCCCGCTCTAGGAAGCAAATACACCTCTCTGGGGCCGGCGTGTCCGTGCATGACATGCCAAAAATAGTGTCCTGCTTATTTTTTTATATTTTATTTCCCAGACACTGCGAGAACGTTGGCTGTTTTAGTTGGAGAAAAGTAATTAAATTATAATACAGATAAGAGGAGGCGCTGTTTGTAAAAAAATCTCTTTTAGTTGCAAGAAAAAAAGGAAGATAAGGCAGAGGCTAGGGCTTTGAATTAGAAAAGAAAAAAAGAAAGGGCCTAAATGCAATTTGCTAACTTAAATAAAAGATAAGGCAGAGTCTAGGCCATTCTTGCATTCTGTCTTAGACGATTGAAAGGGGAAAGCCGAAACAGGGTAGCAGGTCATTCTCACGTCATGTCCAGTGAAGGGAAACACGTCCGGACACGCTTCGATCTCTGCTCATCCTCACATCTGGCAACCATTTTCGGCTTCCACCGCTGCTCATCCTAACGTCCACTAGTATGTTTGTTTTTTTAATTTTTTTTAAAATTTTTGTTGCTGCTTTTATTTTTCTGCAGCTGTTTTTATTTTTATCTTTATTTTTAGTATGTGATTATATATATTATTATTAAATATTAATGTGTCCCTGACGTGTCCGTGTCCTACTTTTTTGAGAAATGCCGTGTTGGTGTGTCCGTGTCCGTGTTTCTTTGAGCCCACTAAGTGGATAAAATTTCAGAGGTTTGAAGAAATATTTGGGGCGTAGTGCAAAAAGAAAAAATGTATGAAGAATTCAGACATTTCTAGGTAATATGCCCCGACCTTTTTTCTATATAAAAATAACCCTGAGGTCAGAGCCATTTTAGGAACTGGGTGGTTTGGATCTTTAGGCCCATTGTGGGGACCACAAATCTGAAAAGCCATATTAAGAAGAGGGAGGAACATTGAGAAATGAAGCACCCCAATCGTCTTGTCACATCGTCTCGAGACTTGTGACAAAAACATCTAGAAAGGAGGGAAGGCAAAAGAGGAATAGGGAGGAAAGGGAGAGAGGAAGATGAAGAAGGAGAATAAGGCAGAGGAGGAGATGTGTCGTCGAGGAGATCTGCCATGGATCTTGGTCCTTTCCCTGTACGTTTCTCAGTGGTGTTGTTTGGTATGGGGTATTTTGCTTTTCCTCGCCGTTTCTTCTTGCTTGCGATTCTCCTTCTCCTTTTTTTATAAAATCTTTGCGATATTTTGGGGAAATTCTCAGCGATTCATAACAAGTTTATGATAAGAATACTCCTGAAAGGATCAATACAAGAAGGAACTTGAGGATTTTATCAGCGAATTGGTACTGATTGGTGCATTTTATTAGCACAACTTGAGGATTGATTGCGATGTCAAGATCAGCTGGAATACCCTCTTTTGACCTCTCTTTATTTTCTTGGAACTCCATTGTGAACTCCATTGTTGCCACTACTGAATCCTAAAGTTTTCCGCTGTAACCCAACCATATCTTACCGTATCATACCGATATCCGTATCTCAGCCATTAAAACAAACTACTACTATGATTAAAACATCAACCACTTATAAGACAACTATAAAAACAATTCTAATTAAAATAGAAATAAACATCAGTTGAACGGGTTGAAGCCCAAAGGACTGGTCGACCCATGGGTCATGGGCCTGCCCTACATCAACTCTCCCTTCTTAGGGAGAACTCGACCTTGAGTTCTATAGATGTCTTCCAGAATCGAAATTCGAAAGTTAACTGCACAGCTTCCCGCTGTGTTGCTTGATCTTCATACTCTTTGCTTAGCTTGGAGGTTCGACTCAATATTTTCAACTTCTATCTAGTCTTCCACGTAGAAGTAGACTGGGGGGTACCGCTACTTCTGAAATATGAAATCTGCACGGATGTGAGGTCTAACCATTAAATGCCTCAAGTTGTGAATTTCTATAGTCTGTACAGAATCTTCGTATAGACGATCTCCGAATCTCTATTAGTTGATCGTCTTTTGCGGTCTCCTGATCAATTGCTTTTTTTATCTAATGATCTAATTGGTTTTTTCTGGAAGTGGGCTTATAATGAGATCCATTAGATGATCAGTCTCAATGCTGATCATATCCAACTCTTTAATTTTCTTTTCTTATTTTGTTGCTGCACTTGTTGATCAATGCTGTTAGTCCCTTTGTTTCTTGGTTCTTGCATATCACCATCAAACTTGATACCCTCTACCATGGGTACTTCTGTCATGTCCCCAATTCCAGATCCCGAAAACTACGCAAGAATCCGAATTTGGCGGTGCGATGTCCAGGATATTAGTCCGCAGTGAGGTCCAGTTTAAAACTTTCAAACCATATTATAAAACATTTAAATGCGGAAGCAATGAAAATAGAATCAGCGGAAGCAATAACCAATTTCCATCACATGGTATCATCAGTTCATCACTAACATATGTCGAATGTAAAGAGTGCAAGTCAACTACGAGGTCACTATGGAATAACATGTTTTATTACAATGCGCCATACTATCATATCACTAAACCATCCAATGTCATACTCAGTCCACCCGTTGATCCGCTAGATCACCGGTTCCCTAGCCATAGTCATCTGCAACCGGCGTCTCAAGGAACGCCTCGCTCCCCGAGATGATGGAATTGGCGTCACTACCTACAACACCAAAGTATATGAAGGATCGGATCCAAAAGGATCGGGCTGCACAATATACAAATATCATAGTATGAATGCATCAAAAGGAATAAAAATAGTAATAAGATGAATAGAGTAACAATGGAACATATGCTAGGCAGATTGTGCAATAACCATATCATCAGGAGTCAATATAAAAAATACATGCTATACCATCCATCTATCAATATGTCGCGTCCACATGCTAGTACCACATGAAATTATGACTCTGCCCTCTCAGACTACATACGAGTTGCGGTGGGGATGATTGGGGTCATAGCCCGGCCGAAACAAAGCTACCGGAGTCTGCCGGCCAAAGTTTAGTATCGTGCAAAGTGTCGAAGTGATGATACCCAATGCTGTACATCCACCTTGAAATAACCCATCATGATGGCAATGTAAAGTTAGCTTCCACCAAGGGGGATCAGTAACAAGGCTAAGCTCTTCAACCGAGTGGATGTACATGCTGACTCAAAGAATCATACTATAAGGTTAGTGTTTGGCTAGGTTACCCTTGTATGAGAGGTTTCATAGTCCAAACAAAGTACAATATCATAGTCCAGTCCATACCATCAAACCATCTGAACAGTCCATTCATCAAAGTATCCAATAACTATCCATCAAACCATCAAAGTACCAATCCATAAAACCAGACTATCAAATCCAGAATATACCGACCATCAAGGGTACCTAAACAATGCCAAGAAACCATCTACTCCATGGTTCAAAGGTCATCCAAACACAAGGCCATTGAATAGCCCGCCTAGCCACACACGGGTAAATGTCCTCCAAACACATCTAAGTTCTCTTCTAGGTAAACCCTAGTTCAAGGTCCTCATTTACATCAGTATTCATTTATAATTACAATTGGAACAACAATGACCAAGAGGAAAGAGTATATAAAGAACACCTCATCAATATCAATTATTATATGGGAATAACAATAAACCAACCTAAGTGTCACTCCTTCAGGTGCAGGGTCCCACTTCACCAGCATAGTGGTCAAAGAAGTTTTAGATGCCTAATTATAAAGTATTTGGTGCTCTGAAGGTGATTGGCATCCAAGACAGCCCCTATGCACCATGTTGGTTCCATTTTCCACACCCTTTATCTTACTTTGAGCAACCACATGGGCCAAGGTTAAGCTCCACCCTTCGCCCATGTTTAGTCCATCAATGACAATCCATATGGAAGGTCAGTGTCACTCCTTCATATGTAGGGTCCTACTTCACCAATACAGTGGTCAAAGGAGTTTCAAATGCCTAATTATAAAGTATTTGGTGCTCTGAAGGTGATTGGCATCCAAGACAGCCCTTAATCACCATGTCGGTTTCATTTTCCATAACCTATACCCTACTTTGAGCAACAACATGGGCCAAGGTTAAGCTCCACCGTTCGCCCATGTTTAATCCATCAATAACAATCCATATGGAAGATTAAGGGGCCCCTTTTCAGATGAAATGGCCAAAAGATACAAAATCAGAAAATACTGTAAACGGGATTCACGGTCGACTGTGGACACTCATGGTTGCCTCACGGTTAGCCGCAATGTGATTTTCTGTCAGTCGGTCTCTTACGTAAAGCTAACTGCTGTGTCCACGGTTGGCTCATGGTCGACCATGGGAAGGCCACTGTCAGCCGTGAGTTGACCACAGTGCATTTTACAGGAAAAACCACATATTGTCTAGCCGATCGCCAGGTGACCGTGGTCGACCCTGTGGTTCCATGGTCAACTGTGGAGCTACTGGTCTTGAAACTTCACGATCTGTTCTTCATCCAAATCACTCCTACTTCCATCCAATTTCGTCTAAAACTTCAAGAAATCATCTCCCACGCATAAAACATTATCATCCACCATCAATTCATCAATAAGTGGGCCATTCATCATCCAATTTGGGTTTTCAAGCATCAAATTTTCTAAAATCAAAGAAAGAGCTTAGAGATAGGGGATTCTACAAATCAAACAAATCAAATTGAGATCAAATTGCAGAAATCAAAGGAAGAACAACATGCATGCTATGTTTGGTGTTTATTGCACTTGCCTTGGCCTCCTAACATGGGTGTCCAAGCTAGATCTCCAAGATCCAAGCCTTCAAGCTCTCAAAACCCAAGAACCCACCTAGATCTGCTCCAACAAGATCTACACCTCCTACAACCCATTCCCAAGGAAATTTATGCATAAGGAAGGAGAATTCACAAGAAAAAGCCTAGATTGCTATGTAGGTGGACTTGGATCATTGAATTTACCTTGATTTGAAGAGCAGAAGGAAATTTAGAAGAAGAGATGATGATCTCTAGCAAGAGGTGGCTGGAAGCTTGAGAATTCCCTTGATCTTGGTGTTGGAAGCTCTAGATCTTGATGGAGAAACCCTAGCTTGTTGGAGAAGGAAAAGGGAGATGGGAGGGAAATAGAGAAAATTGCAATGAGGAGAGAAGAAGAGAGAGAAGAGATGGTTCGTTTGAAATGGGAGGGGTTTTATTTATAGATTTTCAATGGAAGTGAAATGTCTAAAATGCTCCTTCCTTAAGTGATGGCTAATGAAGGAGATATAAGGACATTTATGGTATTCCAAGTGAAATAGCACAATTCTCCAAGAGAACCCTATTCTAACCCAAAATTACACCTAAAGGCCTCAGTAACTGACTTCTAAACTCACAACTAACTCCCTAAACATTCTACAAGCTACAATTAGGCCCCTTAAACCACACAATTAGGCCTAGAACCTAGGAAATTACCCTTCCACCCTCACTAATCCCCTACTAAATAGCATAATCAAGCATAATTAAATAAAACTAATTATAACTAAGGCAAGTAAAAGGGGCGAGGCCTCACATGTTCTACAACATGTGCTTTTGTTTGCTGCGGAGACTTTCCTTCTTGAGATTTAGACTTTCGCATATGAGACCGTTTAAGCATGTATTCAACACGAACTGCTTCCCAATATGCTTTATGAATGGTCTTGCAACCATTCATACTCTCCAATATATCTGGTCTCAAACCTATGAGAAAACTAATTAAATCATGTTCCTCTTTCTCATCTAATCCACCTACTTGTGGCCTTGAAAATTGGTTGGAATATTCATCAACGATCAAGTCTTCTTGTTGCTAACTATGGAATTTCTTAAAATAGTTTTCATTCTCAGAATACCATTTTCTATATAAAATCATGTTCTTCATTCTCATCAATGACTAAGTCTCCTTGAAGTTCATTGTAGAACTTACTAATTTGCAATTTCATATCGACTTGAATGGGTATGGAACATGAAATGTGTCATTCTTTTGATGAACAAACTCACCCAATTTGTGGATTTAGTTGTCAAGAGTTTGCAAGTTAAAACAGAGTGTTGATTGGGATTTGGATGACACAATATCGTGACACCAAAATCAATAGCTGAAAACCACTTGATTTCAGGGCCCCACTTAATCAATCTGCACGTTGACAAATTCATGGCCTGCTTCACTCTGTTGCTGGCCTCACGAGTCAGGTTCAACACGATAGCAGATTTGGGTTTGATCCAAATACAACTCAAAAGGACTTGAACTGCATGGGTCCCGGTAGAGGATCACGTGCCAAGGCTTCTATTGCCTCTGCCTCGATCTTGAGGCAAGGGCAATGAACAAAATGGTTGAAAAGCTTTTTTTTTTTCATCTCTGTGCTTCAACTAGGAGTAGGAGGTCGATGCCGGTGCTAGAGGAGCGACCGCTAATGCGTTGAAGTTAGACATGAAGATGGTAGTGGGCGTGTTGGTGCTTTGACGTACTTTAACGAAGAGAGAATGATGATGATGCTGGTGGCTTTGGCAAGGCTGGAGGGCGCTGGTGCAGCGTCGATGAGCAACGACGAAGGGCTGGCGACAGTGCTGGCAGTTCTGTTCTTCGGGTGTTAGGTAAGCTTCTTTGCCTCACTTTCTCTCTTCTTCTGTTTTCATTCCTCTTTTGCTCCTCTCCCTCTCAATCCCTGTCATTTATTTATTTATTTTATTGAATGGGAGCAGGAAGAGCTTGCTAAAGCTAGAGATAGACGGACCAAGGACTTAAACCAAGTTAAATGCATTAAGGATGAGGATGAGAAGGTATTAGTAAAGGACGATGAGATAAAGGGGCGTTGGAAGAGCTACTTATACAAGTTATTTAACGAAAGCAGTAGTAGTGACATACAATTGGGACAGCTTACCATTTCTAGGGAAGAATCGAATCATATGTTCTATAAGAGAATCAGTAGGGAAGAAGTTATAGAAGTATTGAAAAGGATGAAGAATGGGAAAGCGGTTGGGCCAGATGGTATCTCTATTGAGGTCTGAAGGTGCTTGGGGGAGAATGGCATAAGTTGGTTGACAAAACTTTTTAATGTAGTGCTAAAGAGCAAGAAGATGCCTGATGCATGGAGGAAAAGTATTCTTATACCCATATACAAGAACAAAGGAGATATTCAGAACTGTGCGAACTACCGCGGGATTAAATTGATGAGCCATACGATGAAATTATGGGAGAGAGTTATTGAGAGAAGACTAATAAGAACAACAAACGTTTCAGAGAATCAATTTGGTTTCATGCCTGGGAGATCAACCATGGAGGCTATCTTTCTCTTGAGGAGGTTAATGAAACAGTATAGAGAAGGTCAGAGAGATTTACATATGGTGTTCATTGACTTGGAGAAGGCTTATGACCGGGTTCCTAGGGAGATTCTATGGGGAGTACTGGAAAAGAAAAGAGTGTGTGTCGCATATATTGGCGATAAAGGATATGTATGATAGAGCCGTGACATCTATAAGGACGACTGGTGGAGAGACTAAGGAGTTTCCTATCACGATTGGTCTATACCAAGGCTCAGCGTTAAGCCCGTACTTGTTTGCCCTAGTTATCGATGAGATTACAAGACATATTCAGGATGAGGTGCCGTGGTGTATGCTATTTGCAGATGACATTGTTTTAGTAGATGAGATGAGAGAAGGAGTGAATGCTAAGCTAGAAGTATGGCGGAAAACGTTAGAGACAAAAGGGTTTAGGCTAAGTTGATGCAAGACGGAATATATGGAGTGCAAGTTTATCCAAAGTAGGACACTTGGTAACATAGAAGTAAGTTTAGGCACACAAAAGATTGTAGAGAAAGAAAACTTTAGGTATCTTGGATCGATGGTACAACAGGATGGAGGGATTGATACTGATGTAAGTCACAGGATTCAGGCCGGGTGGACCAAATAGAGGAGTGCTTCGGGGGTCTTGTGTGATCGGAAAGTCCCCCTCAGGGTTAAAGGAAACTATTATAAGGTGGCGGTAAGACCAGCATTGTTATATGGATTAGAGTGTTGGGCAGTAAAGCATAATCATGTTAAGAAGATGGAAGTTGCGGAGATGAGAATGCTAAGATGGATGTGCGGGATCACAAGGAGAGATAGGATTAGGAATGAGGAGATTAGGGGCAAAGTAGGAATAGCACCGATTGGAGATAAAATGAGAGAATCGACTAAGATGGTTCGGCCATGTTAGAAGGCGTCCAATGGAAGCACCTGTTAAAAGGTGTGAAGGCATAGAGATTGCCAGGAGTAGGAGAGGGAGAGGGAGACCCAAGAGAAGTTGGAAAGAAACTATTAAACATGACCTTGCCTACATGGATCTAACGGAGGACATGGCCCTAAACAGATTTGATTAATGTCGTCAAATCCATATAGTCGACCCCACCTAGTGGGAAAAGGCTTGGTTTGGTTTGGTTTGGTTTATTGAATGGGAGCAGGACAATGGCTGTATGGATTTGGGTAGCTGGATTTTGACGTTGGGAATGTAAAGAGGCTCGGCCAAGTAACGGGATGGGAAGGGTGTCAGCTGGGTGCGAGCAGGGCTGGTATGGTTCGATTGATGCGGTTTGGTGGGATCTAGGGTTCAACAAAGGGTATTAGGGTTTGGGATGACTTGATCCAGGGATCTTGACTTGGGGATGGTTCAGCTATGATGTTTGGGTTGTGAGTTTTTTTGCAGGGATGGTGCTGGTTGGACTTTGCAAGTGGGTTCGGCACTTCAGTTAGGGTTTGGTGAAGGTAGGAGCAGGTTCAAAGGGTTGGATTGGGGTTGCGATTGGGGATTAGGTCTCGATTTAGGGTTTCTGGAAGGGTTTCAAGGATGAGATTTTATGGTGCTAGATGATACAAATATGGGAGAAAGAAGAAAAGATTATTTGCTTAAGCCGATTTTTGAATCCGGGTTGGATCGATCTTCTACTCTGATACCAATTGATGCAGAAGGGCATATGAGATGTTGGGTGGGCAGGAGAAGATGGAGAAATAAGGTGGGATAGGTCAGACCTCCTACCTGAAGTGAATGGGCCTCATGGCATACCTTTGCATGAAAGGGAAAAGAGAGAAGAAAGCACTCGGTGTTTTCTTTCATTCATCAAAGTCAAAGAATCAATGGCTACCTTCTCCATTTTAATCAATGGTTCCCCGAAAGGATTTTTTCCATTTGAGAGGGGCTTACGACAGGGGGATCCCTTGTCTGCGTTTCTATTCGTCATTATTGGAGAAGCTCTCAGTCGGATGCTTTCCAAAGCAGAAGCCTGCAATTTGATCCATGGTTTCAAGCCTTCTCATAATGCTCCTTCTGTCTCCCACCTCCAATATGCAGATGACACCCTCCTTTTCTGCGATGCTGATGAGGATCAAATAAAAAATTTGGTTGCTATTCTCAGATGTTTTGAAGCTGTCTCGGGTCTTAGGATAAACTTCTCAAAAAGCTCCATCCTCGGAGTCTCAATTGATGAAATCTCCCTCCACCACTATGCTACCATTTTGGGGTGCAGAGTTGACTCCTTCCCATCCACCTACCTTGGTCTTCCCCTATGCTTGGACAAAGTGCCTAAATCTGTATGGAATCCAGTGCTTGAGAGGATTGAGAAAAGGTTATCTTCTTAGAAAGCAAAGTATTTATCCTTGGGAGGAAGATTTGCGTTGATCCAATCAGCACTTGCCAACCTTCCTATCTATTACATGTCCATCCTAAAGTGCCCCGCCGCAATAATTGACCGCATTGAGAAGCTTCAAAGAGACTGACTGACTTTGGCAAGGCTGTGAGGATTCTAAAAAATTCCACCTGGTGAATTGGAAAACAGTCTACTCCCCTAAAGACTCTGGTGGTCTTGGAATAAGACCTTTAAGGTTCATGAATCAAGCTTTGTTGGGTAAATGGCTTTGGAGACTTGGAGAAGATTTAGAAGGCCTTTGGAAAAAAATCCTAGTAGCCAAATATAAAGCGAGGATAAATGGCTGGGAAATCTTTCCTCCCACGCGAAGGTGCTCAAAATTCTGGAAAGGGATATACAGTTCCAATGCTTCTTTTACCCAATCCTTCCACTACCATGTTGGCAATGGAGAGAAAATCTCCTTCTGGCATGATGTTTGGGCTGGTGAGACCCTTTAGCACTTCATTTCCCTGATCTCTGCAGATGTGCTAGAAACTGAAACGCTAAGATTAGAGATTATCTCGACACAAGCACTAATAATCAATTGTAGTGGCTTGTTTTCAGAAGGAATCTTTCCGAGGCAGAAAAAGCTAATCTCTTCAATCTTTTCGAGCTGCTTAATGACATAGATGGCTCTAGAGAAGGGCAAGATAGTAGGTTATGGATCCCTTCTTGTGATGGTTCTTTTTCGGTCTCCTCTTTTTTCTCCACTTTATCGATCACCTCAGCGGCTCTTCGAAGTTGGCCATCATTATGGAAAATCAAGGACCCTCCAAAAGTCCTCGCTTTTACTTGGCCTACTCTTGGGAATTTTTTTTTAACAATGGATAATCTTCGCTGCAGACATATACTCTTTGTCAACGCTTTTCCCCTCTGCTTAGCGGACGAGGAATCGGTTGATCATCTTTTGCTCCATTGCAAGTAGACGAAAGCCCTTTGGTTAGCGATCTTGGAGGAGTTCAATTGTAATTGGGTTATGCCGCAGTCCTTACCCGACCTGTTCCATTAGTGGGCCAACACGATTACTACCTCCAAAGGGAAGATTATGTGGCCCCTCTCTTTTTTGGCTTGCACATATGGACGATTTGGAAAGAGAGAAATATAAGGTTTTTTGAAGGGATAGCTTCCTCCCAAGAAGACTTAATCCTTAGAATGAAATTCTGCGTTGCCTTGTGGGTCTCCTATCTTCCAGAGTTTTGGGGCTTATCTATTGACGCAATTATGTTCAATTGGAGGGAAGTCACTTCAATTTGATTTGAATCTCTCTTTCCCTCTCCTTGTTTTTGTTTCCCCTCCTTTTGGGAGGTGGCTGTTTTTTAGGGTTTCTGCCCGGCTGCTTCTCAGTATAACTCTTTTATACTATAAAGCTCTTTTGTAAAGCTCCTTTCTTCTATCAATACGCCATTTAAAAAAAAAAAATCAAAGTCTAAGATTCCATGAAGCAACAATGCTTTATAAAGGAAAAGACAAACCTTGGATCTAATCTCAACCATTAATACAACCCATGGCTATGATGAAAACATCAACCACTTAAAAGACAAACAAGAAAAAACTACGCTAAATAAACTATATATAAATATAAATTGAATGGGCTGATCCCAAAGAACTGGTCAACCCATGGGTCATGGGCTTGCTTTGCATAATAAACATGATAAGACAGGACAAGAAATGAGGAGTTGGGTGCCTAGATTTGGTCTGTTGTGACTCCCTACATAACTTAGAATTAGCTAGGGATATTAGTTTGTGATTAGATTAGAATTACTGTAATCTAGATGAAGGACCTTGGTCCTTTAACTTACTTTCTGGGAGTGGAAGTTGCACGGAACAAAGATGGTATTCGAGTAACTCAATCCAAATATGCTGATGATCTCATTCAGTCTGAAGGACCTGCTGATGCAAAATCTTTTGCAACTCCTATCGAACTTAATGTCAAAATAAGCAAAGAGGATGGTCAAACCCTTATAGATCCCACCTTGTTTCGATGATTGGTTGGTAGTCTCCTCTATTTAACCATGACGCGGCCAGATATCTCTCATGCTGTTCAAACTGTTAGCCAATTTATTAGCAATCCTCATAAACCACATCTTTAAGCTGTTTATGGGATTCTTCGTTATGTCAAAGGTACTCGTCACTGTGGACAGTTTTACCATTCAGCATCTTCATTACATTTGCAAGCATATGTTGATGCGGATTGGGCAGGGTGTACTGACACTCGTTGATCAAGACAGGATGATGCATGTTTTTGGGCCGCTCTATCATCCCATGGAAAAGCAAGAAACAGAGCACTGTTTCAAAGTCAATTGCTGAGGCGGAATATTGGTCCATTACTTTTGCTAGTAGCGAAGTTATATGGCTCCGTCGTCTTCTTCGCGAGTTCAGTGTTTTTCTTGCAGACCCCGCCCCACTTTATGCCAACAATATAAGTGCAATCCGAATTGCGAAGAATACTGTTTTCCTTGAGCAAACTAAACACATTGAGATTGATTGTCACTTCATTTATCAACATCTTGTCTCAAACAAAATCTGTCTACCGCATATCTCTTAAAATGAGCAACCGGCAAATGTGTTCACACAAGGATTGCCCTGAAATCGTCAAGATTATTTTCTTTCCAAATTGATCCTCCTAGAAATCCCGCATCAATTTCTGTGGGAGTGTAGCAGTACAAACAAAGTAGGCCCATCTTGAATGGCCCATGACCAACAATCCATTGGAAAATATCCCACGTGTGGGATCTCTTACTGATTTGGTCAAATCTTGTATATCTGTAAAATATCATTTACGCATGTATCTTCCTTTTCTATTTGTAATCACATGTAATTAGTAGGCAATCACGGCCTATGATTAGGCATTCATTCAATACGAGTACTACTGCCTCACACCAAAACTTAGGGTGAAGAAGGGATTCAATTTGATACATGGATCTATAGATCATGTCATGGTATTAGAGCCATAATACCTCCATCTTCTTCTTCAAAGAAAAGGAAGATACATTTGTAAATGATATGTTACAGATATACAAGATTTGACCAAATTAGTAAGAGATCCCACACGTGGGGTATTTTCCAATGGACTGTTAGTAATGGGTCATTCAAGATGGGCCTGCTTTGTTTGTACTGCTACCTTTTCATCTACCATTGTTACATTGCTTAACATTGTTTAAACCAATTGAACTTGGCCTTTCTATCAAATCCTCTAAGGGGATAAGTGAATCTACTTAAAATTGGTTGATCCCTAAGCTAGTGGGAGAGAAATTCTTCCATTTGAACTCCTAATTCAGATTTGGGAGGTTCTCATTATGGGATTGTGAGAAGGCCTAGAGTCATTTTCTCATTCATCAATTGAAATTCAATAAGAAAAGGTGCAATCTGAAATTTACTTTTATAATTGTAATTCTGAATGTTAAGGTTTTCTGATCTCAAATAGCTATTAGATTAGCCTTGCACTGTCCTGCATCTGTCTTCTACCAAAATACTAACCCTACGAGATGCCGAAAGCAACAAAGTATCTTCTTGCTTACTACATTTGGTACAAGTGTTGCAAAGACACCCGTTGCCATCGTATCTGAGCCGGAGGTGATTATGAATATCTTCCTGGGGCTCCTAGCACCTTAATCAGCTGACCATCTAGCCTCTGAAACAAAGTCAGCAGGTTTAATCGGCCTAGACCTCCTCCATTGATGACAAAACCCCCTTATTCTCGCCCTTTTGCTTAAAGGAAGAGGCCACCTTGAACAAATTTGAGAATTTGGAGGTGATTGCATTATCAAATCTGCGCCAGAGAGGTTCAAGCCCCCATCGATCCGGACGTTTGGGAATGCTGACGACGAAAAAGGAGATCTCCATCTCCTCTGCATCTATACCCTCAAATCCCATTCGACGAAGGAAAATGGGATTTTGCCTTACTAAAACATGATTCTTTCCTAGGTTAGCCCATAAGGGAGGAGTGACCCCACGAGAACAAACCCATCTTCAAGCATGTTGCCTGGAAGAGGGCTCAACTATTGATCCAGGCCTGACGAGTCTACTAAACCCATTCAGTCCACTAATAAGGTCTCTGAATCAATGGCTATCAAAACGTAATCGGCTAATTTCCAGTTACGTCATCGTCTAAAACCTTCCAGCTTTGAGAGCTTCCTGCTTTCCTAGAACTTCTGCAAAGTGAAAGTCTGAAACTCAAGCAAGCACCTTAGGCGCCTCTATCTAAGCCTGATGGCCTTCCTTAACAAAAAGGGGAAGTAAACATCTCCCAATAGAATCTTGATTTTATCCGGGATACCTCCCAGGCCATCCCATTTAGTCTTGAGTTTGCCAAAACGAAGCACCTCTTTGGACCAAGTTTGCTAATCAACCTCCAGTCTTTCACATGCAATTTCCTAGGAGGAAGAAAGTATTATTCCTCCAGGCTTGAAGAGGCACCCCCTTGAATCTGAACCACGAAACATGAGAATGACCCAAAACTTCCATCCACCTTTCTAATGCAGAAAGAAAGCCAAGAATTTGACAGTGAAAAAAAGGCTGCAGAACCTTGTTTTCATCTCTATTTGAGAGGAATTGGATCTACACCATCTTATCCTCCAAAAGATCGACCCTCATATGCATCTTTCCATACAATTTGTCTGACCGGTCTGATGACACTCCAACTGCATCCTCCTTCGACCGAAGGAAACCCGCCAAACCTTGATATAGAATAGTCGGATTATTGTCGCTGGCCCTTTTCTCAAGGCTCACCACTTTACTAGAGCCTTGGATCAAAATCTTATTCTCTTTAGCAGTATCCTCAGGCATTGGCCGACCAGAAACATTTCCCACCTGTGCGCTCACCTTCACTGAGGGGGAAGCGATTCTATTCCGCATGATTTTTGAGGACATCATTGGCTCTAGTTCCATCATCTTTTCTGACCAAATCTCGCCTATCTACACATGGATTTTTTACAACCCCATGACATGGCATTGTCTAAACCGATGGTTTTGTCTTCATTCCTATGAGAGGAGAAGTGAACAATGGCAAAACACGATTCTTTAAAGAGGATTTATCCATGGGGACGGACAAATCCCAAATCTTCCATACTCTCAGGAACATAGTGCTATCTCCATCTTTCAAATCTTCTCTAGGAGGTTAGAGACAAACGAAGAGAAGAGCTCTCTTTTCAGCCACAGCTGCCTACCTCTTGAAGTCCCACCTGGAGGACGAACTAGTTCTCGTGTAGAGCTCCCAGAGTTGCACAAAGCTCTCTCACCATCTTCCTCCTGCACAATCATCTTTCTTTTCACCTCTTCTCAAACTCCCATCATTTTTCTTGACAGTAACTTGGCCCTGAAAATAAAAAAAAATCCTTCTCCATCAATAGATCCGTCACCTATGTCCTTAGCTGTGTCTTGTGAAGGTGAAGTCTAGAAACATCTGATCACCTGATTTAGCACTGTACCTTTTTGTTTTGGATTTGGAATGCTGTAGCTACTCTGCTTGCATAAATGCCACTCCCTCCTTTGCCTTGGAAGAAATTTCCGTCCTCTTGATCGCATCGAATTGTACGATTTGCAATATTGTATGTTGTTATTTGGCTGAAAACCACGTGCGGTTTATAAATTCTTTACATCCATTTGAAATGAGGGCCAGTGGCACAAAGATAAGACTATGAACAGTAGTTATCTTGGCGATTGGAGCAAAGTCCTCTTAATAATCAATACCATACTCTTGCTTGTATCCCTTAAGCAACAAGTCAGGCCTTGAAATGTTCAATGCTGTTATCAGATTAGGCCTTGATTTTGTACATTCATTTGTTATTCCTGATATGAATCGTAGGCTTCTGATAACAAAAGCTTTGTGGATCTCATAGTAGATGGGAACAAAGCATTATGTGAACCGATTTGAGCGCAGTGTCGACCAATCTGTTGCAAGGGTTCTGTTTGGCTGATTTGAGTGAGAAGAATGCAGATAAGGAGTAATAAATAAAATCTAGTACTCCATTTTTGTGGGCCTTAAAGTAGCTGTGAACTGATTTGGAAATATCTCAACAGGGAATTACTCATCTCTCTCACTGACAGAATCCAAGACTACTTGAATTGAACCAGACACAGCCTAAGATCTGATAACTCAAGAATCACTGAAGATTTGAGTTGTTGGGTTAATGATCCCAACGGCGCTATTTATAATCAACTCGTAATAATGGAAATAAACTTATCTACAATAATACAAAGTGGTTTCACTAACTATATGGAGCTAAGGAAGTGTATGGTATACGGAGGACTATGAAATGATGGTGCTCCCCTAGAATTATCATACACTGAGAACCATGTGAAATTAAGTGTCTTCATTTAATCTGTGTGCGCTCTACTGTAAATTGCACATTTGTACAGCTTTGCTATTATCAATATTTTGTCTTCTATTTTGAATTTAGATAGTCTTAAAAATGAAATCTTCATGGGCTTTACTTAGGACTTCAACTTTTGTCCTTTTATCTAGGAGAAAGTTTTGTCTGTCAAATCATAGGTCTTCTAGAGGATTGGCTACTGGTGGAAAACCTCCGTATTTAATGGTAAATTTCAAATTGTAGCTCTCATCTAGAATGCATTTTCTGCTTTAATTTTATCCAACAAAGCATGCACTAGATGGTGCTTGACTGCTTGGGTTCTTTTATGCTACACTTGTTAATCCTTTATCTGTTTTTGGCGTTAATTTGGTTACATCTACATTTTTTGTTAGAAATAATTCAAGAGTTGTTTATTGTATAATATATATTTGTTAGTATTCAATAATTTATTTTGGACTATTTTTTTTTTCAATTTTTTTTCCCAATGGTTGCATTACACACTATCATGAAAGATGAAGAAATTAATATTCTGTCTTATGTTTTGACTAACACCACAAGTAGTCTTTCATAATTTATATTTACTTTTGTTGTAAGGATGAATTCTTTTTAGACTTTGAATAGACAAGTGTACCAACCGATGAAGCTACTTCATAACATCTTTTGTTTTGGTTGATGGCTGGAAGGTTAAATTACACTACAATGTGCAGAATTAATGAAATAGAGATCATTGCACTGATGGCCACCACCAATTGTTTGTCCCGTCATCAGTGTTGGAGAAACACAATATGAAGAATAAAAGAGTAATACTGTAATTATGAGATGATGATCCTATTTGTTAGCCAAGTCAGCAGATGATAATGAAGCAAGGGGCCATTCAATCCACCCTGAGTTTCTCCTGGCCCACATAAAACTTGTAATGAAATGCTTTGTAATGGGACTTGGCTTACTCAGACTCAGACTCGGATGACCCGAAATTGGCCGAATGGCTATAGGGCCCCATTGATTTCCTTTTAGAATCTCGGTTGGGCTGAGTCTGAGCTGACTAGGCCTAGTTCTAGAACCAAGCTTGGGCCTGATGTCTCAGGACCTTATACCATCCAAAAACCCGAAACAGCTACCATAACTTGAACTTTAAACTCATCAACAACTACGAAAGAGAGAACACTCCTCGAAGTTCAATCCTGTCTGAATAAATTAATTTTCAGAGAAACTCCAAATCTGAATATATTGCTGCAACATCCCCTGAATAAAGTTGTAAACAGAATTGGGTCACAAATACTGCCTAATCTTGATACACATCAAGACACTTCTGTAACAAATAGAACTTTTTCAAAATTCTGCTAGAGTCCACTCTTAATCCTCCATGCTAAGGGAAATACTTATCTGAAATTGCTTTCCAACTGCTGCTTTTCAGCAACCCTACACTTCACACCTTTTTCAGCCTTTATGATACTGCCGATTTTAGCAATATGGTTTTGATGTTAGACCCTAAAGTTGAAAAAAATACTTCCAAATCATCAAAAAATTATCCTGATGAGTCCCCTTTGTTTTGTGAGGCTTTCTTACCAACTTGAATTCTGAACAACTCAAATGCATGATTTTTAGTGGATTACAAGCAAACCAAAAATCTGTAGTTGTGTTGGGCTACTGTTGTCTTGGGCATAGTTACGAATTTTGGTTTGTTGCAGCCGAAACGGCTAACGTTTTTTGGTATACATCCCTGTCCGAACTGAACACCCCCATCATAAAATTTCGGTTTGGATGTCTGATTTCAGACTGTTTCGGCGAAAATCCATAATTTCGGTCCCAAATCCAGGATTTCGGCTGTTTCAACCAAACTCCATAATTTCGAACAAAACTTTATCCTTAATTTTTTTCAGAAAAAATTAACACGTTTTTATCTTCGGTGGAGAAAAAAGAAAAAAGAAAAGCAGAAGATGAGGAGGGTGTACCGATCAGCAACGCCTGAAGGTTCTTCTTCCTCTTTCTTTTTTCTTGTTTTTTCTCTTCCTTTTTTACTTTTCTCATCCTCCTCTCTTCTTCTCCTTTCCTCTTTTCTCCTTTTTCCTCCTCTTTCTCAAATGTATTGTGGCTACCAAAGGGAGCAAACGGGTTTGTTTGTCTTACCGCTCTCCCTTTTGTTAAGGGGCTTCTTTGGGGTTTATCGGCCTCACTGTGGGGGCCCACCTAATTAAAGATCTGAACCATTTAATATAAATATGCCACCTATATATGTGCAGTTGCCACGTTTCACTTTAATGGAAAATTGGGCTGTAGCCAAATTTCTGCCTTTAATAGAAAAGAGACCCTAGCCAAATTTCACTCTTATAGAAAAGTCCACTTGTGTATAGTGCTTTACCCAAATTTCCCTCTGAAATTGGGCCCTAGCCAAATTTCACACTAATAGAAAATTGGCCCCAGCCAAATTTCACCCTAACCAAATTGCATTCTAAGAGTATAGTGTTAAATTTCTCTCTAGAAAATTGGGCGCTGGCCGAATTTCAGTCTAATAGGAAATAGGGCCATATCCTAATTTCACTCTAACAAGAAACAGGGCCCTAAGAAAATCTCTCTCAAATAGAAAATTAGGATCTACCCACATTTCACCTTAATAGAAAATCGGCCTTAATTTCACTCTAATAGGAAATAGGGTCTCTCTAATAGTATATGGCCCTACCCAAATTTCACTCTAATAAGAAATAGGGCTTTAGCCAAATTTCATCCTAATAGGAAATTGGACCTTAGTTGAATTTCAGTCTTGTGCGAAATAAAGCCCTAGCCAAATATCACTCTTGTAGGAAACTTGACCCTAGCAAAATTTCATTCTAGTAGGAAATAGGACCCTCGCCAAAATTTACTCTAATCGGAAATTGTGCCTAACGAAGTTTAACTCTTAACAGGATATGAGCCCAATGTTTAGATTTGATAAAATATAAAATTTTTGTGACAAAATTGTAGAAAATGCCCCCGAAATTTAGAGCATATTTGGTAGCAAGCGAGGAATCCATAGATCTGATGATTCTTCACTACCATTGGAACAAGGATTCCCCGCGGGCGATTTATATAGTTGAGGATTTCACATTGATATTGGTATGTATTGAAGCATATAGTTGAGAAAAACAGGGTTTAGTGTGAAAATCCAGTTAAGTGGGGATTTTCAAATCTTCCGGGAGTGGTCGGATCTAAAAATGCTAACAAATGAAGATTTTCATTCGTTTAAATCCTCAGGAATTTACAATTGCCAATTCACCCTGGCCTTAGGGAAACCGAAAATCTTTTCCCTAAAGATTTGGTTGTCAAAAGTGACCTTAGTGTTCTTTGAAAAAAAATTAGACACAATCCCAAATGTTGATAATGTAGAAATAAAAAATTGAATTTTTTATTTATTGAAGAAATTGATTGTGTCGATTCATGTTATTTTTTAATTGTAATATGTTTTATATTTGCGTTTCTTAATTATTTCGAAATGTAAATCTTGAAACATTTTTGCTGAAATTCCGGTTCAGCTGAAACATTTGAGGTAAAACCATTTCGGTTTTGAGGCAAAACCAAAATGGATTACGAAACAAAATCCTCAACTATGAATTCATGCCTATTTTCTTATATTTTTAGTAATTACTAAAAGTCCACCTAGATTTTTGATAATTACAAAACTGTCCTTCATACTGTTGTAAATGTCGTTTTGTTTTAGCCCTGTAGTGGCACGTTTTGGTGTTCTGATCAATTTCGGCATTTTGTTTTGGAGAAGACGTGATTGGAAAATAAAAATTATGAAATGAGCACCGAACATTGAAAAAACATTTAAAGGACCTAAAATAGAAAGTTTTTTATAAGCTTTAAACCTATGGACATATTTTTATTGCACTTGAATTGTTTGAGTGTTTGTACCATGAAAAAAAAAGATATATTGGAAGAGAGAGAGAGTGGCACTTGAATTGTTTGAGTGTATGTGCCATGAGAAAAAAGATATATTGGAAAAGAGAGAGAGAGAGAGAGAGAGAGAGAGAGAGAGAGAGAGAGAGAGATCTTATGTCTTTATTTCCTACAAAAATCACATATGTGTTGATAAGAAAATCTTCTTGAACCTTTATCCCATGTACTGAGGCATGTTAAAAATGACAGTATTTGTTACATGCAACCTTTATTTGGGATGTTTGGTTATGGGGGACCTATTGCTTCAATGCACTTGGGAAGTTATGGAATTTTTGCATAATAAGTATTTGGTTTCAGTTCCACCCATTATTGAACTTCTCAATGATGCAGACGTGCTTTAGTGTCTTCTAAGACCAAGGAATCAAAGAAAGTTTACACTCGGTTTCTTGAGAGAGAGGCTTTACTCAATAATTGTGTTTGGAGGGTAAGCCTAACAAAGTTGTTGATTTTTTTTTTTTTTTTTGAAGAATAAGTTAGTTCTTCTATTTCTTAAAGAATTATATACAGAAAAGGAAGTCTTCCATATGGAAGATGCTTCCAAAGGGGCATACCCCTTTAATTACATATTGAAAAAGAAAGAAACTAAATAAATCAATGAAATAAAACAACTATTATAGCTATTCATTAGCTTTGATATTATGCCTATACAAATAATCAATAGCATTCTGATTTTCAAGAAGATTATTTGAATTTCTGCTTAACACTTTACTAAACCGAACAGAGCGTGGGTGTAGAATCAAAAAATGTAGCTGCTCAAATTTTTGAACAAATGCATGTAATCTTCTTGCCTGAAAGCGCATCTTCCAATCCGAAGTTTGAGGGTTGCGAAGAATTTGATGGAGAATTGAATCAGCCTCAATAGTGAGGCATGTGACATCTTCTGGGATAACCTGTAATATTTGATGCACCGCCATAAAATAAGTCACATCCTGCCTAATATGACACGCCTTTGGCTTATGAACATCGCTCCAAAGAATTCCTACCACTTGAGTATTGGTTGGATAAATAGAAATCCTCCATCCCTGAGTCATTATGAAATTTGGTTTTGACCAAATTCCTGAGTTGCTTGGAGGGATATCCCAATGTTGGTCAATTTCATTTGGTAATGCCATGCCAAGATAGAGAAGCCTACTGGTAACATTTTGAACAACGTTCTGCACCACAGCCTTACTTGACTGTGTTTTACCTCTGAATATCCTTCCATTTCTTTCAGCCCATATATGCCAAATGAATGCATTGAAAAGTAGTTTCCCAAGTGTTTGAAGTCCTTTCTCTCGCTGGTCTAAAGGAAGGATGATGGAATCCAAAAGTTCAAATTGATTTGTACAACTGATTGGCTCCAAGTTCAGCTTTGCTAATAGGGATTTCCACACTTCTTGAGAATAAGGACATTGGGTCATTAAGTGAGTAGCTGTCTCCCATGTGCAATTGCAGAGAACGCAGCAAGAATCACATGCAACATTACGCTGAAGGAGGAAATCTTATGTTTTAAGCCTTCCCCGTAGTAGCATCCAAGCACAGATAGAATGCTTTTTAATACACCCTGTAAACCAAATCATAGAAGACCAATAGAGGTTTTGCTCCCAATTCCTGCATACGAGTTTGTAAGCAGACTTTAGAGTGAATTTGCCATGGTCTTCTAGTGTCCACACAATTTCATCACTGAAGTTGGGCCATGGATCAATCTCATTTGGAATAGATTGGAAGATGTCTATCAAATAATTTGATGTGGGTGGGGGAAACCGCCATCCATCATCTTGAATAAAATGATGGATTTTAATATCGGATCCCATGCCTAGATCATATATTGCTCTCTCTCCATATCAATCTTTTAGACGCCCTCCATTAAGCCAAGGGTCAGTCCAGAAGTGTATTTGATGTCCATTGCCAACTAGAAATTTTATATGGGGTAAAGCAATTGGTCGGAGCATTAAAATGTTCCTCCATCCCCGTGAGGCATTTTTTGGAAGTGAGACGTCCCAAAAAGATGTTCCTCGCAAGTACTTTGCACTAATCGATAAATCCCAGCAAGTGTTTTTGTTACTTACCACATTCCAAACTTGCCTTAAGAGGGCTGCCCGGGCTGTCCCATGAATTGATCTAATACCCAATCCCCCCATAGCAATTGGTTGGCAGATAGAGTCCCAAGCAATAGGATGGATATAATGAGTAGTCCAGCAATTTCAGAAAAAATCCCTGACCTGCCGATCCAGAGCTTGCAAAGTAGCTTGAGGAAGCATAAATACAATCGCCCAGAAAAGATGCAAGGAAGAAAGAGTAGATTTGATCAGCTCCACTCTACCTGCATAAGATAAGACTTTTGCTTTCCACCCTGATAATCGCTGTTGGACTTTTGCTAGAAGGGGTTGACAGTCATTAAAATTCAACTTTTTAGATGAGAAAGGAACACCAAGGTATCTGATTGGAAGATTTGCCTTTGTGACATTTAGAAGAGTTGAAATTGATATCTGATGATCCTCACAACAATTAGCGAAGAAAATTGCACTTTTTGTCCAATTGACTCCTAGTCGTGTGAATTCTTGGAAATGATCAAGGAAATGCTTGGGATTAGCTGCTGCCACTACTGAAGCCTTGCTAAAAACAATCAAGTCATCAGCAAACATAATATGTGATATAGTAATACCACTCTTCCGAAAAGGAGATGGGATCAAACCAGAAGTAGCATATTTAGCCATCATGAGTGAGAAAAACTCCATTACTATAGCGAAGTGAAAAGGCGAAAGAGGGCAGCCCTACCTCAATCCTCTTGTACTCTTGAAGAAACCCTCAGCAGTCCCATTAACCAACACTGAAAATTGAGCACCCATAACACATTCTATGATTAATCGGATAATATGAGCCGGAAATTTCAAGCATATTAAAGCCGCCTCTAGAAACTCCCATCTGACACTATCATAGACTTTAGCAAGATCAATCTTTATACACATTCTGGGAGCACCTTGATTTAAGTGGAAGTTATGGAGGAGATCTTGTGCAAGAAGGATGTTATCCGATATGCTTCTTCCTGGAATAAAGGCTGGTTGCATTGGTCCCACAATTTTTGAAATAATGGGTTTCAGTCTGTTCACCAGTATTCTGCTGATAATTTTATATAATTCATTTGTTAAAGCAATGGGATGAAATTTGTCGGGGGAGCAAGCATTCTCATTTTTAGGCACCAGTACAATAAAAGTACTCTTCAGTTGTTTCAGCATAGATCCATGCCTAAAGAAATCCATGATACCATCACACACATCTTTTCCTATAATTGGCCAACACACTTTAAAGAAGTGTGCATTAAATCCATCAGGACCTGGAGCTTTATTGGGATTTGCATTCTTTATAGCTTCTTCAATTTCAGATTTAGTAACTGGTTTCAGCAACCCGCTACTGTCTTCCTCATTAACATATCCAAATGGGGTTATATGGTTAAGATCAGGGGGGAAACTATCAATCTTTGGAGCCAAGATTGTTTGCAAATGAGATACAAAAGCTGCAGCAATACCTGGAGGTTCAGTATAAATATTGCCTTCCATATCAACAATCTGAGAAATGTAAGACTGACTCTGTCTTGTCCTCATAAGGCGATAGAAATACTTGGTATTATTATCACCCAAATTGACAGCCAAATCTCTAGAGTGTTGCTTGTACGTGCTTTCTCCAGCCTTTAGGATATGATCCAAGTGAAATCTAGCTGCACGCTCTTGTTCCTGAATATCCACATTATAAGGGTCTTCCATCATCTTTTTCTGAAGAAAATCTAAGGCATCATGTGCTTCTATTAATTGAGTAGGGATTGAAAGCTGAGTTTTTTTCCATGCAATCAGGTGTTTTTTTACCAACCCGAGCTTCTTTATCACTTTGTAGAGTGGAGTCCCATATATATCAGTATTCCATGCATCATTGACAGTTTGAAAAAACCCAGGTAATTTTGCCCAATAATTATAATACCTGAATGGTGCTTTAACATGATGCTTCTCATAAGGGTATAACAGAAGTGGAGCATGATCTGAGATACTTGGCAACATGATATCTCCTTTGAGTGGGCTGCATTGAAGAAATTCTGCATTAACCAGAACTCTATCAAGTTTGCTTTCAATTCTAGATTCTCCAATGCTGCAGTTCGACCAAGTAAAGGGAGGCCCTTTTAACTGTAGGTCCATCAATCCTGCTTCTTGAATACAATCATTGAAATCAATAAGGCCATTAGCTCTTGGAGTAGCACCCCCAGACTTCTCATGAGGCCATTGAATGGTGTTAAAGTCACCAGCCACAATCCATGGAGTAGTAATACTCTTGGATTTCTGAATAATGGTGTTCCATAATTCCTTCATTTGGATGTAGTTGTTAAACCCATAACAAGCAGATAGAAAAAAGGCCATATCTTTATACTTTACGTCACAATGCATACATTGGGCTGTTTTAGAAGTGACAGTGACTTGAGTCATTCTATGATTCCAAAGAACCTATATTCTAGCAGAAGAAACATCATTGATGACTCCATCCATCCATTTGGAAGAATTGAGCTTGCAACAATATGGTAGGAAGCTTGTTTAACTCTAGTCTCCAGTAAGATAACCAGATCAAGTTTCAATTTCTGAATTTTATTTCTAATCTCTGATTGCATTGAGGGTCTATTTAGACCTCCACATTCCAAAGGAGGATTGTCATGAGGAACGAATTTTATTGGCACGCTTCTCCTTAATGATGACCCTAGAAGACCCTGTCTTTTGCTTTACGCTTTTACTCGGTAATCTTGCAAGTAAACTTTTATCTAATTGATGGATGGAAGATAAATGTTTATGTTGAGATGCTGGCATATCTGAAATTGAATGACTTAGTCTTGCTACAATGTCTCCCAAAACCGAGGAAGTAGTGGCAGATATATCTTCCGCAGAGGCATTAGTGTCAGCATCCAGATTTGAGAGGCTCATAAATCTGTTGGTCTTTCTGAGCTATTTTTTTCCTTTGACTATGTTCTATCCTGCCTCCTTTTCCTTCGTATTATGTTCGTCTTCATGACCTTGAGGATGTTCAGTCACTTGGTTTAGATCCATAGGAGTTGCAGCAACTTTTTTAGGTATCCACACTTTCTTTGGTTTATTTGTATCAACCTTTAATGGACTCCTGTATCCCCATGGTTGAATGTTCTGCATGTTTTGCAAGGGTTTGGTTTCCAAGCATACTCCACCTTTTGAATAATTGTTTTCTCTTTGTATTTCATACGCAATTCAGATGGGAGTTCAGCATCAACATCTATTTCAACACAAATTAGAGCAAATGCATATCTAGTTCCTGCACCTGTAGCATGGTCCATACATATTGGGTTGCCAAGGACACTAGCAATTTTGCTAAGAGCAGAGTTTGATCTAAAACAGAAATTCAAGTTAGGTAGTCGAACCAAGATTGGAATTGATTCAAAGTTCTGCCTACACATACTGATGTCTTCAGACCATCTTTTCAGGATTAATGGGTGACCATACACAAACCATGGTCCCTCATCAAGAATTCTTTGGCCAATATCATATGCAGCAAATTTAAATAAGAAGAACCCTTCAGCCATTGGAATAATTTCCAAATCTCTAATGCGCCTTGCTTTCTCTAAACATAATTTAATATCATGAGAGGGTGGGGTATTACCAATGAAATAGCCAACTAGTGAATTCCCCCAATTCTTCACAGCTTCTAGTGAGTCTTCTTCATCAAATTCAATATGACGATCTGGGTCCTTTGATGGCTGATTATGGAGCTTCAGATCCCTTGCACGCCCCACTTGATGTGAAAAGAGTGAAGACCACGCTTCAGCCCTAGGGGGGGGATCTGCGCCACCTTTAATTAGTGGAACCTTGGTGTTGGACAGATCAAGCACATCTGAATCCTTCAATCCATCGATTTCTTCATCAGAAAGTATTCTGCCCAATTCGTTTTCAAGATTCAGAGTCTGGTTTTGACGAATTGCAGCAGCATTTGCTTCAATAGCTGGGTTGGGCGCAGATATGAATGATGAATCAGCAGCACTTGCATTAGAAGTTGGGCTGGGTCCAGATTGGAATGGATCGGATTTATTGTTATTACCAATCAGAATCTGGTTTTGACGATTTCCAGCAGTACTTGCTGCAATCGTCAGGGATCTGAATGATGAGTCAGCAGCATCACTTGCAACATGAATTGGGCTGGGTGCAGATCTGAATGTATCAGATTTCTTTTCATTCCCAATACGCACCTTGGCTTCAAGGATTAGGTCACGTGGAAGATCAGATGGCAGCGCATGATCCTGTTTCTTCTTCAAGATCGATTTGATGATGGAGATTTTCGCATTACAATCTTCAGCATATGAGAGCATGGTGCGGACTTGATTTATTAGTGGAGAAGGGTCGGATGGAATGGAGGCCACCCCTCCATCCACAGTGGTTTGGCGTGCAGGTCAAGAAGAGCAAGACGAAGAAGAAAATCGCCAGAGCAAGAGGAGGGAGAGAAAAATAAAAGAACTAGAGAAAAATGAAAGAACTAGAGAAAAATAAAAGAACTAGAAAAATAAAAGAACTTAGAAAAATAGAAGAACTAGAAAAATAAAAGAACTAGGTGATCAAAGTTGTTGATTTTTCACCTTTTCTCCTCATATTCTTTTGTTGTTATGTTAATTTTTACTAATTTATTGTCAGTGACAGATCCTTTTTTTCCTTTTCTCTCTATCGTAGACTGATGGTGGTATTAGGTCTTTGAAGATGAAATTCAATTATCATCTCATGGCAGTTTTACAAAGGTATCTTCTGCGGTTAAATTTTTTCTACGAATTTTTTTCGTGCTGAATTCTGCTCATTCTTAAACCTACTAGTGTGCATGTTTTCTTATTATTCTCCTTTCATAGAGTTTCGTACTTGTTTCTTTTATATCTACTTAAGCATGAAATTGCTTTCTATTTGGATCCTGGCTAATGAGAAGTTGATACTAAAAGTTTGATTGAAGCATATAATTATACAAATTTTTGGACTGGTCCTTCCTAAATGAGGGAATGGAGTCTATGCAATCTTTGCCACACTACTCACTATGGTTGATTTCTTGGAAATAATGACATGCCTCGGCTTTTCAAATTAAAGAATTAGTCTAAAAATTAAATAAATAAGATTTTGAAAGGAATTTCAAGGCCTTGAGATGAAGGATATTCTTATAAGTTGGGGTGTTGGGGTGCATGAATCTTTTCTGGGGCTTTTTTTGTGTGACATCACATGCAATGGTAGATTTGCGAAAAAAGAATGGTAGATTTGCATATTCCATCCTGCCAATCTATTAGTGTTTTCATTGCATCAACAATAACATGAGTAAAACTTAATAGATCTTGTTCTGGAATAATAATGGAAAACTGGATAGGTGCAGGTCAAGGAATTGAGTTCCCTTTTTGGAAGCTGTATTGTTGTGTAAAGGGTCCTTGAAACTTCATGCTTTTTGGGATGAATACAGTAGTAGACAAAAGGGTTTGGTGAGCAGGTGTTATGAGTGCTTGTGAGGGAAGTTGGTTTGAAATGTTGGAGCAAATATGCACATATCCTAAATGTGTTCTCAACTGATTTCCTCCCCTCTTTGCTCTTTGGTTTGGAAAGATTTGGCTTCTCTGAAATATCTTTTAGTTGGTGATCGTGGGCAAGATGCCAAGATGTCTAGTGTAGAGAACTAAAGGCTTTGTTTCTCAATCTATTTTAGAGATTTATCCATGTAAAGAAGACTTGGATATGATTTAACACTCTGCTGCTTCACTGTGGTTGTTTAAGAAAGGTTTTAAATTGTTATCTACATCTATTTGGTATGGCTTGGTGTCCTCATACATCTTAAATGCTTGGGCTGGCTAATGACTCATCCCTAAAATGTTGTCAATTGCTTTGAAAATCTAGTGGTTGCAGCGATTTTATTGTCCTTATATAGGGAAGGAATTATTACAAAGTTAAAAGGGAAGAAAAGGTCATTAATCGAAAAGCGAGTTCATCAAGGTGAGAATGGGAAGTGATTCATGACAATCTGGAGAGGGATCAAGGTGAATTGAGAGCAACATTGTTGTGTGGAAATTTTGTGTATCCCTTTGCAGGAGACCGCATCCTTATGTAATGATGATTATCTTAAAATAATTACATCTATGGTCTACCACTTTCAAAGAGGCTTACTGAAAGGTTTTGTATAAGAGCAAATCAGGAAAATAAATAATCTGCAATCATTTTCTATGGGATATGCTCCGTAGTTTTGAAATTCGTTTTGTCTCGAACAAGAAATCTGAGAAATTTCATTTCAATCTGCATACAAAACGAACAAATGGGGTCCAAAGCAAATTCTTTCTTTTTCCAAACAATATTTGATCGACAGCCTTAAAATTGACAACGTTATTCGTCACATCTGATCATATATATGTCTGAAGATAGCCATACATGCTTTCATGTCTTGATACTTAGTATCTAAATACATGGTGCCTACTTCGTATGCAGAGGGTGCTGTTATACCAGGACTAGTAGCTGGCATGGGGCTATGTACGGTGTGGAAGTGAGGGGAGTTAAACTGCTTCAATGGGTATGTTGTGAATTTGTATAAGCTATTCTCTTCCTTTTTTTTTTTTTTTTGTTTTGGTTCTTTTAAAAGCCTCCTGAAAGATCATATAGATTTTGGGTTGTTTGGCCATCTCCTCTCTATATGCTGATGCAGCCCGGATTCACGATCCGATAATAGATCAATCTCCCGAAGGATTGATCGAATCCAATAATGGATTCTGCCACTGGGGCACACTTATGATGATGAGAAACACCATAACTGAAGAGAACACTCTCGTAACTCAAAAGATTAATTGATAATATGCACTGCATTACAAAGAGGCCTAATTAATCCCTAAGCAACAATACTTTCTAATATTTGAGTAATGCCTAAATAAAATAGGAAACTAACTAATATTAATCATAAACAAATCAAACTACTTATAATACTTATGAACTAAATGGCTGTCCTGTTGGGCCTATGGATTGGACCCAATGGGTTGGCTGAAATATGTCTGGCCTGTATCAATTCTCTGCCGCTTGAAAAAACTCGACTTCGGCTAGTTGACAGCTTGATAATACGGGAGAGAATCCGTCCACAAGTTTAAGAAGGGTCCACCAGGGTTGAAAATCAATCGCACAAAGTTATGGTTTTTCTTCTGATCTTAATTCTCTTTACATGACTAGGAAGCTTGATGCAATCTTTTCCTCCATCTAATAGTAGATTGGAAGTATCGCTTCTTCTGATGTTGGCATTGAGCCCGGATGAGTGATCTGACCATTAGATGCTTCTGTTGTTTCCTTCGAACCAATAGATCATGAACATTGACTATCCATCATTGATCGCCAAAAATGAACAATGTGAGGAACTTGAACTACTTGATCTTCATGTGAAACCATTGGGACAATTGATTTTTGATTGCCGGTGACAATTGGATTTGCTGGATGTGGCATTGCAAACAGATCTGCTGGATATTCAATCTTCTTGCTAACTTGATCAGAGTCTTCAATGTTTGCTTGCCCTTGTTCTTCTTCTACATTTTGTGGCTCTTGGTTAACACTATCTTGATCATCTTGAACTTGTTTTGAATTTTCCATGAGATTAGCTTTGCCTTCTATTGCACCCTTGATGTCTGCCGGCATGACTGGTAGCTCTTGTGCACATTCATGACTGTTTTCCAACTCTTTGCTCTTCCCATGGCTCTTTATTTGGGTCAATGGAAGGAGATGACGTAGACGAAAATGAGGCTGTCGATGTCATTGGAACGAGCATAACCCTTTTTCCATTCCACAAAAGGGTATATGTGTTCCCCTCTTTATCATGGTGTATTTTTCGATAAAAAAGCCGTGGACGATCGAAAATAATGAGCAATATTCATATGAATCACGTCATACCAAATTTTGTCCTCATAATGGCCCATCTTGAATGATACCAAACATATGGGTCATGAGAATGACATAATGATTAGTCCATGTGACTTGGTAAGCAAGGTTTTAAAAATAGGACTCGGGACCCAACTCGTTCATGGCCGAGTCCGAGTCGACTCACCAAGTCACATGGGACTGGGCCGAGTCTCAATTTTAGTTAAAGGGCCGAGTCCCATGAGACTCGGTCGAGTCTCATGTCCAAGTCCCATCGGACTCAACGAGTTGCATTAGGACTTGGCCGAGCCACATGAGACTCGAGATAGTCCTGTAAGGACCGTCCTCACCCATTATTTTAAGGACGAATCTAGGCCGTCCAATGCACTATCGCATCCAACGCTCTATATCCGCCTTATAAAATCAATGGAGGGAAACGAAAAAAAAGGGGAAACAAACCCAAATACTCCCTCCCTCCCTCTTCGAGTCTTCGCCTGAGGTGTAGTTCAAACATCCCAAATCGATTTGGGGTTTCCATTTCCTGCGACGGCCTCCATCTTCTCGCTATCTTAGACGACCGTCGCCTTATTCCACCGTCCTAACTCTCCACGGTATGGACTCGTCTGCACAGTTCATTTAAGGACTCATCCAACACTTCTCATCAAGAACATATAAGGGACTGGAGGGAAATGATGAAAAAAAAAAAAAAAAAAAAAACTCCCTATCGATCCATATAGATTCCAGAACGAGGAGAAGCCCATAGCTTGGTCATCTCCTCCTCATCTCTCTGGATCTTTGTGATGATTTCGAGCTTCTGAAACAGAGGATGCCCTTCCCCTCTCTTGATCGCTAGATCTTGAAAATCAGAAGATCGAAAGAAATCTAGATCTCTTCCCCGTCTCTTCCCCAAATCAGAAGATCAAAAGAGAAAAGTAGTACTCTGCCTCGTCTCTCCCGCTTAGTCGCAGATATCTCTTCGCAAAGCTTTTGTTTGTAGTCAAGAAGAGACCCTGTTTCCTCGGCCTCCCTCTCTCTATCTTATCCCTCTTCCTCACCCTATTGATTCCCTCTCATGTGCTCAAAGTTCTTTTTCCCTTTTCCTTTCTCTCTCTGCCAATTTAGGATTTTGTTATATTTTATTTGTTAAGGCTTGAAGATTTTGAGTTTTATTACAAATGGAGGCAAGGGCTTGGGATTTTGAGGTTTGGGTTGAACCAGAGAATATTTCCCTCCTTACCAAGCGCATTGTTCTGCTGATGAGTGATAAGGGACTGGAGGGAAATGATGAAAAAAAAAAAAAAAAAAAAAAACTCCCTATCGATCCATATAGATTCCAGAACGAGGAGAAGCCCATAGCTTGGTCATCTCCTCCTCATCTCTCTGGATCTTTGTGATGATTTCGAGCTTCTGAAACAGAGGATGCCCTTCCCCTCTCTTGATCGCTAGATCTTGAAAATCAGAAGATCGAAAGAAATCTAGATCTCTTCCCCGTCTCTTCCCCAAATCAGAAGATCAAAAGAGAAAAGTAGTACTCTGCCTCGTCTCTCCCGCTTAGTCGCAGATATCTCTTCGCAAAGCTTTTGTTTGTAGTCAAGAAGAGACCCTGTTTCCTCGGCCTCCCTCTCTCTATCTTATCCCTCTTCCTCACCCTATTGATTCCCTCTCATGTGCTCAAAGTTCTTTTTCCCTTTTCCTTTCTCTCTCTGCCAATTTAGGATTTTGTTATATTTTATTTGTTAAGGCTTGAAGATTTTGAGTTTTATTACAAATGGAGGCAAGGGCTTGGGATTTTGAGGTTTGGGTTGAACCAGAGAATATTTCCCTCCTTACCAAGCGCATTGTTCTGCTGATGAGTGAGAGAAGAAACAACAACAGAAAATTTTGAGAACTTCTGCCGTGTATCCATTCGGCGATTAGGTCGTCTGCTTCCTGATGCTCGATGGGTGGGTATACTAGATAGCTGCATTCTTCTATTTTTCATTGTTGTTTTCTTTCTACATATACAATTCTATAATATAAAACACATCATGGGCTGGTCTTGAGTTGGGAATTCTCTTTTTGGAAAAGTCTCCAGTGGTAGTTTGCGAACGATAAGTGATTGAAATCAGTGGTAGGCAGGCATGTTAGTACTCCATTGTGGTGTTTTTTCTATTTGCTAGAATTCACAAAAAAAAAAAAAAAAATTGTTCTGCTTCTAAAGGTGTTAACATGCATCCCTTATTTGTTTAGCGTCTAATGAGAAAATCATGAAATTCTGTCGCCAAACTAGTTTTTTCTCTTCTAGAACAAGTTTAAATTGCCATTTAAAAGTACACTTGCCTGCTTTTTTGTTGGAAATCAGTTCTGTTGTCAAGAGTAGTGAAACTTTGTCATCGGCGGGGAACTTGTTTGACATATTTCATTTAGAGGTTCCTTATATTGGGCATGCATTTCATTTATTGGTTCTTGGTTGACTCTTCCGTATGTCCATGTCCGTTGTTCTTTTAATTGTCGTGGGTTTATGCATAGAGTAGACACCCCTTTTCTAAGCTTATGTTTCATTCCAGCTAATTTATTGGCCAAAACCCAAGAATGATGCTTTCTGTGCCCTTGTTTTTTGTTCATATTTATTAATTTTAGTTTGAACATAGTTACTTGGAGAATTTGTTTTCACTGGTTCAATGTTGTTTGTTATTTATTTATTTATTTTATTTTCATTTGTGTGGATGTACCCTGAAATGTACATGGTAGTTGTGTTCAATTAATTTTGTCCTCAATTGAACTTCTTTATACGAGTAGATTGGGAAAAAGAGGCCCACAGAAATAAGAATTGAAGATCAAATGGTCTGGACCTCTTTTTGCAAATAACTCGCAATCCATGAAGAATCAACGGATGAAATTTAACCCACTAGCCAAAATTTTGGCCTTCTGTAGAGGGTGTATGGTTGCATTGCATTAGATGCCCATATATTTGATTAACGGTTCGGATCATGATGTAGGGGCCCGCTTTTATCAAAAAAATGAAAAAGGCATGATGGGCATTGATGCACTGTAGCACAGCAAAACTAAGACTAGGTATTTCGTCGCACACCTGGGGCGTGAAAAAGTGCCTCCACTTTTTCACAACAAATACACACCAAATGTACATATTATTTACACGCCACATGTGAAAATCTTATCAACAAACACGACATGTTTGTAACCGTTGCACGTGAAGTTCATATACACATGTAAATGCAGTGATACAAACAACCCCTAAATGGATGATCACAAAATAAAAACTTTGCTAATTTTCCATTTAATGACTTTCAATTGACAATGAGATTCAATTGACCTCCTTTTTTGTTTGGACATTTTTTTAACACATGGATCGATATTAAAGTAAACATTTATCTAATGGGGTCAATGGATCACACCATCTTTCCACATGTCGTATTATGTTGGAGACTATGATGCCCATATATGGATACGGACACTGATACGGGATTGGGGATATGACGACCCCTTTTGAAAATCTAGGATACGGGTAGGGTGTATAAATTTTTCTTTAGATCATTTTTGAATCAATGAAATTATCATAGTTTTTGCCCCTTTCTAGCATTTTTTTATGATGAGAAGTAAAAATATTAAAAGAAATATATGAAAGAAAGAACTTTATAAGTAGACTATGTTAAATTTGTTCTCTAGAAGTATCAGTGCAGTATCAGGTACCAATACAGCTGTCGTATCTGTTAGATACGAATATGTTAGGCTTGTTCAAGTATCTGAGCATCATAGGTCGGAGATCATATCTTCTTAGGCTCGGACTCATGGGAAATTCATGAGGCTTCTTATGGGGCCCTACTTGTAAAAATATGAGCTCATTCAAAATAAAATGCCTTCCTTTTATATTGGTCTTCACAAAGTTTCACTTCAATATAACTGGGAACCATTAGCGGGTTGATCATTGTAGAACACTTATGTTTTCATAATATTTTGTTGACGTTCTTTAGAAGTGATCAATCTAACAATGGGCTTAAGTCCTATTTAAGTGAAATTGTCAAAGGGCCAGTCAAGATGGGGTGGGGGTGTGCACATTTATTTTGAGTCCTTTATATTTTTCACAAGTGGGCCATAGAATCCTTACAAGTTGGATTTTCTCTGATTCTGAGTTTAAATGGATTTGAACTCCTTGATTGAGTAAAATTAAAAGAACTGAAGTCCAAATTTGCCATGGCTCAGGCTAATTGGAAATACATGACCTTTAGAGTGGTGCCTACGTATTAAAAATCTAAACCCATTGACAAATTTTTACTTGAAGAGTAGACAAGACTGCTATCAGATTGGGGTTATTTCACTTTAATAAGAGATTGGCCGTCTGTCAAATTGTTTTGATTATCTGGCAGTGGGCCTACCTCATATTAGAGCGTTTCTTTTAAAGAAGTTCAAGGACTACTTGGAAATTCATGGGTCCTTAGTGGGGCCTGCTATTACAGTTTAATAAATCACTAAAAAAGGCCCCTTGTGTATGTGCCCCAACCAAATTTCACTCAAATAAGAGATGGGGCCCTCTGTCAAGTGGATCAACTTGTCTTCAATTAGGTCGTTGATAAAATTAGTTAAGAGAAATCTTGAGGCATGGAAACAATACATCCTGCCTTGTTTTGGAGTTTATTTTCAAGAATATAGTTGGTTGGAGAAAATTTAGAGCTGGAAGGTCTACATGGAATTATCTGGAAGCTGGATAGGAGAGGCAACTTCTCCTTAATATCAGCCATTAAGTGCCTCCCCTCTTATTAATGTGAAGCCGCGCCGGACCGTTTCGAGCGCCGATCAGCCTGAAGTATTTTCTAGACCCAAGATTCACCCCAAAACTGTTTTTAACCGAAAAGCATCTCAAAATGTCCTAAAACGCGCATCTCCACATTTTCATACACAGGTGCCGTACGATGCGCTCGAACTTCGGCCCGGGGTCGTTTCGAGCGCTGATCTGCCTGAACTGTTTTCCGGACCTAAGATTCACCCCAAAACCGTTTTTAACCGAAAAGCATTTCGAAATGTCCTAAAACGCGCATCTCCACATTTTGGTACACAGGTGCCGTACGAAGCGTTCGAACTTCGGGCCGGAGCCGTTTCGAGCACCGAACTGCCTAAAGTGTTTTCCCGACCCAAGATTCACCCCAAAACCGTTTTTAACCGAAAAGCATCTCGAAATGTCCTAAAACGCGCATCTCCACATTTTCTTACACAGGTGCCGTACGATGCGCTCGAACTTCGTCCCGGAGCCGTTTCGAGCGCCGATCTGCCTGAAGTGTTTTCCCGACCCAAAATTCACCCCAAAACCGTTTTTAATCGAAAAGCAACTCGAAATGTCATAAAACGCGCATCTCCACATTTTCGTACACAGGTGCCGTACGATTCGCTCGAACTTCGGGCCGGAGCCGTTTCGAGCGCCGAACTGCCTCAAGTGTTTTCCCGACCCAAGATTCACCCCAAAATCGTTTTTAACCGAAAAGCATCTCGAAATGTCCTAAAACGCGCATCTCCACATTTTCGTACATAGGTGCCGTACGATGCGCTCGAACCTCGTCCCGGAGCCGTTTTGAGCGCCAATCTGCCTGAAGTGTTTTCTCGACACAAAGATTCACCCAAAAACCGTTTTTAACCGAAAAGCATATCGAAATGTCCTAAAACGCGCATCTCCACATTTTCGTACACAGGTGCCGTACGATTCGCTCGAACTTCGGGCCGGAGCCGTTTCGAGCGCCGAATTGCCTCAAGTGTTTTCCCGACCCAAGATTCACCCCAAAACCGTTTTTAACAGAAAAGCATCTCGAAATGTCCTAAAACGCGCATCTCCACATTTTCGTACACAGGTTCCGTACGATGCGCTCGAACTTCATCCCGGATCCGTTTCGAGCGCCGATCTGCCTGAAGTGTTTTCTCGACCCAAAGATTCACCCCAAAACCGTTTTTAACCGAAAAGCATCTCAAAATGTCCTAAAACGCGCATCTTCACATTTTCGTACACAGGTGCCGTACGATGCGCTCGAACTTCGGGCCGGAGACGTTTCGAGCGCCGAACTGCCTGAAGTGTTTTCCCGACCCAAGATTCACCCCAAAACCGTTTTTAACCGAAAAGCATCTCGAAATGTTCTAAAACGCGCATCTCCACATTTTCGTACACAGGTTCCGTACGATGCGCTCGAACTTTGGGCCAGAGCAGTTTCGAGCGCCGACCTACCTGAAATGTTTTTGAGACCCAAGATTCACCCCAAAACCGTTTTTAACCGAAAAGCATCTTGAAATGTCATAAAACGCGCATCTCCACATTTTCGTATACAAGTGCCGTACGATGCGCTCGAACTTCGGACCGGATCCGTTTTGAGCGCCGAACTGCCTTAAGTCTTTTCCCGACCCAAGATTCACCCCAAAACCGTTTTTAACCGAAGAGCATCTCGAAATGTTCTAAAACATGCATCTCCACATTTTCATACACAGGTACCGTATGATGCGAACGAACTTCGGCCCAGAGCCGTTTCGACCGTCGATCTACCTGAACTGTTTTCCTGACCCAAGATTCACCCCAAAACTGTTTTTAACCGAAAAGCATCTCGAAATGTCCAAAAACGCGCATCTCCACATTTTCGTACACAGGCGCCGCACGATGCGCTCGAACTTCGGCCCGGAGCCGTTTCGAGCGCCGATCTGCCTAAACTGTTTTCCTGACCCAAGATTCACCCCAAAATCGTTTTTAACCTAAAAACATCTCGAAATGTCCTAAAACGCGCATCTCTACATTTTCATACACAAGTGCCGTACGATGCGCTCGAACTTCAGGTCGGAGCCATTTCGAGCGCCGAACTGCCTGAAGTGTTTTCCCGACTCAAGATTCACCCCAAAACCGTTTCTAACCGAAAAGCATTTCGAAATGTCCTAAAACGCGCATCTCCACATTTTCGTGCATACGTGTCGTAAATGCGGACGAAAATCGGTCCGGAGCCGTTTCGAGCGCCGAAATGCGTGATGTGTTTTCCTGACCCAAGAAACTCCCAAAAACTGTTTTTTGCCGAAAAGCATTTCGAAAAGTCCTAAAAAGCGCATCACAACATTTTCGTGCATAGGTGCCGTAGATGCGCATGAAAATCGGACCGGAGCCGTTTAGAGCGGAGAACTGCTAGAAGTGTTTTCCAGACCCAAGAAACTCCCCAAAACCATTTTTAACTGAAAAGCATCTCGAAATGTCCTAAAATGCGCATCTGAACATTTTCGTGCACACGTGCCGTAGATGCGCACGAAAATCGCTCCGGAGCCGCTTCGAGCGCCGAACTGCCTGAAGTGTTTTCCAGACCCAAGAAACTCCCCAAAACCGTTTTTAACTAAAAAGCATCTCGAAATGTCCTAAAACGCGCATCTCAATATTTTCTTGCATAGGTGTTGTAGATGCGGATGAAAATCGGTCCGGAGCCGTTTCGAGCGCCGAACTGCGTGATGTGTTTTCCTGACCCAGGAAATGTCCTAAAACGCGCACGAAAATCGGACCGGAGCCGTTTCGAGCGCGGAACTGCTAGAAGTGTTTTCCAGACCCAAGAAACTCCCCAAAACCGTTTTTAACCGAAAAGACTCTCGAAATGTCCTAAAACGCGCATCTCAATATTTTCGTGCATAGGTGCCGTAGATGCGCACGAAAATGAGTCCAGAGCCGTTTCGAGCGCCCAACTGCTTGAAGTGTTTTCCAAACCAATGAAACTCACCAAATCCGTTTTTAACAGAAAATCATCTTGAAATGTCCTAAAACGCGCCTCTCAACATTTTCGTGCACAGGTGCCGTAAATGCACACGAAAATCGGTCTAGAGCCGTTTCGAGCGCCGAACTGCCTAAAGTGTTTCCCAGACCCAAGAAACTCCCCAAAACCGTTTTTAAAAGAAAAGCGTCCCGATATGTCCTGAAACGCGCATTTCAACATTTTCGTGCACAGGTGCCGTAGATGCGCACGGAAATCGGCCCGGAGCCTTTTCGAGCGCCGAACTGAGTAAAGTGTTTTCCAGACCCAAGAAGCTCCCCAAAACCGTTTTTAACCGAAAAGCATCTCGAAATGTCCTAAAACGCGCATCTCAACATTTTCGTGCATAGGTGACTAGATGCGTACGAAAATGGGTCCGGAGCCGTCTCGAACGCTAAACTGCTGGAAGTGTTTTCCAGACCCATCAAACTCTCCAAAACCGTTTTTAACCGAAAAGCATCTCGAAATGTCCTAAAACGCGCATCTCAACATTTTCGTACACAGGTGCCGTAAATGCGCACGGAAATCGCTCCAGAGCCGTTTCGAGCGCCGAACTGCTGGAAGTGTTTTCTAGACCCATCAAACTCCCCAAAACCGTTTTTAATCAAAAAGCATCTCGAAATGTCATAAAACGCGCATCGCAACATTTTCGTCCACAGGTGCCGTAGATGCGCACGGAAATCGCTCCGGAGCCGTTTCGAGCGCCGAACTGCCTAAAGTATTTTTCAGACCCAAGAAACTCCCCAAAACCATTTTTCACAGAAAAGAATCTCGAAATGTCCTAAAACGTGCATCTCAACATTTTCGTGCACATGTGCGGTAGATGCGCGCGAAAATCGGTCCGGAGCCTTTTCGAGCGCCTAGCTGCCTGAAGTTTTTTGCAGACCCAAGAAACTCCCCAAAACCGTTTTTAACCGAAAAGCATCTCGAAATGTTCTAAAACGCACATCTCAACATTTTCGTGCATAGATGCCGTAGATGCGCACGAAAATGTGTCCGGAGCCGTTTCGAGCGCCAAACTGCTAGAAGTGTTTTCCAGACCCACGAAACTCCCCAAAACCGTTTTTAACAGAAAAGCATCTCGAAATGTCCTAAAACGCACATCTCGACATTTTCGTGCATAGGTGCCGTAGATGCGCAAGAAAATGAGTCCGGAGCCGTCTGAGCGCCAAGCTGCTAGAAGTGTTTTCCAGACCCATGAAACTCCCCAAAACCGTTTTTAACCGAAAAGCATCTCGAAATTTCCTAAAATGTGCATCTCAACATTTTCGAGCATTGGTGCCGTAGATGCGCACGAAAATGGGTCCGGAGCCGTTTCGAGCGCCAAACTGCTAGAAGTGTTTTCCAGACCCACGAAACTCCCCAAAACCGTTTTTAACAGAAAAGCATCTCGAAATGTCCTAAAACGTGCATCTCAACATTTTCGTGCACAGGTGCCGTAGATGCGTATGAAAATCGCTCCGTAGATGTTTCGAGCGCCGAACTGCCTGAAGTGTTTTCCAGACCCAAGAAACTCCCCAAAACCATTTTTAATTGAAAAGCATCTCGAAATGTCATAAAACGCGCATCTCAACATTTTTGTGCACAGGTGCCGTAGATGCGCACGAAAATCGCTCCGGAGATGTTTCGAGCGCTGAGCTGCCTGAAGTGTTTTCCAGACCCAAGAAACTCCCCCAAAACCATTTTGAATTGAAAAGCTTGTCGAAATGTCCTAAAACGTGCATCTCAAAATGGGTCCGGAGCCGTTTCGAGCGCCGAACTACTAGAAGTGTTTTCCAGACCCAAGAAACTCCCCAAAGCTGTTTTTAACCGAAAAGCATTTCGAAATGTCATAAAACGCGCATCTCAACATTTTCGTGCGCAGGTGCCATAGATGCGCACGAAAATCGTCCGGAGCCGATTCGAGCGCCGAACTGACTGAAGTGTTTTCCAGACCCAAGAAACTCCCCAAAACCGTTTTTAACTGAAAAGCATCTCGAAATGTCATAAACTGCGCCTCTCAACATTTTCGTGCACAGGTGCCGTAGATGCGCACGAAAATCGCTCCGGAGATGTTTCGAGCGCCGAACTGCCTGAAGTGTTTTCCAGACCCAAGATACTCTCCAAAACCGTTTTTAACCGAAAAGCATCTCGAAATGTCCTAAAACGTGCATCTCAACATTTTCGTGCATAAGTGCCGTAGATGCGCACGAAAATGAGTCCGGAGCCGTTTCGAGCGCCAAACTGCTAGAAGTGTTTTCCAGACCCACAAAACTCCCCAAAACCGTTTTTAACAGAAAAGCATCTCGAAATGTCCTAAAACGCGCATCTCGACATTTTCGTGCATAGGTGCCGTACATGCGCACGAAAATGGGTTTGGAGCCGTTTCAAGCGCCAAACTTCTAGAAGTGTTTTCCGGACCCATGAAACTCCCCAAAACTTTTTTTAACCGAAAAGCATCTCGAAATGTCCTAAAACACGCATCTCAACATTTTCGTGCATAGGTGCCGTAGATGCGCCCGAAAATGGGTCCGGAGCCGTCTCGAGTGCCAAACTGCTAGAAGTGTTTTCCAGAGCCATGAAACTCACCAAAACCGTTTTTAACAGAAAAGCATCTCGAAATGTCCTAAAACGTGCATCTCAACATTTTCGTGCACAGGTGCCGTAGATGCGCGCCAAAATCGGGCCGGAGCCTTTTTAAGGGCCGAACTGCCTGAAGTGTTTTCCATACCCAAGAAACTCCCCAAAACCGTTTTTAACCGAAAAACATCTCGAAATGTCCTAAAACGCGCGTCTCAAGATTTTCGTGCACAAGTGCCGTAGATGAGCACGAAGTTCGAGCCGCAGCAATTTAGAGCACCGAACTGCCCGAAGTGTTTTCCAGATCCAAGAAACTCCCCAAATCCTTTTTTAAAAGAAAAGCTTCTTGAAATGTCCTTAAACTCGCATCTCAACATTTTCGTGCACAGGTGCCGTAGATGCGCACGGAAATCGGCCCGGAGCCTTTTCGAGCGCCGAACTGCCTAAAGTGTTTTCCAGACCCAAGAAGCTCCCCAAAACCGTTTTTAACCGAAAAGCATCTCGAAATGTCCTAAAACGCGCATCTCAACATTTTCGTGCATAGGTGCCTAGATGCGCACGAAAATGGGTCCGGAGCCGTCTCGAACGCTAAACTGCTGGAAGTGTTTTCCAGACCCATCAAACTCCCCAAAACCGTTTTTAACCGAAAAACATCTCGAAATGTCCTAAAACGCGCATCTCAACATTTTCGTGCAGAGGTGCCGTAGATGCGCTCGAAAATAGGTCCGGAGCCGTTTCGAGCGCCAAACTGCTAGAAGTGTTTTCCAAACCCACGAAACTCCCCAAAACCGTTTTTAACAGAAAAGCATCTCGAAATGTCCTAAAACGCGCATCTCGACATTTTCGTGCATAGGTGCCGTACATGCGCACGAAAATGGGTCCGGAGCCGTTTCAAGCGCCAAACTTCTAGAAGTGTTTTCCGGACCCATGAAACTCCCCAAAACTTTTTTTAACCGAAAAGCATCTCGAAATGTCCTAAAACACGCATCTCAACATTTTCGTGCATAGGTGCCGTAGATGCGCCCGAAAATGGGTCCGGAGCCGTCTCGAGCGCCAAACTGCTAGAAGTGTTTTCCAGAGCCATGAAACTCACCAAAACCGTTTTTAACAGAAAAGCATCTCGAAATGTCCTAAAACGTGCATCTCAACATTTTCGTGCACAGGTGCCGTAGATGCGCGCCAAAATCGGGCCGGAGCCTTTTTAAGGGCCGAACTGCCTAAAGTGTTTTCCATACCCAAGAAACTCCCCAAAACCGTTTTTAACCGAAAAACATCTCGAAATTTCCTAAAACGCGCGTCTCAAGATTTTCGTGCAGAGGTGCCGTAGATGAGCACGAAGTTCGAGCCGCAGCAATTTAGAGCACCGAACTGCCTGAAGTGTTTTCCAGATCCAAGAAACTCCCCAAATCCTTTTTTAAAAGAAAAGCTTCTTGAAATGTCCTTAACCTCGCATCTCAACATTTTCGTGCATAGGTGCCTAGATGCGCATGAAAATGGGTTCGGAGCCGTCTCGAACGCTAAACTGCTGGAAGTGTTTTCCAGACCCATCAAACTCTCCAAAACCGTTTTTAACCGAAAAGCATCTCGAAATGTCCTAAAACGCGCATCTCAACATTTTCGTACACAGGTGCCGTAGATGCGCACGGAAATCGCTCCGGAGCGGTTTCGAGCGCCGAACTGCCTGATATGTTTGTTAGACCCAAGAAACTCCCAAAAACCGTTTTTAACAGAAAAGCATCTCGAAATGTCATAAATCGCGCATCTCAACATTTTCGTGCACAGGTGCCGTAGATGCGCACGAAAATCGGTCCGGAGCAGTTTCGAGCACCGAACTGCCTGATATTTTTTTTAGACCCAAGAAACTCCCAAAACCATATTAAATTGAAAAGCATCTCGAAATGTCCTAAAACGCCCATCTCAACATTTTCGTGCACAGGTGCCGTAGATACGCACGAAAATCGGTCTAGAGCCGTTTCGATCGCCGAACTGACTGAAGTGTTTTCCAGACCCAAGAAACTCCCCAAAACCGTTTTTAACAGAAAAGCATCTCGAAATGTCATAAACCGCGCATCTCAACATTTTCGTGCACAGGAGCCGCAGATGCGCATGAAAATCGGTCCGGAGCGGTTTCTAGCGCCGAACTGCCTGATATGTTTTTTAGACCCAAGAAACTTCCAAAAACCGTTTTTAACAGAAAAGCATCTCGAAATGTCATAAATCGCGCATCTCAACATTTTCGTGCACAGGTGCCGTAGATGCGCACGAAAATCGGTCCGGAGCAGTTTCGAGCACCGAACTGCCTGATATGTTTTTTAGACCAAGAAACTCCCAAAAATCGTTTTTAGCCGAAAAGCATCTCGAAATGTCCTCAAACGCCCATCTCAACATTTTGCTGCATAGGTGCCGTAGATACGCACGAAAATCGGTCCGGAGCCGTTTCGAGCGCCGAACTGCCTGAAGTGTTTTCCAGACCTAAGAAACTCCCCAAAACCGTTTTTAACAGAAAAGCATCTCGAAATGTCCTAAAACACCCATCTCAACATTTTCGTGCACAGGTGCCTAGAGGCGCTCGAAAATCGGTCCGGAGCCGTTTCGAGCGCCGAACTGCCTGAAGTGTTTTCCAGACCCAAGAAACTCCCCAAAACCGTTTTTAATATAAAAGCATCTCGAAATGTCCTAAAACACACATCTTAACATTTTCGTGCACAGGTGCCGTAGATACGCACAAAAATCGGTCCGGAGCCGTTTCGAGCGCCGAGCTGCCTCAAGTGATTTCCAGACCCAAGAAACTCCGCAAAACCATATTTAATTGAAAAGCATCTCGAAATGTGCTAAAACACCCATTTCAACATTTTCGTGCACAGGTGCTGTAGATTCGAATGAAAATCGCTCCGGAGCCGTTTCGAGCGCCGAACTGCCTGAAGTGTTTTCCGGACCCAAGAAACTCCCCAAAATCATTTTTACCAGAAAACCATCTGGAAATGTCCTAAAACGCGCTTCTAAACATTATCGTGCACAGGTGCTGTAGATTCGCACGAAAATCGGTTCGGAGCCGTTTCGAGCGCCGAACTGCCTGATGTGTTTTCCAGACCCAAGAAACACCCGAAAACCGTTTTTAGCCGAAAAGCATTTCGAAATGTCCTAAAACGCACGTCTCAACATTTTCGTGCAAAGGTGCCGTAGATTCGCACGAAAATCGCTCCGGAGCCGTTTCGAGCGCCGAACTGCCTGAAGTGTTTTCCAGACCCAAGAAACTCCCCAAAACCATTTTTAACAGAAAACCATCTGGAAATGTCCTAAAACGCGCTTCTAAACATTATCGTGCACAGGTGCCGTAGATGCGCACGAAAATCGGTCCGGAGCCGTTTCGAGCGCCGAGCTGCCTGAAGTGATTCCAGACCCAAGAAACTCCCTAAAACCATTTTTAACCGATAAGCATCTCGAAATGTCCTAAAACGCCCATCTCAACATTTTCGTGCACAGGTGCCGTAGATACGCATGAAAATCGGTCCGGAGCCGTTTCGAGCGCCGAGCTGCCTGAAGTGATTTCCAGACCCAAGAAACTCCCTAAAACCATATTTAATTGAAAAGCATCTCGAAATGTCTTAAAACGCCCATCTGAACATTTTCGTGCACAGGTGCCGTAGATACGCACGAAAATCGGTCCAGAGCCGTTTCGAACGCCGAACTGACTGAAGTGTTTTCCAGACCCAAGAAACTCCCCAAAACCGTTTTTAACAGAAAAGCATCTCGAAATGTCATAAACCGCGCATCTCAACATTTTTCGTGCACAGGTGCCGTAGTTGCGCACGAAAATCGGTCCGGAGCAGTCTCGAGCGCCGAACTGCCTGATATGTTTTTTAGACCCAAGAAACTCCCAAAAATCGTTTTTAGCCGAAAAGCATCTCGAAATGTCCTAAAACGCCCATCTCAACATTTTCGTGCACAGGTGCCGTAGATACGCACGAAAATCGGTCCGGAGCCGTTTCGAGAGCCGAACTGACTGACGTGTTTTCCAGACCCAAGAAACTCTCCAAAATCGTTTTTAACCGAAAAGTATCTAGAAATGTCATAAAACGCGCATCTCAACATTTTTGTGCACAGGTGGCGTAGATGCGCACGAAAATCGGTCCGTAGCCGTTTCGAGCGCCGAACTGCCTGATGTGATTTCCAGACCCAAGAAACTCCCCAAAACCGTTTTTAACCGAAAAGTATCTAGAAATGTCATAAAACGCGCATCTCAACATTTTCGTGCACAGGTGGCGTAGATGCGCACGAAAATCGGTCCGGAGCCGTTTCGAGCGCCGAGCTGCCTGAAGTGATTTCCAGACCCAAGAAACTCCCCAAAACCATATTTAATTGAAAAGCATCTCGAAATGTCTTAAAACGCCCATCTCAAAATTTTCGTGCACAGGTGCCGTAGATACGCACGAAAATCGGTCCGGAGCCGTTTCGAGCGCCGAGCTGCCTGAAGTGATTTCCGGACCCAAGAAACTCCCCAAAACCATATTTAACAGAAAAGCATCTCGAAATGTCCTAAAACAACCATCTCAACATTTTCGTGCACAGGTGCCGTGGATACGCACGAAAATCGGTCCGGAGCCGTTTCGAGCGCCGAGCTGCCTAAAGTGTTTTCCGGACCCAAGAAACTCCACAAAACCATATTTAATTGAAAAGCATCTCGAAATGTGCTAAAACACCCATCTCAACATTTTCGTGCACAGGTGCCGTAGATACGCACGAAAATCGGTCCGGAGCCGTTTCGAGCGCCGAACTGACTGAAGTGTTTTCCAGACCCAAGAAACTCCCCAAAACCGTTTTTAACCGAAAAGTATCTAGAAATGTCATAAAACGCGCATCTCAACATTTTCGTGCACAGGTGGCGTAGATGCGCACGAAAATCGGTTCGGAGCCGTTTCGAACGCCGAACAGACTGAAGTGTTTTCCAGACCCAAGAAACTCCCGAAAACCGTTTTTAATAGAAAAGAATCTCGAAATGTCATAAATCGCGCATCTCAACATTTTCGTGCACAGGTGCCGTAGATGCGCACGAAAATCGCTCCGGAGCCGTTTCGAGCGCCGAACTGCCTGAAGTGTTTTTCAGACCCAAGAAACTCCCCAAAACCGTTTTGAACAAAAAAGCATCTCGAAATGTCAAAAAACACCCATCTCAACATTTTCGTGCACAGGTGCCTAGACGCGCTCGAAAATAGGTCCAGAGCCGTTTCGAGCGCCGAATTGCCTGATGTGTTTTTTAGACCCAAGAAATTCCCCAAAACCGTTTTTAGCCAAAAAGCTTCTCGAAATGTCCTAAAACGCACGTCTCAACATTTTCCTGGACAGGTGCCGTAGATTCGCACGAAAATCGGTCCTGAGCCGTTTCGAGCGCCGAACTGACTGAAGTGTTTTCCAGACCCAAGAAACTCCCCAAAACCATTTTTAACAGAAAACCATCTGGAAATGTCGTAAAATGCCCATCTCAACATTTTCGTTCACAGGTGCCGTAGATACGCACGAAAATCGTTCCAGAGCCGTTTCGAACGTCGAACTGACTGAAGTGTTTTCCAGACCCAAGAAACTCCCCAAAACCGTTTTTAACAGAAAAGAATCTCGAAATGTCATAAATCGCGCATCTCAACATTTTCGTGCACAGGTGCCGTAGATGCGCACGAAAATCGGTCTGGAGCGGTTTCGAGCGCCGAACTGCCTGATATGTTTTTTAGACCCAAGAATCTCCCAAAAATTGTTTTTAGCCGAAAAGCATCTCGAAATGTCCTAAAACGCCAATCTCAACATTTTCGTGCACAGGTGCCGTAGATACGCACGAAAATCGGTCCGGAGCCATTTCGAGCGCCGAACTGACTGAAGTGTTTTCCAGACCCAAGAAATTCCCCAAACCCGTTTTTAACCGAAAAGTATCCAGAAATGTCATAAAACACGCATCTCAACATTTTCGTGCACATGTGGCGTAGATGCGCACAAAAATCGGTCCGGAGCCGTTTCGAGCGCCGAACTGCCTGATGTGTTTTCCAGACCCGAGAAACACCCGAAAACCGTTTTTAGCCGAAAAGCATTTCGAAATGTCCTAAAACGCACGTTTCAACATTTTTGTGCACAGGTGCCGTAGATTCGCACGAAAATCGCTCCGGAGCCGTTTCGAGCGCCGAACTGCCTGAAGTGTTTTCCAGACCCAAGAAATTCCCCAAAACCGTTTTTAACAGAAAAGCATCTCGAAATGTCCTAAAACACCCATCTCAACATTGTCGTGCACAGGTGCCTAGACGCGCTCGAAAATCGGTCCGGAGCCGTTTCGAGCGCCGAACTGCCTGAAGTGTTTTCCGGACCCAAGAAATTCCCCAAAACCGTTTTTAACAGAAAAGCATCTCGAAATGTCCTAAAACACCCATCTCAACATTTTCGTGCACATGTGCCGTAGATACGCACGAAAATCGGTCCGGAGCCGTTTCGAGCGCCGAGCTGCCTAAAGTGATTTCCAGATCCAAGAAATTCCCCAAAACCATATTTAATTGAAAAGCATCTCGAAATGTGCTAAAACACCCATCTCAACATTTTCGTGCACAGGTGCCGTAGATACGCACGAAAATCGGTCCGGAGCCGTTTCGAGCGCCGAACAGACTGAAGTGTTTTCCAGACCCAAGAAACTCCCCAAAACCGTTTTTAACCGAAAAGTATCTAGAAATGCCATAAAACGCGCATCTTAACATTTTCGTGCACAGGTGGCGTAGATGCGCACGAAAATCGGTTCGGAGCCGTTTCGAACGCCGAACCGACTGAAGTGTTTTCCAGACCCAAGAAACTCCCCAAAACCGTTTTTAACAGAAAAGAATCTCGAAATGTCATAAATCGCGCATCTCAACATTTTCGTACACAGGTGCCGTAGATGCGCACGAAAATCGTTCCGGAGCCGTTTCGAGCGCCGAACTGCCTGATATGTTTTTTAGACCCAAGAAACTCCCAAAAATGGTTTTTAGCCGAAAAGCATCTCGAAATGTCCTAAAACGCCCATCTCAACATTTTCGTGCACATGTGCCGTAAATACGCACGAAAATCGCTCCGGAGCCGTTTCGAGCGCCGAACTGACTGAAGTGTTTTCCAGACCCAAGAAATTCCCCAAAACTGTTTTTAACCGAAAAGTATCTAGAAATGTCATAAAACGCGCATCTCAACATTTTCGTGCACATGTGGCGTAGATACGCACGAAAATCGTTCCAGAGCCGTTTCGAACGCCGAACTGACTGAAGTGTTTTCCAGACCCCAGAAACTCCCCAAAACCGTTTTTAACAGAAAAGAATCTCGAAATGTCATAAATCGCACATCTCAACATTTTCGCGCACAGGGGCCGTAGATGCGCACGAAAATCGGTCGGAGCGGTTTCGAGCACCGAACTGCCTGATATGTTTTTTAGACCCAAGAAACTCCCAAACACCGTTTTTAACAGAAAAGCATCTCGAAATGTCATAAATCGCGCCTCCCAACATTTTCGTGCACAGGTGCCGTAGATGCGCACGAAAATCGCTCCGGAGCCGTTTCGAGCGCCGAACTGCCTGAAGTGTTTTCCAGACCCAAGAAACTCCCCAAAACCGTTTTTAACAGAAAAGCATCTCGAAATGTCCTAAAACACCCATCTCAACATTTTCGTGCACATGTGCCTAGACGCGCTCGAAAATCGGTCCGGAGCCGTTTCGAGCGCCGAACTGCCTGAAGTGTTTTCCGGACCCAAGAAACTCCCCAAAACCGTTTTTAACAGAAAAGAATCTCGAAATGTCATAAATCGCGCATCTCAACATTTTCGCGCACATGTGCCGTAGATGCGCACGAAAATCGGTCCGGAGCGGTTTCGAGCGCCGAACTGCCTGATATGTTTTTTAGACCCAAGAAACTCCCAAAAACCGTTTTTAACATCAAAACATCTCGAAATGTCATAAATCGCGCATCCCAACATTTTCGTGCACAGGTGCCGTAGATGCGCACGAAAATCAATCCGTAGCCGTTTCGAGCGCCGAACTGCCTGATATGTTTTTTAGACCCAAGAAACTCCCAAAAATCGTTTTTAGCCGAAAAGCATCTCGAAATGTCCTAAAACGCCCATCTCAACATTTTCGTGCACAGGTGCCGTAGATGCTCACGAAAATCGGTCCGGAGCCGTTTCGAGCGCCGAACTGACTGAAGTGATTTCCAGACCCAAGAAACTCCACAAACCCATTTTTAACCGATAAGCATCTCGAAATGTCTTAAAATGCCCATCTCAACATTTTCGTGCACAGGTGGCGTAGATGCGCACGAAAATCGGTCCAGAGCCGTTTCCAGCGCCGAACTGCCTGAAGTGTTTTCCAGACCCAAGAAACACCCGAAAACCGTTTTTAGCCGAAAAGCATTTTGAAATGTCCTAAAACGCACGTCTCAACATTTTCGTGCACAGGTGCCGTAGATTCGCACGAAAATGGCTCCGGAGCCGTTTCGAGCGCCGAACTGCCTGAAGTGTTTTCCAGACCCAAGAAACTCCAAAAAACCATTTTTAACAGAAAAGCATCTGGAAATGTCCTAAAACGCGCTTCTAAACATTATCGTGCACAGGTGCCGTAGATGCGCACGAAAAGCGCTCCGGAGCCGTTTCGAGCGCCGAACTGCCTGAAGTGTTTTTCAGACCCAAGAAACTCCCCAAAACCGTTTTTAACAGAAAACATCTCGAAATGTCCAAAAACACCCATCTCAACATTTTCGTGCACAGGTGCCGTAGATACGCACGAAAATCGCTCCGGTGCCGTTTCGAGCGCCGAACTGCCTGATGTGTTTTCCAGACCCAAGAAACACCCGAAAACCGTTTTTAGCCGAAAAGCATTTCGAAATGTCCAAAAACGCGCATCTCAACATTTTCGTGCACAGGTGCCGTAGATTCGCACGAAAATCGCTCCGGAGCCGTTTCGAGCGCCGAACTGCCTGAAATGTTTTCCAAACCCAAGAAACTCCCCAAAACCGTTTTTAGCCAAAAAGCTTCTCGAAATGTCCAAAAACGCACGTCTCAACATTTTCGTGCACAGGTGCCGTAGATGCGCACGAAAATCGCTCCGGAGATGTTTCGAGCGCCGAACTGACTGAAGTGTTTTCCAGACCCAAGAAACTCCCCAAAACCGTTTTTAACAGAAAAGCATCTCGAAAAGTCCTAAAACACCCATCTCAACATTTTCGTGCACAGGTGCCTAGACGCGCTCGAAAATAGGTCCGGAGCCGTTTCGAGCGCCGAATTGCCTGATGTGTTTTTTAGACCCAAGAAACTCCCCAAAACCATTTTTAGCCAAAAAGCTTCTCGAAATGTCCTAAAACGCACGTCTCAACATTTTCCCGCACAGGTGCCGTAGATTCGCACGAAAATCGCTCCGGAGCCGTTTCGAGCGCCGAACTGACTGAAGTGTTTTCCAGACCCAAGAAACTCCCCAAAACCATTTTTAACAGAAAACCATCTGGAAATGTCGTAAAACGCACGTCCCAACATTTTCGTGCACAGGTGCCGTAGATGCGCACGAAAATCTGTCCGGAGCCGTTTCGAGCGCCGAACTGCCTGGTATGTTTTTTAGACCCAAGAAACTCCCAAAAATCGTTTTTAGCCGAAAAGCATCACGAGATGTTCTAAAACGCCCATCTCAACATTTTCGTGCACAGGTGCCGTAGATGCGCACGAAAAACTGTCCGGAGCCGTTTCGAGCGCCGAACTGCCTGGTATGTTTTTTAGACCCAAGAAACTCCCAAAAATCGTTTTTAGCCGAAAAGCATCACGAGATGTTCTAAAACGCCCATCTCAACATTTTCGTGCACAGGTGCCGTAGATACGCACGAAAATCGGTCCGGAGCCGTTTCGAGCGCCGAACTGACTGAAGTGTTTTCCAGACCCAAGAAACTCCCCAAAACCGTTTTTAACCGAAAAGTATCTAGAAATGTCATAAAACGCACGTCCCAACATTTTCGTGCACAGGTGCCGTAGATGCGCACGAAAATCTGACCGGAGCCGTTTCGAGCGCCGAACTGCCTGGTATGTATTTTAGACCCAAGAAACTCCCAAAAATCGTTTTTAGCCGAAAAGCATCACGAGATGTTCTAAAACGCCCATCTCAACATTTTCGTGCACAGGTGCCGTAGATTCGCACGAAAATCGCCCCGGAGCCGTTTCGAGCGCCGAACTGCCTGAAGTGTTTTCCAGACCCAGGAAACTCCCCAAAACCGTTTTTAACAGAAAAGCATCTCGAAAAGTCCTAAAACACCCATCTCAACATTTTCGTGCACAGGTGTCTTGACGCGCTCGAAAATCGGTCCGGAGCCGTTTCGAGCGCCGAACAGCCTAAAGTGTTTTCCAGACCCAAGAAACACCCGAAAACCGTTTTTAGCCGAAAAGCATTTCGAAATGTCCTAAAACGCACGTCTCAACATTTCCGTGCGCAGGTGCCGTAGATTCGCACGAAAATCGCTTCGGAGCCGTCTAGAGCGCCGAACTGCCTGAAGTGTTTTCCAGACCCAAGAAACTCCCCAAAACCATTTTTAACAGAAAACCATCTGGGAATGTCCTAAAACGCGCTTCTAAACATTATCGTGCACAGGTGCCGTAGATGCGCACGAAAAGCGCTCCGGAGCCATTTCGAGCGCCGAACTGCCTGATGTGTTTTCCAGACCCAAGAAACACCCGAAAACCGTTTTTCGCCGAAAAGCATTTCGAAATGTCCTAAAACGCACGTCTGAACATTTTCGTGCACAGGTGCAGTAGATTCGCACGAAAATCGCTCTGGAGCCGTTTCGAGCGCCGAACTGCCTGAAGTGTTTTCCAAACCCAAGAAACTCCCCAAAACCGTTTTTAACAGAAAAGCATCTCGGAAAGTCCTAAAACACCCATCTCAACATTTTCGTGCACGGGTGTCTAGACGCGCTCGAAAATCTGTCCGGAGCCGTTTCGAGCGCCGAACTGCCTGAAGTGTTTTCCAGACCCAAGAAACACCCGAAAACCGTTTTTAGCCGAAAAGCATTTCGAAATGTCCTAAAACGCACGTCTTAACATTTTCGTGCGCAGGTGCCGTAGATTCGCACGAAAATCGCTCCGGAGCCGTTTCGAGCGCCGAACTGCCTGAAGTGTTTTCCAGACCCAAGAAACTCCCCAAAACCATTTTTAACAGAAACCATCTGGAAATGTCCTAAAACGCGCTTCTAAACATTATCGTGCACAGGTGCCGTACATGCGCACGAAAATCGGTCCGGAGCCGTTTCGAGCGCCGAACTGCCTGATGTGTTTTCCAGACCCAAGAAACACCCGAAAACCGTTTTTAGCCGAAAAGCATTTCGAAATGTCCTAAAACGCACGTCTCAACATTTTCGTGCACAGGTGCTGTAGATTCGTACGAAAATCGCTCCGGAGCCGTTTCGAGCGCCGAACTGCGTGAAGTGTTTTCCAGACCCAAGAAACTCCCCAAAACCATTTTTAACCGAAAACCATCTGGAAATGTCCTAAAATGCGCTTCTAAACATTATCGTGCACAGGTGCCGTAGATGCGCACGAAAAGCGTTCCGCAGCCGTTTCGAGCGCCGAACTGCCTGAAGTGTTTTTCAGACCCAAGAAACTCCCCAAAACCGTTTTTAACAGAAAACATCTCGAAATGTCCAAAAACACCCATCTCAACATTTTCGTGCACAGGTGCCTAGACGCGCTCGGAAATAGGTCCGGAGCCGTTTCGAGCGCCGAATTGCATGATGCGTTTTTTAGACCCAGGAAACTCCCCAAAACCGTTTTTAGCCAAAAAGCTTCTCGAAATGTCCTAAAACGCACGTCTCAACATTTTCCTGCTCAGGTGCCGCAGATTCGCACGAAAATCGCTCCGGAGCCGTTTCGAGCGCCGAACTGCCTGAAGTGTTTTCCAGACCCATGAAACTCCCCAAAACCGTTTTTAACAGAAAACATCTCGAAATGTCCAAAAACACCCATCTCAACATTTTCGTGCATAGGTGCCTAGACGCGCTCGAAAATAGGTCCGGAGCCGTTTCGAGCGCCGAATTGCCTGATGTGTTTTCCAGACCCAAGAAACTCCCCAAAACCATTTTTAACCGAAAACGATCTGGAAATGTCCTAAAACGCGCTTCTAAACATTATCGTGCACAGGTGCTGTAGATGCGCACGAAAAGCGCTCCGGAGCCGTTTCGAGCGCCGAACTGACTGAAGTGTTTTCCAGACCCAAGAAACTCCCCAAAACCATTTTTAACCGAAAACCATCTGGAAATGTCCTAAAACGCGCTTCTAAACATTATCGTGCACAGGTGCCGTAGATGCGCACGAAAAGCGCTACGGAGCCGTTTCGAGCGCCGAACTGACTGAAGTGTTTTCCAGACCCAAGAAACTCCCCAAAACCATTTTTAACAGAAAACCATCTCGAAATGTCCTAAAACGCACGTCTCAACATTTTCCTGCACAGGTGCCGTAGATTCGCACGAAAATCGTTCCGGAGCCGTTTCGAGCGCCGAGCTGCCTGAAGTGATTTCCAGACCCAAGAAACTCCCAAAAACCGTTTTTAGCCAAAAAGCTTCTCGAAATGTCCAAAAACGCACGTCTCAACATTTTCGTGCACAGGTGCCGTAGATGCGCACGAAAATCGCTCCGGAGATGTTTCGAGCGCCGAACTGCCTGAAGTGTTTTCCAGACACATGAAACTCCCAAAAACCGTTTTCAACAGAAAAGCATCTCGAAATGTCATAAATCGCACATCCCAACATTTTCGTGCACAGGTGCCGTAGATGCGCACGAAAATCTGTCCAGAGCCGTTTCGAGCGCCGAACTGCCTGGTATGTTTTTTAGACCCAAGAAACTCCCAAAAATCGTTTTTAGTCGAAAAGCATCACGAAATGTTCCAAAACGCCCATCTCAACATTTTCGTGCACAGGTGCCGTAGATACGCACGAAAATCGGTCCGGAGCCGTTTCGAGCGCCGAACTGACTGAAGTGTTTTCCAGACCCAAGAAACTCCCCAAAACCGTTTTTAATCGAAAAGTATCTAGAAATGTCATAAAACGCGCATCTCAACATTTTCGTACACAGGTGGCGTAGATGCGCACGAAAATCGGTCCGGAGCCGTTTCGAGCGCCGAACAGCCTGATGTGTTTTCCAGACCCAAGAAACACCCGAAAACCGTTTTTAGCCGAAAAGCATTTAGAAATGTCCTAAAACGCACGTCTCAACATTTTCGTGCACAGGTGCCGTAGATTCGCACGAAAATCGCCCCGGAGCCGTTTCGAGCGCCGAACTGCCTGAAGTGTTTTCCAGACCCAGGAAACTCCCCAAAACCGTTTTTAACAGAAAAGCATCTCGAAAAGTCCTAAAACACCCATCTCAACATTTTCGTGCACAGGTGTCTAGACGCGCTCGAAAATCGTTCCGGAGCCGTTTCGAGCGCCGAACAGCCTGAAGTGTTTTCCAGACCCAAGAAACACCCGAAAACCGTTTTTAGACGAAAAGCATTTCGAAATGTCCTAAAACGCACGTCTCAACATTTTCGTGCGCAGGTGCCGTAGATTCGCACGAAAATCGCTCCGGAGCCGTCTAGAGCGCCGAACTGCCTGAAGTGTTTTCCAGACCCAAGAAACTCCCCAAAACCATTTTTAACAGAAAACCATCTGGGAATGTCCTAAAACGCGCTTCTAAACATTATCGTGCACAGGTGCCGTAGATGCGCACGAAAAGCGCTCCGGAGCCATTTCGAGCGCCGAACTACCTGATGTGTTTTCCAGACCCAAGAAACACCCGAAAACCATTTTTCGCCGAAAAGCATTTCGAAATGTCCTAAAACGCACGTCTGAACATTTTCGTGCACAGGAGCAGTAGATTCGAACGAAAATCGCTCCGGAGCAGTTTCGAGCGCCGAACTGCCTGAAGTGTTTTCCAAACCCAAGAAACTCCCCAAAACCGTTTTTAACAGAAAAGCATCTCGAAAAGTCCTAAAACACCCATCTCAACATTTTCGTGCACGGGTGTCTAGACGCGCTCGAAAATCATTCCGGAGCCGTTTCGAGCGCCGAACAGCTTGAAGTGTTTTCCAGACCCAAGAAACACCCGAAAACCGTTTTTAGCCGAAAAGCATTTCGAAATGTCCTAAAACGCACGTCTCAACATTTTCGTGCGCAGGTGCCGTAGATTCGCACGAAAATCGCTCCGGAGCCGTCTAGAGCGCCGAACTGCCTGAAGTGTTTTCCAGACCCAAGAAACTCCCCAAAACCATTTTTAACAGAAAACCATCTGGGAATGTCCTAAAACGCGCTTCTAAACATTATCGTGCACAGGTGCCGTAGATGCGCACGAAAAGCGCTCCGGAGCCGTTTCGAGCGCCGAACTGCCTGAAGTGTTTTCCAGACCCAAGAAACTCCCCAAAACCATTTTTAACAGAAAACCATCTGGAAATGTCCTAAAACGCGCTTCTAAACATTATCGTGCACAGGCGCTTCTAAACATTATCGTGCACAGGTGCCGTAGATGCGCACGAAAAGCGCTCCGGAGCCGTTTCGAGCGCCGAACTGCCTGAAGTGTTTTTCAGACCCAAGAAACTCCCCAAAACCGTTTTTAACAGAAAACATCTCGAAATGTCCAAAAACACCCATCTCAACATTTTCGTGCACAGGTGCCTAGACGCGCTCGGAAATAGGTCCGGAGCCGTTTCGAGCGCCGAATTGCCTGATGCGTTTTTTAGACCCAGGAAACTCCCCAAAACCGTTTTTAGCCAAAAAGCTTCTCGAAATGTCCTAAAATGCACGTCTCAACATTTTCCTGCACAGGTGCCGCAGATTCGCACGAAAATCGCTCCGGAGCCGTTTCGAGCGCCGAACTGCCTGAAGTGTTTTCCAGACCCAAGAAACTCCCCAAAACCGTTTTTAACTGAAAACATCTCGAAATGTCCAAAAACACCCATCTCAACATTTTCGTGCATAGGTGCCTAGACGCGCTCGAAAATAGGTCCGGAGCCGTTTCGAGCGCCGAATTGCCTGATGTGTTTTCCAGACCCAAGAAACTCCCCAAAACCATTTTTAACCGAAAACCATCTGGAAATGTCCTAAAACGCGCTTCTAAACATTATCGTGCACAGGTGCCGTAGATGCGCACGAAAAGCGCTCCGGAGCCGTTTCGAGCGCCGAACTGACTGAAGTGTTTTCCAGACCCAAGAAACTCCCCAAAACCATTTTTAACCGAAAACCATCTGGAAATGTCCTAAAACGCGCTTCTAAACATTATCGTGCACAGGTGCCGTAGATGCGCACAAAAAGCGCTCCGGAGCCGTTTCGAGCGCCGAACTGACTGAAGTGTTTTCCAGACCCAAGAAACTCCCCAAAACCATTTTTAACAGAAAACCATCTCGAAATGTCCTAAAACGCACGTCTCAACATTTTCCTGCACAGGTGCCGTAGATTCGCACGAAAATCGTTCCGGAGCCGTTTCGAGCGCCGAGCTGCCGAAGTGATTTCCAGACCCAAGAAACTCCCAAAAACCGTTTTTAGCCAAAAAGCTTCTCGAAATCTCCAAAAACGCACGTCTCAACATTTTCGTGCACAGGTGCCGTAGATGCGCCCGAAAATCACTCCGTAGATGTTTCGAGCGCCGAACTGCCTGAAGTGTTTTCCTGACACATGAAGCTCCCAAAAACCGTTTTCAACAGAAAAGCATCTCGAAATGTCATAAATCGCACATCCCAACATTTTCGTGCACAGGTGCCGTAGATGCGCACGAAAAGTCCTAAAACACCCATCTCAACATTTTCGTGCACGGGTGTCTAGACGCGCTCGAAAATCGGTCCGGAGCCGTTTCGAGCGCCGAACTGCCTGAAGTGTTTTCCAGACCCAAGAAACACCCGAAAACGGTTTTTAGCCGAAAAGCATTTCGAAATGTCCTAAAACGCACGTCTCAACATTTTCGTGCACAGGTGCCGTAGATTCGCACGAAAATCGCTCCGGAGCCGTTTCGAGCGCCGAACTGCCTGAAGTGTTTTCCTGACCCAAGAAACTCCCCAAAACCATTTTTAACAGAAAACCATCTCGAAATGTCCTAAAACGCGCTTCTAAACATTATCGTGCACAGGTGCCGTAGATGCGCACGAAAAGCGCTTCGGAGCCGTTTCGAGCGCCGAACTGCCTGAAGTGTTTTCCAGACCCAAAAAACTCCCCAAAACCATTTTTAACAGAAAACCATCTCGAAATGTCCTAAAACGCACGTCTCAACATTTTCCTGCACAGGTGCCGTAGATTCGCACGAAAATCGTTCCGGAGCCGTTTCGAGCGCCGAGCTGCCTGAAGTGATTTCCAGACCCAAGAAACTCCCAAAAACCGTTTTTAGCCAAAAAGCTTCTCGAAATGTCCAAAAACGCACGTCTCAACATTTTCGTGCACAGGTGCCGTAGATGCGCACGAAAATCGCTCCGGAGATGTTTCGAGCGCCGAACTGCCTGAAGTGTTTTCCAGACACATGAAACTCCCAAAAACCGTTTTCAACAGAAAAGCATCTCGAAATGTCATAAATCGCACGTCCCAACATTTTCGTGCACAGGTGCCGTAGATGCGCACGAAAATCTGTCCGTAGCCGTTTCGAGCGCCGAACTGCCTGGTATGTTTTTTAGACCCAAGAAACTCCCAAAAATCGTTTTTAGCCGAAAAGCATCACGAAATGTTCCAAAATGCCCATCTCAACATTTTCGTGCACAGGTGCCGTAGATACGCACGAAAATCGGTCCGGAGCCGTTTCGAGCGCCGAACTGACTGAAGTGTTCTCCAGACCCAAGAAACTCCCCAAAACCGTTTTTAACCGAAAAGTATCTAGAAATGTCATAAAACGCGCATCTCAACATTTTCGTACACAGGTGGCGTAGATGCGCACGAAAATCGGTCCGGAGCCGTTTCGAGCGCCGAATTGCCTGATGTGTTTTCCAGACCCAAGAAACACCCGAAAACCGTTTTTAGCCGAAAAGCATTTCGAAATGTCCTAAAACGTACGTCTCAACATTTTCGTACACAGGTGCCGTAGATTCGCACGAAAATCGCTCCGGAGCCGTTCGAGCCGAACTGCCTGAAATGTTTTACAGACCCAAGAAACTCCCCAAAACCGTTTTTAGCCAAAAAGCTTCTAGAAATGTCCTAAAACGCACGTCTCAACATTTTCCTGCACCGGTGCCGCAGATTCGCACGAAAATCGCTCCGGAGCCGTTTCGAGCGGCGAACTGCCTGAAGTGTTTTCCAGACCCAAGATACTCCAAAAAACCATTTTTAACAGAAAAGCATCTGGAAATGTCCTAAAACGCGCTTCTAAACATTATCGTGCACAGGTGCCGTAGATGCGCACGAAAAGCGCTCCGGAGCCGTTTCGAGTGCCGAACTGCCTGAAGTGTTTTCCAGACCCAAGAAACTCCCCAAAACCGTTTTTAACAGAAAAGCATCTCGAAATGTCCTAAAACACCCATCTCAACATTTTCGTGCACAGGTGCCTAGACGCGCTCGAAAATAGGTTCGGAGCCGTTTCGAGCGCCGAATTGCCTGATGTGTTTTTTAGACCCAGGAAACTCCCCAAAACCGTTTTTAGCCAAAAAGCTTCTCGAAATGTCCTAAAACGCACGACTCAACATTTTCCTGCACAGGTGCCGCAGATTCGCACGAAAATCGCTCCGGAGCCGTTTCGAGCGCCGAACTGCCTAAAGTGTTTTCCAGACCCAAGAAACTCCCCAAAACCGTTTTTAACAGAAAACATCTCGAAATGTCCAAAAACACCCATCTCAACATTTTCGTGCATAGGTGCCTAGACGCGCTCGAAAATAGGTCCGGAGCCGTTTCGAGCGCCGAATTGCCTGATGTGTTTTTTAGACCAAAGAAACTCCCCAAAACCGTTTTTAGACAAAAAGCTTCTCGAAATGTCCTAAAACGCACGTCTCAACATTTTCCTGCACAGGTACCGTAGATTCGCACGAAAATCGCTCCGGAGCCGTTTCGAGCGCCGAACTGACTGAAGTGTTTTCCAGACCCAAGAAACTCCCCAAAACCATTTTTAACAGAAAACCATCTCGAAATGTCCTAAAACGCACGTCTCAACATTTTCCTGCACAGGTGCCGTAGATTCGCACGAAAATCGTTCCGAAGCCGTTTCGAGCGCCGAGCTGCCTGAAGTGATTTCCAGACCCAAGAAACTCCCAAAAACCGTTTTTAGCCAAAAAGCTTCTCGAAATGTCCAAAAACGCACGTCTCAACATTTTCGTGCACAGGTGCCGTAGATGCGCACGAAAATCTGTCCGGAGCCGTTTCGAGCGCCGAACTGCCTGGTATGTTTTTTAGACCCAAGAAACTCCCAAAAATCGTTTTTAGCCGAAAAGCATCACGAAATGTTCCAAAACGCCCATCTCAAAATTTTCGTGCACAGGTGCCGTAGATAAGCACGAAAATCGGTCCGGAGCCGTTTCGAGCGCCGAACTGACTGAAGTGTTCTCCAGACCCAAGAAACTCCCCAAAACCGTTTTTAACCGAAAAGTATCTAGAAATGTCATAAAACGCGCATCTCAACATTTTCGTACACAGGTGGCGTAGATGCGCACGAAAATCGGTCCGGAGCAGTTTCGAGCGCCGAACTGCCTGATGTGTTTTCCAGACCCAAGAAACTCCCCAAAACCGTTTTTAACAGAAAAGCTTCTCGAAAAGTCCTAAAACACCCATCTCAACATTTTCGTGCCCGGGTGGCTAGACGCGCTCGAAAATCGGTCCGGAGCCGTTTCGAGCGCCGAACTGCCTGAAGTGTTTTCCAGACCCAAGAAACTCCCCAAAACCGTTTTTAACAGAAAAGCTTCTCGAAAAGTCCTAAAACACCCATCTCAACATTTTCGTGCCCGGGTGGCTAGACGCGCTCGAAAATCGGTCCGGAGCCGTTTCGAGCGCCGAACTGCCTGAAGTGTTTTCCAGACCCAAGAAACACCCGAAAACCGTTTTTAGCCGAAAAGCATTTCGAAATGTCCTAAAACGCACGTCTCAAGATTTTCGTGCACAGGTGCCGTAGATTCGCACGAAAATCGCTCCGGAGCCGTTTCGAGCGCTGAACTGCCTGAAATGTTTTCCAGACCCAAGAAACTCCCCAAAACCGTTTTTAGCCAAAAAGCTTCTCGAAATGTCCTAAAACGCACGTCTCAACATTTTCCTGCACAGGTGCCGCAGATTCGCACGAAAATCGCTCCGGAGCCGTTTCGAGCGCCGAACTGCCTGAAGTGTTTTCCAGACCCAAGATACTCCAAAAAACCATTTTTAACAGAAAAGCATCTGGAAATGACCTAAAACGCGATTCTAAACATTATCGTGCACAGGTGACGTAGATGCGCACGAAAAGCGCTCCGGAGCCGTTTCGAGTGCCGAACTGCCTGAAGTGTTTTCCAGACCCAAGAAACTCCCCAAAACCGTTTTTAACAGAAAAGCATCTCGAAATGTCCTAAAACACCCATCTCAACATTTTCGTGCACAGGTGCCTAGACGCGCTCGAAAATAGGTCCGGAGCCGTTTCGAGCGCCGAATTGCCTGATGTGTTTTTTAGACCCAAGAAACTCCCCAAAACCGTTTTTAGCCAAAAAGCTTCTCGAAATGTCCTAAAACGCACGTCTCAACATTTTCCTGCACAGGTGCCGTTGATTCGCACGAAAATCGCTCCGGAGCCGTTTCGAGCGCCGAACTGACTGAAGTGTTTTCCAGACCCAAGAAACTCCCCAAAACCATTTTTAACAGAAAACCATCTGGAAATGTCGTAAAACGCACGTCTCAACATTTTCCTGCACAGGTGCCGTAGATGCGCACGAAAATCGCTCCGGAGCCGTTTCGTGCGCCGAACTGCCTGAAGTGTTTTCCAGACCGAAGAAACTCCCCAAAACCGTTTTTAACAGAAAAGCATCTCGAAATGTCCTAAAACACCCATCTAAACATTTTCGTGCACAGGTGCCGTAGATACGCACGAAAATCGCTCCGGTGCCGTTTCGAGCGCCGAACTGCCTGAAGTGATTTCCAGACCCAAGAAACTCACCAAAACCGTTTTTAGCAGAAAAGTATCTCGAAATGTCCTAATACACCAATCTCAACATTTTCGTGCACAGGTGCCGTAGATACGAACGAAAATCGCTCTGGTGCCGTTTCGAGCGCCGAACTGCCTGATGTGTTTTCCAGACCCAAGAGACACTCGAAAACCGTTTTTAGCCGAAAAGCATTTCGAAATGTCCTAAAACGAACGTCTCAACATTTTCGTACACAGGTGCCGTAGATTCGCACGAAAATCGCTCCGGAGCCGTTTCGAGCGCCGAACTGCCTGAAATGTTTTCCAGACCCAAGAAACTCCCCAAAACCGTTTTTAGCCAAAAAGCTTCTCGAAATGTCCAAAAACATACGTCTCAACATTTTCGTGCACAGGTGCCGTAGATGCGCACGAAAATCGCTCCGGAGATGTTTCGAGCGCCGAACTGCATGAAGTGTTTTCCTGACCCAAGAAACTCCCCAAAACCATTTTTAACAGAAAACCATCTCGAAATGTCCTAAAACGCGCTTCTAAAAATTATCGTGCACAGGTGCCGTAGATGCGCACGAAAAGCGCTCCGGAGCGGTTTCGAGCGCCGAACTGCCTGAAGTGTTTTTCCAGACCCAAAAAACTCCCCAAAACCATTTTTAACAGAAAACCATCTCGAAATGTCCTAAAACGCACGTCTCAACATTTTCCTGCACAGGTGCCGTAGATTCGCACGAAAATCGCTCCGGAGCCGTTTCGAGCGCCGAACTGCCTGAAGTGTTTTCCAGACCCAAGATACTCCAAAAAACCATTTTTAACAGAAAAGCATCTGGAAATGTCCTAAAACGCGCTTCAAAACATTATCGTGCACAGGTGCCGTAGATGCGCACGAAAAGCGCTCCGGAGCCGTTTCGAGTGCCGAACTGCCTGAAGTGTTTTCCAGACCCAAGAAACTCCCCAAAACCGTTTTTAACAGAAAAGCATCTCGAAATGTCCTAAAACACCCATCTCAACATTTTCGTGCACAGGTACCTAGACGCGCTCGAAAATAGGTCCGGAGCCGTTTCGAGCGCCGAATTGCCTGATGTGTTTTTTAGACCCAAGAAACTCCCCAAAACCGTTTTTAGCCAAAAAGCTTCTCGAAATGTCCTAAAACGCACGTCTCAACATTTTCCTGCACAGGTGCCGTAGATTCGCACGAAAATCGCTCCGGAGCCGTTTCGAGCGCCGAACTGACTGAAGTGTTTTCCAGACCCAAGAAACTCCCCAAAACCATTTTTAACAGAAAACCATCTGGAAATGTCGTAAAACGCACGTCTCAACATTTTCCTGCACAGGTGCCGTAGATGCGCACGAAAATCGCTCCGGAGCCGTTTCGAGCGCCGAACTGCCTGAAGTGATTTCCAGACCCAAGAAACTCACCAAAACCGTTTTTAACGGAAAAGTATCTCGAAATGTCCTAAAACACCAATCTCAACATTTTCGTGCACAGGTGCCGTAGATACGCACGAAAATCGCTCAGGTGCCGTTTCGAGCGCCGAACTGCCTGAAGTGATTTCCAGACCCAAGAAACTCACCAAAACCGTTTTTAACAGAAAAGTATCTCGAAATGTCCTAAAACACCAATCTCAACATTTTCGTGCACAAGTGCCGTAGATACGCACGAAAATCGCTCTGGTGCCGTTTCGAGCGCCGAACTGCCTGATGTGTTTTCCAGACCCAAGAGACACTCGAAAACCGTTTTTAGCCGAAAAGCATTTCGAAATGTCCTAAAACGCACGTCTCAACATTTTCGTGCACAGGTGCCGTAGATTCGCACGAAAATCGCTCCGGAGCCGTTTCGAGCGCCGAACTGCCTGAAATGTTTTCCAGACCCAAGAAACTCCCCAAAACCGTTTTTAGCCAAAAATCTTCTCGAAATGTCCAAAAACGCACGTCTCAACATTTTCGTGCACAGGTGCCGTAGATGCGCACGAAAATCGCTCCGGAGAAGTTTCAAGCGCCGAACTGCCTGAAGTGTTTTCCAGACACATGAAACTCCCAAAAACCGTTTTTACCAGAAAAGCATTTCGAAATGTCCTAAAACGCACGTCTCAACATTTTCGTGCACAGGTGCCGTACATTCGCACGAAAATCGCTCCGGAGCCGTTTCGAGCGCCGAACTGCCTGAAGTGTTTTCCTGACCAAAGAAACTCCCCAAAACAATTTTTAACAGAAAACCATCTCGAAATGTCCTAAAACGCGCTTCTAAAAATTATCGTGCACAGGTGCCGTAGATGCGCACGAAAAGCGCTCCGGAGCCGTTTCGAGCGCCGAACTGCTTGAAGTGTTTTCCAGACCCAAAAAACTCCCCTAAACCATTTTTAACAGAAAACCATCTCGAAATGTCCTAAAACGCACGTCTCAACATTTTCCTGCACAGGTGCCGTAGATTCGCACGAAAATCGCTCCGGAGCCGTTTCGAGCGCCGAACTCCCTGAAGTGTTTTCCAGACCCAAGAAACTCCCCAAAACCATTTTTAACAGAAAACCATCTGGAAATGTCCTAAAACGCGCTTCTAAACATTATCGTGCACAGGTGCCGTACATGCGCACGAAAATCGGTCCGGAGCCGTTTCGTGCGCCGAACTGGCTGATGTGTTTTCCAGACCCAAGAAACACCCGAAAACCGTTTTTAGCCGAAAAGCATTTCGAAATGTCCTAAAACGCACGTCTCAACATTTTCGTGCACAGGTGCTGTAGATTCGTACGAAAATCGCTCCGGAGCCGTTTCGAGCGCTGAACTGCGTGAAGTGTTTTCCAGACCCAAGAAACTCCCCAAAACCATTTTTAACAGAAAACCATCTGGAAATGTCCTAAAACGCGCTTCTAAACATTATCGTGCACAGGTGCCGTACATGCGCACGAAAATCGGTCCGGAGCCGTTTCGAGCGCCGAATTGCCTGATGTGTTTTCCAGACCCAAGAAACACCCGAAAACCGTTTTTAGCCGAAAAGCATTTCGAAATTTCCTAAAACGCACGTCTCAACATTTTCGTGCGCAGGTACCGTAGATTCGCACGAAAATCGCTCCGGAGCCGTTTCGAGCGCCGAACTGCCTGAAGTGTTTTCCAGACCCAAGAAACTCCCCAAAACCGTTTTTAACAGAAAAGCATCTCGAAAAGTCCTAAAACACCCATCTCAACATTTTCGTGCACGGGTGGCTAGACGCGCACGAAAATCGGTCCGGAGCCGTTTCGAGCGCCGAACTGCTTGAAGTGTTTTCCAGACCTAAGAAACACCCGAAAACCGTTTTTTGCCGAAAAGCATTTCGAAATGTCCTAAAATGCACGTCTCAACATTTTCGTGCGCAGGTGCCGTAGATTTGCACGAAAATCGCTCCGGAGCCGTTTCGAGCGCCGAACTGCCTGAAGTGTTTTCCAGACCCTAGAAACTCCCCAAAACCATTTTTAACAGAAAACCATCTGGAAATGTCCTAAAACGCGCTTCTAAACATTATCGTGCACAGGTGCCGTACATGCGCACGAAAATCGGTCCGGAGCCGTTTCGAGCGCCGAATTGCCTGAAGTGTTTTCCAGACCCAAGAAACACCCGAAAATCGTTTTTAGCCGAAAAGCATTTCGAAATGTCCTAAAACGCACGTCTCAACATTTTCGTGCACAGGTGCCGTAGATTCGCACGAAAATCGCTCCGGAGCCGTTTCGAGCGCCGAACTGCCTGAAATGTTTTCCAGACCCAAGAAAGTCCCCAAAACCATTTTTAGCCAAAAAGATTCTCGAAATGTCCTAAAACGCACATCTCAACATTTTCCTACACAGGTGCCGCAGATTCGCACGAAAATCGCTCCGGAGCCGTTTCGAGCGCCGAACTGCCTGAAGTGTTTTCCAGACCCAAGATACTCCAAAAAACCATTTTTAACAGAAAAGCATCTGGAAATGTCCTAAAACGCGCTTCTAAACATTATCGTGCACAGGTGCCGTAGATGCGTACGAAAAGCGCTCCGGAGCCGTTTCGAGTGCCGAACTGCCTGAAGTGTTTTCCAGACCCAAGAAACTCCCCAAAACCGTTTTTAACAGAAAACCATCTGGAAATGTCGTAAAACGCACGTCCCAACATTTTCCTGCACAGGTGCCGTAGATGCGCACGAAAATCGCTCCGGAGCCGTTTCGAGCGCCGAACTGACTGAAGTGTTTTCCAGACCCAAGAAACTCCCCAAAACCATTTTTAACAGAAAACCATCTGGAAGTGTCGTAAAACGCACGTCTCAACATTTTCCTGCACAGGTGCCGTAGATGCGCACGAAAATCGCTCCGGAGCCGTTTCGTGCGCCGAACTGCCTGAAGTGTTTTCCAGACCCAAGAAACTCCCCAAAACCGTTTTTAACAGAAAAGCATCTCGAAATGTCCTAAAACACCCATCTAAACATTTTCGTGCACAGGTGCCGTAGATACGCACGAAAATCGCTCCGGTGCCGTTTCGAGCGCCGAACTGCCTGAAGTGATTTCCAGACCCAAGAAACTCACCAAAACCGTTTTTAACAGAAAAGTATCTCGAAATGTCCTAAAACACCAATCTCAACATTTTCGTGCACAGGTGCCGTAGATACGAACGAAAATCGCTCTGGTGCCGTTTCGAGCGCCGAACTGCCTGATGTGTTTTCCAGACCCAAGAGACACTCGAAAACCGTTTTTAGCCGAAAAGCATTTCGAAATGTCCTAAAACGAACGTCTCAACATTTTCGTGCACAGGTGCCGTAGATTCGCACGAAAATCGCTCCGGAGCCGTTTCGAGGGCCGAACTGCCTGAAATGTTTTCCAGACCCAAGAAACTCCCCAAAACCGTTTTTAGCCAAAAAGCTTCTCGAAATGTCCAAAAACATACGTCTCAACATTTTCGTGCACATGTGCCGTAGATGCGCACGAAAATCGCTCCGGAGATGTTTCGAGCGCCGAACTGCATGAAGTGTTTTCCTGACCCAAGAAACTCCCCAAAACCATTTTTAACAGAAAACCATCTCGAAATGTCCTAAAACGCGCTTCTAAAAATTATCGTGCACAGGTGCCGTAGATGCGCACGAAAAGCGCTCCGGAGCCGTTTCGAGCGGCGAACTGCCTGAAGTGTTTTCCTGACCCAAAAAACTCCCCAAAACCATTTTTAACAGAAAACCATCTCGAAATGTCCTAAAACGCACGTCTCAACATTTTCCTGCACAGGTGCCGTAGATTCGCACGAAAATCGCTCCGGAGCCGTTTCGAGCGCCGAACTGCCTGAAGTGTTTTCCAGACCCAAGATACTCCAAAAAACCATTTTTAACAGAAAAGCATCTGGAAATGTCCTAAAACGCGCTTCAAAACATTATCGTGCACAGGTGCCGTAGATGCGCACGAAAAGCGCTCCGGAGCCGTTTCGAGTGCCGAACTGCCTGAAGTGTTTTCCAGACCCAAGAAACTCCCCAAAACCGTTTTTAACAGAAAAGCATCTCGAAATGTCCTAAAACACCCATCTCAACATTTTCGTGCACAGGTGCCTAGACGCGCTCGAAAATAGGTCCGGAGCCGTTTCGAGCGCCGAATTGCCTGATGTGTTTTTTAGACCCAAGAAACTCCCAAAAACTGTTTTTAGCCAAAAAGCTTCTCGAAATGTCCAAAAACGCACGTCTCAACATTTTCATGCACAGGTGACGTAGATGCGCACGAAAATCGCTCCGGAGATGTTTCGAGCGCCGAACTGCCTGAAGTGTTTTCCAGACACATGAAACTCCCAAAAACCGTTTTCAACAGAAAAGCATCTAGAAATGTCATAAATCGCACATCCCAACATTTTCGTGCACAGGTGCCGTAGATGCGCACGAAAATCTGTCCGGAGCCATTTCGAGCGCCGAACTGCCTGGTATTTTTTTAGACCCAAGAAACTCCCAAAAATCGTTTTTAGCCGAGAGGCATCACGAAATGTTCCAAAACGCCAATCTCAACATTTTCGTGCACAGGTGCCGTAGATACGCACGAAAATCGCTCCGGAGCCGTTTCGAGCGCCGAACTAACTGAAGTGTTTTCCAGACCCAAGAAACTCCCCAAAACCGTTTTTAACCGAAAAGTATCTAGAAATGTCATAAAACGCGCATCACAACATTTTCGTACACAGGTGGCGTAGATGCGCACGGAAATCGGTCCGGAGCAGTTTCGAGCGCCGAACTGCCTGATTGGTTTTCCAGACCCAAGAAACACCCGAAAACCGTTTTTAGCCGAAAAGCATTTCGAAATGTCCTAAAACGCACGTCTCAACATTTTCGTGCACAGGTGCCGTAGATTCGCACGAAAATCGCTCCGGAGCCGTTTCGAGCGCCGAACTGCCTGAAGTGTTTTCCAGACCCAAGAAACTCCCCAAAACCGTTTTTAACAGAAAAGCTTCTCGAAAAGTCCTAAAACACCCATCTCAACATTTTCGTGCCCGGGTGGCTAGACGCGCTCGAAAATCGGTCCGGAGCCGTTTCGAGCGCCGAACTGCCTGAAATGTTTTCCAGACCCAAGTAACTCCCCAAAACCGTTTTTAGCCAAAAAGCTTCTCGAAATGTCCTAAAACGCACGTCTCAACATTTTCCTGCACAGGTGCCGCAGATTCGCACGAAAATCGCTCCGGAGCCGTTTCGAGCGCCGAACTGCCTGAAGTGTTTTCCAGACCCAAGATACTCCAAAAAACCATTTTTAACAGAAAAGCATCTGGAAATGACCTAAAACGCGCTTCTAAACATTATCGTGCACAGGTGCCGTAGATGCGCACGAAAAGCGCTCCGGAGCCGTTTCGAGTGCCGAACTGCCTGAAGTGTTTTCCAGACCCAAGAAACTCCCCAAAACCGTTTTTAACAGAAAAGCATCTCGAAATGTCCTAAAACACCCATCTCAACATTTTCGTGCACAGGTGCCTAGACGCGCTCGAAAATAGGTCCGGAGCCGTTTCGAGCGCCGAATTGCCTGATGTGTTTTTTAGACCCAAGAAAGTCCCCAAAACCGTTTTTAGCCAAAAAGCTTCTCGAAATGTCCTAAAACGCACGTCTCAACATTTTCCTGCACAGGTGCCGTTGATTCGCACGAAAATCGCTCCGAAGCCGTTTCGAGCGCCGAACTGACTGAAGTGTTTTCCAGACCCAAGAAACTCCCCAAAACCATTTTTAACAGAAAACCATCTGGAAATGTCGTAAAACGCACGTCTCAACATTTTCCTGCACAGGTGCCGTAGATGCGCACGAAAATCGCTCCGGAGCCGTTTCGTGCGCCGAACTGCCTGAAGTGTTTTCCAGACCCAAGAAACTCCCCAAAACCGTTTTTAACAGAAAAGCATCTCGAAATGTCCTAAAACACCCATCTAAACATTTTCGTGCACAGGTGCCGTAGATACGCACGAAAATCGCTCCGGTGCCGTTTCGAGCGCCGAACTGCCTGAAGTGATTTCCAGACCCAAGAAACTCACCAAAACCGTTTTTAACAGAAAAGTATCTCGAAATGTCCTAAAACACCAATCTCAACATTTTCGTGCACAGGTGCCGTAGATACGAACGAAAATCGCTCTGGTGCCGTTTCGAGCGCCGAACTGCCTGATGTGTTTTCCAGACCCAAGAGACACTCGAAAACCGTTTTTAGCCGAAAAGCATTTCGAAATGTCCTAAAACGAACGTCTCAACATTTTCGTGCACAGGTGCCGTAGATTCGCACGAAAATCGATCCGGAGCCGTTTCGAGCGCCGAACTGCCTGAAATGTTTTCCAGACCCAAGAAACTCCCCAAAACCGTTTTTAGCCAAAAAGCTTCTCGAAATGTCCAAAAACGCACGTCTCAACATTTTCGTGCACAGGTGACGTAGATGCGCACGAAAATCGCTCCGGAGATGTTTCGAGCGCCGAACTGCCTGAAGTGTTTTCCAGACACATGAAACTCCCAAAAACCGTTTTCAACAGAAAAGCATCTAGAAATGTCATAAATCGCACATCCCAACATTTTCGTGCACAGGTGCCGTAGATGCGCACGAAAATCTGTCCGGAGCTATTTCGAGCGCCGAACTGCCTGGTATTTTTCTAGACCCAAGAAACTCCCAAAAATCGTTTTTAGCCGAAAGGCATCACGAAATGTTCCAAAACGCCCATCTCAACATTTTCGTGCACAGGTGCCGTAGATACGCACGAAAATCGCTCCGGAGCCGTTTCGAGCGCCGAACTGACTGAAGTGTTTTCCAGACCCAAGAAACTCCCCAAAACCGTTTTTAACCGAAAAGTATCTAGAAATGTCATAAAACGCGCATCACAACATTTTCGTACACAGGTGGCGTAGATGCGCACGGAAATCGGTCCGGAGCAGTTTCGAGCGCCGAACTGCCTGATTGGTTTTCCAGACCCAAGAAACACCCGAAAACCGTTTTTAGCCGAAAAGCATTTCGAAATGTCCTAAAACGCACGTCTCAACATTTTCGTGCACAGGTGCCGTAGATTCGCACGAAAATCGCTCCGGAGCCGTTTCGAGCGCCGAACTGCCTGAAGTGTTTTCCAGACCCAAGAAACTCCCCAAAACCGTTTTTAACAGAAAAGCTTCTCGAAAAGTCCTAAAACACCCATCTCAACATTTTCGTGCCCGGGTGGCTAGACGCGCTCGAAAATCGGTCCGAAGCCGTTTCGAGCGCCGAACTGCCTGAAGTGTTTTCCAGACCCAAGAAACACCCGAAAACCGTTTTTAGCCGAAAAGCATTTCGAAATGTCCTAAAACGCACGTCTCAAGATTTTCGTGCACAGGTGCCGTAGATTCGCACGAAAATCGCTCCGGAGCCGTTTCGAGCGCTGAACTGCCTGAAATGTTTTCCAGACCCAAGTAACTCCCCAAAACCGTTTTTAACAGAAAAGCATCTCGAAATGTCCTAAAACACCCATCTCAACATTTTCGTGCACAGGTGCCTAGACGCGCTCGAAAATAGGTCCGGAGCCGTTTCGAGCGCCGAATTGCCTGATGTGTTTTTTAGACCCAAGAAAGTCCCCAAAACCGTTTTTAGCCAAAAAGCTTCTCGAAATGTCCTAAAACGCACGTCTCAACATTTTCCTGCACAGGTGCCGTTGATTCGCACGAAAATCGCTCCGGAGCCGTTTCGAGCGCCGAACTGACTGAAGTGTTTTCCAGACCCAAGAAACTCCCCAAAACCATTTTTAACAGAAAACCATCTGGAAATGTCGTAAAACGCACGTCTCAACATTTTCCTGCACAGGTGCCGTAGATGCGCACGAAAATCGCTCCGGAGCCGTTTCGTGCGCCGAACTGCCTGAAGTGTTTTCCAGACCCAAGAAACTCCCCAAAACCGTTTTTAACAGAAAAGCATCTCGAAATGTCCTAAAACACCCATCTAAACATTTTCGTGCACAGGTGCCGTAGATACGCACGAAAATCGCTCCGGTGCCGTTTCGAGCGTCGAACTGCCTGAAGTGATTTCCAGACCCAAGAAACTCACCAAAACCGTTTTTAACAGAAAAGTATCTCGAAATGTCCTAAAACACCAATCTCAACATTTTCGTGCACAGGTGCCGTAGATACGAACGAAAATCGCTCTGGTGCCGTTTCGAGCGCCGAACTGCCTGATGTGTTTTCCAGACCCAAGAGACACTCGAAAACCGTTTTTAGCCGAAAAGCATTTCGAAATGTCCTAAAACGAACGTCTCAACATTTTCGTGCACAGGTGCCGTAGATTCGCACGAAAATCGCTCCGGAGCCGTTTCGAGCGCCGAACTGCCTGAAGTGTTTTCCAGACCCAAGAAACTCCCCAAAACCGTTTTTAACAGAAAAGCATCTCGAAATGTCCTAAAACACCCATCTAAACATTTTCGTGCACAGGTGCCGTAGATACGCACGAAAATCGCTCCGGTGCCGTTTCGAGCGTCGAACTGCCTGAAGTGATTTCCAGACCCAAGAAACTCACCAAAACCGTTTTTAACAGAAAAGTATCTCGAAATGTCCTAAAACACCAATCTCAACATTTTCGTGCACAGGTGCCGTAGATACGAACGAAAATCGCTCTGGTGCCGTTTCGAGCGCCGAACTGCCTGATGTGTTTTCCAGACCCAAGAGACACTCGAAAACCGTTTTTAGCCGAAAAGCATTTCGAAATGTCCTAAAACGAACGTCTCAACATTTTCGTGCACAGGTGCCGTAGATTCGCACGAAAATCGCTCCGGAGCCGTTTCGAGCGCCGAACTGCCTGAAATGTTTTCCAGACCCAAGAAACTCCCCAAAACCGTTTTTAGCCAAAAAGCTTCTCGAAATGTCCAAAAACGCACGTCTCAACATTTTCGTGCACAGGTGCCGTAGATGCGTACGAAAATCGCTCCGGAGATGTTTCGAGCGCCGAACTGCCTGAAGTGTTTTCCAGACACATGAAACTCCCAAAAACCGTTTTTACCAGAAAAGCATTTCGAAATGTCCTAAAACGCACGTCTCAACATTTTCGTGCACAGGTGCCGTACATTCGCACGAAAATCGCTCCGGAGCCGTTTCGAGCGCCGAACTGCCTGAAGTGTTTTCTAGACCCAAAAAACTCCCCAAAACCATTTTTAACAGAAAACCATCTCGAAATGTCCTAAAACGTACGTCTCAACATTTTCCTGTACAGGTGCCGTAGATTCGCACGAAAATCGCTCCGAAGCCGTTTCGAGCGCCGAACTGCCTGAAGTGTTGTCCAGACCCAAGATACTCCAAAAAACCATTTTTAACAGAAACGCATCTGGAAATGTCCTAAAACGCGCTTCTAAACATTATCGTGCACAGGTGCCGTAGATGCGGACGAAAAGCGCTCCGGAGCCGTTTCGAGCGCCGAACTGCCTGAAGTGTTTTCCAGACCCAAAAAACTCCCCAAAACCATTTTTAACAGAAAACCATCTCGAAATGTCCTAAAACGCACGTCTCAACATTTTCCTGCACAGGTGCCGTAGATTCGCACGAAAATCGCTCCGGAGCCGTTTCGAGCGCCGAACTGCCTGAAGTGATTTCCAGACCCAAGAAACTCACCAAAATCGTTTTTAACAGAAAAGTATCTCGAAATGTCCTAAAACACCAATCTCAACATTTTCGTGCACAGGTGCCGTAGATACGCACGAAAATCGCACTGGTGCCGTTTCGAGCGCCGAACTGCCTGATGTGTTTTCCAGACCCAAGAGACACTCGAAAACCGTTTTTAGCCGAAAAGCATTTCGAAATGTCCTAAAACGCACGTCTCAACATTTTCGTGCACAGGTGCCGTAGATTCGCACGAAAATCGCTCCGGAGCCGTTTCGAGCGCCGAACTGCCTGAAATGTTTTCCAGACCCAAGAAACTCCCCAAAACCGTTTTTAGCCAAAAAGCTTCTCGAAATGTCCAAAAACGCACGTCTCAACATTTTCGTGCACAGGTGCCGTAGATGCGCACGAAAATCGCTCCGGAGATGTTTCGAGTGCCGAACTGCCTGAAGTGTTTTCCAGACACATGAAACTCCCAAAAACCGTTTTTAATAGAAAAGCATTTCGAAATGTCCTAAAACGCACGTCTCAACATTTTCGTGCACAGGTGCCGTACATTCGCACGAAAATCGCTCCGGAGCCGTTTCGAGCGCCGAACTGCCTGAAGTGTTTTCCTGACCCAAGCAACTCCCCAAAACAATTTTTAACAGAAAACCATCTCGAAATGTCCTAAAACGCGCTTCTAAAAATTATCGTGCACAGGTGCCGTAGATGCGCACGAAAAGCGCTCCGGAGCCGTTTCGAGCGCCGAACTGCTTGAAGTGTTTTCCAGACCCAAAAAACTCCCCTAAACCATTTTTAACAGAAAACCATCTCGAAATGTCCTAAAACGCACGTCTCAACATTTTCCTGCACAGGTGCCGTAGATTCGCACGAAAATCGCTCCGGAGCCGTTTCGAGCGCCGAACTCCCTGAAGTGTTTTCCAGACCCAAGAAACTCCCCAAAACCATTTTTAACAGAAAACCATCTGGAAATGTCCTAAAACGCGCTTCTAAACATTATCGTGCACAGGTGCCGTACATGCGCACGAAAATCGGTCCGGAGCCGTTTCGTGCGCCGAACTGGCTGATGTGTTTTCCAGACCCAAGAAACACCCGAAAACCGTTTTTAGCCGAAAAGCATTTCGAAATGTCCTAAAACGCACGTCTCAACATTTTCGTGCACAGGTGCTGTAGATTCGTACGAAAATCGCTCCGGAGCCGTTTCGAGCGCTGAACTGCGTGAAGTGTTTTCCAGACCCAAGAAACTCCCCAAAACCATTTTTAACAGAAAACCATCTGGAAATGTCCTAAAACGCGCTTCTAAACATTATCGTGCACAGGTGCCGTACATGCGCACGAAAATCGGTCCGGAGCCGTTTCGAGCGCCGAATTGCCTGATGTGTTTTCCAGACCCAAGAAACACCCGAAAACCGTTTTTAGCCGAAAAGCATTTCGAAATTTCCTAAAACGCACGTCTCAACATTTTCGTGCGCAGGTACCGTAGATGCGCACGAAAAGCGCTCCGGAGCCGTTTCGAGCGCCGAACTGCCTGAAGTGTTTTCCAGACCCAAAAAACACCCCAAAACCATTTTTAACAGAAAACCATCTCGAAATGTCCTAAAACGCACGTCTCAACATTTTCCTGCACAGGTGCCGTAGATTCGCACGAAAATCGCTCCGGAGCCGTTTCGAGCGCCGAACTGCCTGAAGTGTTTTCCAGACCCAAGAAACTCCCCAAAACCATTTTTAACAGAAAACCATCTGGAAATGTCCTAAAACGCGCTTCTAAACATTATCGTGCACAGGTGCCGTACATGCGCACGAAAATCGGTCCGGAGCCGTTTTGAGCGCCGAATTGCCTGATGTGTTTTCCAGACCCAAGAAACACCCGAAAACCATTTTTAGCCGAAAACCATTTCGAAATGTCCTAAAACGCAGGTCCCAACATTTTCGTGCACAGGTGCCGTAGATTCGTGCGAAAATCGCTCCGGAGCCGTTTCGAGCGCCGAACTGCCTGAAATGTTTTCCAGACCCAAGAAACTCCCCAAAACCGTTTTTAGCCAAAAAGCTTCTCGAAATGTCCTAAAACGCACGTCTCAACATTTTCCTGCACAGGTGCCGCAGATTCGCACGAAAATCGCTCCGGAGCCGTTTCGCGCGCCGAACTGTCAGAATTGTTTTCCAGACCCAAGATACTCCAAAAAACCATTTTTAACAGAAAAGCATCTGGAAATGTCCTAAAACGCGCTTCTAAACATTATCGTGCACAGGTGCCGTAGATGCGCACGAAAAGCGCTCCGGAGCCGTTTCGAGTGCCGAACTGCCTGAAGTGTTTTCCAGACCCAAAAAACCCCCCAAAACCGTTTTTAACAGAAAAGCATCTCGAAATGTCCTAAAACACCCATCTCAACATTTTCGTGCACAGGTGCCTAGACGCGCTCGAAAATAGGTCCGGAGCCGTTTCGAGCGCCGAATTGCCTGATGTGTTTTTTAGACCCAAGAAACTCCCCAAAACCGTTTTTAGCCAAAAAGCTTCTCGAAATGTCCTAAAACGCACGTCTCAACATTTTCCTGCACAGGTACCATAGATTCGCACGAAAATCGCTCCGGTGCCGTTTCGAGCGCCGAACTGACTGAAGTGTTTTCCAGACCCAAGAAACTCCCCAAAACCATTTTTAACAGAAAACCATCTGGAAATGTCGTAAAACGCACGTCTCAACATTTTCCTGCACAGGTGCCGTAGATGCGCACGAAAATCGCTCCGGAGCCGTTTCGTGCGCCGAACTGCCTGAAGTGTTTTCCAGACCCAAGAAACTCCCCAAAACCGTTTTTAACAGAAAAGCATTTCGAAATGTCCTAAAACACCAATCTCAACATTTTCGTGCACAGGTGCCGTAGATGCGCACGAAAATCGCTCCGGAGATGTTTCGAGCGCCGAACTGCCTGAAGTGTTTTCCAGACACATGAAACTCCCAAAAACCGTTTTTAACAGAAAAGCATTTCGAAATGTCCTAAAACGCACGTCTCAACATTTTCGTGCACAGGTGCCGTAGATTCGCACGAAAATCGCTCCGGAGCCGTTTCGAGCGCCGAACTGCCTGAAATGTTTTCCTGACCCAAGAAACTCCCCAAAACCATTTTTAACAGAAAACCATCTCGAAATGTCCTAAAACGCGCTTCTAAAAATTATCGTGCACAGGTGCCGTAAATGCGCACGAAAATCGCTCCGGAGATGTTTCGAGCGCCGAACTGCCTGAAGTGTTTTCCAGACACATGAAACTCCCAAAAACCGTTTTTAACAGAAAAGCATTTCGAAATGTCCTAAAACGCACGTCTCAACATTTTCGTGCACAGGTGCCGTAGATTCGCACGAAAATCGCTCCGGAGCCGTTTCGAGCGCCGAACTGCCTGAAGTGTTTTCCAGACCCAAAAAACTCCCCAAAACCATTTTTAACAGAAAACCATCTCGAAATGTCCTAAAACGTACGTCTCAACATTTTCCTGTACAGGTGCCGTAGATTCGCACGAAAATCGCTCCGAAGCCGTTTCGAGCGCCGAACTGCCTGAAGTGTTGTCCAGACCCAAGATACTCCAAAAAACCATTTTTAACAGAAACGCATCTGGAAATGTCCTAAAACGCGCTTCTAAACATTATCGTGCACAGGTGCCGTAGATGCGCACGAAAAGCGCTCCAGAGCCGTTTCGAGTGCCGAACTGCCTGAAGTGTTTTCCAGACCAAAGAAACTCCCCAAAACCGTTTTTAACAGAAAAGCATCTCGAAATGTCCTAAAACACCCATCTCAACATTTTCGTGCACAGGTGCCTAGACGCGCTCGAAAATAGGTCCGGAGCCGTTTCGAGCGCCGAATTGCCTGATGTGTTTTTTAGACCCAAGAAACTCCCAAAAACTGTTTTTAGCCAAAAAGCTTCTCGAAATGTCCAAAAACGCAGGTCTCAACATTTTCGTGCACAGGTGACGTAGATGCACACGAAAATCGCTCCGGAGATGTTTCGAGCGCCGAACTGCCTGAAGTGTTTTCCAGACACATGAAACTCCCAAAAACCGTTTTCAATAGAAAAGCATCTCGAAATGTCATAAATCGCACATCCCAACATTTTCGTGCACAGGTGCCGTAGATGCGCACGAAAATCGCTCCGGAGCCATTTCGAGCGCCGAACTGCCTGGTATGTTTTTTAGACCCAAGAAACTCCCAAAAATCGTTTTTAGCCGAAAGGCATCACGAAATGTTCCAAAACGCCTATCTCAACATTTTCGTGCACAGGTGCCGTAGATACGCACGAAAATCGCTCCGGAGCCGTTTCGAGCGCCGAACTGACTGAAGTGTTTTCCAGACCCAAGAAACTCCCCAAAACCGTTTTTAACCGAAAAGTATCTAGAAATGTCATAAAACGCGCATCTCAACATTTTCGTACACAGGTGGCGTAGATGCGCACGGAAATCGGTCCGGAGCAGTTTCGAGCGCCGATCTGCCTGATTGGTTTTCCAGACCCAAGAAACACCCGAAAACCGTTTTTAGCCGAAAAGCATTTCGAAATGTCCTAAAACGCACGTCTCAACATTTTCGTGCACAGGTGCCGTAGATTCGCACGAAAATCGCTCCGGAGCCGTTTCGAGCTCCGAACTGCCTGAAGTGTTTTCCAGACCCAAGAAACTCCCCAAAAGCATTTTTAACAGAAAAGCATCTCGAAAAGTCCTAAAACACCTATCTCAACATTTTCGTGCACGGGTGGCTAGACGCGCTCGAAAATCGGTCTGGAGCCGTTTCGAGCGCCGAACTGCCTGAAGTGTTTTCCAGACCCAAGAAACACCCGAAAACCGCTTTTAGCCGACAAGCATTTCGAAATGTCCTAAAACGCACATCTCAACATTTTCGTGCACAGGTGCTGTAGATTCGTACGAAAATCGCACCGGAGCCGTTTCGAGCGACGAACTGCCTGAAGTGTTTTCCAGACCCAAGAAACTCCCCAAAACCGTTTTTAACAGAAAAGCATCTCGAAATGTCCTAAAACACCCATCTCAACATTTTCGTGCACAGGTGCCTAGACGCGCTCGAAAATAGGTCCGGAGCCGTTTCGAGCGCCGAATTGCCTGATGTGTTTTTTAGACCCAAGAAAGTCCCCAAAACCGTTTTTAGCCGAAAAGCATTTCGAAATTTCCTAAAACGCACGTCTCAACATTTTCGTGCGCAGGTGCCGTAGATTCGCACGAAAATCGCTCCGGAGCCGTTTCGAGCGCCGAACTACCTGAAGTGTTTTTCAGACCCAAGAAACTCCCCAAAACCGTTTTTAACAGAAAACATCTCGAAATGTCCAATAACACCCATCTCAACATTTTCGTGCACAGGTGCCGTAGATACGCACGAAAATCGCTCCGGAGCCGTTTCGAGCGCCGAACTGCCTGAAATGTTTTCCAGACCCAAGAAACTCCCCAAAACCGTTTTTAGCCAAAAAGCTTCTCGAAATGTCCAAAAACGCACGTCTCAACATTTTCGTGCACAGGTGCCGTAGATTCGCACGAAAATCGCTCCGGAGCCGTTTCGAGCGCCGAACTGCCTGAAGTGTTTTCCAGACCCAAGAAACTCCCCAAAACCGTTTTTAAAAGAAAAGCATCTCGAAAAGTCCTAAAACACCCATCTCAACATTTTCGTGCACAGGTGCCTAGACGCGCTCGAAAATAGGTCCGGAGCCGTTTCGAGCGCCGAATTGCCTGATGTGTTTTTTAGACCTAAGAAACTCCCCAAAACCGTTTTTAGCCAAAAAGCTACTCGAAATGTCCTAAAACGCACGTCTCAACATTTTCCCGCACAGGTGCCGTAGATTCGCACGAAAATCGCTCCGGAGACGTTTCGAGCGCCGAACTGACTGAAGTGTTTTCCAGACCCAAGAAACTCCCCAAAACCATTTTTAACAGAAAACCATCTGGAAATGTCGTAAAACGCACGTCCCAACATTTTCGTGCACAGGTGCCGTAGATGCGCACGAAAATCTGTCCGGAGCCGTTTCGAGCGCCGAACTGCCTGGTATGTTTTTTAGAACCAAGAAACTCCCAAAAAGCGTTTTTAGCCGAAAAGCATCACGAGATGTTCTAAAACGCCCATCTCAACATTTTCGTGCACAGGTGCCGTAGATACGCACGAAAATCGGTCCGGAGCCGTTTCGAGCGCCGAACTGACTGAAGTGTTTTCCAGACCCAAGAAACTCCCCAAAACCGTTTTTAACCGAAAAGTATCTAGAAATGTCATAAAACGCGCATCTCAACATTTTCGTACACAGGTGGCGTAGATGCGCACGAAAATCGGTCCGGAGCCGTTTCGAGCGCCGAACTGCCTGATGTGTTTTCCAGACCCAAGAAACACCCGAAAACCGTTTTTAGCCGAAAAGCATTTCGAAATGTCCTAAAACGCACGTCTCAACATTTTCCTGCACAGGTGCCGTTGATTCGCACGAAAATCGCCCCGGAGCCGTTTCGAGCGCCGAACTGCCCGAAGTGTTTTCCAGACCCAAGAAACTCCCCAAAACCTTTTTTAACAGAAAAGCATCTCGAAAAGTCCTAAAACACCCATCTCAACATTTTCGTGCACAGGTGTCTAGACGCGCTCGAAAATCGGTCCGGAGCCGTTTCGAGCGCCGAACTGCCTGAAGTGTTTTCCAGACCCAAGAAACACCCGAAAACCGTTTTTAACAGAAAACCATCTGGGAATGTCCTAAAACGCGCTTCTAAACATTATCGTGCACAGGTGCCGTAGATGCGCACGAAAAGCGCTCCGGAGCCATTTCGAGCGCCGAACTGCCTGATGTGTTTTCCAGACCCAAGAAACACCCGAAAACCGTTTTTAGCCGAAAAGCATCTCGAAATGTCCTAAAACGCACGTCTCAACATTTTCGTGCACAGGTGCCGTACATTCGCACGAAAATCGCTCCGGAGCCGTTTCGAGCGCCGAACTGCCTGAAGTGTTTTCCTGACCCAAGAAACTCCCCAAAACAATTTTTAACAGAAAACCATCTCGAAATGTCCTAAAACGCGCTTCTAAAAATTATCGTGCACAGGTGCCGTAGATGCGCACGAAAAGCGCTCCGGAGCCGTTTCGAGCGCCGAACTGCCTGAAATGTTTTCCAGACCCAAGAAACTCCCCAAAACCGTTTTTAGCCAAAAAGCTTCTCGAAATGTCCAAAAACGCACGTCTCAACATTTTCGTGCACAGGTGCCGTAGATGCGCACGAAAATCGCTCCGGAGATGTTTCGAGTGCCGAACTGCCTGAAGTGTTTTCCAGACACATGAAACTCCCAAAAACCGTTTTTAATAGAAAAGCATTTCGAAATGTCCTAAAACGCACGTCTCAACATTTTCGTGCACAGGTGCCGTACATTCGCACGAAAATCGCTCCGGAGCCGTTTCGAGCGCCGAACTGCCTGAAGTGTTTTCCTGACCCAAGCAACTCCCCAAAACAATTTTTAACAGAAAACCATCTCGAAATGTCCTAAAACGCGCTTCTAAAAATTATCGTGCACAGGTGCCGTAGATGCGCACGAAAAGCGCTCCGGAGCCGTTTCGAGCGCCGAACTGCCTGAAGTGTTTTCCAGACCCAAAAAACTCCCCAAAACCATTTTTAACAGAAAACCATCTCGAAATGTCCTAAAACGCACGTCTCAACATTTTCCTGCACAGGTGCCGTAGATTCGCACGAAAATCGCTGCGGAGCCGTTTCGAGCGCCGAACTGCCTGAAGTGTTTTCCAGACCCAAGAAACTCCCCAAAACCATTTTTAACAGAAAACCATCTGGAAATGTCCTAAAACGCGCTTCTAAACATTATCGTGCACAGGTGCCGTACATGCGCACGAAAATCGGTCCGGAGCCGTTTCGAGCGCCGAATTGCCTGATGTGTTTTCCAGACCCAAGAAACACCCGAAAACCATTTTTAGCCGAAAAGCATTTCGAAATGTCCTAAAACGCAGGTCCCAATATTTTCGTGCACAGGTGCCGTAGATTCGTACGAAAATCGCTCCGGAGCCGTTTCGAGCTCCGAACTGCCTGAAATGTTTTCCAGACCCAAGAAACTCCCCAAAACCGTTTTTAGCCAAAAAGCTTCTCGAAATGTCCTAAAACGCACGTCTCAACATTTTCCTGCACAGGTGCCGCAGATTCGCACGAAAATCGCTCCGGAGCCGTTTCGCGCGCCGAACTGCCAGAATTGTTTTCCAGACCCAAGATACTCCAAAAAACCATTTTTAACAGAAAAGCATCTGGAAATGTCCTAAAACGCGCTTCTAAACATTATCGTGCACAGGTGCCGTAGATGCGCACGAAAAGCGCTCCGGAGCCGTTTCGAGTGCCGAACTGCCTGAAGTGTTTTCCAGACCCAAGAAACTCCCCAAAACCGTTTTTAACAGAAAAGCATCTCGAAATGTCCTAAAACACCCATCTCAACATTTTCGTGCACAGGTGCCTAGACGCGCTCGAAAATAGGTCCGGAGCCGTTTCGAGCGCCGAATTGCCTGATGTGTTTTTTAGACCCAAGAAAGTCCCCAAAACCGTTTTTAGCCAAAAAGCTTCTCGAAATGTCCTAAAACGCACGTCTCAACATTTTCCTGCACAGGTGCCGTTGATTCGCACGAAAATCGCTCCGGAGCCATTTCGAGCGCCGAACTGACTGAAGTGTTTTCCAGACCCAAGAAACTCCCCAAAACCATTTTTAACAGAAAACCATCTGGAAATGTCGTAAAACGCACGTCTCAACATTTTCCTGCACAGGTGCCGTAGATGCGCACGAAAATCGCTCCGGAGCCGTTTCGTGCGCCGAACTGCCTGAAGTGTTTTCCAGACCCAAGAAACTCCCCAAAACCGTTTTTAACAGAAAAGCATCTCGAAATGTCCTAAAACACCCATCTAAACATTTTCGTGCACAGGTGCCGTAGATACGCACGAAAATCGCTCCGGTGCCGTTTCGAGCGCCGAACTGCCTGAAGTGATTTCCAGACCCAAGAAACTCACCAAAACCGTTTTTAACAGAAAAGTATCTCGAAATGTCCTAAAACACCAATCTCAACATTTTCGTGCACAGGTGCCGTAGATACGAACGAAAATCGCTCTGGTGCCGTTTCGAGCGCCGAACTGCCTGATGTGTTTTCCAGACCCAAGAGACACTCGAAAACCGTTTTTAGCCGAAAAGCATTTCGAAATGTCCTAAAACGAACGTCTCAACATTTTCGTGCACAGGTGCCGTAGATTCGCACGAAAATCGCTACGGAGCCGTTTCGAGCGCCGAACTGCCTGAAATGTTTTCCAGACCCAAGAAACTCCCCAAAACCGTTTTTAGCCAAAAAGCTTCTCGAAATGTCCAAAAACGCACGTCTCAACATTTTCGTGCACAGGTGCCGTAGATGCGTACGAAAATCGCTCCGGAGATGTTTCGAGCGCCGAACTGCCTGAAGTGTTTTCCAGACACATGAAACTCCCAAAAACCGTTTTTACCAGAAAAGCATTTCGAAATGTCCTAAAATGCACGTCTCAACATTTTCGTGCACAGGTGCCGTACATTCGCACGAAAATCGCTCCGGTGCCGTTTCGAGCGCCGAACTGCCTGAAGTGTTTTCCTGACCCAAGAAACTCCCCAAAACAATTTTTAACAGAAAACCATCTCGAAATGTCCTAAAACGCGCTTCTAAAAATTATCGTGCACAGGTGCCGTAGATGCGGACGAAAAGCGCTCCGGAGCCGTTTCGAGCGCCGAACTGCCTGAAGTGTTTTCCAGACCCAAAAAACTCCCCAAAACCATTTTTAACAGAAAACCATCTCGAAATGTCCTAAAACGCACGTCTCAACATTTTCCTGCACAGGTGCCGTAGATTCGCACGAAAATCGCTCCGGAGCCGTTTCGAGCGCCGAACTGCCTGAAGTGATTTCCAGACCCAGAAACTCACCAAAACCGTTTTTAACAGAAAAGTATCTCGAAATGTCCTAAAACACCAATCTCAACATTTTCGTGCACAGGTGCCTAGACGCGCTCGAAAATAGGTCCGGAGCCGTTTCGAGCGCCGAATTGCCTGATGTGTTTTTTAGACCCAAGAAACTCCCCAAAACCGTTTTTAGCCAAAAAGCTTCTCGAAATGTCCTAAAACGCACGTCTCAACATTTTCCTGCACATGTGCCATAGATTCGCACGAAAATCGCTCCGGTGCAGTTTCGAGCGCCGAACTGACTGAAGTGTTTTCCAGACCCAAGAAACTCCCCAAAACCATTTTTAACAGAAAACCATCTGGAAATGTCGTAAAACGCACGTCTCAACATTTTCCTGCACAGGTGCCGTAGATGCGCACGAAAATCGCTCCGGAGCCGTTTCGTGCGCCGAACTGCCTGAAGTGTTTTCCAGACCCAAGAAACTCTCCAAAACCGTTTTTAACAGAAAAGCATTTCGAAATGTCCTAAAACACCAATCTCAACATTTTCGTGCACAGGTGCCGTAGATACGCACGAAAATCGCTCCGGTGCCGTTTCGAGCGCCGAACTGCCTGAAGTGTTTTCCTGACCCAAGAAACTCCCCAAAACCATTTTTAACAGAAAACCATCTCGAAATGTCCTAAAACGCGCTTCTAAAAATTATCGTGCACAGGTGCCGTAAATGCGCACGAAAATCGCTCCGGAGATGTTTCGAGCGCCGAACTGCCTGAAGTGTTTTCCAGACACATGAAACTCCCAAAAACCGTTTTTAACAGAAAAGCATTTCGAAATGTCCTAAAACGCACGTCTCAACATTTTCGTGCACAGGTGCCGTAGATTCGCACGAAAATCGCTCCGGAGCCGTTTCGAGCGCCGAACTGCCTGAAGTGTTTTCCAGACCCAAAAAACTCCCCAAAACCATTTTTAACAGAAAACCATCTCGAAATGTCCTAAAACGTACGTCTCAACATTTTCCTGTACAGGTGCCGTAGATTCGCACGAAAATCGCTCCGAAGCCGTTTCGAGCGCCGAACTGCCTGAAGTGTTGTCCAGACCCAAGATACTCCAAAAAACCATTTTTAACAGAAACGCATCTGGAAATGTCCTAAAACGCGCTTCTAAACATTATCGTGCACAGGTGCCGTAGATGCGCACGAAAAGCGCTCCAGAGCCGTTTCGAGTGCCGAACTGCCTGAAGTGTTTTCCAGACCAAAGAAACTCCCCAAAACCGTTTTTAACAGAAAAGCATCTCGAAATGTCCTAAAACACCCATCTCAACATTTTCGTGCACAGGTGCCTAGACGCGCTCGAAAATAGGTCCGGAGCCGTTTCGAGCGCCGAATTGCCTGATGTGTTTTTTAGACCCAAGAAACTCCCAAAAACTGTTTTTAGCCAAAAAGCTTCTCGAAATGTCCAAAAACGCAGGTCACAACATTTTCGTGCACAGGTGACGTTATGCGCACGAAAATCGCTCCGGAGATGTTTCGAGCGCCGAACTGCCTGAAGTGTTTTCCAGACACATGAAACTCCCAAAAACCGTTTTCAATAGAAAAGCATCTCGAAATGTCATAAATCGCACATCCCAACATTTTCGTGCACAGGTGCCGTAGATGCGCACGAAAATTTGTCCGGAGCCATTTCGAGCGCCGAACTGCCTGGTATGTTTTTTAGACCCAAGAAACTCCCAAAAATCGTTTTTAGCCGAAAGGCATCACGAAATGTTCCAAAACGCCCATCTCAACATTTTCGTGCACAGGTGCCGTAGATACGCACGAAAATCGCTCCGGAGCCGTTTCGAGCGCCGAACTGACTGAAGTGTTTTCCAGACCCAAGAAACTCCCCAAAACCGTTTTTATCCGAAAAGTATCTAGAAATGTCATAAAACGCGCATCTCAACATTTTCGTACACAGGTGGCGTAGATGCGCACGGAAATCGGTCCGGAGCAGTTTCGAGCGCCGATCTGCCTGATTGGTTTTCCAGACACAAGAAACACCCGAAAACCGTTTTTAGCCGAAAAGCATTTCGAAATGTCCTAAAACGCACGTCTCAACATTTTCGTGCACAGGTGCCGTAGATTCGCACGAAAATCGCTCCGGAGCCGTTTCGAGCTCCGAACTGCCTGAAGTGTTTTCCAGACCCAAGAAACTCCCCAAAACCATTTTTAACAGAAAAGCATCTCGAAATGTCCTAAAACACCCATCTCAACATTTTCGTGCACGGGTGGCTAGACGCGCTCGAAAATCGGTCTGGAGCCGTTTCGAGCGCCGAACTGCCTGAAGTGTTTTCCAGACCCAAGAAACACCCGAAAACCGCTTTTAGCCGACAAGCATTTCGAAATGTCCTAAAACGCACATCTCAACATTTTCGTGCACAGGTGCTGTAGATTCGTACGAAAATCGCACCGGAGCCGTTTCGAGCGACGAACTGCCTGAAGTGTTTTCCAGACCCAAGAAACTCCCCAAAACCATTTTTAACCGAAAACCATCTGGAAATGTCCTAAAACACGCTTCTAAACATTATCGTGCACAGGTGCCGTAGATGCGCACGAAAAGCGCTCCGGAGCCGTTTCGAGCGCCGAACTGCCTGAAGTGTTTTCCAGACCCAAGAAACACCCGAAAACCGTTTTTAGCCGAAAAGCATTTCGAAATTTCCTAAAACGCACGTCTCAACATTTTCGTGCGCAGGTGCCGTAGATTCGCACGAAAATCGCTCCGGAGCCGTTTCGAGCGCCGAACTACCTGAAGTGTTTTTCAGACCCATGAAACTCCCCAAAACCGTTTTTAACAGAAAACATCTCGAAATGTCCAATAACACCCATCTCAACATTTTCGTGCACAGGTGCCGTAGATACGCACGAAAATCGCTCCGGAGCCGTTTCGAGCGCCGAACTGCCTGAAATGTTTTCCAGACCCAAGAAACTCCCCAAAACCGTTTTTAGCCAAAAAGCTTCTCGAAATGTCCAAAAACGCACGTCTCAACATTTTCGTGCACAGGTGCCGTAGATTCGCACGAAAATCGCTCCGGAGCCGTTTCGAGCGCCGAACTGCCTGAAGTGTTTTCCAGACCCAAGAAACTCCCCAAAACCGTTTTTAAAAGAAAAGCATCTCGAAAAGTCCTAAAACACCCATCTCAACATTTTCGTGCACAGGTGCCTAGACGCGCTCGAAAATAGGTCCGGAGCCGTTTCGAGCGCCGAATTGCCTGATGTGTTTTTTAGACCTAAGAAACTCCCCAAAACCGTTTTTAGCCAAAAAGCTACTCGAAATGTCCTAAAACGCACGTCTCAACATTTTCCCGCAGAGGTGCCGTAGATTCGCACGAAAATCGCTCCGGAGACGTTTCGAGCGCCGAACTGACTGAAGTGTTTTCCAGACCCAAGAAACTCCCCAAAACCATTTTTAACAGAAAACCATCTGGAAATGTCGTAAAACGCACGTCCCAACATTTTCGTGCACAGGTGCCGTAGATGCGCACGAAAATCTGTCCGGAGCCGTTTCGAGCGCCAAACTGCCTGGTATGTTTTTTAGAACCAAGAAACTCCCAAAAAGCGTTTTTAGCCGAAAAGCATCACGAGATGTTCTAAAACGCCCATCTCAACATTTTCGTGCACAGGTGCCGTAGATAAGCACGAAAATCGGTCCGGAGCCGTTTCGAGCGCCGAACTGACTGAAGTGTTTTCCAGACCCAAGAAACTCCCCAAAACCGTTTTTAACCGAAAAGTATCTAGAAATGTCATAAAACGCGCATCTCAACATTTTCGTACACAGGTGGCGTAGATGCGCACGAAAATCGGTCCGGAGCCGTTTCGAGCGCCGAACTGCCTGATGTGTTTTCCAGACCCAAGAAACACCCGAAAACCGTTTTTAGCCAAAAAGCATTTCGAAATGTCCTAAAACGCACGTCTCAACATTTTCCTGCACAGGTGCCGTTGATTCGCACGAAAATCGCCCCGGAGCCGTTTCGAGCGCCGAACTGCCCGAAGTGTTTTCCAGACCCAAGAAACTCCCCAAAACCGTTTTTAACAGAAAAGCATCTCGAAAAGTCCTAAAACACCCATCTCAACATTTTCGTGCACAGGTGTCTAGACGCGCTCGAAAATCGGTCCGGAGCCGTTTCGAGCGCCGAACTGCCTGAAGTGTTTTCCAGACCCAAGAAACACCCGAAAACCGTTTTTAACAGAAAACCATCTGGGAATGTCCTAAAACGCGCTTCTAAACATTATCGTGCACAGGTGCCGTAGATGCGCACGAAAAGCGCTCCGGAGCCATTTCGAGCGCCGAACTGCCTGATGTGTTTTCCAGACCCAAGAAACACCCGAAAACCGTTTTTAGCCGAAAAGCATTTCGAAATGTCCTAAAACGCACGTCTCAACATTTTCGTGCGCAGGTGCCGTAGATTCGCACGAAAATCGCTCCGGAGCCGTTTCGAGCGCCGAACTGCCTGAAGTGTTTTCCAGACCCAAGAAACTCCCCAAAACCGTTTTTAACAGAAAACCATCTCGAAAAGTCCTAAAACACCCATCTCAACATTTTCGTGCACGGGTGGCTAGACGCGCTCGAAAATCGGTCCGGAGCCGTTTCGAGCGCCGAACTGCCTGAAGTGTTTTCCAGACCCAAGAAACTCCCCAAAACCATTTTTAACAGAAAACCATCTGGAAATGTCGTAAAACGCACGTCTCAACATTTTCCTGCACAGGTGCCGTAGATGCGCACGAAAATCGCTCCGGAGCCGTTTCGTGCGCCGAACTGCCTGAAGTGTTTTCCAGACCCAAGAAACTCCCCAAAACCGTTTTTAACAGAAAAGCATCTCGAAATGTCCTAAAACACCCATCTAAACATTTTCGTGCACAGGTGCCGTAGATACGCACGAAAATCGCTCCGGTGCCGTTTCGAGCGTCGAACTGCCTGAAGTGATTTCCAGACCCAAGAAACTCACCAAAACCGTTTTTAACAGAAAAGTATCTCGAAATGTCCTAAAACACCAATCTCAACATTTTCGTGCACAGGTGCCGTAGATACGAACGAAAATCGCTCTGGTGCCGTTTCGAGCGCCGAACTGCCTGATGTGTTTTCCAGACCCAAGAGACACTCGAAAACCGTTTTTAGCCGAAAAGCATTTCGAAATGTCCTAAAACGAACGTCTCAACATTTTCGTGCACAGGTGCCGTAGATTCGCACGAAAATCGCTCCGGAGCCGTTTCGAGCGCCGAACTGCCTGAAGTGTTTTCCAGACCCAAGAAACTCCCCAAAACCGTTTTTAACAGAAAAGCATCTCGAAATGTCCTAAAACACCCATCTAAACATTTTCGTGCACAGGTGCCGTAGATACGCACGAAAATCGCTCCGGTGCCGTTTCGAGCGTCGAACTGCCTGAAGTGATTTCCAGACCCAAGAAACTCACCAAAACCGTTTTTAACAGAAAAGTATCTCGAAATGTCCTAAAACACCAATCTCAACATTTTCGTGCACAGGTGCCGTAGATACGAACGAAAATCGCTCTGGTGCCGTTTCGAGCGCCGAACTGCCTGATGTGTTTTCCAGACCCAAGAGACACTCGAAAACCGTTTTTAGCCGAAAAGCATTTCGAAATGTCCTAAAACGAACGTCTCAACATTTTCGTGCACAGGTGCCGTAGATTCGCACGAAAATCGCTCCGGAGCCGTTTCGAGCGCCGAACTGCCTGAAATGTTTTCCAGACCCAAGAAACTCCCCAAAACCGTTTTTAGCCAAAAAGCTTCTCGAAATGTCCAAAAACGCACGTCTCAACATTTTCGTGCACAGGTGCCGTAGATGCGTACGAAAATCGCTCCGGAGATGTTTCGAGCGCCGAACTGCCTGAAGTGTTTTCCAGACACATGAAACTCCCAAAAACCGTTTTTACCAGAAAAGCATTTCGAAATGTCCTAAAACGCACGTCTCAACATTTTCGTGCACAGGTGCCGTACATTCGCACGAAAATCGCTCCGGAGCCGTTTCGAGCGCCGAACTGCCTGAAGTGTTTTCTAGACCCAAAAAACTCCCCAAAACCATTTTTAACAGAAAACCATCTCGAAATGTCCTAAAACGTACGTCTCAACATTTTCCTGTACAGGTGCCGTAGATTCGCACGAAAATCGCTCCGAAGCCGTTTCGAGCGCCGAACTGCCTGAAGTGTTGTCCAGACCCAAGATACTCCAAAAAACCATTTTTAACAGAAACGCATCTGGAAATGTCCTAAAACGCGCTTCTAAACATTATCGTGCACAGGTGCCGTAGATGCGGACGAAAAGCGCTCCGGAGCCGTTTCGAGCGCCGAACTGCCTGAAGTGTTTTCCAGACCCAAAAAACTCCCCAAAACCATTTTTAACAGAAAACCATCTCGAAATGTCCTAAAACGCACGTCTCAACATTTTCCTGCACAGGTGCCGTAGATTCGCACGAAAATCGCTCCGGAGCCGTTTCGAGCGCCGAACTGCCTGAAGTGATTTCCAGACCCAAGAAACTCACCAAAATCGTTTTTAACAGAAAAGTATCTCGAAATGTCCTAAAACACCAATCTCAACATTTTCGTGCACAGGTGCCGTAGATACGCACGAAAATCGCACTGGTGCCGTTTCGAGCGCCGAACTGCCTGATGTGTTTTCCAGACCCAAGAGACACTCGAAAACCGTTTTTAGCCGAAAAGCATTTCGAAATGTCCTAAAACGCACGTCTCAACATTTTCGTGCACAGGTGCCGTAGATTCGCACGAAAATCGCTCCGGAGCCGTTTCGAGCGCCGAACTGCCTGAAATGTTTTCCAGACCCAAGAAACTCCCCAAAACCGTTTTTAGCCAAAAAGCTTCTCGAAATGTCCAAAAACGCACGTCTCAACATTTTCGTGCACAGGTGCCGTAGATGCGCACGAAAATCGCTCCGGAGATGTTTCGAGTGCCGAACTGCCTGAAGTGTTTTCCAGACACATGAAACTCCCAAAAACCGTTTTTAATAGAAAAGCATTTCGAAATGTCCTAAAACGCACGTCTCAACATTTTCGTGCACAGGTGCCGTACATTCGCACGAAAATCGCTCCGGAGCCGTTTCGAGCGCCGAACTGCCTGAAGTGTTTTCCTGACCCAAGCAACTCCCCAAAACAATTTTTAACAGAAAACCATCTCGAAATGTCCTAAAACGCGCTTCTAAAAATTATCGTGCACAGGTGCCGTAGATGCGCACGAAAAGCGCTCCGGAGCCGTTTCGAGCGCCGAACTGCTTGAAGTGTTTTCCAGACCCAAAAAACTCCCCTAAACCATTTTTAACAGAAAACCATCTCGAAATGTCCTAAAACGCACGTCTCAACATTTTCCTGCACAGGTGCCGTAGATTCGCACGAAAATCGCTCCGGAGCCGTTTCGAGCGCCGAACTCCCTGAAGTGTTTTCCAGACCCAAGAAACTCCCCAAAACCATTTTTAACAGAAAACCATCTGGAAATGTCCTAAAACGCGCTTCTAAACATTATCGTGCACAGGTGCCGTACATGCGCACGAAAATCGGTCCGGAGCCGTTTCGTGCGCCGAACTGGCTGATGTGTTTTCCAGACCCAAGAAACACCCGAAAACCGTTTTTAGCCGAAAAGCATTTCGAAATGTCCTAAAACGCACGTCTCAACATTTTCGTGCACAGGTGCTGTAGATTCGTACGAAAATCGCTCCGGAGCCGTTTCGAGCGCTGAACTGCGTGAAGTGTTTTCCAGACCCAAGAAACTCCCCAAAACCATTTTTAACAGAAAACCATCTGGAAATGTCCTAAAACGCGCTTCTAAACATTATCGTGCACAGGTGCCGTACATGCGCACGAAAATCGGTCCGGAGCCGTTTCGAGCGCCGAATTGCCTGATGTGTTTTCCAGACCCAAGAAACACCCGAAAACCGTTTTTAGCCGAAAAGCATTTCGAAATTTCCTAAAACGCACGTCTCAACATTTTCGTGCGCAGGTACCGTAGATGCGCACGAAAAGCGCTCCGGAGCCGTTTCGAGCGCCGAACTGCCTGAAGTGTTTTCCAGACCCAAAAAACACCCCAAAACCATTTTTAACAGAAAACCATCTCGAAATGTCCTAAAACGCACGTCTCAACATTTTCCTGCACAGGTGCCGTAGATTCGCACGAAAATCGCTCCGGAGCCGTTTCGAGCGCCGAACTGCCTGAAGTGTTTTCCAGACCCAAGAAACTCCCCAAAACCATTTTTAACAGAAAACCATCTGGAAATGTCCTAAAACGCGCTTCTAAACATTATCGTGCACAGGTGCCGTACATGCGCACGAAAATCGGTCCGGAGCCGTTTTGAGCGCCGAATTGCCTGATGTGTTTTCCAGACCCAAGAAACACCCGAAAACCATTTTTAGCCGAAAACCATTTCGAAATGTCCTAAAACGCAGGTCCCAACATTTTCGTGCACAGGTGCCGTAGATTCGTGCGAAAATCGCTCCGGAGCCGTTTCGAGCGCCGAACTGCCTGAAATGTTTTCCAGACCCAAGAAACTCCCCAAAACCGTTTTTAGCCAAAAAGCTTCTCGAAATGTCCTAAAACGCACGTCTCAACATTTTCCTGCACAGGTGCCGCAGATTCGCACGAAAATCGCTCCGGAGCCGTTTCGCGCGCCGAACTGTCAGAATTGTTTTCCAGACCCAAGATACTCCAAAAAACCATTTTTAACAGAAAAGCATCTGGAAATGTCCTAAAACGCGCTTCTAAACATTATCGTGCACAGGTGCCGTAGATGCGCACGAAAAGCGCTCCGGAGCCGTTTCGAGTGCCGAACTGCCTGAAGTGTTTTCCAGACCCAAAAAACCCCCCAAAACCGTTTTTAACAGAAAAGCATCTCGAAATGTCCTAAAACACCCATCTCAACATTTTCGTGCACAGGTGCCTAGACGCGCTCGAAAATAGGTCCGGAGCCGTTTCGAGCGCCGAATTGCCTGATGTGTTTTTTAGACCCAAGAAACTCCCCAAAACCGTTTTTAGCCAAAAAGCTTCTCGAAATGTCCTAAAACGCACGTCTCAACATTTTCCTGCACAGGTACCATAGATTCGCACGAAAATCGCTCCGGTGCCGTTTCGAGCGCCGAACTGACTGAAGTGTTTTCCAGACCCAAGAAACTCCCCAAAACCATTTTTAACAGAAAACCATCTGGAAATGTCGTAAAACGCACGTCTCAACATTTTCCTGCACAGGTGCCGTAGATGCGCACGAAAATCGCTCCGGAGCCGTTTCGTGCGCCGAACTGCCTGAAGTGTTTTCCAGACCCAAGAAACTCCCCAAAACCGTTTTTAACAGAAAAGCATTTCGAAATGTCCTAAAACACCAATCTCAACATTTTCGTGCACAGGTGCCGTAGATGCGCACGAAAATCGCTCCGGAGATGTTTCGAGCGCCGAACTGCCTGAAGTGTTTTCCAGACACATGAAACTCCCAAAAACCGTTTTTAACAGAAAAGCATTTCGAAATGTCCTAAAACGCACGTCTCAACATTTTCGTGCACAGGTGCCGTAGATTCGCACGAAAATCGCTCCGGAGCCGTTTCGAGCGCCGAACTGCCTGAAATGTTTTCCTGACCCAAGAAACTCCCCAAAACCATTTTTAACAGAAAACCATCTCGAAATGTCCTAAAACGCGCTTCTAAAAATTATCGTGCACAGGTGCCGTAAATGCGCACGAAAATCGCTCCGGAGATGTTTCGAGCGCCGAACTGCCTGAAGTGTTTTCCAGACACATGAAACTCCCAAAAACCGTTTTTAACAGAAAAGCATTTCGAAATGTCCTAAAACGCACGTCTCAACATTTTCGTGCACAGGTGCCGTAGATTCGCACGAAAATCGCTCCGGAGCCGTTTCGAGCGCCGAACTGCCTGAAGTGTTTTCCAGACCCAAAAAACTCCCCAAAACCATTTTTAACAGAAAACCATCTCGAAATGTCCTAAAACGTACGTCTCAACATTTTCCTGTACAGGTGCCGTAGATTCGCACGAAAATCGCTCCGAAGCCGTTTCGAGCGCCGAACTGCCTGAAGTGTTGTCCAGACCCAAGATACTCCAAAAAACCATTTTTAACAGAAACGCATCTGGAAATGTCCTAAAACGCGCTTCTAAACATTATCGTGCACAGGTGCCGTAGATGCGCACGAAAAGCGCTCCAGAGCCGTTTCGAGTGCCGAACTGCCTGAAGTGTTTTCCAGACCAAAGAAACTCCCCAAAACCGTTTTTAACAGAAAAGCATCTCGAAATGTCCTAAAACACCCATCTCAACATTTTCGTGCACAGGTGCCTAGACGCGCTCGAAAATAGGTCCGGAGCCGTTTCGAGCGCCGAATTGCCTGATGTGTTTTTTAGACCCAAGAAACTCCCAAAAACTGTTTTTAGCCAAAAAGCTTCTCGAAATGTCCAAAAACGCAGGTCTCAACATTTTCGTGCACAGGTGACGTAGATGCACACGAAAATCGCTCCGGAGATGTTTCGAGCGCCGAACTGCCTGAAGTGTTTTCCAGACACATGAAACTCCCAAAAACCGTTTTCAATAGAAAAGCATCTCGAAATGTCATAAATCGCACATCCCAACATTTTCGTGCACAGGTGCCGTAGATGCGCACGAAAATCGCTCCGGAGCCATTTCGAGCGCCGAACTGCCTGGTATGTTTTTTAGACCCAAGAAACTCCCAAAAATCGTTTTTAGCCGAAAGGCATCACGAAATGTTCCAAAACGCCTATCTCAACATTTTCGTGCACAGGTGCCGTAGATACGCACGAAAATCGCTCCGGAGCCGTTTCGAGCGCCGAACTGACTGAAGTGTTTTCCAGACCCAAGAAACTCCCCAAAACCGTTTTTAACCGAAAAGTATCTAGAAATGTCATAAAACGCGCATCTCAACATTTTCGTACACAGGTGGCGTAGATGCGCACGGAAATCGGTCCGGAGCAGTTTCGAGCGCCGATCTGCCTGATTGGTTTTCCAGACCCAAGAAACACCCGAAAACCGTTTTTAGCCGAAAAGCATTTCGAAATGTCCTAAAACGCACGTCTCAACATTTTCGTGCACAGGTGCCGTAGATTCGCACGAAAATCGCTCCGGAGCCGTTTCGAGCTCCGAACTGCCTGAAGTGTTTTCCAGACCCAAGAAACTCCCCAAAAGCATTTTTAACAGAAAAGCATCTCGAAAAGTCCTAAAACACCTATCTCAACATTTTCGTGCACGGGTGGCTAGACGCGCTCGAAAATCGGTCTGGAGCCGTTTCGAGCGCCGAACTGCCTGAAGTGTTTTCCAGACCCAAGAAACACCCGAAAACCGCTTTTAGCCGACAAGCATTTCGAAATGTCCTAAAACGCACATCTCAACATTTTCGTGCACAGGTGCTGTAGATTCGTACGAAAATCGCACCGGAGCCGTTTCGAGCGACGAACTGCCTGAAGTGTTTTCCAGACCCAAGAAACTCCCCAAAACCGTTTTTAACAGAAAAGCATCTCGAAATGTCCTAAAACACCCATCTCAACATTTTCGTGCACAGGTGCCTAGACGCGCTCGAAAATAGGTCCGGAGCCGTTTCGAGCGCCGAATTGCCTGATGTGTTTTTTAGACCCAAGAAAGTCCCCAAAACCGTTTTTAGCCGAAAAGCATTTCGAAATTTCCTAAAACGCACGTCTCAACATTTTCGTGCGCAGGTGCCGTAGATTCGCACGAAAATCGCTCCGGAGCCGTTTCGAGCGCCGAACTACCTGAAGTGTTTTTCAGACCCAAGAAACTCCCCAAAACCGTTTTTAACAGAAAACATCTCGAAATGTCCAATAACACCCATCTCAACATTTTCGTGCACAGGTGCCGTAGATACGCACGAAAATCGCTCCGGAGCCGTTTCGAGCGCCGAACTGCCTGAAATGTTTTCCAGACCCAAGAAACTCCCCAAAACCGTTTTTAGCCAAAAAGCTTCTCGAAATGTCCAAAAACGCACGTCTCAACATTTTCGTGCACAGGTGCCGTAGATTCGCACGAAAATCGCTCCGGAGCCGTTTCGAGCGCCGAACTGCCTGAAGTGTTTTCCAGACCCAAGAAACTCCCCAAAACCGTTTTTAAAAGAAAAGCATCTCGAAAAGTCCTAAAACACCCATCTCAACATTTTCGTGCACAGGTGCCTAGACGCGCTCGAAAATAGGTCCGGAGCCGTTTCGAGCGCCGAATTGCCTGATGTGTTTTTTAGACCTAAGAAACTCCCCAAAACCGTTTTTAGCCAAAAAGCTACTCGAAATGTCCTAAAACGCACGTCTCAACATTTTCCCGCACAGGTGCCGTAGATTCGCACGAAAATCGCTCCGGAGACGTTTCGAGCGCCGAACTGACTGAAGTGTTTTCCAGACCCAAGAAACTCCCCAAAACCATTTTTAACAGAAAACCATCTGGAAATGTCGTAAAACGCACGTCCCAACATTTTCGTGCACAGGTGCCGTAGATGCGCACGAAAATCTGTCCGGAGCCGTTTCGAGCGCCGAACTGCCTGGTATGTTTTTTAGAACCAAGAAACTCCCAAAAAGCGTTTTTAGCCGAAAAGCATCACGAGATGTTCTAAAACGCCCATCTCAACATTTTCGTGCACAGGTGCCGTAGATACGCACGAAAATCGGTCCGGAGCCGTTTCGAGCGCCGAACTGACTGAAGTGTTTTCCAGACCCAAGAAACTCCCCAAAACCGTTTTTAACCGAAAAGTATCTAGAAATGTCATAAAACGCGCATCTCAACATTTTCGTACACAGGTGGCGTAGATGCGCACGAAAATCGGTCCGGAGCCGTTTCGAGCGCCGAACTGCCTGATGTGTTTTCCAGACCCAAGAAACACCCGAAAACCGTTTTTAGCCGAAAAGCATTTCGAAATGTCCTAAAACGCACGTCTCAACATTTTCCTGCACAGGTGCCGTTGATTCGCACGAAAATCGCCCCGGAGCCGTTTCGAGCGCCGAACTGCCCGAAGTGTTTTCCAGACCCAAGAAACTCCCCAAAACCGTTTTTAACAGAAAAGCATCTCGAAAAGTCCTAAAACACCCATCTCAACATTTTCGTGCACAGGTGTCTAGACGCGCTCGAAAATCGGTCCGGAGCCGTTTCGAGCGCCGAACTGCCTGAAGTGTTTTCCAGACCCAAGAAACACCCGAAAACCGTTTTTAACAGAAAACCATCTGGGAATGTCCTAAAACGCGCTTCTAAACATTATCGTGCACAGGTGCCGTAGATGCGCACGAAAAGCGCTCCGGAGCCATTTCGAGCGCCGAACTGCCTGATGTGTTTTCCAGACCCAAGAAACACCCGAAAACCGTTTTTAGCCGAAAAGCATCTCGAAATGTCCTAAAACGCACGTCTCAACATTTTCGTGCACAGGTGCCGTACATTCGCACGAAAATCGCTCCGGAGCCGTTTCGAGCGCCGAACTGCCTGAAGTGTTTTCCTGACCCAAGAAACTCCCCAAAACAATTTTTAACAGAAAACCATCTCGAAATGTCCTAAAACGCGCTTCTAAAAATTATCGTGCACAGGTGCCGTAGATGCGCACGAAAAGCGCTCCGGAGCCGTTTCGAGCGCCGAACTGCCTGAAATGTTTTCCAGACCCAAGAAACTCCCCAAAACCGTTTTTAGCCAAAAAGCTTCTCGAAATGTCCAAAAACGCACGTCTCAACATTTTCGTGCACAGGTGCCGTAGATGCGCACGAAAATCGCTCCGGAGATGTTTCGAGTGCCGAACTGCCTGAAGTGTTTTCCAGACACATGAAACTCCCAAAAACCGTTTTTAATAGAAAAGCATTTCGAAATGTCCTAAAACGCACGTCTCAACATTTTCGTGCACAGGTGCCGTACATTCGCACGAAAATCGCTCCGGAGCCGTTTCGAGCGCCGAACTGCCTGAAGTGTTTTCCTGACCCAAGCAACTCCCCAAAACAATTTTTAACAGAAAACCATCTCGAAATGTCCTAAAACGCGCTTCTAAAAATTATCGTGCACAGGTGCCGTAGATGCGCACGAAAAGCGCTCCGGAGCCGTTTCGAGCGCCGAACTGCCTGAAGTGTTTTCCAGACCCAAAAAACTCCCCAAAACCATTTTTAACAGAAAACCATCTCGAAATGTCCTAAAACGCACGTCTCAACATTTTCCTGCACAGGTGCCGTAGATTCGCACGAAAATCGCTGCGGAGCCGTTTCGAGCGCCGAACTGCCTGAAGTGTTTTCCAGACCCAAGAAACTCCCCAAAACCATTTTTAACAGAAAACCATCTGGAAATGTCCTAAAACGCGCTTCTAAACATTATCGTGCACAGGTGCCGTACATGCGCACGAAAATCGGTCCGGAGCCGTTTCGAGCGCCGAATTGCCTGATGTGTTTTCCAGACCCAAGAAACACCCGAAAACCATTTTTAGCCGAAAAGCATTTCGAAATGTCCTAAAACGCAGGTCCCAATATTTTCGTGCACAGGTGCCGTAGATTCGTACGAAAATCGCTCCGGAGCCGTTTCGAGCTCCGAACTGCCTGAAATGTTTTCCAGACCCAAGAAACTCCCCAAAACCGTTTTTAGCCAAAAAGCTTCTCGAAATGTCCTAAAACGCACGTCTCAACATTTTCCTGCACAGGTGCCGCAGATTCGCACGAAAATCGCTCCGGAGCCGTTTCGCGCGCCGAACTGCCAGAATTGTTTTCCAGACCCAAGATACTCCAAAAAACCATTTTTAACAGAAAAGCATCTGGAAATGTCCTAAAACGCGCTTCTAAACATTATCGTGCACAGGTGCCGTAGATGCGCACGAAAAGCGCTCCGGAGCCGTTTCGAGTGCCGAACTGCCTGAAGTGTTTTCCAGACCCAAGAAACTCCCCAAAACCGTTTTTAACAGAAAAGCATCTCGAAATGTCCTAAAACACCCATCTCAACATTTTCGTGCACAGGTGCCTAGACGCGCTCGAAAATAGGTCCGGAGCCGTTTCGAGCGCCGAATTGCCTGATGTGTTTTTTAGACCCAAGAAAGTCCCCAAAACCGTTTTTAGCCAAAAAGCTTCTCGAAATGTCCTAAAACGCACGTCTCAACATTTTCCTGCACAGGTGCCGTTGATTCGCACGAAAATCGCTCCGGAGCCATTTCGAGCGCCGAACTGACTGAAGTGTTTTCCAGACCCAAGAAACTCCCCAAAACCATTTTTAACAGAAAACCATCTGGAAATGTCGTAAAACGCACGTCTCAACATTTTCCTGCACAGGTGCCGTAGATGCGCACGAAAATCGCTCCGGAGCCGTTTCGTGCGCCGAACTGCCTGAAGTGTTTTCCAGACCCAAGAAACTCCCCAAAACCGTTTTTAACAGAAAAGCATCTCGAAATGTCCTAAAACACCCATCTAAACATTTTCGTGCACAGGTGCCGTAGATACGCACGAAAATCGCTCCGGTGCCGTTTCGAGCGCCGAACTGCCTGAAGTGATTTCCAGACCCAAGAAACTCACCAAAACCGTTTTTAACAGAAAAGTATCTCGAAATGTCCTAAAACACCAATCTCAACATTTTCGTGCACAGGTGCCGTAGATACGAACGAAAATCGCTCTGGTGCCGTTTCGAGCGCCGAACTGCCTGATGTGTTTTCCAGACCCAAGAGACACTCGAAAACCGTTTTTAGCCGAAAAGCATTTCGAAATGTCCTAAAACGAACGTCTCAACATTTTCGTGCACAGGTGCCGTAGATTCGCACGAAAATCGCTACGGAGCCGTTTCGAGCGCCGAACTGCCTGAAATGTTTTCCAGACCCAAGAAACTCCCCAAAACCGTTTTTAGCCAAAAAGCTTCTCGAAATGTCCAAAAACGCACGTCTCAACATTTTCGTGCACAGGTGCCGTAGATGCGTACGAAAATCGCTCCGGAGATGTTTCGAGCGCCGAACTGCCTGAAGTGTTTTCCAGACACATGAAACTCCCAAAAACCGTTTTTACCAGAAAAGCATTTCGAAATGTCCTAAAATGCACGTCTCAACATTTTCGTGCACAGGTGCCGTACATTCGCACGAAAATCGCTCCGGTGCCGTTTCGAGCGCCGAACTGCCTGAAGTGTTTTCCTGACCCAAGAAACTCCCCAAAACAATTTTTAACAGAAAACCATCTCGAAATGTCCTAAAACGCGCTTCTAAAAATTATCGTGCACAGGTGCCGTAGATGCGGACGAAAAGCGCTCCGGAGCCGTTTCGAGCGCCGAACTGCCTGAAGTGTTTTCCAGACCCAAAAAACTCCCCAAAACCATTTTTAACAGAAAACCATCTCGAAATGTCCTAAAACGCACGTCTCAACATTTTCCTGCACAGGTGCCGTAGATTCGCACGAAAATCGCTCCGGAGCCGTTTCGAGCGCCGAACTGCCTGAAGTGATTTCCAGACCCAGAAACTCACCAAAACCGTTTTTAACAGAAAAGTATCTCGAAATGTCCTAAAACACCAATCTCAACATTTTCGTGCACAGGTGCCTAGACGCGCTCGAAAATAGGTCCGGAGCCGTTTCGAGCGCCGAATTGCCTGATGTGTTTTTTAGACCCAAGAAACTCCCCAAAACCGTTTTTAGCCAAAAAGCTTCTCGAAATGTCCTAAAACGCACGTCTCAACATTTTCCTGCACATGTGCCATAGATTCGCACGAAAATCGCTCCGGTGCAGTTTCGAGCGCCGAACTGACTGAAGTGTTTTCCAGACCCAAGAAACTCCCCAAAACCATTTTTAACAGAAAACCATCTGGAAATGTCGTAAAACGCACGTCTCAACATTTTCCTGCACAGGTGCCGTAGATGCGCACGAAAATCGCTCCGGAGCCGTTTCGTGCGCCGAACTGCCTGAAGTGTTTTCCAGACCCAAGAAACTCTCCAAAACCGTTTTTAACAGAAAAGCATTTCGAAATGTCCTAAAACACCAATCTCAACATTTTCGTGCACAGGTGCCGTAGATACGCACGAAAATCGCTCCGGTGCCGTTTCGAGCGCCGAACTGCCTGAAGTGTTTTCCTGACCCAAGAAACTCCCCAAAACCATTTTTAACAGAAAACCATCTCGAAATGTCCTAAAACGCGCTTCTAAAAATTATCGTGCACAGGTGCCGTAAATGCGCACGAAAATCGCTCCGGAGATGTTTCGAGCGCCGAACTGCCTGAAGTGTTTTCCAGACACATGAAACTCCCAAAAACCGTTTTTAACAGAAAAGCATTTCGAAATGTCCTAAAACGCACGTCTCAACATTTTCGTGCACAGGTGCCGTAGATTCGCACGAAAATCGCTCCGGAGCCGTTTCGAGCGCCGAACTGCCTGAAGTGTTTTCCAGACCCAAAAAACTCCCCAAAACCATTTTTAACAGAAAACCATCTCGAAATGTCCTAAAACGTACGTCTCAACATTTTCCTGTACAGGTGCCGTAGATTCGCACGAAAATCGCTCCGAAGCCGTTTCGAGCGCCGAACTGCCTGAAGTGTTGTCCAGACCCAAGATACTCCAAAAAACCATTTTTAACAGAAACGCATCTGGAAATGTCCTAAAACGCGCTTCTAAACATTATCGTGCACAGGTGCCGTAGATGCGCACGAAAAGCGCTCCAGAGCCGTTTCGAGTGCCGAACTGCCTGAAGTGTTTTCCAGACCAAAGAAACTCCCCAAAACCGTTTTTAACAGAAAAGCATCTCGAAATGTCCTAAAACACCCATCTCAACATTTTCGTGCACAGGTGCCTAGACGCGCTCGAAAATAGGTCCGGAGCCGTTTCGAGCGCCGAATTGCCTGATGTGTTTTTTAGACCCAAGAAACTCCCAAAAACTGTTTTTAGCCAAAAAGCTTCTCGAAATGTCCAAAAACGCAGGTCACAACATTTTCGTGCACAGGTGACGTTATGCGCACGAAAATCGCTCCGGAGATGTTTCGAGCGCCGAACTGCCTGAAGTGTTTTCCAGACACATGAAACTCCCAAAAACCGTTTTCAATAGAAAAGCATCTCGAAATGTCATAAATCGCACATCCCAACATTTTCGTGCACAGGTGCCGTAGATGCGCACGAAAATTTGTCCGGAGCCATTTCGAGCGCCGAACTGCCTGGTATGTTTTTTAGACCCAAGAAACTCCCAAAAATCGTTTTTAGCCGAAAGGCATCACGAAATGTTCCAAAACGCCCATCTCAACATTTTCGTGCACAGGTGCCGTAGATACGCACGAAAATCGCTCCGGAGCCGTTTCGAGCGCCGAACTGACTGAAGTGTTTTCCAGACCCAAGAAACTCCCCAAAACCGTTTTTATCCGAAAAGTATCTAGAAATGTCATAAAACGCGCATCTCAACATTTTCGTACACAGGTGGCGTAGATGCGCACGGAAATCGGTCCGGAGCAGTTTCGAGCGCCGATCTGCCTGATTGGTTTTCCAGACACAAGAAACACCCGAAAACCGTTTTTAGCCGAAAAGCATTTCGAAATGTCCTAAAACGCACGTCTCAACATTTTCGTGCACAGGTGCCGTAGATTCGCACGAAAATCGCTCCGGAGCCGTTTCGAGCTCCGAACTGCCTGAAGTGTTTTCCAGACCCAAGAAACTCCCCAAAACCATTTTTAACAGAAAAGCATCTCGAAATGTCCTAAAACACCCATCTCAACATTTTCGTGCACGGGTGGCTAGACGCGCTCGAAAATCGGTCTGGAGCCGTTTCGAGCGCCGAACTGCCTGAAGTGTTTTCCAGACCCAAGAAACACCCGAAAACCGCTTTTAGCCGACAAGCATTTCGAAATGTCCTAAAACGCACATCTCAACATTTTCGTGCACAGGTGCTGTAGATTCGTACGAAAATCGCACCGGAGCCGTTTCGAGCGACGAACTGCCTGAAGTGTTTTCCAGACCCAAGAAACTCCCCAAAACCATTTTTAACCGAAAACCATCTGGAAATGTCCTAAAACACGCTTCTAAACATTATCGTGCACAGGTGCCGTAGATGCGCACGAAAAGCGCTCCGGAGCCGTTTCGAGCGCCGAACTGCCTGAAGTGTTTTCCAGACCCAAGAAACACCCGAAAACCGTTTTTAGCCGAAAAGCATTTCGAAATTTCCTAAAACGCACGTCTCAACATTTTCGTGCGCAGGTGCCGTAGATTCGCACGAAAATCGCTCCGGAGCCGTTTCGAGCGCCGAACTACCTGAAGTGTTTTTCAGACCCATGAAACTCCCCAAAACCGTTTTTAACAGAAAACATCTCGAAATGTCCAATAACACCCATCTCAACATTTTCGTGCACAGGTGCCGTAGATACGCACGAAAATCGCTCCGGAGCCGTTTCGAGCGCCGAACTGCCTGAAATGTTTTCCAGACCCAAGAAACTCCCCAAAACCGTTTTTAGCCAAAAAGCTTCTCGAAATGTCCAAAAACGCACGTCTCAACATTTTCGTGCACAGGTGCCGTAGATTCGCACGAAAATCGCTCCGGAGCCGTTTCGAGCGCCGAACTGCCTGAAGTGTTTTCCAGACCCAAGAAACTCCCCAAAACCGTTTTTAAAAGAAAAGCATCTCGAAAAGTCCTAAAACACCCATCTCAACATTTTCGTGCACAGGTGCCTAGACGCGCTCGAAAATAGGTCCGGAGCCGTTTCGAGCGCCGAATTGCCTGATGTGTTTTTTAGACCTAAGAAACTCCCCAAAACCGTTTTTAGCCAAAAAGCTACTCGAAATGTCCTAAAACGCACGTCTCAACATTTTCCCGCAGAGGTGCCGTAGATTCGCACGAAAATCGCTCCGGAGACGTTTCGAGCGCCGAACTGACTGAAGTGTTTTCCAGACCCAAGAAACTCCCCAAAACCATTTTTAACAGAAAACCATCTGGAAATGTCGTAAAACGCACGTCCCAACATTTTCGTGCACAGGTGCCGTAGATGCGCACGAAAATCTGTCCGGAGCCGTTTCGAGCGCCAAACTGCCTGGTATGTTTTTTAGAACCAAGAAACTCCCAAAAAGCGTTTTTAGCCGAAAAGCATCACGAGATGTTCTAAAACGCCCATCTCAACATTTTCGTGCACAGGTGCCGTAGATAAGCACGAAAATCGGTCCGGAGCCGTTTCGAGCGCCGAACTGACTGAAGTGTTTTCCAGACCCAAGAAACTCCCCAAAACCGTTTTTAACCGAAAAGTATCTAGAAATGTCATAAAACGCGCATCTCAACATTTTCGTACACAGGTGGCGTAGATGCGCACGAAAATCGGTCCGGAGCCGTTTCGAGCGCCGAACTGCCTGATGTGTTTTCCAGACCCAAGAAACACCCGAAAACCGTTTTTAGCCGAAAAGCATTTCGAAATGTCCTAAAACGCACGTCTCAACATTTTCCTGCACAGGTGCCGTTGATTCGCACGAAAATCGCCCCGGAGCCGTTTCGAGCGCCGAACTGCCCGAAGTGTTTTCCAGACCCAAGAAACTCCCCAAAACCGTTTTTAACAGAAAAGCATCTCGAAAAGTCCTAAAACACCCATCTCAACATTTTCGTGCACAGGTGTCTAGACGCGCTCGAAAATCGGTCCGGAGCCGTTTCGAGCGCCGAACTGCCTGAAGTGTTTTCCAGACCCAAGAAACACCCGAAAACCGTTTTTAACAGAAAACCATCTGGGAATGTCCTAAAACGCGCTTCTAAACATTATCGTGCACAGGTGCCGTAGATGCGCACGAAAAGCGCTCCGGAGCCATTTCGAGCGCCGAACTGCCTGATGTGTTTTCCAGACCCAAGAAACACCCGAAAACCGTTTTTAGCCGAAAAGCATTTCGAAATGTCCTAAAACGCACGTCTCAACATTTTCGTGCGCAGGTGCCGTAGATTCGCACGAAAATCGCTCCGGAGCCGTTTCGAGCGCCGAACTGCCTGAAGTGTTTTCCAGACCCAAGAAACTCCCCAAAACCGTTTTTAACAGAAAACCATCTCGAAAAGTCCTAAAACACCCATCTCAACATTTTCGTGCACGGGTGGCTAGACGCGCTCGAAAATCGGTCCGGAGCCGTTTCGAGCGCCGAACTGCCTGAAGTGTTTTCCAGACCCAAGAAACACCCGAAAACCGCTTTTAGCCGACAAGCATTTCGAAATGTCCTAAAACGCACGTCTCAACATTTTCGTGCACAGGTGCAGTAGATTCGTACGAAAATCGCACCGGAGCCGTTTCGAGCGCCGAACTGCCTGAAGTGTTTTCCAGACCCAAGAAACTCCCCAAAACCATTTTTAACCGAAAACCATCTGGAAATGTCCTAAAACGCGCTTCTAAACATTATCGTGCACAGGTGCCGTAGATGCGTACGAAAAGCGCTCCGGAGCCGTTTCGAGCGCCGAACTGCCTGAAGTGTTTTTCAGACCCAAGAAACTCCCCAAAACCGTTTTTAACAGAAAACATCTCGAAATGTCCAAAAACACCCATCTCAACATTTTCGTGCACAGGTGCCGTAGATAAGCACGAAAATCGCTCCGGTGCCGTTTCGAGCGCCGAACTGCCTGATGTGTTTTCCAGACCCAAGAAACACCCGAAAACCGTTTTTAGCCGAAAAGCATTTCGAAATGTCCTAAAACGCGCATCTCAACATTTTCGTGCACAGGTGCCGTAGATTCGAACGAAAATCGCTCCGGAGCCGTTTCGAGCGCCGAACTGCCTGAAATGTTTTCCAGACCCAAGAAACTCCTCAAAACCGTTTTTAGCCAAAAAGCTTCTCGAAATGTCCAAAAACGCACGTCTCAACATTTTCGTGCACAGGTGCAGTAGATGCGCACGAAAATCGCTCCGGAGATGTTTCGAGCGCCGAACTGCCTGAAGTGTTTTCCAGACACATGAAACTCCCAAAAACCGTTTTTAACAGAAAAGCATCTCGAAATGCCCTAAAACGCCCATCTCAACATTTTCGTGCACAGGTGGCGTAGGTGCGCACGAAAATCGCTCCGGAGCCGTTTCGAGCGCCGAACTGCCTGATGTGTTTTCCAGACCATAGAAACACCCGAAAACCGTTTTTAGCCGAAAAGCATTTCGAAATGTCCTAAAACGCACGTCTCAACATCTTCGTGCACAGGTGCCGTAGATTCGCACGAAAATCGCTCCGGAGCCGTTTCGAGCGCCGAACTGCCTGAAGTGTTTTCCAGACCCAAGAAACTCCCCAAAACCGTTTTTAACAGAAAAGCATCTCGAAAAGTCCTAAAACACCCATCTCAACGTTTTCGTGCACAGGTGCCTAGACGCGCTCGAAAATAGGTCCGGAGCCGTTTCGAGCGCCGAATTGCCTGATGTGTTTTTTAGACCAAGAAACTCCCCAAAACCGTTTTTAGCCAAAAAGCTTCTCGAAATGTCCTAAAACGCACGTCTCAACATTTTCGTGCACAGGTGCAGTAGATTCGCACGAAAATCGCTCCGGAGCCGTTCCGAGCGCCGAACTACCTGAAGTGTTTTCCAAACCCAAGAAACTCCCCAAAACCGTTTTTAACAGAAAAGCATCTCGAAAAGTCCTAAAACACCCATCTCAACATTTTCGTGCACAGGTGCCGTAGATTCGCACGAAAATCGCTCCGGAGCTGTTTCGAGCGCCGAACTGCCTGAAGTGTTTTCCAGACCCAAGAAACTCCCCAAAACCGTTTTTAACAGAAAACATCTCGAAATGTCCAAAAACACCCATCTCAACATTTTCGTGCATAGGTGCCTAGACGCGCTCGAAAATAGGTCCGGAGCCGTTTCGAGCGCCGAATTGCCTGATGTGTTTTTTAGACCCAAGAAACTCCCCAAAACCGTTTTTAGACAAAAAGCTTCTCGAAATGTCCTAAAACGCACGTCTCAACATTTTCCTGCACAGGTACCGTAGATTCGCACGAAAATCGCTCCGGAGCCGTTTCGAGTGCCGAACTGACTGAAGTGCTTTCCAGACCCAAGAAACTCCCCAAAACCATTTTTAACAGAAAACCATCTCGAAATGTCCTAAAACGCACGTCTCAACATTTTCCTGCACAGGTGCCGTAGATTCGCACGAAAATCGTTCCGGAGCCGTTTCGAGCGCCGAGCTGCCTGAAGTGATTTCCAGACCCAAGAAACTCCCAAAAACCGTTTTTAGCCAAAAAGCTTCTCGAAATGTCCAAAAACGCACGTCTCAACATTTTCGTGCACAGGTGCCGTAGATGCGCACGAAAATCGCTCCGGAGATGTTTCGAGCGCCGAACTGCCTGAAGTGTTTTCCAGACACATGAAACTCCCAAAAACCGTTTTCAACAGAAAAGCATCTCGAAGTGTCATAAATCGCACATCCCAACATTTTCGTGCACAGGTGCCGTAGATGCGCACGAAAAGTCCTAAAACACCCATCTCAACATTTTCGTGCACGGGGGTCTAGACGCGCTCGAAAATCGGTCCGGAGCCGTTTCGAGCGCCGAACTGCCTGAAGTGTTTTCCAGACCCAAGAAACACCCGAAAACGGTTTTTAGCCGAAAAGCATTTCGAAATGTCCTAAAACGCACGTCTCAACATTTTCGTGCACAGGTGCCGTAGATTCGCACAAAAATCGCTCCGGAGCCGTTTCGAGCGCCGAACTGCCTGAAGTGTTTTCCTGACCCAAGAAACTCCCCAAAACCATTTTTAACAGAAAACCATCTCGAAATGTCCTAAAACGCGCTTCTAAACATTATCGTGCACAGGTGCCGTAGATGCGCACGAAAAGCGCTCCGGAGCCGTTTCGAGCGCCAAACTGCCTGAAGTGTTTTCCAGACCCAAAAAACTCCCCAAAACCATTTTTAACAGAAAACCATCTCGAAATGTCCTAAAACGCACGTCTCAACATTTTCCTGCACAGGTGCCGTAGATTCGCACGAAAATCGTTCCGGAGCCGTTTCGAGCGCCGAGCTGCCTGAAGTGATTTCCAGACCCAAGAAACTCCCAAAAACCGTTTTTAGCCAAAAAGCTTCTCGAAATGTCCAAAAACGCACGTCTCAACATTTTCGTGCACAGGTGACGTAGATGCGCACGAAAATCGCTCCGGAGATGTTTCGAGCGCCGAACTGCCTGAAGTATTTTCCAGACACATGAAACTCCCAAAAACCGTTTTCAATAAAAAAGCTTCTCGAAATGTCCAAAAACGCACGTCTCAACATTTTCGTGCACAGGTGACGTAGATGCGCACGAAAATCGCTCCGGAGATGTTTCGAGCGCCGAACTGCCTGAAGTGTTTTCCAGACACATGAAACTCCCAAAAACCGTTTTCAACAGAAAAGCATCTCGAAATGTCATAAATCGCACATCCCAACATTTTCGTGCACAGGTGCCGTAGATGCGCACGAAAATCTGTCCGGAGCCATTTCGAGCGCCGAACTGCCTGGTATGTTTTTTAGACCCAAGTAACTCCCAAAAATCTTTTTTAGCCGAAAGGCATCACGAAATGTTCCAAAACGCCCATCTCAACATTTTCGTGCACAGGTGCCGTAGATACGCACGAAAATCGCTCCGGAGCCGTTTCGAGCGCCGAACTGACTGAAGTGTTTTCCAGACCCAAGAAACTCCCCAAAACCGTTTTTAACCGAAAAGTAACTAGAAATGTCATAAAACGCGCATCTCAACATTTTCGTACACAGGTGGCGTAGATGCGCACGGAAATCGGTCCGGAGCAGTTTCGAGCGCCGAACTGCCTGATTGGTTTTCCAGACCCAAGAAACACCCGAAAACCGTTTTTAGCCGAAAAGCATTTCGAAATGTCCTAAAACGCACGTCTCAACATTTTCGTGCACAGGTGCCGTAGATTCGCACGAAAATCGCTCCGGAGCCGTTTCGAGCGCCGAACTGCCTGAAGTGTTTTCCAGACCAAAGAAACTCCCCAAAACCGTTTTTAACAGAAAAGCATCTCGAAAAGTCCTAAAACACCCATCTCAACATTTTCGTGCACGGGTGGCTAGACGCGCTCGAAAATCGGTCCGGTGCCGTTTCGAGCGCCGAACTGCCTGAAGTGTTTTCCAGACCCAAGAAACACCCGAAAACCGTTTTTAGCCGAAAAGCATTTCGAAATGTCCTAAAACGCACGTCTCAACATTTTCGTGCGCAGGTGCCGTAGATTCGCACGAAAATCGCTCCGGAGCCGTTTCGAGCGCCGAACTGCCTGAAGTGTTTTCCAGACCCAAGAAACTCCCCAAAACCGTTTTTAACAGAAAAGCATCTCGAAAAGTCCTAAAACACCCATCTCAACATTTTCGTGCACGGGTGGCTAGACGCGCTCGAAAATCGGTCCGGTGCCGTTTCGAGCGCCGAACTTCCTGAAGTGTTTTCCAGACCCAAGAAACACCCGAAAACCGTTTTTAGCCGAAAAGCATTTCGAAATGTCCTAAAACGCACGTCTCAACATTTTCGTGCGCAGGTGCCGTAGATTCGCACGAAAATCGCTCCGGAGCCGTTTCGAGCGCCGAACTGCCTGAAGTGTTTTCCAGACCCAAGAAACTCCCCAAAACCGTTTTTAACAGAAAAGCATCTCGAAAAGTCCTAAAACACCCATCTCAACATTTTCGTGCACGGGTGGCTAGACGCGCTCGAAAATCGGTCCGGAGCCGTTTCGAGCGCCGAACTGCCTGAAGTGTTTTCCAGACCCAAGAAACACCCGAAAACCGCTTTTAGCCGACAAGCATTTCGAAATGTCCTAAAACGCACGTCTCAACATTTTCGTGCACAGGTGCAGTAGATTCGTACGAAAATCGCACCGGAGCCGTTTCGAGCGCCGAACTGCCTGAAGTGTTTTCCAAACCCAAGAAACTCCCCAAAACCATTTTTAACCGAAAACCATCTGGAAATGTCCTAAAACGCGCTTCTAAACATTATCGTGCACGGGTGCCGTAGATGCGCACGAAAAGCGCTCCGGAGCCGTTTCGAGCGCCGAACTGCCTGAAGTGTTTTTCAGACCCAAGAAACTCCCCAAAACCGTTTTTAACCGAAAAGTAACTAGAAATGTCATAAAACGCGCATCTCAACATTTTCGTACACAGGTGGCGTAGATGCGCACGGAAATCGGTCCGGAGCAGTTTCGAGCGCCGAACTGCCTGATTGGTTTTCCAGACCCAAGAAACACCCGAAAACCGTTTTTAGCCGAAAAGCATTTCGAAATGTCCTAAAACGCACGTCTCAACATTTTCGTGCACAGGTGCCGTAGATTCGCACGAAAATCGCTCCGGAGCCGTTTCGAGCGCCGAACTGCCTGAAGTGTTTTCCAGACCAAAGAAACTCCCCAAAACCGTTTTTAACAGAAAAGCATCTCGAAAAGTCCTAAAACACCCATCTCAACATTTTCGTGCACGGGTGGCTAGACGCGCTCGAAAATCGGTCCGGTGCCGTTTCGAGCGCCGAACTGCCTGAAGTGTTTTCCAGACCCAAGAAACACCCGAAAACCGTTTTTAGCCGAAAAGCATTTCGAAATGTCCTAAAACGCACGTCTCAACATTTTCGTGCGCAGGTGCCGTAGATTCGCACGAAAATCGCTCCGTAGCCGTTTCGAGCGCCGAACTGCCTGAAGTGTTTTCCAGACCCAAGAAACTCCCCAAAACCGTTTTTAACATAAAAGCATCTCGAAAAGTCCTAAAACACCCATCTCAACATTTTCGTGCACGGGTGGCTAGACGCGCTCGAAAATCGCTCCGGTGCCGTTTCGAGCGCCGAACTTCCTGAAATGTTTTCCAGACCCAAGAAACTCCCCAAAACCGTTTTTAGCCAAAAAGCTTCTCGAAATGTCCAAAAACGCACGTCTCAACATTTTCGTGCACAGGTGCCGTAGATGCGCACGAAAATCGCTCCGGAGATGTTTCGAGCGCCGAACTGCCTGAAGTGTTTTCCAGACACATGAAACTCCCAAAAACCGTTTTTAACAGAAAAGCATCTCGAAATGCCCTAAAACGCCCATCTCAACATCTTCGTGCACAGGTGCCGTAGTTTCGCACGAAAATCGCTCCGGAGCCGTTTCGAGCGCCGAACTGCCTGAAGTGTTTTCCAGACCCAAGAAACTCCCCAAAACCGTTTTTAACAGAAAAGCATCTCGAAAAGTCCTAAAACACCCATCTCAACGTTTTCGTGCACAGGTGCCTAGACGCGCTCGAAAATAGGTCCGGAGCCGTTTCGAGCGCCGAATTGCCTGATGTGTTTTTTAGACCAAGATACTCCCCAAAACCGTTTTTAGCCAAAAAGCTTCTCGAAATGTCCTAAAACGCACGTCTCAACATTTTCCCGCACATGTGCCGTAGATTCGCACGAAAATCGCTCCGGAGCCGTTTCGAGCGCCGAACTGACTGAAGTGTTTTCCAGACCCAAGAAGCTCCCCAAAACCATTTTTAACAGAAAACCATCTGGAAATGTCGTAAAACGCACGTCCCAACATTTTCGTGCACAGGTGCCGTAGATGCGCACGAAAATCTGTCCGGAGCCGTTTCGAGCGCCGAACTGCCTGGTATGTTTTTTAGACCCAAGAAACTCCCAAAAATCGTTTTTAGCCGAAAAGCATCACGAGATGTTCTAAAACGCCCATCTCAACATTTTCGTGCACAGGTGCCGTAGATACGCACGAAAATCGGTCCGGAGCCGTTTCGAGCGCCGAACTGACTGAAGTGTTTTCCAGACCCAAGAAACTCCCCAAAACCGTTTTTAACCGAAAAGTATCTAGAAATGTCATAAAACGCGCATCTCAACATTTTCGTACACAGGTGGCGTAGATGCGCACGAAAATGGGTCCGGAGCCGTTTCGAGCGCCGAACTGCCTGATGTGTTTTCCAGACCCAAGAAACACCCGAAAACCGTTTTTAGCCGAAAAGCATTTCGAAATGTCCCAAAATGCACGTCTCAACATTTTCGTGCACAGGTGCCGTAGATTCGCACGAAAATCGCCCCGGAGTCGTTTCGATTGCCGAACTGCCTGAAGTGTTTTCCAGACCCAAGAAACTCCCCAAAACCGTTTTTAACAGAAAAGCATCTCGAAAAGTCCTAAAACACCCATCTCAACATTTTCGTGCACAGGTGTCTAGACGCGCTCGAAAATCGGTCCGGAGCCGTTTCGTGCGCCGAACTGCCTGAAGTGTTTTCCAGACCCAAGAAACACCCGAAAACCGTTTTTAGCCGAAAAGCATTTCGAAATGTCCTAAAACGCACGTCTCAACATTTTCGTGCGCAGGTGCCGTAGATTCGCACGAAAATCGCTCCGGAGCCGTTTAGAGCGCCGAACTGCCTGAAGTGTTTTCCAGACCCAAGAAACTCCCCAAAACCATTTTTAACAGAAAACCATCTGGGAATGTCCTAAAACGCGCTTCTAAACATTATCGTGCACAGGTGCCGTAGATGCGCACGAAAAGCGCTCCGGAGCCATTTCGAGCGCCGAACTGCCTGATGTGTTTCCCAGACCCAAGAAACACCCGAAAACCGTTTTTCGCCGAAAAGCATTTCGAAATGTCCTAAAACGCACGTCTCAACATTTTCGTGCACAGGTGCAGTAGATTCGCACGAAAATCGCTCCGGAGCCGTTCCGAGCGCCGAACTACCTGAAGTGTTTTCCAAACCCAAGAAACTCCCCAAAACCGTTTTTAACAGAAAAGCATCTCGAAAAGTCCTAAAACACCCATCTCAACATTTTCGTGCACAGGTGCCGTAGATTCGCACGAAAATCGCTCCGGAGCTGTTTCGAGCGCCGAACTGCCTGAAGTGTTTTCCAGACCCAAGAAACTCCCCAAAACCGTTTTTAACAGAAAACATCTCGAAATGTCCAAAAACACCCATCTCAACATTTTCGTGCATAGGTGCCTAGACGCGCTCGAAAATAGGTCCGGAGCCGTTTCGAGCGCCGAATTGCCTGATGTGTTTTTTAGACCCAAGAAACTCCCCAAAACCGTTTTTAGACAAAAAGCTTCTCGAAATGTCCTAAAACGCACGTCTCAACATTTTCCTGCACAGGTACCGTAGATTCGCACGAAAATCGCTCCGGAGCCGTTTCGAGTGCCGAACTGACTGAAGTGCTTTCCAGACCCAAGAAACTCCCCAAAACCATTTTTAACAGAAAACCATCTCGAAATGTCCTAAAACGCACGTCTCAACATTTTCCTGCACAGGTGCCGTAGATTCGCACGAAAATCGTTCCGGAGCCGTTTCGAGCGCCGAGCTGCCTGAAGTGATTTCCAGACCCAAGAAACTCCCAAAAACCGTTTTTAGCCAAAAAGCTTCTCGAAATGTCCAAAAACGCACGTCTCAACATTTTCGTGCACAGGTGACGTAGATGCGCACGAAAATCGCTCCGGAGATGTTTCGAGCGCCGAACTGCCTGAAGTGTTTTCCAGACACATGAAACTCCCAAAATCCGTTTTCAACAGAAAAGCATCTCGAAGTGTCATAAATCGCACATCCCAACATTTTCGTGCACAGGTGCCGTAGATGCGCACGAAAAGTCCTAAAACACCCATCTCAACATTTTCGTGCACGGGGGTCTAGACGCGCTCGAAAATCGGTCCGGAGCCGTTTCGAGCGCCGAACTGCCTGAAGTGTTTTCCAGACCCAAGAAACACCCGAAAACGGTTTTTAGCCGAAAAGCATTTCGAAATGTCCTAAAACGCACGTCTCAACATTTTCGTGCACAGGTGCCGTAGATTCGCACAAAAATCGCTCCGGAGCCGTTTCGAGCGCCGAACTGCCTGAAGTTTTTTCCTGACCAAAGAAACTCCCCAAAACCATTTTTAACAGAAAACCATCTCGAAATGTCCTAAAACGCGCTTCTAAACATTATCGTGCACAGGTGCCGTAGATGCGCACGAAAAGCGCTCCGGAGCCGTTTCGAGCGCCAAACTGCCTGAAGTGTTTTCCAGACCCAAAAAACTCCCCAAAACCATTTTTAACAGAAAACCATCTCGAAATGTCCTAAAACGCACGTCTCAACATTTTCCTGCACAGGTGCCGTAGATTCGCACGAAAATCGTTCCGGAGCCGTTTCGAGCGCCGAGCTGCCTGAAGTGATTTCCAGACCCAAGAAACTCCCAAAAACCGTTTTTAGCCAAAAAGCTTCTCGAAATGTCCAAAAACGCACGTCTCAACATTTTCGTGCACAGGTGACGTAGATGCGCACGAAAATCGCTCCGGAGATGTTTCGAGCGCCGAACTGCCTGATGTATTCTCCAGACACATGAAACTCCCAAAAACCGTTTTCAATAAAAAAGCTTCTCGAAATGTCCAAAAACGCACGTCTCAACATTTTCGTGCACAGGTGACGTAGATGCGCACGAAAATCGCTCCGGAGATGTTTCGAGCGCCGAACTGCCTGAAGTGTTTTCCAGACACATGAAACTCCCAAAAACCGTTTTCAACAGAAAAGCATCTCGAAATGTCATAAATCGCACATCCCAACATTTTCGTGCACAGGTGCCGTAGATGCGCACGAAAATCTGTCCGGAGCCATTTCGAGCGCCGAACTGCCTGGTATGTTTTTTAGACCCAAGTAACTCCCAAAAATCTTTTTTAGCCGAAAGGCATCACGAAATGTTCCAAAACGCCCATCTCAACATTTTCGTGCACAGGTGCCGTAGATACGCACGAAAATCGCTCCGGAGCCGTTTCGAGCGCCGAACTGACTGAAGTGTTTTCCAGACCCAAGAAACTCCCCAAAACCGTTTTTAACCGAAAAGTAACTAGAAATGTCATAAAACGCGCATCTCAACATTTTCGTACACAGGTGGCGTAGATGCGCACGGAAATCGGTCCGGAGCAGTTTCGAGCGCCGAACTGCCTGATTGGTTTTCCAGACCCAAGAAACACCCGAAAACCGTTTTTAGCCGAAAAGCATTTCGAAATGTCCTAAAACGCACGTCTCAACATTTTCGTGCACAGGTGCCGTAGATTCGCACGAAAATCGCTCCGGAGCCGTTTCGAGCGCCGAACTGCCTGAAGTGTTTTCCAGACCAAAGAAACTCCCCAAAACCGTTTTTAACAGAAAAGCATCTCGAAAAGTCCTAAAACACCCATCTCAACATTTTCGTGCACGGGTGGCTAGACGCGCTCGAAAATCGGTCCGGTGCCGTTTCGAGCGCCGAACTGCCTGAAGTGTTTTCCAGACCCAAGAAACACCCGAAAACCGTTTTTAGCCGAAAAGCATTTCGAAATGTCCTAAAACGCACGTCTCAACATTTTCGTGCGCAGGTGCCGTAGATTCGCACGAAAATCGCTCCGGAGCCGTTTCGAGCGCCGAACTGCCTGAAGTGTTTTCCAGACCCAAGAAACTCCCCAAAACCGTTTTTAACAGAAAAGCATCTCGAAAAGTCCTAAAACACCCATCTCAACATTTTCGTGCACGGGTGGCTAGACGCGCTCGAAAATCGGTCCGGTGCCGTTTCGAGCGCCGAACTTCCTGAAGTGTTTTCCAGACCCAAGAAACACCCGAAAACCGTTTTTAGCCGAAAAGCATTTCGAAATGTCCTAAAACGCACGTCTCAACATTTTCGTGCGCAGGTGCCGTAGATTCGCACGAAAATCGCTCCGGAGCCGTTTCGAGCGCCGAACTGCCTGAAGTGTTTTCCAGACCCAAGAAACTCCCCAAAACCGTTTTTAACAGAAAAGCATCTCGAAAAGTCCTAAAACACCCATCTCAACATTTTCGTGCACGGGTGGCTAGACGCGCTCGAAAATCGGTCCGGAGCCGTTTCGAGCGCCGAACTGCCTGAAGTGTTTTCCAGACCCAAGAAACACCCGAAAACCGCTTTTAGCCGACAAGCATTTCGAAATGTCCTAAAACGCACGTCTCAACATTTTCGTGCACAGGTGCAGTAGATTCGTACGAAAATCGCACCGGAGCCGTTTCGAGCGCCGAACTGCCTGAAGTGTTTTCCAAACCCAAGAAACTCCCCAAAACCATTTTTAACCGAAAACCATCTGGAAATGTCCTAAAACGCGCTTCTAAACATTATCGTGCACGGGTGCCGTAGATGCGCACGAAAAGCGCTCCGGAGCCGTTTCGAGCGCCGAACTGCCTGAAGTGTTTTTCAGACCCAAGAAACTCCCCAAAACCGTTTTTAACCGAAAAGTAACTAGAAATGTCATAAAACGCGCATCTCAACATTTTCGTACACAGGTGGCGTAGATGCGCACGGAAATCGGTCCGGAGCAGTTTCGAGCGCCGAACTGCCTGATTGGTTTTCCAGACCCAAGAAACACCCGAAAACCGTTTTTAGCCGAAAAGCATTTCGAAATGTCCTAAAACGCACGTCTCAACATTTTCGTGCACAGGTGCCGTAGATTCGCACGAAAATCGCTCCGGAGCCGTTTCGAGCGCCGAACTGCCTGAAGTGTTTTCCAGACCAAAGAAACTCCCCAAAACCGTTTTTAACAGAAAAGCATCTCGAAAAGTCCTAAAACACCCATCTCAACATTTTCGTGCACGGGTGGCTAGACGCGCTCGAAAATCGGTCCGGTGCCGTTTCGAGCGCCGAACTGCCTGAAGTGTTTTCCAGACCCAAGAAACACCCGAAAACCGTTTTTAGCCGAAAAGCATTTCGAAATGTCCTAAAACGCACGTCTCAACATTTTCGTGCGCAGGTGCCGTAGATTCGCACGAAAATCGCTCCGTAGCCGTTTCGAGCGCCGAACTGCCTGAAGTGTTTTTCAGACCCAAGAAACTCCCCAAAACCGTTTTTAACAGAAAACATCTCGAAATGTCCAAAAACACCCATCTCAACATTTTCGTGCACAGGTGCCGTAGATAAGCACGAAAATCGCTCCTGTGCCGTTTCGAGCGCCGAACTGCCTGATGTGTTTTCCAGACCCAAGAAACACCCGAAAACCGTTTTTAGCCGAAAAGCATTTCGAAATGTCCTAAAACGCGCATCTCAACATTTTCGTGCACAGGTGCCGTAGATTCGAACGAAAATCGCTCCGGAGCCGTTTCGAGCGCCGAACTGCCTGAAATGTTTTCCAGACCCAAGCAACTCCCCAAAACCGTTTTTAGCCAAAAAGCTTCTCGAAATGTCCAAAAACGCACGTCTCAACATTTTCGTGCACAGGTGCCGTAGATGCGCACGAAAATCGCTCCGGAGATGTTTCGAGCGCCGAACTGCCTGAAGTGTTTTCCAGACACATGAAACTCCCAAAAACCGTTTTTAACAGAAAAGCATCTCGAAATGCCCTAAAACGCCCATCTCAACATTTTCGTGCACAGGTGGCGTAGGTGCGCACGAAAATCGCTCCGGAGCCGTTTCGAGCGCCGAACTGCCTGATGTGTTTTCCAGACCATAGAAACACCCGAAAACCGTTTTTAGCCGAAAAGCATTTCGAAATGTCCTAAAACGCACGTCTCAACATCTTCGTGCACAGGTGCCGTAGATTCGCACGAAAATCGCTCCGGAGCCGTTTCGAGCGCCGAACTGCCTGAAGTGTTTTCCAGACCCAAGAAACTCCCCAAAACCATTTTTAACAGAAAAGCATCTCGAAAAGTCCTAAAACACCCATCTCAACGTTTTCGTGCACAGGTGCCTAGACGCGCTCGAAAATAGGTCCGGAGCCGTTTCGAGCGCCGAATTGCCTGATGTGTTTTTTAGACCAAGAAACTCCCCAAAACCGTTTTTAGCCAAAAAGCTTCTCGAAATGTCCTAAAACGCACGTCTCAACATTTTCCCGCACATGTGCCGTAGATTCGCACGAAAATCGCTCCGGAGCCGTTTCGAGCGCCGAACTGACTGAAGTGTTTTCCAGACCCAAGAAGCTCCCCAAAACCATTTTTAACAGAAAACCATCTGGAAATGTCGTAAAACGCACGTCCCAACATTTTCGTGCACAGGTGCCGTAGATGCGCACGAAAATCTGTCTGGAGCCGTTTCGAGCGCCGAACTGCCTGGTATGTTTTTTAGACCCAAGAAACTCCCAAAAATCGTTTTTAGCCGAAAAGCATCACGAGATGTTCTAAAACGCCCATCTCAACATTTTCGTGCACAGGTGCCGTAGATACGCACGAAAATCGGTCCGGAGCCGTTTCGAGGGCCGAACTGACTGAAGTGTTTTCCAGACCCAAGAAACTCCCCAAAACCGTTTTTAACCGAAAAGTATCTAGAAATGTCATAAAACGCGCATCTCAACATTTTCGTACACAGGTGGCGTAGATGCGCACGAAAATGGCCCCGGAGTCGTTTCGAGTGCCGAACTGCCTGAAGTGTTTTCCAGACCCAAGAAACTCCCCAAAACCGTTTTTAACAGAAAAGCATCTCGAAAAGTCCTAAAACACCCATCTCAACATTTTCGTGCACAGGTGTCTAGACGCGCTCGAAAATCGGTCCGGAGCCGTTTCGTGCGCCGAACTGCCTGAAGTGTTTTCCAGACCCAAGAAACACCCGAAAACCGTTTTTAGCCGAAAAGCATTTCGAAATGTCCTAAAACGCACGTCTCAACATTTTCGTGCGCTGGTGCCGTAGATTCGCACGAAAATCGCTCCGGAGCCGTTTAGAGCGCCGAACTGCCTGAAGTGTTTTCCAGACCCAAGAAACTCCCCAAAACCATTTTTAACAGAAAACCATCTGGGAATGTCCTAAAACGCGCTTCTAAACATTATCGTGCACAGGTGCCGTAGATGCGCACGAAAAGCGCTCCGGAGCCATTTCGAGCGCCGAACTGCCTGATGTGTTTCCCAGACCCAAGAAACACCCGAAAACCGTTTTTCGCCGAAAAGCATTTCGAAATGTCCTAAAACGCACGTCTCAACATTTTCGTGCACAGGTGCAGTAGATTCGCACGAAAATCGCTCCGGAGCCGTTCCGAGCGCCGAACTACCTGAAGTGTTTTCCAAACCCAAGAAACTCCCCAAAACCGTTTTTAACAGAAAAGCATCTCGAAAAGTCCTAAAACACCCATCTCAACATTTTCGTGCACAGGTGCCGTAGATTCGCACGAAAATCGCTCCGGAGCTGTTTCGAGCGCCGAACTGCCTGAAGTGTTTTCCAGACCCAAGAAACTCCCCAAAACCGTTTTTAACAGAAAACATCTCGAAATGTCCAAAAACACCCATCTCAACATTTTCGTGCATAGGTGCCTAGACGCGCTCGAAAATAGGTCCGGAGCCGTTTCGAGCGCCGAATTGCCTGATGTGTTTTTTAGACCCAAGAAACTCCCCAAAACCGTTTTTAGACAAAAAGCTTCTTGAAATGTCCTAAAACGCACGTCTCAACATTTTCCTGCACAGGTACCGTAGATTCGCACGAAAATCGCTCCGGAGCCGTTTCGAGTGCCGAACTGACTGAAGTGTTTTCCAGACCCAAGAAACTCCCCAAAACCATTTTTAACAGAAAACCATCTCGAAATGTCCTAAAACGCACGTCTCAACATTTTCCTGCACAGGTGCCGTAGATTCGCACGAAAATCGTTCCGGAGCCGTTTCGAGCGCCGAGCTGCCTGAAGTGATTTCCAGACCCAAGAAACTCCCAAAAACCGTTTTTAGCCAAAAAGCTTCTCGAAATGTCCAAAAACGCACGTCTCAACATTTTCGTGCACAGGTGCCGTAGATGCGCACGAAAATCGCTCCGGAGATGTTTCGAGCGCCGAACTGCCTGAAGTGTTTTCCAGACACATGAAACTCCCAAAAACCGTTTTCAACAGAAAAGCATCTCGAAGTGTCATAAATCGCACATCCCAACATTTTCGTGCACAGGTGCCGTAGATGCGCACGAAAAGTCCTAAAACACCCATCTCAACATTTTCGTGCACGGGGGTCTAGACGCGCTCGAAAATCGGTCCGGAGCCGTTTCGAGCGCCGAACTGCCTGAAGTGTTTTCCAGACCCAAGAAACACCCGAAAACGGTTTTTAGCCGAAAAGCATTTCGAAATGTCCTAAAACGCACGTCTCAACATTTTCGTGCACAGGTGCCGTAGATTCGCACAAAAATCGCTCCGGAGCCGTTTCGAGCGCCGAACTGCCTGAAGTGTTTTCCTGACCCAAGAAACTCCCCAAAACCATTTTTAACAGAAAACCATCTCGAAATGTCCTAAAACGCGCTTCTAAACATTATCGTGCACAGGTGCCGTAGATGCGCACGAAAAGCGCTCCGGAGCCGTTTCGAGCGCCAAACTGCCTGAAGTGTTTTCCAGACCCAAAAAACTCCCCAAAACCATTTTTAACAGAAAACCATCTCGAAATGTCCTAAAACGCACGTCTCAACATTTTCCTGCACAGGTGCCGTAGATTCGCACGAAAATCGTTCCGGAGCCGTTTCGAGCGCCGAGCTGCCTGAAGTGATTTCCAGACCCAAGAAACTCCCAAAAACCGTTTTTAGCCAAAAAGCTTCTCGAAATGTCCAAAAACGCACGTCTCAACATTTTCGTGCACAGGTGACGTAGATGCGCACGAAAATCGCTCCGGAGATGTTTCGAGCGCCGAACTGCCTGAAGTATTTTCCAGACACATGAAACTCCCAAAAACCGTTTTCAATAAAAAAGCTTCTCGAAATGTCCAAAAACGCACGTCTCAACATTTTCGTGCACAGGTGACGTAGATGCGCACGAAAATCGCTCCGGAGATGTTTCGAGCGCCGAACTGCCTGAAGTGTTTTCCAGACACATGAAACTCCCAAAAACCGTTTTCAACAGAAAAGCATCTCGAGATGTTCTAAAACGCCCATCCCAACATTTTCGTGCACAGGTGCCGTAGATACGCACGAAAATCGGTCCGGAGCCGTTTCGAGGGCCGAACTGACTGAAGTGTTTTCCAGACCCAAGAAACTCCCCAAAACCGTTTTTAACCGAAAAGTATCTAGAAATGTCATAAAACGCGCATCTCAACATTTTCGTACACAGGTGGCGTAGATGCGCACGAAAATGGCCCCGGAGTCGTTTCGAGTGCCGAACTGCCTGAAGTGTTTTCCAGACCCAAGAAACTCCCCAAAACCGTTTTTAACAGAAAAGCATCTCGAAAAGTCCTAAAACACCCATCTCAACATTTTCGTGCACAGGTGTCTAGACGCGCTCGAAAATCGGTCCGGAGCCGTTTCGTGCGCCGAACTGCCTGAAGTGTTTTCCAGACCCAAGAAACACCCGAAAACCGTTTTTAGCCGAAAAGCATTTCGAAATGTCCTAAAACGCACGTCTCAACATTTTCGTGCGCTGGTGCCGTAGATTCGCACGAAAATCGCTCCGGAGCCGTTTAGAGCGCCGAACTGCCTGAAGTGTTTTCCAGACCCAAGAAACTCCCCAAAACCATTTTTAACAGAAAACCATCTGGGAATGTCCTAAAACGCGCTTCTAAACATTATCGTGCACAGGTGCCGTAGATGCGCACGAAAAGCGCTCCGGAGCCATTTCGAGCGCCGAACTGCCTGATGTGTTTCCCAGACCCAAGAAACACCCGAAAACCGTTTTTCGCCGAAAAGCATTTCGAAATGTCCTAAAACGCACGTCTCAACATTTTCGTGCACAGGTGCAGTAGATTCGCACGAAAATCGCTCCGGAGCCGTTCCGAGCGCCGAACTACCTGAAGTGTTTTCCAAACCCAAGAAACTCCCCAAAACCGTTTTTAACAGAAAAGCATCTCGAAAAGTCCTAAAACACCCATCTCAACATTTTCGTGCACAGGTGCCGTAGATTCGCACGAAAATCGCTCCGGAGCTGTTTCGAGCGCCGAACTGCCTGAAGTGTTTTCCAGACCCAAGAAACTCCCCAAAACCGTTTTTAACAGAAAACATCTCGAAATGTCCAAAAACACCCATCTCAACATTTTCGTGCATAGGTGCCTAGACGCGCTCGAAAATAGGTCCGGAGCCGTTTCGAGCGCCGAATTGCCTGATGTGTTTTTTAGACCCAAGAAACTCCCCAAAACCGTTTTTAGACAAAAAGCTTCTCGAAATGTCCTAAAACGCACGTCTCAACATTTTCCTGCACAGGTACCGTAGATTCGCACGAAAATCGCTCCGGAGCCGTTTCGAGTGCCGAACTGACTGAAGTGTTTTCCAGACCCAAGAAACTCCCCAAAACCATTTTTAACAGAAAACCATCTCGAAATGTCCTAAAACGCACGTCTCAACATTTTCCTGCACAGGTGCCGTAGATTCGCACGAAAATCGTTCCGGAGCCGTTTCGAGCGCCGAGCTGCCTGAAGTGATTTCCAGACCCAAGAAACTCCCAAAAACCGTTTTTAGCCAAAAAGCTTCTCGAAATGTCCAAAAACGCACGTCTCAACATTTTCGTGCACAGGTGCCGTAGATGCGCACGAAAATCGCTCCGGAGATGTTTCGAGCGCCGAACTGCCTGAAGTGTTTTCCAGACACATGAAACTCCCAAAAACCGTTTTCAACAGAAAAGCATCTCGAAGTGTCATAAATCGCACATCCCAACATTTTCGTGCACAGGTGCCGTAGATGCGCACGAAAAGTCCTAAAACACCCATCTCAACATTTTCGTGCACGGGGGTCTAGACGCGCTCGAAAATCGGTCCGGAGCCGTTTCGAGCGCCGAACTGCCTGAAGTGTTTTCCAGACCCAAGAAACACCCGAAAACGGTTTTTAGCCGAAAAGCATTTCGAAATGTCCTAAAACGCACGTCTCAACATTTTCGTGCACAGGTGCCGTAGATTCGCACAAAAATCGCTCCGGAGCCGTTTCGAGCGCCGAACTGCCTGAAGTGTTTTCCTGACCAAAGAAACTCCCCAAAACCATTTTTAACAGAAAACCATCTCGAAATGTCCTAAAACGCGCTTCTAAACATTATCGTGCACAGGTGCCGTAGATGCGCACGAAAAGCGCTCCGGAGCCGTTTCGAGCGCCAAACTGCCTGAAGTGTTTTCCAGACCCAAAAAACTCCCCAAAACCATTTTTAACAGAAAACCATCTCGAAATGTCCTAAAACGCACGTCTCAACATTTTCCTGCACAGGTGCCGTAGATTCGCACGAAAATCGTTCCGGAGCCGTTTCGAGCGCCGAGCTGCCTGAAGTGATTTCCAGACCCAAGAAACTCCCAAAAACCGTTTTTAGCCAAAAAGCTTCTCGAAATGTCCAAAAACGCACGTCTCAACATTTTCGTGCACAGGTGACGTAGATGCGCACGAAAATCGCTCCGGAGATGTTTCGAGCGCCGAACTGCCTGAAGTATTTTCCAGACACATGAAACTCCCAAAAACCGTTTTCAATAAAAAAGCTTCTCGAAATGTCCAAAAACGCACGTCTCAACATTTTCGTGCACAGGTGACGTAGATGCGCACGAAAATCGCTCCGGAGATGTTTCGAGCGCCGAACTGCCTGAAGTGTTTTCCAGACACATGAAACTCCCAAAAACCGTTTTCAACAGAAAAGCATCTCGAGATGTTCTAAAACGCCCATCCCAACATTTTCGTGCACAGGTGCCGTAGATACGCACGAAAATCGGTCCGGAGCCGTTTCGAGCGCCGAACTGACTGAAGTGTTTTCCAGACCCAAGAAACTCCCCAAAACCGTTTTTAACCGAAAAGTATCTAGAAATGTCATAAAACGCGCATCTCAACATTTTCGTACACAGGTGGCGTAGATGCGCACGGAAATCGGTCCGGAGCAGTTTCAAGCGCCGAACTGCCTGATGTGTTTTCCAGACCCAAGAAACACCCGAAAACCGTTTTTAGCCGAAAAGCATTTCGAAATGTCCTAAAACGCACGTCTCAACATTTTCGTGCGCAGGTGCCGTAGATTCGCACGAAAATCGCTCCGGAGCCGTTTAGAGCGCCGAACTGCCTGAAGTGTTTTCCAGACCCAAGAAACTCCCCAAAACCATTTTTAACAGAAAACCATCTGGGAATGTCCTAAAACGCGCTTCTAAAGATTATCGTGCATAGGTGCCGTAGATGCGTACGAAAAGCGCTCCGGAGCCATTTCGAGCGCCGAACTGCCTGATGTGTTTTCCAGACCCAAGAAACACCCGAAAACCGTTTTTCGCCGAAAAGCATTTCGAAATGTCCTAAAACGCACGTCTCAACCTTTTCGTGCACAGGTGCAGTAGATTCGCACGAAAATCGCTCCGGAGCCGTTCCGAGCGCCGAACTGCCTGAAGTGTTTTCCAAACCCAAGAAACTCCCCAAAACCGTTTTTAACAGAAAAGCATCTCGAAAAGTCCTAAAACACCCATCTCAACATTTTCGTGCACGGGTGTCTAGACGCGCTCGAAAATCGGTCCGGAGCCGTTTCGAGCGCCGAACTGCCTGAAGTGTTTTCCAGACCCAAGAAACACCCGAAAACCGTTTTTAGCCGAAAAGCATTTCGAAATGTCCTAAAACGCACGTCTCAACATTTTCGTGCGCAGGTGCCGTAGATTCGCACGAAAATCGCTCCGGAGCCGTTTCGAGCGCCGAACTGCCTGAAGTGTTTTCCAGACCCAAGAAACTCCCCAAAACCGTTTTTAACAGAAAAGCATCTCGAAAAGTCCTAAAACACCCATCTCAACGTTTTCGTGCACAGGTGCCTAGACGCGCTCGAAAATAGGTCCGGAGCCGTTTCGAGCGCCGAATTGCCTGATGTGTTTTTTAGACCAAGAAACTCCCCAAAACCGTTTTTAGCCAAAAAGCTTCTCGAAATGTCCTAAAACGCACGTCTCAACATTTTCCCGCACATGTGCCGTAGATTCGCACGAAAATCGCTCCGGAGCCGTTTCGAGCGCCGAACTGACTGAAGTGTTTTCCAGACCCAAGAAGCTCCCCAAAACCATTTTTAACAGAAAACCATCTGGAAATGTCGTAAAACGCACGTCCCAACATTTTCGTGCACAGGTGCCGTAGATGCGCACGAAAATCTGTCCGGAGCCGTTTCGAGCGCCGAACTGCCTGGTATGTTTTTTAGACCCAAGAAACTCCCAAAAATCGTTTTTAGCCGAAAAGCATCACGAGATGTTCTAAAACGCCCATCTCAACATTTTCGTGCACAGGTGCCGTAGATACGCACGAAAATCGGTCCGGAGCCGTTTCGAGCGCCGAACTGACTGAAGTGTTTTCCAGACCCAAGAAACTCCCCAAAACCGTTTTTAACCGAAAAGTATCTAGAAATGTCATAAAACGCGCATCTCAACATTTTCGTACACAGGTGGCCTAGATGCGCACGAAAATGGGTCCGGAGCCGTTTCGAGCGCCGAACTGCCTGATGTGTTTTCCAGACCCAAGAAACACCCGAAAACCGTTTTTAGCCGAAAAGCATTTCGAAATGTCCCAAAATGCACGTCTCAACATTTTCGTGCACAGGTGCCGTAGATTCGCACGAAAATCGCCCCGGAGTCGTTTCGAGTGCCGAACTGCCTGAAGTGTTTTCCAGACCCAAGAAACTCCCCAAAACCGTTTTTAACAGAAAAGCATCTCGAAAAGTCCTAAAACACCCATCTCAACATTTTCGTGCACAGGTGTCTAGACGCGCTCGAAAATCGGTCCGGAGCCGTTTCGTGCGCCGAACTGCCTGAAGTGTTTTCCAGACCCAAGAAACACCCGAAAACCGTTTTTAGCCGAAAAGCATTTCGAAATGTCCTAAAACGCACGTCTCAACATTTTCGTGCGCAGGTGCCGTAGATTCGCACGAAAATCGCTCCGGAGCCGTTTAGAGCGCCGAACTGCCTGAAGTGTTTTCCAGACCCAAGAAACTCCCCAAAACCATTTTTAACAGAAAACCATCTGGGAATGTCCTAAAACGCGCTTCTAAACATTATCGTGCACAGGTGCCGTAGATGCGCACGAAAAGCGCTCCGGAGCCATTTCGAGCGCCGAACTGCCTGATGTGTTTCCCAGACCCAAGAAACACCCGAAAACCGTTTTTCGCCGAAAAGCATTTCGAAATGTCCTAAAACGCACGTCTCAACATTTTCGTGCACAGGTGCAGTAGATTCGCACGAAAATCGCTCCGGAGCCGTTCCGAGCGCCGAACTACCTGAAGTGTTTTCCAAACCCAAGAAACTCCCCAAAACCGTTTTTAACAGAAAAGCATCTCGAAAAGTCCTAAAACACCCATCTCAACATTTTCGTGCACAGGTGCCGTAGATTCGCACGAAAATCGCTCCGGAGCTGTTTCGAGCGCCGAACTGCCTGAAGTGTTTTCCAGACCCAAGAAACTCCCCAAAACCGTTTTTAACAGAAAACATCTCGAAATGTCCAAAAACACCCATCTCAACATTTTCGTGCATAGGTGCCTAGACGCGCTCGAAAATAGGTCCGGAGCCGTTTCGAGCGCCGAATTGCCTGATGTGTTTTTTAGACCCAAGAAACTCCCCAAAACCGTTTTTAGACAAAAAGCTTCTCGAAATGTCCTAAAACGCACGTCTCAACATTTTCCTGCACAGGTACCGTAGATTCGCACGAAAATCGCTCCGGAGCCGTTTCGAGTGCCGAACTGACTGAAGTGCTTTCCAGACCCAAGAAACTCCCCAAAACCATTTTTAACAGAAAACCATCTCGAAATGTCCTAAAACGCACGTCTCAACATTTTCCTGCACAGGTGCCGTAGATTCGCACGAAAATCGTTCCGGAGCCGTTTCGAGCGCCGAGCTGCCTGAAGTGATTTCCAGACCCAAGAAACTCCCAAAAACCGTTTTTAGCCAAAAAGCTTCTCGAAATGTCCAAAAACGCACGTCTCAACATTTTCGTGCACAGGTGCCGTAGATGCGCACGAAAATCGCTCCGGAGATGTTTCGAGCGCCGAACTGCCTGAAGTGTTTTCCAGACACATGAAACTCCCAAAATCCGTTTTCAACAGAAAAGCATCTCGAAGTGTCATAAATCGCACATCCCAACATTTTCGTGCACAGGTGCCGTAGATGCGCACGAAAAGTCCTAAAACACCCATCTCAACATTTTCGTGCACGGGGGTCTAGACGCGCTCGAAAATCGGTCCGGAGCCGTTTCGAGCGCCGAACTGCCTGAAGTGTTTTCCAGACCCAAGAAACACCCGAAAACGGTTTTTAGCCGAAAAGCATTTCGAAATGTCCTAAAACGCACGTCTCAACATTTTCGTGCACAGGTGCCGTAGATTCGCACAAAAATCGCTCCGGAGCCGTTTCGAGCGCCGAACTGCCTGAAGTGTTTTCCTGACCCAAGAAACTCCCCAAAACCATTTTTAACAGAAAACCATCTCGAAATGTCCTAAAACGCGCTTCTAAACATTATCGTGCACAGGTGCCGTAGATGCGCACGAAAAGCGCTCCGGAGCCGTTTCGAGCGCCAAACTGCCTGAAGTGTTTTCCAGACCCAAAAAACTCCCCAAAACCATTTTTAACAGAAAACCATCTCGAAATGTCCTAAAACGCACGTCTCAACATTTTCCTGCACAGGTGCCGTAGATTCGCACGAAAATCGTTCCGGAGCCGTTTCGAGCGCCGAGCTGCCTGAAGTGATTTCCAGACCCAAGAAACTCCCAAAAACCGTTTTTAGCCAAAAAGCTTCTCGAAATGTCCAAAAACGCACGTCTCAACATTTTCGTGCACAGGTGACGTAGATGCGCACGAAAATCGCTCCGGAGATGTTTCGAGCGCCGAACTGCCTGAAGTATTCTCCAGACACATGAAACTCCCAAAAACCGTTTTCAATAAAAAAGCTTCTCGAAATGTCCAAAAACGCACGTCTCAACATTTTCGTGCACAGGTGACGTAGATGCGCACGAAAATCGCTCCGGAGATGTTTCGAGCGCCGAACTGCCTGAAGTGTTTTCCAGACACATGAAACTCCCAAAAACCGTTTTCAACAGAAAAGCATCTCGAAATGTCATAAATCGCACATCCCAACATTTTCGTGCACAGGTGCCGTAGATGCGCACGAAAATCTGTCCGGAGCCATTTCGAGCGCCGAACTGCCTGGTATGTTTTTTAGACCCAAGTAACTCCCAAAAATCTTTTTTAGCCGAAAGGCATCACGAAATGTTCCAAAACGCCCATCTCAACATTTTCGTGCACAGGTGCCGTAGATACGCACGAAAATCGCTCCGGAGCCGTTTCGAGCGCCGAACTGACTGAAGTGTTTTCCAGACCCAAGAAACTCCCCAAAACCGTTTTTAACCGAAAAGTAACTAGAAATGTCATAAAACGCGCATCTCAACATTTTCGTACACAGGTGGCGTAGATGCGCACGGAAATCGGTCCGGAGCAGTTTCGAGCGCCGAACTGCCTGATTGGTTTTCCAGACCCAAGAAACACCCGAAAACCGTTTTTAGCCGAAAAGCATTTCGAAATGTCCTAAAACGCACGTCTCAACATTTTCGTGCACAGGTGCCGTAGATTCGCACGAAAATCGCTCCGGAGCCGTTTCGAGCGCCGAACTGCCTGAAGTGTTTTCCAGACCAAAGAAACTCCCCAAAACCGTTTTTAACAGAAAAGCATCTCGAAAAGTCCTAAAACACCCATCTCAACATTTTCGTGCACGGGTGGCTAGACGCGCTCGAAAATCGGTCCGGTGCCGTTTCGAGCGCCGAACTGCCTGAAGTGTTTTCCAGACCCAAGAAACACCCGAAAACCGTTTTTAGCCGAAAAGCATTTCGAAATGTCCTAAAACGCACGTCTCAACATTTTCGTGCGCAGGTGCCGTAGATTCGCACGAAAATCGCTCCGGAGCCGTTTCGAGCGCCGAACTGCCTGAAGTGTTTTCCAGACCCAAGAAACTCCCCAAAACCGTTTTTAACAGAAAAGCATCTCGAAAAGTCCTAAAACACCCATCTCAACATTTTCGTGCACGGGTGGCTAGACGCGCTCGAAAATCGGTCCGGTGCCGTTTCGAGCGCCGAACTTCCTGAAGTGTTTTCCAGACCCAAGAAACACCCGAAAACCGTTTTTAGCCGAAAAGCATTTCGAAATGTCCTAAAACGCACGTCTCAACATTTTCGTGCGCAGGTGCCGTAGATTCGCACGAAAATCGCTCCGGAGCCGTTTCGAGCGCCGAACTGCCTGAAGTGTTTTCCAGACCCAAGAAACTCCCCAAAACCGTTTTTAACAGAAAAGCATCTCGAAAATTCCTAAAACACCCATCTCAACATTTTCGTGCACGGGTGGCTAGACGCGCTCGAAAATCGGTCCGGAGCCGTTTCGAGCGCCGAACTGCCTGAAGTGTTTTCCAGACCCAAGAAACACCCGAAAACCGCTTTTAGCCGACAAGCATTTCGAAATGTCCTAAAACGCACGTCTCAACATTTTCGTGCACAGGTGCAGTAGATTCGTACGAAAATCGCACCGGAGCCGTTTCGAGCGCCGAACTGCCTGAAGTGTTTTCCAAACCCAAGAAACTCCCCAAAACCATTTTTAACCGAAAACCATCTGGAAATGTCCTAAAACGCGCTTCCAAACATTATCGTGCACAGGTGCCGTAGATGCGCACGAAAAGCGCTCCGGAGCCGTTTCGAGCGCCGAACTGCCTGAAGTGTTTTTCAGACCCAAGAAACTCCCCAAAACCGTTTTTAACAGAAAACATCTCGAAATGTCCAAAAACACCCATCTCAACATTTTCGTGCACAGGTGCCGTAGATAAGCACGAAAATCGCTCCTGTGCCGTTTCGAGCGCCGAACTGCCTGATGTGTTTTCCAGACCCAAGAAACACCCGAAAACCGTTTTTAGCCGAAAAGCATTTCGAAATGTCCTAAAACGCGCATCTCAACATTTTCGTGCACAGGTGCCGTAGATTCGAACGAAAATCGCTCCGGAGCCGTTTCGAGCGCCGAACTGCCTGAAATGTTTTCCAGACCCAAGAAACTCCCCAAAACCGTTTTTAGCCAAAAAGCTTCTCGAAATGTCCAAAAACGCACGTCTCAACATTTTCGTGCACAGGTGCCGTAGATGCGCACGAAAATCGCTCCGGAGATGTTTCGAGCGCCGAACTGCCTGAAGTGTTTTCCAGACACATGAAACTCCCAAAAACCGTTTTTAACAGAAAAGCATCTCGAAATGCCCTAAAACGCCCATCTCAACATTTTCGTGCACAGGTGGCGTAGGTGCGCACGAAAATCGCTCCGGAGCCGTTTCGAGCGCCGAACTGCCTGATGTGTTTTCCAGACCATAGAAACACCCGAAAACCGTTTTTAGCCGAAAAGCATTTCGAAATGTCCTAAAACGCACGTCTCAACATCTTCGTGCACAGGTGCCGTAGATTCGCACGAAAATCGCTCCGGAGCCGTTTCGAGCGCCGAACTGCCTGAAGTGTTTTCCAGACCCAAGAAACTCCCCAAAACCGTTTTTAACAGAAAAGCATCTCGAAAAGTCCTAAAACACCCATCTCAACGTTTTCGTGCACAGGTGCCTAGACGCGCTCGAAAATAGGTCCGGAGCCGTTTCGAGCGCCGAATTGCCTGATGTGTTTTTTAGACCAAGAAACTCCCCAAAACCGTTTTTAGCCAAAAAGCTTCTCGAAATGTCCTAAAACGCACGTCTCAACATTTTCCCGCACATGTGCCGTAGATTCGCACGAAAATCGCTCCGGAGCCGTTTCGAGCGCCGAACTGACTGAAGTGTTTTCCAGACCCAAGAAGCTCCCCAAAACCATTTTTAACAGAAAACCATCTGGAAATGTCGTAAAACGCACGTCCCAACATTTTCGTGCACAGGTGCCGTAGATGCGCACGAAAATCTGTCTGGAGCCGTTTCGAGCGCCGAACTGCCTGGTATGTTTTTTAGACCCAAGAAACTCCCAAAAATCGTTTTTAGCCGAAAAGCATCACGAGATGTTCTAAAACGCCCATCTCAACATTTTCGTGCACAGGTGCCGTAGATACGCACGAAAATCGGTCCGGAGCCGTTTCGAGCGCCGAACTGACTGAAGTGTTTTCCAGACCCAAGAAACTCCCCAAAACCGTTTTTAACCGAAAAGTATCTAGAAATGTCATAAAACGCGCATCTCAACATTTTCGTACACAGGTGGCGTAGATGCGCACGAAAATGGCCCCGGAGTCGTTTCGAGTGCCGAACTGCCTGAAGTGTTTTCCAGACCCAAGAAACTCCCCAAAACCGTTTTTAACAGAAAAGCATCTCGAAAAGTCCTAAAACACCCATCTCAACATTTTCGTGCACAGGTGTCTAGACGCGCTCGAAAATCGGTCCGGAGCCGTTTCGTGCGCCGAACTGCCTGAAGTGTTTTCCAGACCCAAGAAACACCCGAAAACCGTTTTTAGCCGAAAAGCATTTCGAAATGTCCTAAAACGCACGTCTCAACATTTTCGTGCGCTGGTGCCGTAGATTCGCACGAAAATCGCTCCGGAGCCGTTTAGAGCGCCGAACTGCCTGAAGTGTTTTCCAGACCCAAGAAACTCCCCAAAACCATTTTTAACAGAAAACCATCTGGGAATGTCCTAAAACGCGCTTCTAAACATTATCGTGCACAGGTGCCGTAGATGCGCACGAAAAGCGCTCCGGAGCCATTTCGAGCGCCGAACTGCCTGATGTGTTTCCCAGACCCAAGAAACACCCGAAAACCGTTTTTCGCCGAAAAGCATTTCGAAATGTCCTAAAACGCACGTCTCAACATTTTCGTGCACAGGTGCAGTAGATTCGCACGAAAATCGCTCCGGAGCCGTTCCGAGCGCCGAACTACCTGAAGTGTTTTCCAAACCCAAGAAACTCCCCAAAACCGTTTTTAACAGAAAAGCATCTCGAAAAGTCCTAAAACACCCATCTCAACATTTTCGTGCACAGGTGCCGTAGATTCGCACGAAAATCGCTCCGGAGCTGTTTCGAGCGCCGAACTGCCTGAAGTGTTTTCCAGACCCAAGAAACTCCCCAAAACCGTTTTTAACAGAAAACATCTCGAAATGTCCAAAAACACCCATCTCAACATTTTCGTGCATAGGTGCCTAGACGCGCTCGAAAATAGGTCCGGAGCCGTTTCGAGCGCCGAATTGCCTGATGTGTTTTTTAAACCCAAGAAACTCCCCAAAACCGTTTTTAGACAAAAAGCTTCTCGAAATGTCCTAAAACGCACGTCTCAACATTTTCCTGCACAGGTACCGTAGATTCGCACGAAAATCGCTCCGGAGCCGTTTCGAGTGCCGAACTGACTGAAGTGTTTTCCAGACCCAAGAAACTCCCCAAAACCATTTTTAACAGAAAACCATCTCGAATTGTCCTAAAACGCACGTCTCAACATTTTCCTGCACAGGTGCCGTAGATTCGCACGAAAATCGTTCCGGAGCCGTTTCGAGCGCCGAGCTGCCTGAAGTGATTTCCAGACCCAAGAAACTCCCAAAAACCGTTTTTAGCCAAAAAGCTTCTCGAAATGTCCAAAAACGCACGTCTCAACATTTTCGTGCACAGGTGCCGTAGATGCGCACGAAAATCGCTCCGGAGATGTTTCGAGCGCCGAACTGCCTGAAGTGTTTTCCAGACACATGAAACTCCCAAAAACCGTTTTCAACAGAAAAGCATCTCGAAGTGTCATAAATCGCACATCCCAACATTTTCGTGCACAGGTGCCGTAGATGCGCACGAAAAGTCCTAAAACACCCATCTCAACATTTTCGTGCACGGGGGTCTAGACGCGCTCGAAAATCGGTCCGGAGCCGTTTCGAGCGCCGAACTGCCTGAAGTGTTTTCCAGACCCAAGAAACACCCGAAAACGGTTTTTAGCCGAAAAGCATTTCGAAATGTCCTAAAACGCACGTCTCAACATTTTCGTGCACAGGTGCCGTAGATTCGCACAAAAATCGCTCCGGAGCCGTTTCGAGCGCCGAACTGCCTGAAGTGTTTTCCTGACCCAAGAAACTCCCCAAAACCATTTTTAACAGAAAACCATCTCGAAATGTCCTAAAACGCGCTTCTAAACATTATCGTGCACAGGTGCCGTAGATGCGCACGAAAAGCGCTCCGGAGCCGTTTCGAGCGCCAAACTGCCTGAAGTGTTTTCCAGACCCAAAAAACTCCCCAAAACCATTTTTAACAGAAAACCATCTCGAAATGTCCTAAAACGCACGTCTCAACATTTTCCTGCACAGGTGCCGTAGATTCGCACGAAAATCGTTCCGGAGCCGTTTCGAGCGCCGAGCTGCCTGAAGTGATTTCCAGACCCAAGAAACTCCCAAAAACCGTTTTTAGCCAAAAAGCTTCTCGAAATGTCCAAAAACGCACGTCTCAACATTTTCGTGCACAGGTGACGTAGATGCGCACGAAAATCGCTCCGGAGATGTTTCGAGCGCCGAACTGCCTGAAGTATTTTCCAGACACATGAAACTCCCAAAAACCGTTTTCAATAAAAAAGCTTCTCGAAATGTCCAAAAACGCACGTCTCAACATTTTCGTCCACAGGTGACGTAGATGCGCACGAAAATCGCTCCGGAGATGTTTCGAGCGCCGAACTGCCTGAAGTGTTTTCCAGACACATGAAACTCCCAAAAACCGTTTTCAACAGAAAAGCATCTCGAGATGTTCTAAAACGCCCATCCCAACATTTTCGTGCACAGGTGCCGTAGATACGCACGAAAATCGGTCCGGAGCCGTTTCGAGCGCCGAACTGACTGAAGTGTTTTCCAGACCCAAGAAACTCCCCAAAACCGTTTTTAACCGAAAAGTATCTAGAAATCTCATAAAACGCGCATCTCAACATTTTCGTACACAGGTGGCGTAGATGCGCACGAAAATCGGTCCGGAGCCGTTTCAAGCGCCGAACTGCCTGATGTGTTTTCCAGACCCAAGAAACTCCCCAAAACCGTTTTTAACCGAAAAGTATCTAGAAATGTCATAAAACGCGCATCTCAACATTTTCGTACACAGGTGGCGTAGATGCGCACGGAAATCGGTCCGGAGCAGTTTCAAGCGCCGAACTGCCTGATGTGTTTTCCAGACCCAAGAAACACCCGAAAACCGTTTTTAGCCGAAAAGCATTTCGAAATGTCCTAAAACGCACGTCTCAACATTTTCGTGCGCAGGTGCCGTAGATTCGCACGAAAATCGCTCCGGAGCCGTTTAGAGCGCCGAACTGCCTGAAGTGTTTTCCAGACCCAAGAAACTCCCCAAAACCATTTTTAACAGAAAACCATCTGGGAATGTCCTAAAACGCGCTTCTAAAGATTATCGTGCATAGGTGCCGTAGATGCGTACGAAAAGCGCTCCGGAGCCATTTCGAGCGCCGAACTGCCTGATGTGTTTTCCAGACCCAAGAAACACCCGAAAACCGTTTTTCGCCGAAAAGCATTTCGAAATGTCCTAAAACGCACGTCTCAACCTTTTCGTGCACAGGTGCAGTAGATTCGCACGAAAATCGCTCCGGAGCCGTTCCGAGCGCCGAACTGCCTGAAGTGTTTTCCAAACCCAAGAAACTCCCCAAAACCGTTTTTAACAGAAAAGCATCTCGAAAAGTCCTAAAACACCCATCTCAACATTTTCGTGCACGGGTGTCTAGACGCGCTCGAAAATCGGTCCGGAGCCGTTTCGAGCGCCGAACTGCCTGAAGTGTTTTCCAGACCCAAGAAACACCCGAAAACCGTTTTTAGCCGAAAAGCATTTCGAAATGTCCTAAAACGCACGTCTCAACATTTTCGTGCGCAGGTGCCGTAGATTCGCACGAAAATCGCTCCGGAGCCGTTTCGAGCGCCGAACTGCCTGAAGTGTTTTCCAGACCCAAGAAACTCCCCAAAACCATTTTTAACAGAAAACCATCTGGAAATGTCCTAAAACGCGCTTCTAAACATTATCGTGCACAGGTGCCGTACATGCGCACGAAAATCGGTCCGGAGCCGTTTCGAGCGCCGAACTGCCTGATGTGTTTTCCAGACCCAAGAAACACCCGAAAACCGTTTTTAGCCGAAAAGCATTTCGAAATGTCCTAAAACGCACGTCTCAACATTTTCGTGCACAGGTGCTGTAGATTCGTACGAAAATCGCTCCGGAGCCGTTTCGAGCGCCGAACTGCCTGAAGTGTTTTCCGGACCCAAGAAACTCCCCAAAACCATTTTTAACCGAAAACCATCTGGAAATGTCCTAAAACGAGCTTCTAAACATTATCGTGCACAGGTGCCGTAGATGCGCACGAAAAGGGCTCCGGAGCCGTTTCGAGCGCCGAACTGCCTGAAGTGTTTTTCAGACCCAAGAAACTCCCCAAAACCGTTTTTAACAGAAAACATCTCGAAATGTCCAAAAACACCCATCTCAACATTTTCGTGCACAGGTGCCTAGACGCGCTCGAAAATAGGTCCGGAGCCGTTTCGAGCGCCGAATTGCCTGATGCGTTTTTTAGACCCAAGAAACTCCCCAAAACCGTTTTTAGCCAAAAAGCTTCTCGAAATGTCCTAAAACGCACGTCTCAACATTTTCCTGCACAGGTGCCGCAGATTCGTACGAAAATCGCTCCGGAGCCGTTTCGAGCGCCGAACTGCCTGAAGTGTTTTCCAGACCCAAGAAACTCTCCAAAACCGTTTTTAACAGAAAACATCTCGAAATGTCCAAAAACACCCATCTCAACATTTTCGTGCATAGGTGTCTAGACGCGCTCGAAAATAGGTCCGGAGCCGTTTCGAGCGCCGAATTGCCTAATGTGTTTTTTAGACCCAAGAAACTCCCCAAAACGTTTTTAGACAAAAAGCTTCTCGAAATGTCCTAAAACGCACGTCTCAACATTTTCCTGCACAGGTACCGTAGATTCGCACGAAAATCGCTCCGGAGCCGTTTCGAGCGCCGAACTGACTGAAGTGTTTTCCAGACCCAAGAAACTCCCCAAAACCATTTTTAACAGAAAACCATCTCGAAATGTCCTAAAACGCACGTCTCAACATTTTCCTGCACAGGTGCCGTAGATTCGCACGAAAATCGTTCCGGAGCCGTTTCGAGCGCCTTGCTGCCTGAAGTGATTTCCAGACCCAAGAAACTCCCAACAACCGTTTTTAGCCAAAAAGCTTCTCGAAATGTCCAAAAACGCACGTCTCAACATTTTCGTGCACAGGTGCCGTAGATGCGCACGAAAATCGCTCCGGAGATGTTTCGAGCGCCGAACTGCCTGAAGTGTTTTCCAGACCCAAGAAACACCCGAAAACGGTTTTTAGCCGAAAAGCATTTCGAAATGTCCTAAAACGCACGTCTCAACATTTTCGTGTACAGGTGCTGTAGATTCGTACGAAAATCGCACCGGAGCCGTTTCGAGCGCCGAACGGCGTGAAGTGTTTTCCAGACCCAAGAAACTCCCCAAAACCATTTTTAACCGAAAACCATCTGGAAATGTCCTAAAACGCGCTTCTAAACATTATCGTGCACAGGTGCCGTAGATGCGCACGAAAAGCGCTCCGGAGCCGTTTCGAGCGCCGAACTGCCTGAAGTGTTTTTCAGACCCAAGAAACTCCCCAAAACCGTTTTTTACAGAAAACATCTCGAAATGTCCAAAAACACCCATCTCAACATTTTCGTGCACAGGTGCCTAGACGCGCTCGAAAATAGGTCCGGAGCCGTTTCGAGCGCCTAATTGCCTGAAACGTTTTTTAGACCCAAGAAACTCCCCAAAACCGTTTTTAGCCAAAAAGCTTCTCGAAATGTCCTAAAACGCACGTCTCAACATTTTACTGCACAGGTGCCGCAGATTCGCACGAAAATTGCTCCGGAGCCGTTTCGAGCGCCGAACTGCCTGAAGTGTTTTCCAGACCCAAGAAACTCCCCAAAACCGTTTTTAACAGAAAACATCTCGAAATGTCCAAAAACACCCATCTCAACATTTTCGTGCATAGGTGCCTAGACGCGCTCGAAAATAGGTCCGGAGCCGTTTCGAGCGCCAAATTGCCTGATGTGTTTTTGAGACCCAGGAAACTCCCCAAAACCGTTTTTAGACAAAAAGCTTCTCGAAATGTCCTAAAACGCACGTCTCAACATTTTCCGGCACAGGTACCGTAGATTCGCACGAAAATCGCACCGGAGCCGTTTCGAGCGCCGAACTGACTGAAGTGTTTTCCAGACCCAAGAAACTCCCCAAAACCATTTTTAACAGAAAACCATCTGGAAATGTCGTAAAACGCACGTCTCAACATTTTCGTGCACAGGTGCCGTAGATGCGCAAGAAAATCGCTCCGGAGATGTTTCGAGCGCCGAACTGCCTGAAGTGTTTTCCAGACACATGAAACTCCCAAAAACCGTTTTTAACAGAAAACCATCTCGAAATGTCCTAAAACGCCCATCTCAACATTTTCGTGCACAGGTAGCGTAGATGCGCACGAAAATCGCTACGGAGCCGTTTCGAGCGCCGAACTGCCTGATGTGTTTTCCAGACCCAAGAAACACCCGAAAACGGTTTTTAGCCGAAAAGCATTTCGAAATGTCCTAAAACGCACGTCTCAACATTTTCGTGCACAGGTGCCGTAGATTCGCACGAAAATCGCTCCGGAGCCGTTTCGAGCGCCGAACTGCCTGAAGTGTTTTCCAGACCCAAGAAACTCCCCAAAACCGTTTTTAACAGAAAACATCTCGAAATGTCCAAAAACACCCATCTCAACATTTTCGTGCATAGGTGCCTAGACGCGCTCGAAAATAGGTCCGGAGCCGTTTCGAGCGCCGAATTGCCTGATGTGTTTTTTAGACCCAAGAAACTCCCCAAAACCGTTTTTAGACAAAAAGCTTCTCGAAATGTCCTAAAACGCACGTCTCAACATTTTCCTGCACAGGTACCGTAGATTCGCACGAAAATCGCTCCGGAGCCGTTTCGAGTGCCGAACTGACTGAAGTGTTTTCCAGACCCAAGAAACTCCCCAAAACCATTTTTAACAGAAAACCATCTCGAAACGTCCTAAAACGCACGTCTCAACATTTTCCTGCACAGGTGCCGTAGATTCGCACGAAAATCGTTCCGGAGCCGTTTCGAGCGCCGAGCTGCCTGAAGTGATTTCCAGACCCAAGAAACTCCCAAAAACCGTTTTTAGCCAAAAAGCTTCTCGAAATGTCCAAAAACGCACGTCTCAACATTTTCGTGCACAGGTGCCGTAGATGCGCACGAAAATCGCTCCGGAGATGTTTCGAGCGCCGAATGCCTGAAGTGTTTTCCAGACACATGAAACTCCCAAAAACCGTTTTCAACAGAAAAGCATCTCGAAATGTCATAAATCGCACATCCCAACATTTTCGTGCACAGGTGCCGTAGATGCGCACGAAAAGTCCTAAAACACCCATCTCAACATTTTCGTGCACGGGTGTCTAGACGCGCTCGAAAATCGGTCCGGAGCCGTTTCGAGCGCCGAACTGCCTGAAGTGTTTTCCAGACCCAAGAAACACCCGAAAACGGTTTTTAGCCGAAAAGCATTTCGAAATGTCCTAAAACGCACGTCTCAACATTTTCGTGCACAGGTGCCGTAGATTCGCACGAAAGTCGCTCCGGAGCCGTTTCGAGCGCCGAACTGCCTGAAGTGTTTTCCTGACCCAAGAAACTCCCCAAAACCATTTTTAACAGAAAACCATCTCGAAATGTCCTAAAACGCGCTTCTAAACATTATCGTGCACAGGTGCCGTAGATGCGCACGAAAAGCGCTCCGGAGCCGTTTCGAGCATCAGCTTCAAAGCACTCACGTTCCATATGATGATAGTCAGGTCGCGCTGCCTGAAGTGTTTTCCAGACCCAAAAAACTCCCCAAAACCATTTTTAACAGAAAACCATCTCGAAATGTCCTAAAACGCACGTCTCAACATTTTCCTGCACAGGTGCCGTAGATTCGCACGAAAATCGTTCCGGAGCCGTTTCGAGCGCCGAGCTGCCTGAAGTGATTTCCAAACCCAAGAAACTCCCAAAAACCGTTTTTAGCCAAAAAGCTTCTCGAAATGTCCAAAAACGCACGTCTCAACATTTTCGTGCACAGGTGACGTAGATGCGCACGAAAATCGCTCCGGAGATGTTTCGAGCGCCGAACTGCCTGAAGTGTTTTCCAGACACATGAAACTCCCAAAAACCGTTTTCAACAGAAAAGCATCTCGAAATGTCATAAATCGCACATCCCAACATTTTCGTGCACAGGTGCCGTAGATGCGCACGAAAATCGCTCCGGAGATGTTTCGAGCGCCGAACTGCCTGAAGTGTTTTCCAGACACATGAAACTCCCAAAAACCGTTTTCAACAGAAAAGCATCTCGAAATGTCATAAATCGCACATCCCAACATTTTCGTGCACAGGTGCCGTAGATGCGCACGAAAAGTCCTAAAACACCCATCTCAACATTTTCGTGCACGGGTGTCTAGACGCGCTCGAAAATCGGTCCGGAGCCGTTTCGAGCGCCGAACTGCCTGAAGTGTTTTCCAGACCCAAGAAACACCCGAAAACGGTTTTTAGCCGAAAAGCATTTCGAAATGTCCTAAAACGCACGTCTCAACATTTTCGTGCACAGGTGCCGTAGATTCGCACGAAAATCGCTCCGGAGCCGTTTCGAGCGCCGAACTGCCTGAAGTGTTTTCCAGACCCAAGAAACACCCGAAAACGGTTTTTAGCCGAAAAGCATTTCGAAATGTCCTAAAACGCACGTCTCAACATTTTCGTGCACAGGTGCCGTAGATTCGCACGAAAATCGCTCCGGAGCCGTTTCGAGCGCCGAACTGCCTGAAGTGTTTTCCTGACCCAAGAAACTCCCCAAAACCATTTTTAACAGAAAACCATCTCGAAATGTCCTAAAACGCGCTTCTAAACATTATCGTGCACAGGTGCCGTAGATGCGCACGAAAAGCGCTCCGGAGCCGTTTCGAGCGCCGAACTGCCGAAGTGTTTTTTTTTTTTTTTTTTTTTTTTTTTTTTGAAGAGTAAGTTAGTTCTTCATTTCTTGAAAATAAAGTACAGGAGAGGAGGTCTAGAAACCAACATGGTTATTAGACACTCCCAATGGGGTATGCCCCATAACAATAAAAGCAAATGATACAATTTCTAAGATATATTCAAATCCGGATTTTATTCCGAGCATCAGCTTCAAAGCACTCACGTTCCATATGATGATAGTCAGGTCGCGCTGCCTGAAGTGTTTTCCAGACCCAAAAAACTCCCCAAAACCATTTTTAACAGAAAACCATCTCGAAATGTCCTAAAACGCACGTCTCAACATTTTCCTGCACAGGTGCCGTAGATTCGCACGAAAATCGTTCCGGAGCCGTTTCGAGCGCCGAGCTGCCTGAAGTGATTTCCATACCCAAGAAACTCCCAAAAACCGTTTTTAGCCAAAAAGCTTCTCGAAATGTCCAAAAACGCACGTCTCAACATTTTCGTGCACAGGTGACGTAGATGCGCACGAAAATCGCTCCGGAGATGTTTCGAGCGCCGAACTGCCTGAAGTGTTTTCCAGACACATGAAACTCCCAAAAACCGTTTTCAACAGAAAAGCATCTCGAAATGTCATAAATCGCACATCCCAACATTTTCGTGCACAGGTGCCGTAGATGCGCACGAAAATCGCTCCGGAGATGTTTCGAGCGCCGAACTGCCTGAAGTGTTTTCCAGACACATGAAACTCCCAAAAACCGTTTTCAACAGAAAAGCATCTCGAAATGTCATAAATCGCACATCCCAACATTTTCGTGCACAGGTGCCGTAGATGCGCACGAAAAGTCCTAAAACACCCATCTCAACATTTTCGTGCACGGGTGTCTAGACGCGCTCGAAAATCGGTCCGGAGCCGTTTCGAGCGCCGAACTGCCTGAAGTGTTTTCCAGACCCAAGAAACACCCGAAAACGGTTTTTAGCCGAAAAGCATTTCGAAATGTCCTAAAACGCACGTCTCAACATTTTCGTGCACAGGTGCCGTAGATTCGCACGAAAATCGCTCCGGAGCCGTTTCGAGCGCCGAACTGCCTGAAGTGTTTTCCTGACCCAAGAAACTCCCCAAAACCATTTTTAACAGAAAACCATCTCGAAATGTCCTAAAACGCGCTTCTAAACATTATCGTGCACAGGTGCCGTAGATGCGCACGAAAAGCGCTCCGGAGCCGTTTCGAGCGCCGAACTGCCGAAGTGTTTTTTTTTTTTTTTTTTTTTTTTTTTTTTGAAGAGTAAGTTAGTTCTTCATTTCTTGAAAATAAAGTACAGGAGAGGAGGTCTAGAAACCAACATGGTTATTAGACACTCCCAATGGGGTATGCCCCATAACAATAAAAGCAAATGATACAATTTCTAAGATATATTCAAATCCGGATTTTATTCCGAGCATCAGCTTCAAAGCACTCACGTTCCATATGATGATAGTCAGGTCGCGCTGCCTGAAGTGTTTTCCAGACCCAAAAAACTCCCCAAAACCATTTTTAACAGAAAACCATCTCGAAATGTCCTAAAACGCACGTCTCAACATTTTCCTGCACAGGTGCCGTAGATTCGCACGAAAATCGTTCCGGAGCCGTTTCGAGCGCCGAGCTGCCTGAAGTGATTTCCAAACCCAAGAAACTCCCAAAAACCGTTTTTAGCCAAAAAGCTTCTCGAAATGTCCAAAAACGCACGTCTCAACATTTTCGTGCGCAGGTGACGTAGATGCGCACGAAAATCGCTCCGGAGATGTTTCGAGCGCCGAACTGCCTGAAGTGTTTTCCAGACACATGAAACTCCCAAAAACCGTTTTCAACAGAAAAGCATCTCGAAATGTCATAAATCGCACATCCCAACATTTTCGTGCACAGGTGCCGTAGATGCGCACGAAAATCGCTCCGGAGATGTTTCGAGCGCCGAACTGCCTGAAGTGTTTTCCAGACACATGAAACTCCCAAAAACCGTTTTCAACAGAAAAGCATCTCGAAATGTCATAAATCGCACATCCCAACATTTTCGTGCACAGGTGCCGTAGATGCGCACGAAAAGTCCTAAAACACCCATCTCAACATTTTCGTGCACGGGTGTCTAGACGCGCTCGAAAATCGGTCCGGAGCCGTTTCGAGCGCCGAACTGCCTGAAGTGTTTTCCAGACCCAAGAAACACCCGAAAACGGTTTTTAGCCGAAAAGCATTTCGAAATGTCCTAAAACGCACGTCTCAACATTTTCGTGCACAGGGTGCATTAAAAAGCATTCTATTTGTGCTTGGATGTTATTTCATGGTCGCCTCAAGACCAAGGACTTTCTATTGCAACGAAATGTTGATTGTGATACTTGTTGCGTCCTTTGTGACTGCACATGGGAATCAGCTACACACCTCATTATTCACTGTCCATATACTCAAGAGGTTTGGAAGGTACTGCTCTCTAAATTAAATTTGCTACCGGTTCAATGCTCTACTGTTCAGGAGCTATTAGACTCCGTTCTCTCTCGTCTTCCTTTGCAGTGTGCGGGTGTAGACACTCTTGGGAAACTACTCTTTAATGCTTATGTGTGGCATGTGTGGGCCGAGCGCAATGCAAGAATTTTCAGGGCAACAGCTAGATCCAGTCGGACATTGGTACAACTCATTGTTCAGGTTGTCACAATTAAAATTCTGTATCTTGGCATCAGCTTACCGAATGATATTCAGTGTCATTGGAATGTGCCTACAGTCGATCATGTTATCAGCAGGACTTTGGTTAGTGATAGAGTCCATGGGTGGAGGCTTTCATTAGCCACAATTCATCAGGTACTCGTTGGCATTTTATGGCGTGATATTCATCAGCCTTTGAAGGGACAGCGGTTGTCAATGCTTACACACTATGATGGTGTCTATCAACTTATGCAGCTTGTTCCAGCGGATGCTATTCCCATCACCATCGAAACTGATACTTCATTGCAACAAATAATTCTTCACCCAGATCAGTCTCAATGGCAAATGCGATTCCAGGCGAGAAGGCTTCATGCTTTGGTTACTTGCTTTGATGAAGTCAGCTTTTCTCGTCTCCATCCTTCTACTGTTCGTTTCAGCCAAGTTATCAGCAAATTATCAGGGCCTCAAATGATGAATATTGATAACATTGATATTTTGTACAATTCTCTCAATGTAAACACTAGATGACAACTCTTGTTTGTTATTGCCTTTATTAGGGAATCCTTTGCTTTGTAAGAAAGGGGTATGCCCCTTCTGGTAGAGGCTATAATCTTTCTGATATTAGCCTTCCATCTTGTACTATATTTTTCTGAGAAAATGAAGAACAAACTTACTCTTCAAAAAAAAAAAAAAAAAAAAAAAAAAAAAAAAAAAAAAAAACATTTTCGTGCACAGGTGCCGTAGATTTGCACGAAAATCGCTCCGGAGCCGTTTCGAGCGCCGAACTGCCTGAAGTGTTTTCCTGACCCAAGAAACTCCCCAAAACCATTTTTAACAGAAAACCATCTCGAAATGTCCTAAAACGCGCTTCTAAACATTATCGTGCACAGGTGCCGTAGATGCGCACGAAAAGCGCTCCGGAGCCGTTTCGAGCGCCGAACTGCCTGAAGTGTTTTCCAGACCCAAAAAACTCCCCAAAACCATTTTTAACAGAAAACCATCTCGAAATGTCCTAAAACGCACGTCTCAACATTTTCCTGCACAGGTGCCGTAGATTCGCACGAAAATCGTTCCGGAGCCGTTTCGAGCGCCAAGCTGCCTGAAGTGATTTCCAGACCCAAGAAACTCCCAAAAACCGTTTTTAGCAAAAAAGCTTCTCGAAATGTCCAAAAACGCACGTCTCAACATTTTCGTGCACAGGTGACGTAGATGCGCACGAAAATCGCTCCGGAGATGTTTCGAGCGCCGAACTGCCTGAAGTGTTTTCCAGACACATGAAACTCCCAAAAACCGTTTTCAACAGAAAAGCATCTCGAAATGTCATAAATCGCACATCCCAACATTTTCGTGCACAGGTGCCGTAGATGCGCACGAAAATCTGTCCGGAGCCATTTCGAAACTGCCTGGTATGTTTTTTAGACCCAAGAAACTCCCAAAAATCTTTTTTAGCCGAAAGGCATCACGAAATGTTCCAAAACGCCCATCTCAACATTTTCGTGCACAGGTGCCGTAGATACGCACGAAAATCGCTCCGGAGCCGTTTCGAGCGCCGAACTGACTGAAGTGTTTTCCAGACCCAAGAAACTCCCCAAAACCGTTTTTAACCGAAAAGTAACTAGAAATGTCATAAAACGCGCATCTCAACATTTTCGTACACAGGTGGCGTAGATGCGCACGGAAATCGGTCCGGAGCAGTTTCGAGCGCCGAACTGCCTGATTGGTTTTCCAGACCCAAGAAACACCCGAAAACCGTTTTTAGCCGAAAAGCATTTCGAAATGTCCTAAAACGCACGTCTCAACATTTTCGTGCACAGGTGCCGTAGATTCGCACGAAAATCGCTCCGGAGCCGTTTCGAGCGCCGAACTGCCTGAAGTGTTTTCCAGACCAAAGAAACTCCCCAAAACCGTTTTTAACAGAAAAGCATCTCGAAAAGTCCTAAAACACCCATCTCAACATTTTCGTGCACGGGTGGCTAGACGCGCTCGAAAATCGGTCCGGTGCCGTTTCGAGCGCCGAACTGCCTGAAGTGTTTTCCAGACCCAAGAAACACCCGAAAACCGTTTTTAGCCGAAAAGCATTTCGAAATGTCCTAAAACGCACGTCTCAACATTTTCGTGCGCAGGTGCCGTAGATTCGCACGAAAATCGCTCCGGAGCCGTTTCGAGCGCCGAACTGCCTGAAGTGTTTTCCAGACCCAAGAAACTCCCCAAAACCGTTTTTAACAGAAAACCATCTCGAAAAGTCCTAAAACACCCATCTCAACATTTTCGTGCACGGGTGGCTAGACGCGCTCGAAAATCGGTCCGGAGCCGTTTCGAGCGCCGAACTGCCTGAAGTGTTTTCCAGACCCAAGAAACACCCGAAAACCGCTTTTAGCCGACAAGCATTTCGAAATGTCCTAAAACGCACGTCTCAACATTTTCGTGCACAGGTGCAGTAGATTCGTACGAAAATCGCACCGGAGCCGTTTCGAGCGCCGAACTGCCTGAAGTGTTTTCCAGACCCAAGAAACTCCCCAAAACCATTTTTAACCGAAAACCATCTGGAAATGTCCTAAAACGCGCTTCTAAACATTATCGTGCACAGGTGCCGTAGATGCGTACGAAAAGCGCTCCGGAGCCGTTTCGAGCGCCGAACTGCCTGAAGTGTTTTTCAGACCCAAGAAACTCCCCAAAACCGTTTTTAACAGAAAACATCTCGAAATGTCCAAAAACACCCATCTCAACATTTTCGTGCACAGGTGCCGTAGATAAGCACGAAAATCGCTCCGGTGCCGTTTCGAGCGCCGAACTGCCTGATGTGTTTTCCAGACCCAAGAAACACCCGAAAACCGTTTTTAGCCGAAAAGCATTTCGAAATGTCCTAAAACGCGCATCTCAACATTTTCGTGCACAGGTGCCGTAGATTCGAACGAAAATCGCTCCGGAGCCGTTTCGAGCGCCGAACTGCCTGAAATGTTTTCCAGACCCAAGAAACTCCTCAAAACCGTTTTTAGCCAAAAAGCTTCTCGAAATGTCCAAAAACGCACGTCTCAACATTTTCGTGCACAGGTGCAGTAGATGCGCACGAAAATCGCTCCGGAGATGTTTCGAGCGCCGAACTGCCTGAAGTGTTTTCCAGACACATGAAACTCCCAAAAACCGTTTTTAACAGAAAAGCATCTCGAAATGCCCTAAAACGCCCATCTCAACATTTTCGTGCACAGGTGGCGTAGGTGCGCACGAAAATCGCTCCGGAGCCGTTTCGAGCGCCGAACTGCCTGATGTGTTTTCCAGACCATAGAAACACCCGAAAACCGTTTTTAGCCGAAAAGCATTTCGAAATGTCCTAAAACGCACGTCTCAACATCTTCGTGCACAGGTGCCGTAGATTCGCACGAAAATCGCTCCGGAGCCGTTTCGAGCGCCGAACTGCCTGAAGTGTTTTCCAGACCCAAGAAACTCCCCAAAACCGTTTTTAACAGAAAAGCATCTCGAAAAGTCCTAAAACACCCATCTCAACGTTTTCGTGCACAGGTGCCTAGACGCGCTCGAAAATAGGTCCGGAGCCGTTTCGAGCGCCGAATTGCCTGATGTGTTTTTTAGACCAAGAAACTCCCCAAAACCGTTTTTAGCCAAAAAGCTTCTCGAAATGTCCTAAAACGCACGTCTCAACATTTTCCCGCACATGTGCCGTAGATTCGCACGAAAATCGCTCCGGAGCCGTTTCGAGCGCCGAACTGACTGAAGTGTTTTCCAGACCCAAGAAGCTCCCCAAAACCATTTTTAACAGAAAACCATCTGGAAATGTCGTAAAACGCACGTCCCAACATTTTCGTGCACAGGTGCCGTAGATGCGCACGAAAATCTGTCCGGAGCCGTTTCGAGCGCCGAACTGCCTGGTATGTTTTTTAGACCCAAGAAACTCCCAAAAATCGTTTTTAGCCGAAAAGCATCACGAGATGTTCTAAAACGCCCATCTCAACATTTTCGTGCACAGGTGCCGTAGATACGCACGAAAATCGGTCCGGAGCCGTTTCGAGCGCCGAACTGACTGAAGTGTTTTCCAGACCCAAGAAACTCCCCAAAACCGTTTTTAACCGAAAAGTATCTAGAAATGTCATAAAACGCGCATCTCAACATTTTCGTACACAGGTGGCGTAGATGCGCACGAAAATGGGTCCGGAGGCGTTTCGAGCGCCGAACTGCCTGATGTGTTTTCCAGACCCAAGAAACACCCGAAAACCGTTTTTAGCCGAAAAGCATTTCGAAATGTCCCAAAATGCACGTCTCAACATTTTCGTGCACAGGTGCCGTAGATTCGCACGAAAATCGTTCCGGAGCCGTTTAGAGCGCCGAACTGCCTGAAGTGTTTTCCAGACCCAAGAAACTCCCCAAAACGATTTTTAACAGAAAACCATCTGGGAATGTCCTAAAACGCGCTTCTAAACATTATCGTGCACAGGTGCCGTAGACGCGCTCGAAAAGCGCTCCGGAGCCATTTCGAGCGCCGAACTGCCTGATGTGTTTCCCAGACCCAAGAAACACCCGAAAACCGTTTTTCGCCGAAAAGCATTTCGAAATGTCCTAAAATGCACGTCTCAACATTTTCGTGCACAGGTGCAGTAGATTCGCACGAAAATCGCTCCGGAGCCGTTCCGAGCGCCGAACTACCTGAAGTGTTTTCCAAACCCAAGAAACTCCCCAAAACCGTTTTTAACAGAAAAGCATCTCGAAAAGTCCTAAGACACCCATCTCAACATTTTCGTGCACAGGTGCCGTAGATTCGCACGAAAATCGCTCCGGAGCCGTTTCGAGCGCCGAACTGCCTGAAGTGTTTTCCAGACCCAAGAAACTCCCCAAAACCGTTTTTAACAGAAAACATCTCGAAATGTCCAAAAACACCCATCTCAACATTTTCGTGCATAGGTGCCTAGACGCGCTCGAAAATAGGTCCGGAGCCGTTTCGAGCGCCGAATTGCCTGATGTGTTTTTTAGACCCAAGAAACTCCTCAAAACCGTTTTTAGACAAAAAGCTTCTCGAAATGTCCTAAAACGCACGTCTCAACATTTTCCTGCACAGGTACCGTAGATTCGCACGAAAATCGCTCCGGAGCCGTTTCGAGTGCCGAACTGACTGAAGTGTTTTCCAGACCCAAGAAACTCCCCAAAACCATTTTTAACAGAAAACCATCTCGAAATGTCCTAAAACGCACGTCTCAACATTTTCCTGCACAGGTGCCGTAGATTCGCACGAAAATCGTTCCGGAGCCGTTTCGAGCGCCGAGCCGCCTGAAGTGATTTCCAGACCCAAGAAACTCCCAAAAACCGTTTTTAGCCAAAAAGCTTCTCGAAATGTCCAAAAACGCACGTCTCAACATTTTCGTGCACAGGTGCCGTAGATGCGCACGAAAATCGCTCCGGAGATGTTTCGAGCGCCGAACTGCCTGAAGTGTTTTCCAGACACATGAAACTCCCAAAAACCGTTTTCAACAGAAAAGCATCTCGAAGTGTCATAAATCGCACATCCCAACATTTTCGTGCACAGGTGCCGTAGATGCGCACGAAAAGTCCTAAAACACCCATCTCAACATTTTCGTGCACGGGTGTCTAGACGCGCTCGAAAATCGGTCCGGAGCCGTTTCGAGCGCCGAACTGCCTGAAGTGTTTTCCAGACCCAAGAAACACCCGAAAACGGTTTTTAGCCGAAAAGCATTTCGAAATGTCCTAAAACGCACGTCTCAACATTTTCGTGCACAGGTGCCGTAGATTCGCACAAAAATCGCTCCGGAGCCGTTTCGAGCGCCGAACTGCCTGAAGTGTTTTCCTGACCCAAGAAACTCCCCAAAACCATTTTTAACAGAAAACCATCTCGAAATGTCCTAAAACGCGCTTCTAAACATTATCGTGCACAGGTGCCGTAGATGCGCACGAAAAGCGCTCCGGAGCCGTTTCGAGCGCCAAACTGCCTGAAGTGTTTTCCAGACCCAAAAAACTCCCCAAAACCATTTTTAACAGAAAACCATCTCGAAATGTCCTAAAACGCACGTCTCAACATTTTCCTGCACAGGTGCCGTAGATTCGCACGAAAATCGTTCCGGAGCCGTTTCGAGCGCCGAGCTGCCTGAAGTGATTTCCAGACCCAAGAAACTCCCAAAAACCGTTTTTAGCCAAAAAGCTTCTCGAAATGTCCAAAAACGCACGTCTCAACATTTTCGTGCACAGGTGACGTAGATGCGCACGAAAATCGCTCCGGAGATGTTTCGAGCGCCGAACTGCCTGAAGTATTTTCCAGACACATGAAACTCCCAAAAACCGTTTTCAATAAAAAAGCTTCTCGAAATGTCCAAAAACGCACGTCTCAACATTTTCGTGCACAGGTGACGTAGATGCGCACGAAAATCGCTCCGGAGATGTTTCGAGCGCCGAACTGCCTGAAGTGTTTTCCAGACACATGAAACTCCCAAAAACCGTTTTCAACAGAAAAGCATCTCGAAATGTCATAAATCGCACATCCCAACATTTTCGTGCACAGGTGCCGTAGATGCGCACGAAAATCTGTCCGGAGCCATTTCGAGCGCCGAACTGCCTGGTATGTTTTTTAGACCCAAGTAACTCCCAAAAATCTTTTTTAGCCGAAAGGCATCACGAAATGTTCCAAAACGCCCATCTCAACATTTTCGTGCACAGGTGCCGTAGATACGCACGAAAATCGCTCCGGAGCCGTTTCGAGCGCCGAACTGACTGAAGTGTTTTCCAGACCCAAGAAACTCCCCAAAACCGTTTTTAACCGAAAAGTAACTAGAAATGTCATAAAACGCGCATCTCAACATTTTCGTACACAGGTGGCGTAGATGCGCACGGAAATCGGTCCGGAGCAGTTTCGAGCGCCGAACTGCCTGATTGGTTTTCCAGACCCAAGAAACACCCGAAAACCGTTTTTAGCCGAAAAGCATTTCGAAATGTCCTAAAACGCACGTCTCAACATTTTCGTGCACAGGTGCCGTAGATTCGCACGAAAATCGCTCCGGAGCCGTTTCGAGCGTCGAACTGCCTGAAGTGTTTTCCAGACCAAAGAAACTCCCCAAAACCGTTTTTAACAGAAAAGCATCTCGAAAAGTCCTAAAACATCCATCTCAACATTTTCGTGCACGGGTGGCTAGACGCGCTCGAAAATCGGTCCGGTGCCGTTTCGAGCGCCGAACTACCTGAAGTGTTTTCCAGACCCAAGAAACACCCGAAAACCGTTTTTAGCCGAAAAGCATTTCGAAATGTCCTAAAACGCACGTCTCAACATTTTCGTGCGCAGGTGCCGTAGATTCGCACGAAAATCGCTCCGGAGCCGTTTCGAGCGCCGAACTGCCTGAAGTGTTTTCCAGACCCAAGAAACTCCCCAAAACCGTTTTTAACAGAAAAGCATCTCGAAAAGTCCTCAAACACCCATCTCAACATTTTCGTGCACGGGTGGCTAGACGCGCTCGAAAATCGGTCCGGTGCCGTTTCGAGCGCCGAACTTCCTGAAGTGTTTTCCAGACCCAAGAAACACCCGAAAACCGTTTTTAGCCGAAAAGCATTTCGAAATGTCCTAAAACGCACGTCTCAACATTTTCGTGCGCAGGTGCCGTAGATTCGCCCGAAAATCGCTCCGGAGCCGTTTCGAGCGCCGAACTGCCTGAAGTGTTTTCCAGACCCAAGAAACTCCCCAAAACCGTTTTTAACAGAAAAGCATCTCGAAAAGTCCTAAAACACCCATCTCAACATTTTCGTGCACGGGTGGCTAGACGCGCTCGAAAATCGGTCCGGAGCCGTTTCGAGCGCCGAACTGCCTGAAGTGTTTTCCAGACCCAAGAAACACCCGAAAACCGCTTTTAGCCGACAAGCATTTCGAAATGTCCTAAAACGCACGTCTCAACATTTTCGTGCACAGGTGCAGTAGATTCGTACGAAAATCGCACCGGAGCCGTTTCGAGCGCCGAACTGCCTGAAGTGTTTTCCAAACCCAAGAAACTCCCCAAAACCATTTTTAACCGAAAACCATCTGGAAATGTCCTAAAACGCGCTTCTAAACATTATCGTGCACAGGTACCGTAGATGCGCACGAAAAGCGCTCCGGAGCCGTTTCGAGCGCCGAACTGCCTGAAGTGTTTTTCAGACCCAAGAAACTCCCCAAAACCGTTTTTAACAGAAAACATCTCGAAATGTCCAAAAACACCCATCTCAACATTTTCGTGCACAGGTGCCGTAGATAAGCACGAAAATCGCTCCGGTGCCGTTTCGAGCGCCGAACTGCCTGATGTGTTTTCCAGACCCAAGAAACACCCGAAAACCGTTTTTAGCCGAAAAGCATTTCGAAATGTCCTAAAACGCGCATCTCAACATTTTCGTGCACAGGTGCCGTAGATTCGAACGAAAATCGCTCCGGAGCCGTTTCGAGCGCCGAACTGCCTGAAATGTTTTCCAGACCCAAGAAACTCCCCAAAACCGTTTTTAGCCAAAAAGCTTCTCGAAATGTCCAAAAACGCACGTCTCAACATTTTCGTGCACAGGTGCCGTAGATGCGCACGAAAATCGCTCCGGAGATGTTTCGAGCGCCGAACTGCCTGAAGTGTTTTCCAGACACATGAAACTCCCAAAAACCGTTTTTAACAGAAAAGCATCTCGAAATGCCCTAAAACGCCCATCTCAACATTTTCGTGCACAGGTGGCGTAGGTGCGCACGAAAATCGCTCCGGAGCCGTTTCGAGCGCCGAACTGCCTGATGTGTTTTCCAGACCATAGAAACACCCGAAAACCGTTTTTAGCCGAAAAGCATTTCGAAATGTCCTAAAACGCACGTCTCAACATCTTCGTGCACAGGTGCCGTAGATTCGCACGAAAATAGCTCCGGAGCCGTTTCGAGCGCCGAACTGCCTGAAGTGTTTTCCAGACCCAAGAAACTCCCAAAAACCGTTTTTAACAGAAAAGCATCTCGAAAAGTCCTAAAACACCCATCTCAACGTTTTCGTGCACAGGTGCCTAGACGCGCTCGAAAATAGGTCCGGAGCCGTTTCGAGCGCCGAATTGCCTGATGTGTTTTTTAGACCAAGAAACTCCCCAAAACCGTTTTTAGCCAAAAAGCTTCTCGAAATGTCCTAAAACGCACGTCTCAACATTTTCCCGCACATGTGCCGTAGATTCGCACGAAAATCGCTCCGGAGCCGTTTCGAGCGCCGAACTGACTGAAGTGTTTTCCAGACCCAAGAAGCTCCCCAAAACCATTTTTAACAGAAAACCATCTGGAAATGTCGTAAAACGCACGTCCCAACATTTTCGTGCACAGGTGCCGCAGATGCGCACGAAAATCTGTCCGGAGCCGTTTCGAGCGCCGAACTGCCTGGTATGTTTTTTAGACCCAAGAAACTCCCAAAAATCGTTTTTAGCCGAAAAGCATCACGAGATGTTCTAAAACGCCCATCTCAACATTTTCGTGCACAGGTGCCGTAGATACGCACGAAAATCGGTCCGGAGCCGTTTCGAGCGCCGAACTGACTGAAGTGTTTTCCAGACCCAAGAAACTCCCGAAAACCGTTTTTAACCGAAAAGTATCTAGAAATGTCATAAAACGCGCATCTCAACATTTTCGTACACAGGTGGCGTAGATGCGCACGAAAATGGGTCCGGAGCCGTTTCGAGCGCCGAACTGCCTGATGTGTTTTCCAGACCCAAGAAACACCCGAAAACCGTTTTTAGCCGAAAAGCATTTCGAAATGTCCCAAAATGCACGTCTCAACATTTTCGTGCACAGGTGCCGTAGATTCGCACGAAAATCGCCCCGGAGTCGTTTCGAGTGCCGAACTGCCTGAAGTGTTTTCCAGACCCAAGAAACTCCCCAAAACCGTTTTTAACAGAAAAGCATCTCGAAAAGTCCTAAAACACCCATCTCAACATTTTCGTGCACAGGTGTCTAGACGCGCTCGAAAATCGGTCCGGAGCCGTTTCGTGCGCCGAACTGCCTGAAGTGTTTTCCAGACCCAAGAAACACCCGAAAACCGTTTTTAGCCGAAAAGCATTTCGAAATGTCCTAAAACGCACGTCTCAACATTTTCGTGCGCAGGTGCCGTAGATTCGCACGAAAATCGCTCCGGAGCCGTTTAGAGCGCCGAACTGCCTGAAGTGTTTTCCAGACCCAAGAAACTCCCCAAAACCATTTTTAACAGAAAACCATCTGGGAATGTCCTAAAACGCGCTTCTAAACATTATCGTGCACAGGTGCCGTAGATGCGCACGAAAAGCGCTCCGGAGCCATTTCGAGCGCCGAACTGCCTGATGTGTTTCCCAGACCCAAGAAACACCCGAAAACCGTTTTTCGCCGAAAAGCATTTCGAAATGTCCTAAAACGCACGTCTCAACATTTTCGTGCACAGGTGCAGTAGATTCGCACGAAAATCGCTCCGGAGCCGTTCCGAGCGCCGAACTACCTGAAGTGTTTTCCAAACCCAAGAAACTCCCCAAAACCGTTTTTAACAGAAAAGCATCTCGAAAAGTCCTAAAACACCCATCTCAACATTTTCGTGCACAGGTGCCGTAGATTCGCACGAAAATCGCTCCGGAGCTGTTTCGAGCGCCGAACTGCCTGAAGTGTTTTCCAGACCCAAGAAACTCCCCAAAACCGTTTTTAACAGAAAACATCTCGAAATGTCCAAAAACACCCATCTCAACATTTTCGTGCATAGGTGCCTAGACGCGCTCGAAAATAGGTCCGGAGCCGTTTCGAGCGCCGAATTGCCTGATGTGTTTTTTAGACCCAAGAAACTCCCCAAAACCGTTTTTAGACAAAAAGCTTCTCGAAATGTCCTAAAACGCACGTCTCAACATTTTCCTGCACAGGTACCGTAGATTCGCACGAAAATCGCTCCGGAGCCGTTTCGAGTGCCGAACTGACTGAAGTGTTTTCCAGACCCAAGAAACTCCCCAAAACCATTTTTAACAGAAAACCATCTCGAAATGTCCTAAAACGCACGTCTCAACATTTTCCTGCACAGGTGCCGTAGATTCGCACGAAAATCGTTCCGGAGCCGTTTCGAGCGCCGAGCTGCCTGAAGTGATTTCCAGACCCAAGAAACTCCCAAAAACCGTTTTTAGCCAAAAAGCTTCTCGAAATGTCCAAAAACGCACGTCTCAACATTTTCGTGCACAGGTGCCGTAGATGCGCACGAAAATCGCTCCGGAGATGTTTCGAGCGCCGAACTGCCTGAAGTGTTTTCCAGACACATGAAACTCCCAAAAACCGTTTTCAACAGAAAAGCATCTCGAAGTGTCATAAATCGCACATCCCAACATTTTCGTGCACAGGTGCCGTAGATGCGCACGAAAAGTCCTAAAACACCCATCTCAACATTTTCGTGCACGGGGGTCTAGACGCGCTCGAAAATCGGTCCGGAGCCGTTTCGAGCGCCGAACTGCCTGAAGTGTTTTCCAGACCCAAGAAACACCCGAAAACGGTTTTTAGCCGAAAAGCATTTCGAAATGTCCTAAAACGCACGTCTCAACATTTTCGTGCACAGGTGCCGTAGATTCGCACAAAAATCGCTCCGGAGCCGTTTCGAGCGCCGAACTGCCTGAAGTGTTTTCCTGACCCAAGAAACTCCCCAAAACCATTTTTAACAGAAAACCATCTCGAAATGTCCTAAAACGCACGTCTCAACATTTTCCTGCATAGGTGCCGTAGATTCGCACGAAAATCGTTCCGGAGCCGTTTCGAGCGCCGAGCTGCCTGAAGTGATTTCCAGACCCAAGAAACTCCCAAAAACCGTTTTTAGCCAAAAAGCTTCTCGAAATGTCCAAAAACGCACGTCTCAACATTTTCGTGCACAGGTGACGTAGATGCGCACGAAAATCGCTCCGGAGATGTTTCGAGCGCCGAACTGCCTGAAGTATTTTCCAGACACATGAAACTCCCAAAAACCGTTTTCAATAAAAAAGCTTCTCGAAATGTCCAAAAACGCACGTCTCAACATTTTCGTGCACAGGTGACGTAGATGCGCACGAAAATCGCTCCGGAGATGTTTCGAGCGCCGAACTGCCTGAAGTGTTTTCCAGACACATGAAACTCCCAAAAACCGTTTTCAACAGAAAAGCATCTCGAAATGTCATAAATCGCACATCCCAACATTTTCGTGCACAGGTGCCGTAGATGCGCACGAAAATCTGTCCGGAGCCATTTCGAGCGCCGAACTGCCTGGTATGTTTTTTAGACCCAAGTAACTCCCAAAAATCTTTTTTAGCCGAAAGGCATCACGAAATGTTCCAAAACGCCCATCTCAACATTTTCGTGCACAGGTGCCGTAGATACGCACGAAAATCGCTCCGGAGCCGTTTCGAGCGCCGAACTGACTGAAGTGTTTTCCAGACCCAAGAAACTCCCCAAAACCGTTTTTAACCGAAAAGTAACTAGAAATGTCATAAAACGCGCATCTCAACATTTTCGTACACAGGTGGCGTAGATGCGCACGGAAATCGGTCCGGAGCAGTTTCGAGCGCCGAACTGCCTGATTGGTTTTCCAGACCCAAGAAACACCCGAAAACCGTTTTTAGCCGAAAAGCATTTCGAAATGTCCTAAAACGCACGTCTCAACATTTTCGTGCACAGGTGCCGTAGATTCGCACGAAAATCGCTCCGGAGCCGTTTCGAGCGCCGAACTGCCTGAAGTGTTTTCCAGACCAAAGAAACTCCCCAAAACCGTTTTTAACAGAAAAGCATCTCAAAAAGTCCTAAAACACCCATCTCAACATTTTCGTGCACGGGTGGCTAGACGCGCTCGAAAATCGGTCCGGTGCCGTTTCGAGCGCCGAACTGCCTGAAGTGTTTTCCAGACCCAAGAAACACCCGAAAACCGTTTTTAGCCGAAAAGCATTTCGAAATGTCCTAAAACGCACGTCTCAACATTTTCGTGCGCAGGTGCCGTAGATTCGCACGAAAATCGCTCCGGAGCCGTTTCGAGCGCCGAACTGCCTGAAGTGTTTTCCAGACCCAAGAAACTCCCCAAAACCGTTTTTAACAGAAAAGCATCTCGAAAAGTCCTAAAACACCCATCTCAACATTTTCGTGCACGGGTGGCTAGACGCGCTCGAAAATCGGTCCGGTGCCGTTTCGAGCGCCGAACTTCCTGAAGTGTTTTCCAGACCCAAGAAACACCCGAAAACCGTTTTTAGCCGAAAAGCATTTCGAAATGTCCTAAAACGCACGTCTCAACATTTTCGTGCGCAGGTGCCGTAGATTCGCACGAAAATCGCTCCGGAGCCGTTTCGAGCGCCGAACTGCCTGAAGTGTTTTCCAGACCCAAGAAACTCCCCAAAACCGTTTTTAACAGAAAAGCATCTCGAAAAGTCCTAAAACACCCATCTCAACATTTTCGTGCACGGGTGGCTAGACGCGCTCGAAAATCGGTCCGGAGCCGTTTCGAGCGCCGAACTGCCTGAAGTGTTTTCCAGACCCAAGAAACACCCGAAAACCGCTTTTAGCCGACAAGCATTTCGAAATGTCCTAAAACGCACGTCTCAACATTTTCGTGCACAGGTGCAGTAGATTCGTACGAAAATCGCACCGGAGCCGTTTCGAGCGCCGAACTGCCTGAAGTGTTTTCCAAACCCAAGAAACTCCCCAAAACCATTTTTAACCGAAAACCATCTGGAAATGTCCTAAAACGCGCTTCTAAACATTATCGTGCACAGGTGCCGTAGATGCGTACGAAAAGCGCTCCGGAGCCGTTTCGAGCGCCGAACTGCCTGAAGTGTTTTTCAGACCCAAGAAACTCCCCAAAACCGTTTTTAACAGAAAACATCTCGAAATGACCAAAAACACCCATCTCAACATTTTCGTGCACAGGTGCCGTAGATAAGCACGAAAATCGCTCCTGTGCCGTTTCGAGCGCCGAACTGCCTGATGTGTTTTCCAGACCCAAGAAACACCCGAAAACCGTTTTTAGCCGAAAAGCATTTCGAAATGTCCTAAAACGCGCATCTCAACATTTTCGTGCACAGGTGCCGTAGATTCGAACGAAAATCGCTCCGGAGCCGTTTCGAGCGCCGAACTGCCTGAAATGTTTTCCAGACCCAAGAAACTCCCCAAAACCGTTTTTAGCCAAAAAGCTTCTCGAAATGTCCAAAAACGCACGTCTCAACATTTTCGTGCACAGGTGCCGTAGATGCGCACGAAAATCGCTCCGGAGATGTTTCGAGCGCCGAACTGCCTGAAGTGTTTTCCAGACACATGAAACTCCCAAAAACCGTTTTCAACAGAAAAGCATCTCGAAATGTCATAAATCGCACATCCCAACATTTTCGTGCACAGGTGCCGTAGATGCGCACGAAAATCTGTCCGGAGCCATTTCGAGCGCCGAACTGCCTGGTATGTTTTTTAGACCCAAGTAACTCCCAAAAATCTTTTTTAGCCGAAAGGCATCACGAAATGTTCCAAAACGCCCATCTCAACATTTTCGTGCACAGGTGCCGTAGATACGCACGAAAATCACTCCGGAGCCGTTTCGAGCGCCGAACTGACTGAAGTGTTTTCCAGACCCAAGAAACTCCCCAAAACCGTTTTTAACCGAAAAGTAACTAGAAATGTCATAAAACGCGCATCTCAACATTTTCGTACACAGGTGGCGTAGATGCGCACGGAAATCGGTCCGGAGCAGTTTCGAGCGCCGAACTGCCTGATTGGTTTTCCAGACCCAAGAAACACCCGAAAACCGTTTTTAGCCGAAAAGCATTTCGAAATGTCCTAAAACGCACGTCTCAACATTTTCGTGCACAGGTGCCGTAGATTCGCACGAAAATCGCTCCGGAGCCGTTTCGAGCGCCGAACTGCCTGAAGTGTTTTCCAGACCAAAGAAACTCCCCAAAACCGTTTTTAACAGAAAAGCATCTCGAAAAGTCCTAAAACACCCATCTCAACATTTTCGTGCACGGGTGGCTAGACGCGCTCGAAAATCGGTCCGGTGCCGTTTCGAGCGCCGAACTGCCTGAAGTGTTTTCCAGACCCAAGAAACACCCGAAAACCGTTTTTAGCCGAAAAGCATTTCGAAATGTCCTAAAACGCACGTCTCAACATTTTCGTGCGCAGGTGCCGTAGATTCGCACGAAAATCGCTCCGGAGCCGTTTCGAGCGCCGAACTGCCTGAAGTGTTTTCCAGACCCAAGAAACTCCCCAAAACCGTTTTTAACAGAAAAGCATCTCGAAAAGTCCTAAAACACCCATCTCAACATTTTCGTGCACGGGTGGCTAGACGCGCTCGAAAATCGGTCCGGTGCCGTTTCGAGCGCCGAACTTCCTGAAGTGTTTTCCAGACCCAAGAAACACCCGAAAACCGTTTTTAGCCGAAAAGCATTTCGAAATGTCCTAAAACGCACGTCTCAACATTTTCGTGCGCAGGTGCCGTAGATTCGCACGAAAATCGCTCCGGAGCCGTTTCGAGCGCCGAACTGCCTGAAGTGTTTTCCAGACCCAAGAAACTCCCCAAAACCGTTTTTAACAGAAAAGCATCTCGAAAAGTCCTAAAACACCCATCTCAACATTTTCGTGCACGGGTGGCTAGACGCGCTCGAAAATCGGTCCGGAGCCGTTTCGAGCGCCGAACTGCCTGAAGTGTTTTCCAGACCCAAGAAACACCCGAAAACCGCTTTTAGCCGACAAGCATTTCGAAATGTCCTAAAACGCACGTCTCAACATTTTCGTGCACAGGTGCAGTAGATTCGTACGAAAATCGCACCGGAGCCGTTTCGAGCGCCGAACTGCCTGAAGTGTTTTCCAAACCCAAGAAACTCCCCAAAACCATTTTTAACCGAAAACCATCTGGAAATGTCCTAAAACGCGCTTCTAAACATTATCGTGCACAGGTGCCGTAGATGCGCACGAAAAGCGCTCCGGAGCCGTTTCGAGCGCCGAACTGCCTGAAGTGTTTTTCAGACCCAAGAAACTCCCCAAAACCGTTTTTAACAGAAAACATCTCGAAATGACCAAAAACACCCATCTCAACATTTTCGTGCACAGGTGCCGTAGATAAGCACGAAAATCGCTCCTGTGCCGTTTCGAGCGCCGAACTGCCTGATGTGTTTTCCAGACCCAAGAAACACCCGAAAACCGTTTTTAGCCGAAAAGCATTTCGAAATGTCCTAAAACGCGCATCTCAACATTTTCGTGCACAGGTGCCGTAGATTCGAACGAAAATCGCTCCGGAGCCGTTTCGAGCGCCGAACTGCCTGAAATGTTTTCCAGACCCAAGAAACTCCCCAAAACCGTTTTTAGCCAAAAAGCTTCTCGAAATGTCCAAAAACGCACGTCTCAACATTTTCGTGCACAGGTGCCGTAGATGCGCACGAAAATCGCTCCGGAGATGTTTCGAGCGCCGAACTGCCTGAAGTGTTTTCCAGACACATGAAACTCCCAAAAACCGTTTTTAACAGAAAAGCATCTCGAAATGCCCTAAAACGCCCATCTCAACATTTTCGTGCACAGGTGGCGTAGGTGCGCACGAAAATCGCTCCGGAGCCGTTTCGAGCGCCGAACTGCCTGATGTGTTTTCCAGACCATAGAAACACCCGAAAACCGTTTTTAGCCGAAAAGCATTTCGAAATGTCCTAAAACGCACGTCTCAACATTTTCGTGCGCAGGTGCCGTAGATTCGCACGAAAATCGCTCCGGAGCCGTTTCGAGCGCCGAACTGCCTGAAGTGTTTTCCAGACCCAAGAAACTCCCCAAAACCGTTTTTAACAGAAAACCATCTCGAAAAGTCCTAACACACCCATCTCAACATTTTCGTGCACGGGTGGCTAGACGCGCTCGAAAATCGGTCCGGAGCCGTTTCGAGCGCCGAACTGCCTGAAGTGTTTTCCAGACCCAAGAAACACCCGAAAACCGCTTTTAGCCGACAAGCATTTCGAAATGTCCTAAAACGCACGTCTCAACATTTTCGTGCACAGGTGCAGTAGATTCGTACGAAAATCGCACCGGAGCCGTTTCGAGCGCCGAACTGCCTGAAGTGTTTTCCAGACCCAAGAAACTCCCCAAAACCATTTTTAACCGAAAACCATCTGGAAATGTCCTAAAACGCGCTTCTAAACATTATCGTGCACAGGTGCCGTAGATGCGTACGAAAAGCGCTCCGGAGCCGTTTCGAGCGCCGAACTGCCTGAAGTGTTTTTCAGACCCAAGAAACTCCCCAAAACCGTTTTTAACAGAAAACATCTCGAAATGTCCAAAAACACCCATCTCAACATTTTCGTGCACAGGTGCCGTAGATAAGCACGAAAATCGCTCCGGTGCCGTTTCGAGCGCCGAACTGCCTGATGTGTTTTCCAGACCCAAGAAACACCCGAAAACCGTTTTTAGCCGAAAAGCATTTCGAAATGTCCTAAAACGCGCATCTCAACATTTTCGTGCACAGGTGCCGTAGATTCGAACGAAAATCGCTCCGGAGCCGTTTCGAGCGCCGAACTGCCTGAAATGTTTTCCAGACCCAAGAAACTCCTCAAAACCGTTTTTAGCCAAAAAGCTTCTCGAAATGTCCAAAAACGCACGTCTCAACATTTTCGTGCACAGGTGCAGTAGATGCGCACGAAAATCGCTCCGGAGATGTTTCGAGCGCCGAACTGCCTGAAGTGTTTTCCAGACACATGAAACTCCCAAAAACCGTTTTTAACAGAAAAGCATCTCGAAATGCCCTAAAACGCCCATCTCAACATTTTCGTGCACAGGTGGCGTAGGTGCGCACGAAAATCGCTCCGGAGCCGTTTCGAGCGCCGAACTGCCTGATGTGTTTTCCAGACCATAGAAACACCCGAAAACCGTTTTTAGCCGAAAAGCATTTCGAAATGTCCTAAAACGCACGTCTCAACATCTTCGTGCACAGGTGCCGTAGATTCGCACGAAAATCGCTCCGGAGCCGTTTCGAGCGCCGAACTGCCTGAAGTGTTTTCCAGACCCAAGAAACTCCCCAAAACCGTTTTTAACAGAAAAGCATCTCGAAAAGTCCTAAAACACCCATCTCAACGTTTTCGTGCACAGGTGCCTAGACGCGCTCGAAAATAGGTCCGGAGCCGTTTCGAGCGCCGAATTGCCTGATGTGTTTTTTAGACCAAGAAACTCCCCAAAACCGTTTTTAGCCAAAAAGCTTCTCGAAATGTCCTAAAACGCACGTCTCAACATTTTCCCGCACATGTGCCGTAGATTCGCACGAAAATCGCTCCGGAGCCGTTTCGAGCGCCGAACTGACTGAAGTGTTTTCCAGACCCAAGAAGCTCCCCAAAACCATTTTTAACAGAAAACCATCTGGAAATGTCGTAAAACGCACGTCCCAACATTTTCGTGCACAGGTGCCGTAGATGCGCACGAAAATCTGTCCGGAGCCGTTTCGAGCGCCGAACTGCCTGGTATGTTTTTTAGACCCAAGAAACTCCCAAAAATCGTTTTTAGCCGAAAAGCATCACGAGATGTTCTAAAACGCCCATCTCAACATTTTCGTGCACAGGTGCCGTAGATACGCACGAAAATCGGTCCGGAGCCGTTTCGAGCGCCGAACTGACTGAAGTGTTTTCCAGACCCAAGAAACTCCCCAAAACCGTTTTTAACCGAAAAGTATCTAGAAATGTCATAAAACGCGCATCTCAACATTTTCGTACACAGGTGGCGTAGATGCGCACGAAAATGGGTCCGGAGCCGTTTCGAGCGCCGAACTGCCTGATGTGTTTTCCAGACCCAAGAAACACCCGAAAACCGTTTTTAGCCGAAAAGCATTTCGAAATGTCCCAAAATGCACGTCTCAACATTTTCGTGCACAGGTGCCGTAGATTCGCACGAAAATCGCCCCGGAGTCGTTTCGAGTGCCGAACTGCCTGAAGTGTTTTCCAGACCCAAGAAACTCCCCAAAACCGTTTTTAACAGAAAAGCATCTCGAAAAGTCCTAAAACACCCATCTCAACATTTTCGTGCACAGGTGTCTAGACGCGCTCGAAAATCGGTCCGGAGCCGTTTCGTGCGCCGAACTGCCTGAAGTGTTTTCCAGACCCAAGAAACACCCGAAAACCGTTTTTAGCCGAAAAGCATTTCGAAATGTCCTAAAACGCACGTCTCAACATTTTCGTGCGCAGGTGCCGTAGATTCGCACGAAAATCGCTCCGGAGCCGTTTAGAGCGCCGAACTGCCTGAAGTGTTTTCCAGACCCAAGAAACTCCCCAAAACCATTTTTAACAGAAAACCATCTGGGAATGTCCTAAAACGCGCTTCTAAACATTATCGTGCACAGGTGCCGTAGATGCGCACGAAAAGCGCTCCGGAGCCATTTCGAGCGCCGAACTGCCTGATGTGTTTCCCAGACCCAAGAAACACCCGAAAACCGTTTTTCGCCGAAAAGCATTTCGAAATGTCCTAAAACGCACGTCTCAACATTTTCGTGCACAGGTGCAGTAGATTCGCACGAAAATCGCTCCGGAGCCGTTCCGAGCGCCGAACTACCTGAAGTGTTTTCCAAACCCAAGAAACTCCCCAAAACCGTTTTTAACAGAAAAGCATCTCGAAAAGTCCTAAAACACCCATCTCAACATTTTCGTGCACAGGTGCCGTAGATTCGCATGAAAATCGCTCCGGAGCTGTTTCGAGCGCCGAACTGCCTGAAGTGTTTTCCAGACCCAAGAAACTCCCCAAAACCGTTTTTAACAGAAAACATCTCGAAATGTCCAAAAACACCCATCTCAACATTTTCGTGCATAGGTGCCTAGACGCGCTCGAAAATAGGTCCGGAGCCGTTTCGAGCGCCGAATTGCCTGATGTGTTTTTTAGACCCAAGAAACTCCCCAAAACCGTTTTTAGACAAAAAGCTTCTCGAAATGTCCTAAAACGCACGTCTCAACATTTTCCTGCACAGGTACCGTAGATTCGCACGAAAATCGCTCCGGAGCCGTTTCGAGTGCCGAACTGACTGAAGTGTTTTCCAGACCCAAGAAACTCCCCAAAACCATTTTTAACAGAAAACCATCTCGAAATGTCCTAAAACGCACGTCTCAACATTTTCCTGCACAGGTGCCGTAGATTCGCACGAAAATCGTTCCGGAGCCGTTTCGAGCGCCGAGCTGCCTGAAGTGATTTCCAGACCCAAGAAACTCCCAAAAACCGTTTTTAGCCAAAAAGCTTCTCGAAATGTCCAAAAACGCACGTCTCAACATTTTCGTGCACAGGTGCCGTAGATTCGAACGAAAATCGTTCCGGAGCCGTTTCGAGCGCCGAACTGCCTGAAATGTTTTCCAGACCCAAGAAACTCCCCAAAACCGTTTTTAGCCAAAAAGCATCTCGAAAGGTCCAAAAACGCACGTCTCAACTTTTTCGTGCACAGGTGCCGTAGATGCGCACGAAAATCGCTCCGGAGATGTTTCGAGCGCCGAACTGCCTGAAGTGTTTTCCAGACACATGAAACTCCCAAAAACCGTTTTCAACAGAAAAGCATCTCGAAGTGTCATAAATCGCACATCCCAACATTTTCGTGCACAGGTGCCGTATATGCGCACGAAAAGTCCTAAAACACCCATCTCAACATTTTCGTGCACGGGGGTCTAGACGCGCTCGAAAATCGGTCCGGAGCCGTTTCGAGCGCCGAACTGCCTGAAGTGTTTTCCAGACCCAAGAAACACCCGAAAACGGTTTTTAGCCGAAAAGCATTTCGAAATGTCCTAAAACGCACGTCTCAACATTTTCGTGCACAGGTGCCGTAGATTCGCACAAAAATCGCTCCGGAGCCGTTTCGAGCGCCGAACTGCCTGAAGTGTTTTCCTGACCCAAGAAACTCCCCAAAACCATTTTTAACAGAAAACCATCTCGAAATGTCCTAAAACGCGCTTCTAAACATTATCGTGCACAGGTGCCGTAGATGCGCACGAAAAGCGCTCCGGAGCCGTTTCGAGCGCCAAACTGCCTGAAGTGTTTTCCAGACCCAAAAAACTCCCCAAAACCATTTTTAACAGAAAACCATCTCGAAATGTCCTAAAACGCACGTCTCAACATTTTCCTGCACAGGTGCCGTAGATTCGCACGAAAATCGTTCCGGAGCCGTTTCGAGCGCCGAGCTGCCTGAAGTGATTTCCAGACCCAAGAAACTCCCAAAAACCGTTTTTAGCCAAAAAGCTTCTCGAAATGTCCAAAAACGCACGTCTCAACATTTTCGTGCACAGGTGACGTAGATGCGCACGAAAATCGCTCCGGAGATGTTTCGAGCGCCGAACTGCCTGAAGTATTTTCCAGACACATGAAACTCCTAAAAACCGTTTTCAATAAAAAAGCTTCTCGAAATGTCCAAAAACGCACGTCTCAACATTTTCGTGCACAGGTGACGTAGATGCGCACGAAAATCGCTCCGGAGATGTTTCGAGCGCCGAACTGCCTGAAGTGTTTTCCAGACACATGAAACTCCCAAAAACCGTTTTCAATAGAAAAGCATCTCGAAATGTCATAAATCGCACATCCCAACATTTTCGTGCACAGGTGCCGTAGATGCGCACGAAAATCTGTCCGGAGCCATTTCGAGCGCCGAACTGCCTGGTATGTTTTTTAGACCCAAGTAACTCCCAAAAATCTTTTTTAGCCGAAAGGCATCACGAAATGTTCCAAAACGCCCATCTCAACATTTTCGTGCACAGGTGCCGTAGATACGCACGAAAATCGTTCCGGAGCCGTTTCGAGCGCCGAACTGACTGAAGTGTTTTCCAGACCCAAGAAACTCCCCAAAACCGTTTTTAACCGAAAAGTAACTAGAAATGTCATAAAACGCGCATCTCAACATTTTCGTACACAGGTGGCGTAGATGCGCACGGAAATCGGTCCGGAGCAGTTTCGAGCGCCGAACTGCCTGATTGGTTTTCCAGACCCAAGAAACACCCGAAAACCGTTTTTAGCCGAAAAGCATTTCGAAATGTCCTAAAACGCACGTCTCAACATTTTCGTGCACAGGTGCCGTAGATTCGCACGAAAATCACTCCGGAGCCGTTTCGAGCGCCGAACTGCCTGAAGTGTTTTCCAGACCAAAGAAACTCCCCAAAACCGTTTTTAACAGAAAAGCATCTCGAAAAGTCCTAAAACACCCATCTCAACATTTTCGTGCACGGGTGGCTAGACGCGCTCGAAAATCGGTCCGGTGCCGTTTCGAGCGCCGAACTGCCTGAAGTGTTTTCCAGACCCAAGAAACACCCGAAAACCGTTTTTAGCCGAAAAGCATTTCGAAATGTCCTAAAACGCACGTCTCAACATTTTCGTGCGCAGGTGCCGTAGATTCGCACGAAAATCGCTCCGGAGCCGTTTCGAGCGCCGAACTGCCTGAAGTGTTTTCCAGACCCAAGAAACTCCCCAAAACCGTTTTTAACAGAAAAGCATCTCGAAAAGTCCTAAAACACCCATCTCAACATTTTCGTGCACGGGTGGCTAGACGCGCTCGAAAATCGGTCCGGTGCCGTTTCGAGCGCCGAACTGCCTGAAGTGTTTTCCAGACCCAAGAAACACCCGAAAACCGTTTTTAGCCGAAAAGCATTTCGAAATGTCCTAAAACGCACGTCTCAACATTTTCGTGCGCAGGTGCCGTAGATTCGCACGAAAATCGCTCCGGAGCCGTTTCGAGCGCCGAACTGCCTGAAGTGTTTTCCAGACCCAAGAAACTCCCCAAAACCGTTTTTAACAGAAAAGCATCTCGAAAAGTCCTAAAACACCCATCTCAACATTTTCGTGCACGGGTGGCTAGACGCGCTCGAAAATCGGTCCGGTGCCGTTTCGAGCGCCGAACTTCCTGAAGTGTTTTCCAGACCCAAGAAACACCCGAAAACCGTTTTTAGCCGAAAAGCATTTCGAAATGTCCTAAAACGCACGTCTCAACATTTTCGTGCGCAGGTGCCGTAGATTCGCACGAAAATCGCTCCGGAGCCGTTTCGAGCGCCGAACTGCCTGAAGTGTTTTCCAGACCCAAGAAACACCCGAAAACCGCTTTTAGCCGACAAGCATTTCGAAATGTCCTAAAACGCACGTCTCAACATTTTCGTGCACAGGTGCAGTAGATTCGTACGAAAATCGCACCGGAGCCGTTTCGAGCGCCGAACTGCCTGAAGTGTTTTCCAGACCCAAGAAACTCCCCAAAACCATTTTTAACCGAAAACCATCTGGAAATGTCCTAAAACGCGCTTCTAAACATTATCGTGCACAGGTGCCGTAGATGCGCACGAAAAGCGCTCCGGAGCCGTTTCGAGCGCCGAACTGCCTGAAGTGTTTTTCAGACCCAAGAAACTCCCCAAAACCGTTTTTAACAGAAAACATCTCGAAATGTCCAAAAACACCCATCTCAACATTTTCGTGCACAGGTGCCGTAGATAAGCACGAAAATCGCTCCGGTGCCGTTTCGAGCGCCGAACTGCCTGATGTGTTTTCCAGACCCAAGAAACACCCGAAAACCGTTTTTAGCCGAAAAGCATTTCGAAATGTCCTAAAACGCGCATCTCAACATTTTCGTGCACAGGTGCCGTAGATTCGAACGAAAATCGTTCCGGAGCCGTTTCGAGCGCCGAACTGCCTGAAATGTTTTCCAGACCCAAGAAACTCCCCAACACCGTTTTTAGCCAAAAAGCATCTCGAAAGGTCCAAAAACGCACGTCTCAACTTTTTCGTGCACAGGTGCCGTAGATGCGCACGAAAATCGCTCCGGAGATGTTTCGAGCGCCGAACTGCCTGAAGTGTTTTCCAGACACATGAAACTCCCAAAAACCGTTTTTAACAGAAAAGCATCTCGAAATGCCCTAAAACGCCCATCTCAACATTTTCGTGCACAGGTGGCGTAGGTGCGCACGAAAATCGCTCCGGAGCCGTTTCGAGCGCCGAACTGCCTGATGTGTTTTCCAGACCATAGAAACACCCGAAAACCGTTTTTAGCCGAAAAGCATTTCGAAATGTCCTAAAACGCACGTCTCAACATCTTCGTGCACAGGTGCCGTAGATTCGCACGAAAATCGCTCCGGAGCCGTTTCGAGCGCCGAACTGCCTGAAGTGTTTTCCAGACCCAAGAAACTCCCCAAAACCGTTTTTAACAGAAAAGCATCTCGAAAAGTCCTAAAACACCCATCTCAACGTTTTCGTGCACAGGTGCCTAGACGCGCTCGAAAATAGGTCCGGAGCCGTTTCGAGCGCCGAATTGCCTGATGTGTTTTTTAGACCAAGAAACTCCCCAAAACCGTTTTTAGCCAAAAAGCTTCTCGAAATGTCCTAAAACGCACGTCTCAACATTTTCCCGCACATGTGCCGTAGATTCGCACGAAAATCGCTCCGGAGCCGTTTCGAGCGCCGAACTGACTGAAGTGTTTTCCAGACCCAAGAAGCTCCCCAAAACCATTTTTAACAGAAAACCATCTGGAAATGTCGTAAAACGCACGTCCCAACATTTTCGTGCACAGGTGCCGTAGATGCGCACGAAAATCTGTCCGGAGCCGTTTCGAGCGCCGAACTGCCTGGTATGTTTTTTAGACCCAAGAAACTCCCAAAAATCGTTTTTAGCCGAAAAGCATCACGAGATGTTCTAAAACGCCCATCTCAACATTTTCGTGCACAGGTGCCGTAGATACGCACGAAAATCGGTCCGGAGCCGTTTCGAGCGCCGAACTGACTGAAGTGTTTTCCAGACCCAAGAAACTCCCCAAAACCGTTTTTAACCGAAAAGTATCTAGAAATGTCATAAAACGCGCATCTCAACATTTTCGTACACAGGTGGCGTAGATGCGCACGAAAATGGGTCCGGAGCCGTTTCGAGCGCCGAACTGCCTGATGTGTTTTCCAGACCCAAGAAACACCCGAAAACCGTTTTTAGCCGAAAAGCATTTCGAAATGTCCTAAAATGCACGTCTCAACATCTTCGTGCACAGGTGCCGTAGATTCGCACGAAAATCGCCCCGGAGCCGTTTCGAGTGCCGAACTGCCTGAAGTGTTTTCCAGACCCAAGAAACTCCCCAAAACCGTTTTTAACAGAAAAGCATCTCGAAAAGTCCTAAAACACCCATCTCAACATTTTCGTGCACAGGTGTCTAGACGCGCTCGAAAATCGGTCCGGAGCCGTTTCGTGCGCCGAACTGCCTGAAGTGTTTTCCAGACCCAAGAAACACCCGAAAACCGTTTTTAGCCGAAAAGCATTTCGAAATGTCCTAAAACGCACGTCTCAACATTTTCGTGCGCAGGTGCCGTAGATTCGCACGAAAATCGCTCCGGAGCCGTTTAGAGCGCCGAACTGCCTGAAGTGTTTTCCAGACCCAAGAAACTCCCCAAAACCATTTTTAACAGAAAACCATCTGGGAATGTCCTAAAACGCGCTTCTAAACATTATCGTGCCCAGGTGCCGTAGATGCGCACGAAAAGCGCTCCGGAGCCATTTCGAGCGCCGAACTGCCTGATGTGTTTCCCAGACCCAAGAAACACCCGAAAACCGTTTTTCGCCGAAAAGCATTTCGAAATGTCCTAAAACGCACGTCTCAACATTTTCGTGCACAGGTGCAGTAGATTCGCACGAAAATCGCTCCGGAGCCGTTCCGAGCGCCGAACTACCTGAAGTGTTTTCCAAACCCAAGAAACTCCCTAAAACCGTTTTTAACAGAAAAGCATCTCGAAAAGTCCTAAAACACCCATCTCAACATTTTCGTGCACAGGTGCCGTAGATTCGCACGAAAATCGCTCCGGAGCCGTTTCGAGCGCCGAACTGCCTGAAGTGTTTTCCAGACCCAAGAAACTCCCCAAAACCGTTTTTAACAGAAAACATCTCGAAATGTCCAAAAACACCCATCTCAACATTTTCGTGCATAGGTGCCTAGACGCGCTCGAAAATAGGTCCGGAGCCGTTTCGAGTGCCGAACTGACTGAAGTGTTTTCCAGACCCAAGAAACTCCCCAAAACCATTTTTAACAGAAAACCATCTCGAAATGTCCTAAAACGCACGTCTCAACATTTTCCTGCACAGGTGCCGTAGATTCGCACGAAAATCGTTCCGGAGCCGTTTCGAGCGCCGAGCTGCCTGAAGTGATTTCCAGACCCAAGAAACTCCCAAAAACCGTTTTTAGCCAAAAAGCTTCTCGAAATGTCCAAAAACGCACGTCTCAACATTTTCGTGCACAGGTGCCGTAGATGCGCACGAAAATCGCTCCGGAGATGTTTCGAGCGCCGAACTGCCTGAAGTGTTTTCCAGACACATGAAACTCCCAAAAACCGTTTTCAACAGAAAAGCATCTCGAAGTGTCATAAATCGCACATCCCAACATTTTCGTGCACAGGTGCCGTAGATGCGCACGAAAAGTCCTAAAACACCCATCTCAACATTTTCGTGCACGGGTGTCTAGACGCGCTCGAAAATCGGTCCGGAGCCGTTTCGAGCGCCGAACTGCCTGAAGTGTTTTCCAGACCCAAGAAACACCCGAAAACGGTTTTTAGCCGAAAAGCATTTCGAAATGTCCTAAAACGCACGTCTCAACATTTTCGTGCACAGGTGCCGTAGATTCGCACAAAAATCGCTCCGGAGCCGTTTCGAGCGCCGAACTGCCTGAAGTGTTTTCCTGACCCAAGAAACTCCCCAAAACCATTTTTAACAGAAAACCATCTCGAAATGTCCTAAAACGCGCTTCTAAACATTATCGTGCACAGGTGCCGTAGATGCGCACGAAAAGCGCTCCGGAGCCGTTTCGAGCGCCGAACTGCCTGAAGTGTTTTCCAGACCCAAAAAACTCCCCAAAACCATTTTTAACAGAAAACCATCTCGAAATGTCCTAAAACGCACGTCTCAACATTTTCCTGCACAGGTGCCGTAGATTCGCACGAAAATCGTTCCGGAGCCGTTTCGAGCGCCGAGCTGCCTGAAGTGATTTCCAGACCCAAGAAACTCCCAAAAACCGTTTTTAGCCAAAAAGCTTCTCGAAATGTCCAAAAACGCACGTCTCAACATTTTCGTGCACAGGTGACGTAGATGCGCACGAAAATCGCTCCGGAGATGTTTCGAGCGCCGAACTGCCTGAAGTATTTTCCAGACACATGAAACTCCCAAAAACCGTTTTCAATAAAAAAGCTTCTCGAAATGTCCAAAAACGCACGTCTCAACATTTTCGTGCACAGGTGACGTAGATGCGCACGAAAATCGCTCCGGAGATGTTTCGAGCGCCGAACTGCCTGAAGTGTTTTCCAGACACATGAAACTCCCAAAAACCGTTTTCAACAGAAAAGCATCTCGAAATGTCATAAATCGCACATCCCAACATTTTCGTGCACAGGTGCCGTAGATGCGCACGAAAATCTGTCCGGAGCCATTTCGAGCGCCGAACTGCCTGGTATGTTTTTTAGACCCAAGTAACTCCCAAAAATCTTTTTTAGCCGAAAGGCATCACGAAATGTTCCAAAACGCCCATCTCAACATTTTCGTGCACAGGTGCCGTAGATACGCACGAAAATCGCTCCGGAGCCGTTTCGAGCGCCGAACAAACTGAAGTGTTTTCCAGACCCAAGAAACTCCCCAAAACCGTTTTTAACCGAAAAGTATCTAGAAATGTCATAAAACGCGCATCACAACATTTTCGTACACAGGTGGCGTAGATGCGCACGGAAATCGGTCCGGAGCAGTTTCGAGCGCCGAACTGCCTGATTGGTTTTCCAGACCCAAGAAACACCCGAAAACCGTTTTTAGCCGAAAAGCATTTCGAAATGTCCTAAAACGCACGTCTCAACATTTTCGTGCACAGGTGCCGTAGATTCGCACGAAAATCGCTCCGGAGCCGTTTCGAGCGCCGAACTGCCTGAAGTGTTTTCCAGACCAAAGAAACTCCCCAAAACCGTTTTTAACAGAAAAGCATCTCGAAAAGTCCTAAAACACCCATCTCAACATTTTCGTGCACGGGTGGCTAGACGCGCTCGAAAATCGGTCCGGTGCCGTTTCGAGCGCCGAACTGCCTGAAGTGTTTTCCAGACCCAAGAAACACCCGAAAACCGTTTTTAGCCGAAAAGCATTTCGAAATGTCCTAAAACGCACGTCTCAACATTTTCGTGCGCAGGTGCCGTAGATTCGCACGAAAATCGCTCCGGAGCCGTTTCGGGCGCCGAACTGCCTGAAGTGTTTTCCAGACCCAAGAAACTCCCCAAAACCGTTTTTAACAGAAAAGCATCTCGAAAAGTCCTAAAACACCCATCTCAACATTTTCGTGCACGGGTGGCTAGACGCGCTCGAAAATCGGTCCGGTGCCGTTTCGAGCGCTGAACTTCCTGAAGTGTTTTCCAGACCCAAGAAACACCCGAAAACCGTTTTTAGCCGAAAAGCATTTCGAAATGTCCTAAAACGCACGTCTCAACATTTTCGTGCGCAGGTGCCGTAGATTCGCACGAAAATCGCTCCGGAGCCGTTTCGAGCGACGAACTGCCTGAAGTGTTTTCCAGACCCAAGAAACACCCGAAAACCGCTTTTAGCCGACAAGCATTTCGAAATGTCCTAAAACGCACGTCTCAACATTTTCGTGCATAGGTGCAGTAGATTCGTACGAAAATCGCACCGGAGCCGTTTCGAGCGCCGAACTGCCTGAAGTGTTTTCCAGACCCAAGAAACTCCCCAAAACCATTTTTAACCGAAAACCATCTGGAAATGTCCTAAAACGCGCTTCTAAACATTATCGTGCACAGGTGCCGTAGATGCGCACGAAAAGCGCTCCGGAGCCGTTTCGAGCGCCGAACTGCCTGAAGTGTTTTTCAGACCCAAGAAACTCCCCAAAACCGTTTTTAACAGAAAACATCTCGAAATGTCCAAAAACACCCATCTCAACATTTTCGTGCATAGGTGCCTAGACGCGCTCGAAAATAGGTCCGGAGCCGTTTCGAGCGCCGAATTGCCTGATGTGTTTTTTAGACCCAAGAAACTCCCCAAAACCGTTTTTAGACAAAAAGCTTCTCGAAATGTCCTAAAACGCACGTCTCAACATTTTCCTGCACAGGTACCGTAGATTCGCACGAAAATCGCTCCGGAGCCGTTTCGAGTGCCGAACTGACTGAAGTGTTTTCCAGACCCAAGAAACTCCCCAAAACCATTTTTAACAGAAAACCATCTCGAAATGTCCTAAAACGCACGTCTCAACATTTTCCTGCACAGGTGCCGTAGATTCGCACGAAAATCGTTCCGGAGCCGTTTCGAGCGCCAAGCTGCCTGAAGTGATTTCCAGACCCAAGAAACTCCCAAAAACCGTTTTTAGCCAAAAAGCTTCTCGAAATGTCCAAAAACGCACGTCTCAACATTTTCGTGCACAGGTGCCGTAGATGCGCACGAAAATCGCTCCGGAGATGTTTCGAGCGCCGAACTGCCTGAAGTGTTTTCCAGACACATGAAACTCCCAAAAACCGTTTTCAACAGAAAAGCATCTCGAAGTGTCATAAATCGCACATCCCAACATTTTCGTGCGCAGGTGCCGTAGATGCGCACGAAAAGTCCTAAAACACCCATCTCAACATTTTCGTGCACGGGTGTCTAGACGCGCTCGAAAATCGGTCCGGAGCCGTTTCGAGCGCCGAACTGCCTGAAGTGTTTTCCAGACCCAAGAAACACCCGAAAACGGTTTTTAGCCGAAAAGCATTTCGAAATGTCCTAAAACGCACGTCTCAACATTTTCGTGCACAGGTGCCGTAGATTCGCACAAAATTCGCTCCGGAGCCGTTTCGAGCGCCGAACTGCCTGAAGTGTTTTCCTGACCCAAGAAACTCCCCAAAACCATTTTTAACAGAAAACCATCTCGAAATGTCCTAAAACGCGCTTCTAAACATTATCGTGCACAGGTGCCGTAGATGCGCACGAAAAGCGCTCCGGAGCCGTTTCGAGCGCCGAACTGCCTGAAGTGTTTTCCAGACCCAAAAAACTCCCCAAAACCATTTTTAACAGAAAACCATCTCGAAATGTCCTAAAACGCACGTCTCAACATTTTCCTGCACAGGTGCCGTAGATTCGCACGAAAATCGTTCCGGAGCCGTTTCGAGCGCCGAGCTGCCTGAAGTGATTTCCAGACCCAAGAAACTCCCAAAAACCGTTTTTAGCCAAAAAGCTTCTCGAAATGTCCAAAAACGCACGTCTCAACATTTTCGTGCACAGGTGACGTAGATGCGCACGAAAATCGCTCCGGAGATGTTTCGAGCGCCGAACTGCCTGAAGTATTTTCCAGACACATGAAACTCCCAAAAACCGTTTTCAATAAAAAAGCTTCTCGAAATGTCCAAAAACGCACGTCTCAACATTTTCGTGCACAGGTGACGTAGATGCGCACGAAAATCGCTCCGGAGATGTTTCGAGCGCCGAACTGCCTGAAGTGTTTTCCAGACACATGAAACTCCCAAAAACCGTTTTCAACAGAAAAGCATCTCGAAATGTCATAAATCGCACATCCCAACATTTTCGTGCACAGGTGCCGTAGATGCGCACGAAAATCTGTCCGGAGCCATTTCGAGCGCCGAACTGCCTGGTATGTTTTTTAGACCCAAGTAACTCCCAAAAATCTTTTTTAGCCGAAAGGCATCACGAAATGTTCCAAAACGCCCATCTCAACATTTTCGTGCACAGGTGCCGTAGATACGCACGAAAATCGCTCCGGAGCCGTTTCGAGCGCCGAACAAACTGAAGTGTTTTCCAGACCCAAGAAACTCCCCAAAACCGTTTTTAACCGAAAAGTATCTAGAAATGTCATAAAACGCGCATCACAACATTTTCGTACACAGGTGGCGTAGATGCGCACGGAAATCGGTCCGGAGCAGTTTCGAGCGCCGAACTGCCTGATTTGTTTTCCAGACCGAAGAAACACCCGAAAACCGTTTTTAGCCGAAAAGCATTTCGAAATGTCCTAAAACGCACGTCTCAACATTTTCGTGCACAGGTGCCGTAGATTCGCACGAAAATCGCTCCGGAGCCGTTTCGAGCGCCGAACTGCCTGAAGTGTTTTCCAGACCAAAGAAACTCCCCAAAACCGTTTTTAACAGAAAAGCATCTCGAAAAGTCCTAAAACACCCATCTCAACATTTTCGTGCACGGGTGGCTAGACGCGCTCGAAAATCGGTCCGGTGCCGTTTCGAGCGCCGAACTGCCTGAAGTGTTTTCCAGACCCAAGAAACACCCGAAAACCGTTTTTAGCCGAAAAGCATTTCGAAATGTCCTAAAACGCACGTCTCAACATTTTCGTGCGCAGGTGCCGTAGATTCGCACGAAAATCGCTCCGGAGCCGTTTCGGGCGCCGAACTGCCTGAAGTGTTTTCCAGACCCAAGAAACTCCCCAAAACCGTTTTTAACAGAAAAGCATCTCGAAAAGTCCTAAAACACCCATCTCAACATTTTCGTGCACGGGTGGCTAGACGCGCTCGAAAATCGGTCCGGTGCCGTTTCGAGCGCTGAACTTCCTGAAGTGTTTTCCAGACCCAAGAAACACCCGAAAACCGTTTTTAGCCGAAAAGCATTTCGAAATGTCCTAAAACGCACGTCTCAACATTTTCGTGCGCAGGTGCCGTAGATTCGCACGAAAATCGCTCCGGAGCCGTTTCGAGCGCCGAACTGCCTGAAGTGTTTTCCAGACCCAAGAAACACCCGAAAACCGCTTTTAGCCGACAAGCATTTCGAAATGTCCTAAAACGCACGTCTCAACATTTTCGTGCACAGGTGCAGTAGATTCGTACGAAAATCGCACCGGAGCCGTTTCGAGCGCCGAACTGCCTGAAGTGTTTTCCAGACCCAAGAAACTCCCCAAAACCATTTTTAACCGAAAACCATCTGGAAATGTCCTAAAACGCGCTTCTAAACATTATCGTGCACAGGTGCCGTAGATGCGCACGAAAAGCGCTCCGGAGCCGTTTCGAGCGCCGAACTGCCTGAAGTGTTTTTCAGACCCAAGAAACTCCCCAAAACCGTTTTTAACAGAAAACATCTCGAAATGTCCAAAAACACCCATCTCAACATTTTCGTGCATAGGTGCCTAGACGCGCTCGAAAATAGGTCCGGAGCCGTTTCGAGCGCCGAATTGCCTGATGTGTTTTTTAGACCCAAGAAACTCCCCAAAACCGTTTTTAGACAAAAAGCTTCTCGAAATGTCCTAAAACGCACGTCTCAACATTTTCCTGCACAGGTACCGTAGATTCGCACGAAAATCGCTCCGGAGCCGTTTCGAGTGCCGAACTGACTGAAGTGTTTTCCAGACCCAAGAAACTCCCCAAAACCATTTTTAACAGAAAACCATCTCGAAATGTCCTAAAACGCACGTCTCAACATTTTCCTGCACAGGTGCCGTAGATTCGCACGAAAATCGTTCCGGAGCCGTTTCGAGCGCCAAGCTGCCTGAAGTGATTTCCAGACCCAAGAAACTCCCAAAAACCGTTTTTAGCCAAAAAGCTTCTCGAAATGTCCAAAAACGCACGTCTCAACATTTTCGTGCACAGGTGCCGTAGATGCGCACGAAAATCGCTCCGGAGATGTTTCGAGCGCCGAACTGCCTGAAGTGTTTTCCAGACACATGAAACTCCCAAAAACCGTTTTCAACAGAAAAGCATCTCGAAGTGTCATAAATCGCACATCCCAACATTTTCGTGCGCAGGTGCCGTAGATGCGCACGAAAAGTCCTAAAACACCCATCTCAACATTTTCGTGCACGGGTGTCTAGACGCGCTCGAAAATCGGTCCGGAGCCGTTTCGAGCGCCGAACTGCCTGAAGTGTTTTCCAGACCCAAGAAACACCCGAAAACGGTTTTTAGCCGAAAAGCATTTCGAAATGTCCTAAAACGCACGTCTCAACATTTTCGTGCACAGGTGCCGTAGATTCGCACAAAAATCGCTCCGGAGCCGTTTCGAGCGCCGAACTGCCTGAAGTGTTTTCCTGACCCAAGAAACTCCCCAAAACCATTTTTAACAGAAAACCATCTCGAAATGTCCTAAAACGCGCTTCTAAACATTATCGTGCACAGGTGCCGTAGATGCGCACGAAAAGCGCTCCGGAGCCGTTTCGAGCGCCGAACTGCCTGAAGTGTTTTCCAGACCCAAAAAACTCCCCAAAACCATTTTTAACAGAAAACCATCTCGAAATGTCCTAAAACGCACGTCTCAACATTTTCCTGCACAGGTGCCGTAGATTCGCACGAAAATCGTTCCGGAGCCGTTTCGAGCGCCGAGCTGCCTGAAGTGATTTCCAGACCCAAGAAACTCCCAAAAACCGTTTTTAGCCAAAAAGCTTCTCGAAATGTCCAAAAACGCACGTCTCAACATTTTCGTGCACAGGTGACGTAGATGCGCACGAAAATCGCTCCGGAGATGTTTCGAGCGCCGAACTGCCTGAAGTATTTTCCAGACACATGAAACTCCCAAAAACCGTTTTCAATAAAAAAGCTTCTCGAAATGTCCAAAAACGCACGTCTCAACATTTTCGTGCACAGGTGACGTAGATGCGCACGAAAATCGCTCCGGAGATGTTTCGAGCGCCGAACTGCCTGAAGTGTTTTCCAGACACATGAAACTCCCAAAAACCGTTTTCAACAGAAAAGCATCTCGAAATGTCATAAATCGCACATCCCAACATTTTCGTGCACAGGTGCCGTAGATGCGCACGAAAATCTGTCCGGAGCCATTTCGAGCGCCGAACTGCCTGGTATGTTTTTTAGACCCAAGTAACTCCCAAAAATCTTTTTTAGCCGAAAGGCATCACGAAATGTTCCAAAACGCCCATCTCAACATTTTCGTGCACAGGTGCCGTAGATACGCACGAAAATCGCTCCGGAGCCGTTTCGAGCGCCGAACTGACTGAAGTGTTTTCCAGACCCAAGAAACTCCCCAAAACCGTTTTTAACCGAAAAGTATCTAGAAATGTCATAAAACGCGCATCACAACATTTTCGTACACAGGTGGCGTAGATGCGCACGGAAATCGGTCCGGAGCAGTTTCGAGCGCCGAACTGCCTGATTGGTTTTCCAGACCCAAGAAACACCCGAAAACCGTTTTTAGCCGAAAAGCATTTCGAAATGTCCTAAAACGCACGTCTCAACATTTTCGTGCACAGGTGCCGTAGATTCGCACGAAAATCGCTCCGGAGCCGTTTCGAGCGCCGAACTGCCTGAAGTGTTTTCCAGACCAAAGAAACTCCCCAAAACCGTTTTTAACAGAAAAGCATCTCGAAAAGTCCTAAAACACCCATCTCAACATTTTCGTGCACGGGTGGCTAGACGCGCTCGAAAATCGGTCCGGTGCCGTTTCGAGCGCCGAACTGCCTGAAGTGTTTTCCAGACCCAAGAAACACCCGAAAACCGTTTTTAGCCGAAAAGCATTTCGAAATGTCCTAAAACGCACGTCTCAACATTTTCGTGCGCAGGTGCCGTAGATTCGCACGAAAATCGCTCCGGAGCCGTTTCGGGCGCCGAACTGCCTGAAGTGTTTTCCAGACCCAAGAAACTCCCCAAAACCGTTTTTAACAGAAAAGCATCTCGAAAAGTCCTAAAACACCCATCTCAACATTTTCGTGCACGGGTGGCTAGACGCGCTCGAAAATCGGTCCGGTGCCGTTTCGAGCGCTGAACTTCCTGAAGTGTTTTCCAGACCCAAGAAACACCCGAAAACCGTTTTTAGCCGAAAAGCATTTCGAAATGTCCTAAAACGCACGTCTCAACATTTTCGTGCGCAGGTGCCGTAGATTCGCACGAAAATCGCTCCGGAGCCGTTTCGAGCGCCGAACTGCCTGAAGTGTTTTCCAGACCCAAGAAACACCCGAAAACCGCTTTTAGCCGACAAGCATTTCGAAATGTCCTAAAACGCACGTCTCAACATTTTCGTGCACAGGTGCAGTAGATTCGTACGAAAATCGCACCGGAGCCGTTTCGAGCGCCGAACTGCCTGAAGTGTTTTCCAGACCCAAGAAACTCCCCAAAACCATTTTTAACCGAAAACCATCTGGAAATGTCCTAAAACGCGCTTCTAAACATTATCGTGCACAGGTGCCGTAGATGCGCACGAAAAGCGCTCCGGAGCCGTTTCGAGCGCCGAACTGCCTGAAGTGTTTTTCAGACCCAAGAAACTCCCCAAAACCGTTTTTAACAGAAAACATCTCGAAATGTCCAAAAACACCCATCTCAACATTTTCGTGCATAGGTGCCTAGACGCGCTCGAAAATAGGTCCGGAGCCGTTTCGAGCGCCGAATTGCCTGATGTGTTTTTTAGACCCAAGAAACTCCCCAAAACCGTTTTTAGACAAAAAGCTTCTCGAAATGTCCTAAAACGCACGTCTCAACATTTTCCTGCACAGGTACCGTAGATTCGCACGAAAATCGCTCCGGAGCCGTTTCGAGTGCCGAACTGACTGAAGTGTTTTCCAGACCCAAGAAACTCCCCAAAACCATTTTTAACAGAAAACCATCTCGAAATGTCCTAAAACGCACGTCTCAACATTTTCCTGCACAGGTGCCGTAGATTCGCACGAAAATCGTTCCGGAGCCGTTTCGAGCGCCAAGCTGCCTGAAGTGATTTCCAGACCCAAGAAACTCCCAAAAACCGTTTTTAGCCAAAAAGCTTCTCGAAATGTCCAAAAACGCACGTCTCAACATTTTCGTGCACAGGTGCCGTAGATGCGCACGAAAATCGCTCCGGAGATGTTTCGAGCGCCGAACTGCCTGAAGTGTTTTCCAGACACATGAAACTCCCAAAAACCGTTTTCAACAGAAAAGCATCTCGAAGTGTCATAAATCGCACATCCCAACATTTTCGTGCGCAGGTGCCGTAGATGCGCACGAAAAGTCCTAAAACACCCATCTCAACATTTTCGTGCACGGGTGTCTAGACGCGCTCGAAAATCGGTCCGGAGCCGTTTCGAGCGCCGAACTGCCTGAAGTGTTTTCCAGACCCAAGAAACACCCGAAAACGGTTTTTAGCCGAAAAGCATTTCGAAATGTCCTAAAACGCACGTCTCAACATTTTCGTGCACAGGTGCCGTAGATTCGCACAAAAATCGCTCCGGAGCCGTTTCGAGCGCCGAACTGCCTGAAGTGTTTTCCTGACCCAAGAAACTCCCCAAAACCATTTTTAACAGAAAACCATCTCGAAATGTCCTAAAACGCGCTTCTAAACATTATCGTGCACAGGTGCCGTAGATGCGCACGAAAAGCGCTCCGGAGCCGTTTCGAGCGCCGAACTGCCTGAAGTGTTTTCCAGACCCAAAAAACTCCCCAAAACCATTTTTAACAGAAAACCATCTCGAAATGTCCTAAAACGCACGTCTCAACATTTTCCTGCACAGGTGCCGTAGATTCGCACGAAAATCGTTCCGGAGCCGTTTCGAGCGCCGAGCTGCCTGAAGTGATTTCCAGACCCAAGAAACTCCCAAAAACCGTTTTTAGCCAAAAAGCTTCTCGAAATGTCCAAAAACGCACGTCTCAACATTTTCGTGCACAGGTGACGTAGATGCGCACGAAAATCGCTCCGGAGATGTTTCGAGCGCCGAACTGCCTGAAGTATTTTCCAGACACATGAAACTCCCAAAAACCGTTTTCAATAAAAAAGCTTCTCGAAATGTCCAAAAACGCACGTCTCAACATTTTCGTGCACAGGTGACGTAGATGCGCACGAAAATCGCTCCGGAGATGTTTCGAGCGCCGAACTGCCTGAAGTGTTTTCCAGACACATGAAACTCCCAAAAACCGTTTTCAACAGAAAAGCATCTCGAAATGTCATAAATCGCACATCCCAACATTTTCGTGCACAGGTGCCGTAGATGCGCACGAAAATCTGTCCGGAGCCATTTCGAGCGCCGAACTGCCTGGTATGTTTTTTAGACCCAAGTAACTCCCAAAAATCTTTTTTAGCCGAAAGGCATCACGAAATGTTCCAAAACGCCCATCTCAACATTTTCGTGCACAGGTGCCGTAGATACGCACGAAAATCGCTCCGGAGCCGTTTCGAGCGCCGAACTGACTGAAGTGTTTTCCAGACCCAAGAAACTCCCCAAAACCGTTTTTAACCGAAAAGTATCTAGAAATGTCATAAAACGCGCATCACAACATTTTCGTACACAGGTGGCGTAGATGCGCACGGAAATCGGTCCGGAGCAGTTTCGAGCGCCGAACTGCCTGATTGGTTTTCCAGACCCAAGAAACACCCGAAAACCGTTTTTAGCCGAAAAGCATTTCGAAATGTCCTAAAACGCACGTCTCAACATTTTCGTGCACAGGTGCCGTAGATTCGCACGAAAATCGCTCCGGAGCCGTTTCGAGCGCCGAACTGCCTGAAGTGTTTTCCAGACCAAAGAAACTCCCCAAAACCGTTTTTAACAGAAAAGCATCTCGAAAAGTCCTAAAACACCCATCTCAACATTTTCGTGCACGGGTGGCTAGACGCGCTCGAAAATCGGTCCGGTGCCGTTTCGAGCGCCGAACTGCCTGAAGTGTTTTCCAGACCCAAGAAACACCCGAAAACCGTTTTTAGCCGAAAAGCATTTCGAAATGTCCTAAAACGCACGTCTCAACATTTTCGTGCGCAGGTGCCGTAGATTCGTACGAAAATCGCTCCGGAGCCGTTTCGGGCGCCGAACTGCCTGAAGTGTTTTCCAGACCCAAGAAACTCCCCAAAACCGTTTTTAACAGAAAAGCATCTCGAAAAGTCCTAAAACACCCATCTCAACATTTTCGTGCACGGGTGGCTAGACGCGCTCGAAAATCGGTCCGGTGCCGTTTCGAGCGCTGAACTTCCTGAAGTGTTTTCCAGACCCAAGAAACACCCGAAAACCGTTTTTAGCCGAAAAGCATTTCGAAATGTCCTAAAACGCACGTCTCAACATTTTCGTGCGCAGGTGCCGTAGATTCGCACGAAAATCGCTCCGGAGCCGTTTCGAGCGCCGAACTGCCTGAAGTGTTTTCCAGACCCAAGAAACACCCGAAAACCGCTTTTAGCCGACAAGCATTTCGAAATGTCCTAAAACGCACGTCTCAACATTTTCGTGCACAGGTGCAGTAGATTCGTACGAAAATCGCACCGGAGCCGTTTCGAGCGCCGAACTGCCTGAAGTGTTTTCCAGACCCAAGAAACTCCCCAAAACCATTTTTAACCGAAAACCATCTGGAAATGTCCTAAAACGCGCTTCTAAACATTATCGTGCACAGGTGCCGTAGATGCGCACGAAAAGCGCTCCGGAGCCGTTTCGAGCGCCGAACTGCCTGAAGTGTTTTTCAGACCCAAGAAACTCCCCAAAACCGTTTTTAACAGAAAACATCTCGAAATGTCCAAAAACACCCATCTCAACATTTTCGTGCACAGGTGCCGTAGATAAGCACGAAAATCGCTCCGGTGCCGTTTCGAGCGCCGAACTGCCTGATGTGTTTTCCAGACCCAAGAAACACCCGAAAACCGTTTTTAGCCGAAAAGCATTTCGAAATGTCCTAAAACGCGCATCTCAACATTTTCGTGCACAGGTGCCGTAGATTCGAACGAAAATCGTTCCGGAGCCGTTTCGAGCGCCGAACTGCCTGAAATGTTTTCCAGACCCAAGAAACTCCCCAAAACCGTTTTTAGCCAAAAAGCTTCTCGAAAGGTCCAAAAACGCACGTCTCAACTTTTTCGTGCACAGGTGCCGTAGATGCGCACGAAAATCGCTCCGGAGATGTTTCGAGCGCCGAACTGCCTGAAGTGTTTTCCAGACACATGAAACTCCCCAAAACCGTTTTTAACAGAAAAGCATCTCGAAATGCCCTAAAACGCCCATCTCAACATTTTCGTGCACAGGTGGCGTAGGTGCGCACGAAAATCGCTCCGGAGCCGTTTCGAGCGCCGAACTGCCTGATGTGTTTTCCAGACCATAGAAACACCCGAAAACCGTTTTTAGCCGAAAAGCATTTCGAAATGTCCTAAAACGCACGTCTCAACATTTTCGTGCGCAGGTGCCGTAGATTCGCACGAAAATCGCTCCGGAGCCGTTTAGAGCGCCGAACTGCCTGAAGTGTTTTCCAGACCCAAGAAACTCCCCAAAACCATTTTTAACAGAAAACCATCTTGGAATGTCCTAAAACGCGCTTCTAAACATTATCGTGCACAGGTGCCGTAGATGCGCACGAAAAGCGCTCCGGAGCCATTTCGAGCGCCGAACTGCCTGATGTGTTTTCCAGACCCAAGAAACACCCGAAAACCGTTTTTCGCCGAAAAGCATTTCGAAATGTCCTAAAACGCACGTCTCAACATTTTCGTGCACAGGTGCAGTAGATTCGCACGAAAATCGCTCCGGAGCCGTTCCGAGCGCCGAACTGCCTGAAGTGTTTTCCAAACCCAAGAAACTCCCCAAAACCGTTTTTAACAGAAAAGCATCTCGAAAAGTCCTAAAACACCCATCTCAACATTTTCGTGCACAGGTGCCGTAGATTCGCACGAAAATCGCTCCGGAGCCGTTTCGAGCGCCGAACTGCCTGAAGTGTTTTCCAGACCCAAGAAACTCCCCAAAACCGTTTTTAACAGAAAACATCTCGAAATGTCCAAAAACACCCATCTCAACATTTTCGTGCATAGGTGCCTAGACGCGCTCGAAAATCGGTCCGGAGCCGTTTCGAGCGCCGAATTGCCTTGTGTTTTTTAGACCCAAGAAACTCCCCAAACCGTTTTTAGACAAAAAGCTTCTCGAAATGTCCTAAAACGCACGTCTCAAGATTTTCCTGCACAGGTACCGTAGATTCGCACGAAAATCGTTCCGGAGCCGTTTCGAGCGCCGAACTGACTGAAGTGTTTTCCAGACCCAAGAAACTCCCCAAAACCGTTTTTAACCGAAAAGTAACTAGAAATGTCATAAAACGCGCATCTCAACATTTTCGTACACAGGTGGCGTAGATGCGCACGGAAATCGGTCCGGAGCATTTTTGAGCGCCGAACTGCCTGATTGGTTTTCCAGACCCAAGAAACACCCGAAAACCGTTTTTAGCCGAAAAGCATTTCGAAATGTCCTAAAACGCACGTCTCAACATTTTCCTGCACAGGTGCCGTAGATTCGCACGAAAATCGTTCCGGAGCCGTTTCGAGCGCCGAGCTACCTGAAGTGATTTCCAGACCCAAGAAACTCCCAAAAACCGTTTTTAGCCAAAAAGCTTCTCGAAATGTCCAAAAACGCACGTCTCAACATTTTCGTGCACAGGTGACGTAGATGCGTACGAAAATCGCTCCGGAGATGTTTCGAGCGCCGAACTGCCTGAAGTGTTTTCCAGACACATGAAACTCCCAAAAACCGTTTTCAACAGAAAAGCATCTCGAAATGTCATAAATCGCACATCCCAACATTTTCGTGCACAGGTGCCGTAGATGCGCACGAAAATCGCTCCGGAGATGTTTCGAGCGCCGAACTGCCTGAAGTGTTTTCCAGACACATGAAACTCCCAAAAACCATTTTCAACAGAAAAGCATCTCGAAATGTCATAAATCGCACATCCCAACATTTTCGTGCACAGGTGCCGTAGATGCGCACGAAAAGTCCTAAAACACCCATCTCAACATTTTCGTGCACGGGTGTCTAGACGCGCTCGAAAATCGGTCCGGAGCCGTTTCGAGCGCCGAACTGCCTGAAGTGTTTTCCAGACCCAAGAAACACCCGAAAACGGTTTTTAGCCGAAAAGCATTTCGAAATGTCCTAAAACGCACGTCTCAACATTTTCGTGCACAGGTGCCGTAGATTCGCACGAAAATCGCTCCGGAGCCGTTTCGAGCGCCGAACTGCCTGAAGTGTTTTCCTGACCCAAGAAACTCCCCAAAACCATTTTTAACAGAAAACCATCACGAAATGTCCTAAAACGCGCTTCTAAACATTATCGTGCACAGGTGCCGTAGATGCGCACGAAAAGCGCTCCGGAGCCATTTCGAGCGCCGAACTGCCTGAAGTGTTTTCCAGACCCAAAAAACTCCCCAAAACCATTTTTAACAGAAAACCATCTCGAAATGTCCTAAAACGCACGTCTCAACATTTTCCTGCACAGGTGCCGTAGATTCGCACGAAAATCGTTCCGGAGCCGTTTCGAGCGCCGAGCTGCCTGAAGTGATTTCCAGACCCAAGAAACTCCCAAAAACCGTTTTTAGCAAAAAAGCTTCTCGAAATGTCCAAAAACGCACGTCTCAACATTTTCGTGCACAGGTGACGTAGATGCGCACGAAAATCGCTCCGGAGATGTTTCGAGCGCCGAACTGCCTGAAGTGTTTTCCAGACACATGAAACTCCCAAAAACCGTTTTCAACAGAAAAGCATCTCGAAATGTCATAAATCGCACATCCCAACATTTTCGTGCACAGGTGCCGTAGATGCGCACGAAAATCTGTCCGGAGCCATTTCGAGCGCCGAACTGCCTGGTATGTTTTTTAGACCCAAGAAACTCCCAAAAATCTTTTTTAGCCGAAAGGCATCACGAAATGTTCCAAAACGCCCATCTCAACATTTTCGTGCACAGGTGCCGTAGATACGCACGATAATCGCTCCGGAGCCGTTTCGAGCGCCGAACTGACTGAAGTGTTTTCCAGACCCAAGAAACTCCCCAAAACCGTTTTTAACCGAAAAGTTACTAGAAATGTCATAAAACGCGCATCTCAACATTTTCGTACACAGGTGGCGTAGATGCGCACGGAAATCGGTCCGGAGCAGTTTCGAGCGCCGAACTGCCTGATTGGTTTTGCAGACCCAAGAAACACCCGAAAACCGTTTTTAGCCGAAAAGCATTTCGAAATGTCCTAAAACGCACGTCTCAACATTTTCGTGCACAGGTGCCGTAGATTCGCACGAAAATCGCTCCGGAGCCGTTTCGAGCGCCGAACTGCCTGAAGTGTTTTCCAGACCAAAGAAACTCCCCAAAACCGTTTTTAACAGAAAAGCATCTCGAAAAGTCCTAAAACACCCATCTCAACATTTTCGTGCACGGGTGGCTAGACGCGCTCGAAAATCGGTCCGGTGCCGTTTCGAGCGCCGAACTGCCTGAAGTGTTTTCCAGACCCAAGAAACACCCGAAAACCGTTTTTAGCCGAAAAGCATTTCGAAATGTCCTAAAACGCACGTCTCAACATTTTCGTGCGCAGGTGCCGTAGATTCGCACGAAAATCGTTCCGGAGCCGTTTCGAGCGCCGAACTGCCTGAAGTGTTTTCCAGACCCAAGAAACTCCCCAAAACCGTTTTTAACAGAAAAGCATCTCGAAAAGTCCTAAAACACCCATCTCAACATTTTCGGGCACGGGTGGCTAGACGCGCTCGAAAATCGGTCCGGAGCCGTTTCGAGCGCCGAACTGCCTGAAGTGTTTTCCAGACCCAAGAAACACCCGAAAACGGTTTTTAGCCGAAAAGCATTTCGAAATGTCCTAAAACGCACGTCTCAACATTTTCGTGCACAGGTGCCGTAGATTCGCACGAAAATCGCTCCGGAGCCGTTTCGAGCGCCGAACTGCCTGAAGTGTTTTCCTGACCCAAGAAACTCCCCAAAACCATTTTTAACAGAAAACCATCACGAAATGTCCTAAAACGCGCTTCTAAACATTATCGTGCACAGGTGCCGTAGATGCGCACGAAAAGCGCTCCGGAGCCATTTCGAGCGCCGAACTGCCTGAAGTGTTTTCCAGACCCAAAAAACTCCCCAAAACCATTTTTAACAGAAAACCATCTCGAAATGTCCTAAAACGCACGTCTCAACATTTTCCTGCACAGGTGCCGTAGATTCGCACGAAAATCGTTCCGGAGCCGTTTCGAGCGCCGAGCTGCCTGAAGTGATTTCCAGACCCAAGAAACTCCCAAAAACCGTTTTTAGCAAAAAAGCTTCTCGAAATGTCCAAAAACGCACGTCTCAACATTTTCGTGCACAGGTGACGTAGATGCGCACGAAAATCGCTCCGGAGATGTTTCGAGCGCCGAACTGCCTGAAGTGTTTTCCAGACACATGAAACTCCCAAAAACCGTTTTCAACAGAAAAGCATCTCGAAATGTCATAAATCGCACATCCCAACATTTTCGTGCACAGGTGCCGTAGATGCGCACGAAAATCTGTCCGGAGCCATTTCGAGCGCCGAACTGCCTGGTATGTTTTTTAGACCCAAGAAACTCCCAAAAATCTTTTTTAGCCGAAAGGCATCACGAAATGTTCCAAAACGCCCATCTCAACATTTTCGTGCACAGGTGCCGTAGATACGCACGATAATCGCTCCGGAGCCGTTTCGAGCGCCGAACTGACTGAAGTGTTTTCCAGACCCAAGAAACTCCCCAAAACCGTTTTTAACCGAAAAGTTACTAGAAATGTCATAAAACGCGCATCTCAACATTTTCGTACACAGGTGGCGTAGATGCGCACGGAAATCGGTCCGGAGCAGTTTCGAGCGCCGAACTGCCTGATTGGTTTTGCAGACCCAAGAAACACCCGAAAACCGTTTTTAGCCGAAAAGCATTTCGAAATGTCCTAAAACGCACGTCTCAACATTTTCGTGCACAGGTGCCGTAGATTCGCACGAAAATCGCTCCGGAGCCGTTTCGAGCGCCGAACTGCCTGAAGTGTTTTCCAGACCAAAGAAACTCCCCAAAACCGTTTTTAACAGAAAAGCATCTCGAAAAGTCCTAAAACACCCATCTCAACATTTTCGTGCACGGGTGGCTAGACGCGCTCGAAAATCGGTCCGGTGCCGTTTCGAGCGCCGAACTGCCTGAAGTGTTTTCCAGACCCAAGAAACACCCGAAAACCGTTTTTAGCCGAAAAGCATTTCGAAATGTCCTAAAACGCACGTCTCAACATTTTCGTGCGCAGGTGCCGTAGATTCGCACGAAAATCGTTCCGGAGCCGTTTCGAGCGCCGAACTGCCTGAAGTGTTTTCCAGACCCAAGAAACTCCCCAAAACCGTTTTTAACAGAAAAGCATCTCGAAAAGTCCTAAAACACCCATCTCAACATTTTCGGGCACGGGTGGCTAGACGCGCTCGAAAATCGGTCCGGAGCCGTTTCGAGCGCCGAACTGCCTGAAGTGTTTTCCAGACCCAAGAAACACCCGAAAACCGCTTTTAGCCGACAAGCATTTCGAAATGTCCTAAAACGCACGTCTCAACATTTTCGTGCACAGGTGCAGTAGATTCGTACGAAAATCGCACCGGAGCCGTTTCGAGCGCCGAACTGCCTGAAGTGTTTTCCAGACCCAAGAAACTCCCCAAAACCATTTTTAACCGAAAACCATCTGGAAATGTCCTAAAACGCGCTTCTAAACATTATCGTGCACAGGTGCCGTAGATGCGCACGAAAAGCGCTCCGGAGCCATTTCGAGCGCCGAACTGCCTGAAGTGTTTTCCAGACCCAAAAAACTCCCCAAAACCATTTTTAACAGAAAACCATCTCGAAATGTCCTAAAACGCACGTCTCAACATTTTCCTGCACAGGTGCCGTAGATTCGCACGAAAATCGTTCCGGAGCCGTTTCGAGCGCCGAGCTGCCTGAAGTGATTTCCAGACCCAAGAAACTCCCAAAAACCGTTTTTAGCAAAAAAGCTTCTCGAAATGTCCAAAAACGCACGTCTCAACATTTTCGTGCACAGGTGACGTAGATGCGCACGAAAATCGCTCCGGAGATGTTTCGAGCGCCGAACTGCCTGAAGTGTTTTCCAGACACATGAAACTCCCAAAAACCGTTTTCAACAGAAAAGCATCTCGAAATGTCATAAATCGCACATCCCAACATTTTCGTGCACAGGTGCCGTAGATGCGCACGAAAATCTGTCCGGAGCCATTTCGAGCGCCGAACTGCCTGGTATGTTTTTTAGACCCAAGAAACTCCCAAAAATCTTTTTTAGCCGAAAGGCATCACGAAATGTTCCAAAACGCCCATCTCAACATTTTCGTGCACAGGTGCCGTAGATACGCACGATAATCGCTCCGGAGCCGTTTCGAGCGCCGAACTGACTGAAGTGTTTTCCAGACCCAAGAAACTCCCCAAAACCGTTTTTAACCGAAAAGTTACTAGAAATGTCATAAAACGCGCATCTCAACATTTTCGTACACAGGTGGCGTAGATGCGCACGGAAATCGGTCCGGAGCAGTTTCGAGCGCCGAACTGCCTGATTGGTTTTGCAGACCCAAGAAACACCCGAAAACCGTTTTTAGCCGAAAAGCATTTCGAAATGTCCTAAAACGCACGTCTCAACATTTTCGTGCACAGGTGCCGTAGATTCGCACGAAAATCGCTCCGGAGCCGTTTCGAGCGCCGAACTGCCTGAAGTGTTTTCCAGACCAAAGAAACTCCCCAAAACCGTTTTTAACAGAAAAGCATCTCGAAAAGTCCTAAAACACCCATCTCAACATTTTCGTGCACGGGTGGCTAGACGCGCTCGAAAATCGGTCCGGTGCCGTTTCGAGCGCCGAACTGCCTGAAGTGTTTTCCAGACCCAAGAAACACCCGAAAACCGTTTTTAGCCGAAAAGCATTTCGAAATGTCCTAAAACGCACGTCTCAACATTTTCGTGCGCAGGTGCCGTAGATTCGCACGAAAATCGTTCCGGAGCCGTTTCGAGCGCCGAACTGCCTGAAGTGTTTTCCAGACCCAAGAAACTCCCCAAAACCGTTTTTAACAGAAAAGCATCTCGAAAAGTCCTAAAACACCCATCTCAACATTTTCGGGCACGGGTGGCTAGACGCGCTCGAAAATCGGTCCGGAGCCGTTTCGAGCGCCGAACTGCCTGAAGTGTTTTCCAGACCCAAGAAACACCCGAAAACCGCTTTTAGCCGACAAGCATTTCGAAATGTCCTAAAACGCACGTCTCAACATTTTCGTGCACAGGTGCAGTAGATTCGTACGAAAATCGCACCGGAGCCGTTTCGAGCGCCGAACTGCCTGAAGTGTTTTCCAGACCCAAGAAACTCCCCAAAACCATTTTTAACCGAAAACCATCTGGAAATGTCCTAAAACGCGCTTCTAAACATTATCGTGCACAGGTGCCGTAGATGCGCACGAAAAGCGCTCCGGAGCCGTTTCGAGCGCCGAACTGCCTGAAGTGTTTTTCAGACCCAAGAAACTCCCCAAAACCGTTTTTAACAGAAAACATCTCGAAATGTCCAAAAACACCCATCTCAACATTTTCGTGCACAGGTGCCGTAGATAAGCACGAAAATCGCTCCGGTGCCGTTTCGAGCGCCGAACTGCCTGATGTGTTTTCCAGACCCAAGAAACACCCGAAAACCGTTTTTAGCCGAAAAGCATTTCGAAATGTCCTAAAACGCGCATCTCAACATTTTCGTGCACAGGTGCCGTAGATTCGAATGAAAATCGTTCCGGAGCCGCTTCGAGCGCCGAACTGCCTGAAATGTTTTCCAGACCCAAGAAACTCCCCAAAACCGTTTTTAGCCAAAAAGCTTCTCGAAATGTCCAAAAACGCACGTCTCAACATTTTCGTGCACAGGTGCCGTAGATGCGCACGAAAATCGCTCCGGAGATGTTTCGAGCGCCGAACTGCCTGAAGTGTTTTCCAGACACATGAAACTCCCAAAAACCGTTTTTGACAGAAAAGCATCTCGAAATGCCCTAAAACGCCCATCTCAACATTTTCGTGCACAGGTGGCGTAGGTGCGCACGAAAATCGCTCCGGAGCCGTTTCGAGCGCCGAACTGCCTGATGTGTTTTCCAGACCATAGAAACACCCGAAAACCGTTTTTAGCCGAAAAGCATTTCGAAATGTCCTAAAACGCACGTCTCAACATCTTCGTGCACAGGTGCCGTAGATTCGCACGAAAATCGCTCCGGAGCCGTTTCGAGCGCCGAACTGCCTGAAGTGTTTTCCAGACCCAAGAAACTCCCCAAAACCGTTTTTAACAGAAAAGCATCTCGAAAAGTCCTAAAACACCCATCTCAACGTTTTCGTGCACAGGTGCCTAGACGCGCTCGAAAATAGGTCCGAGCCGTTTCGAGCGCCGAATTGCCTGATGTGTTTTTTAGACCAAGAAACTCCCCAAAACCGTTTTTAGCCAAAAAGCTTCTCGAAATGTCCTAAAACGCACGTCTCAACATTTTCCCGCACATGTGCCGTAGATTCGCACGAAAATCGCTCCGGAGCCGTTTCGAGCGCCGAACTGACTGAAGTGTTTTCCAGACCCAAGAAGCTCCCCAAAACCATTTTTAACAGAAAACCATCTGGAAATGTCGTAAAACGCACGTCCCAACATTTTCGTGCACAGGTGCCGTAGATGCGCACGAAAATCTGTCCGGAGCCGTTTCGAGCGCCGAACTGCCTGGTATGTTTTTTAGACCCAAGAAACTCCCAAAAATCGTTTTTAGCCGAAAAGCATCACGAGATGTTCTAAAACGCCCATCTCAACATTTTCGTGCACAGGTGCCGTAGATACGCACGAAAATCGGTCCGGAGCCGTTTCGAGCGCCGAACTGACTGAAGTGTTTTCCAGACCCAAGAAACTCCCCAAAACCGTTTTTAACCGAAAAGTATCTAGAAATGTCATAAAACGCGCATCTCAACATTTTCGTACACAGGTGGCGTAGATGCTCATGAAAATGGGTCCGGAGCCGTTTCGAGCGCCGAACTGCCTGATGTGTTTTCCAGACCCAAGAAACACCCGAAAACCGTTTTTAGCCGAAAAGCATTTCGAAATGTCCTAAAATGCACGTCTCAACATTTTCGTGCACAGGTGCCGTAGATTCGCACGAAAATCGCCCCGGAGCCGTTTCGAGCGCCGAACTGCCTGAAGTGTTTTCCAGACCCAAGAAACTCCCCAAAACCGTTTTTAACAGAAAAGCATCTCGAAAAGTCCTAAAACACCCATCTCAACATTTTCGTGCACAGGTGTCTAGACGCGCTCGAAAATCGGTCCGGAGCCGTTTCGAGCGCCGAACTGCCTGAAGTGTTTTCCAGACCCAAGAAACACCCGAAAACCGTTTTTAGCCGAAAAGCATTTCGAAATGTCCTAAAACGCACGTCTCAACATTTTCGTGCGCAGGTGCCGTAGATTCGCACGAAAATCGCTCCGGAGCCGTTTAGAGCGCCGAACTGCCTGAAGTGTTTTCCAGACCCAAGAAACTCCCCAAAACCATTTTTAACAGAAAACCATCTGGGAATGTCCTAAAACGCGCTTCTAAACATTATCGTGCACAGGTGCCGTAGATGCGCACGAAAAGCGCTCCGGAGCCATTTCGAGCGCCGAACTGCCTGATGTGTTTTCCAGACCCAAGAAACACCCGAAAACCGTTTTTCGCCGAAAAGCATTTCAAAATGTCCTAAAACGCACGTCTCAACATTTTCGTGCACAGGTGCAGTAGATTCGCACGAAAATCGCTCCGGAGCCGTTCCGAGCGCCGAACTGCCTGAAGTGTTTTCCAAACCCAAGAAACTCCCCAAAACCGTTTTTAACAGAAAAGCATCTCGAAAAGTCCTAAAACACCCATCTCAACATTTTCGTGCACAGGTGCCGTAGATTCGCACGAAAATCGCTCCGGAGCCGTTTCGAGCGCCGAACTGCCTGAAGTGTTTTCCAGACCCAAGAAACTCCCCAAAACCGTTTTTAAAAGAAAACATCTCGAAATGTCCAAAAACACCCATCTCAACATTTTCGTGCATAGGTGCCTAGACGCGCTCGAAAATAGGTCCGGAGCCGTTTCGAGCGCCGAATTGCCTGATGTGTTTTTTAGACCCAAGAAACTCCCCAAAACCGTTTTTAGACAAAAAGCTTCTCGAAATGTCCTAAAACGCACGTCTCAACATTTTCCTGCACAGGTACCGTAGATTCGCACGAAAATCGCTCCGGAGCCGTTTCGAGTGCCGAACTGACTGAAGTGTTTTCCAGACCCAAGAAACTCCCCAAAACCATTTTTAACAGAAAACCATCTCGAAATGTCCTAAAACGCACGTCTCAACATTTTCCTGCACAGGTGCCGTAGATTCGCACGAAAATCGTTCCGGAGCCGTTTCGAGCGCCGAACTGACTGAAGTGTTTTCCAGACCCAAGAAACTCCCAAAAACCGTTTTTAACCGAAAAGTAACTAGAAATGTCATAAAACGCGCATCTCAACATTTTCGTACACAGGTGGCGTAGATGCGCACGGAAATCGGTCCGGAGCAGTTTCGAGCGCCGAACTGCCTGATTGGTTTTCCAGACCCAAGAAACTCCCCAAAACCGTTTTTAGCCAAAAAGCTTCTCGAAATGTCCAAAAACGCACGTCTCAACATTTTCGTGCACAGGTGACGTAGATGCGTACGAAAATCGCTCCGGAGATGTTTCGAGCGCCGAACTGCCTGAAGTGTTTTCCAGACACATGAAACTCCCAAAAACCGTTTTCAACAGAAAAGCATCTCGAAATGTCATAAATCGCACATCCCAACATTTTCGTACACAGGTGCCGTAGATGCGCACGAAAATCGCTCCGGAGATGTTTCGAGCGCCGAACTGCCTGAAGTGTTTTCCAGACACATGAAACTCCCAAAAACCGTTTTCAACAGAAAAGCATCTCGAAATGTCATAAATCGCACATCCCAACATTTTCGTGCACAGGTGCCGTAGATGCGCACGAAAAGTCCTAAAACACCCATCTCAACATTTTCGTGCACGGGTGTCTAGACGCGCTCGAAAATCGGTCCGGAGCCGTTTCGAGCGCCGAACTGCCTGAAGTGTTTTCCCGACCCAAGAAACACCCGAAAACGGTTTTTAGCCGAAAAGCATTTCGAAATGTCCTAAAACGCACGTCTCAACATTTTCGTGCACAGGTGCCGTAGATTCGCACGAAAATCGCTCCGGAGCCGTTTCGAGCGCCGAACTGCCTGAAGTGTTTTCCTGACCCAAGAAACTCCCCAAAACCATTTTTAACAGAAAACCATCACGAAATGTCCTAAAACGCGCTTCTAAACATTATCGTGCACAGGTGTCGTAGATGCGCACGAAAAGCGCTCCGGAGCCATTTCGAGCGCCGAACTGCCTGAAGTGTTTTCCAGACCCAAAAAACTCCCCAAAACCATTTTTAACAGAAAACCATCTCGAAATGTCCTAAAACGCACGTCTCAACATTTTCCTGCACAGGTGCCGTAGATTCGCACGAAAATCGTTCCGGAGCCGTTTCGAGCGCCGAGCTGCCTGAAGTGATTTCCAGACCCAAGAAACTCCCAAAAACCGTTTTTAGCAAAAAAGCCTCTCGAAATGTCCAAAAACGCACGTCTCAACATTTTCGTGCACAGGTGACGTAGATGCGCACGAAAATCGCTCCGGAGATGTTTCGAGCGCCGAACTGCCTGAAGTGTTTTCCAGACACATGAAACTCCCAAAAACCGTTTTCAACAGAAAAGCATCTCGAAATGTCATAAATCGCACTTCCCAACATTTTCGTGCACAGGTGCCGTAGATGCGCACGAAAATCTGTCCGGAGCCATTTCGAGCGCCGAACTGCCTGGTATGTTTTTTAGACCCAAGAAACTCCCAAAAATCTTTTTTAGCCGAAAGGCATCACGAAATGTTCCAAAACGCCCATCTCAACATTTTCGTGCACAGGTGCCGTAGATACGCACGATAATCGCTCCGGAGCCGTTTCGAGCGCCGAACTGACTGAAGTGTTTTCCAGACCCAAGAAACTCCCCAAAACCGTTTTTAACCGAAAAGTAACTAGAAATGTCATAAAACGCGCATCTCAACATTTTCGTACACAGGTGGCATAGATGCGCACGGAAATCGGTCCGGAGCAGTTTCGAGCGCCGAACTGCCTGATTGGTTTTCCAGACCCAAGAAACACCCGAAAACCGTTTTTAGCCGAAAAGCATTTCGAAATGTCCTAAAACGCACGTCTCAACATTTTCGTGCACAGGTGCCGTAGATTCGCACGAAAATCGCTCCGGAGCCGTTTCGAGCGCCGAACTGCCTGAAGTGTTTTCCAGACCAAAGAAACTCCCCAAAACCGTTTTTAACAGAAAAGCATCTCGAAAAGCCCTAAAACACCCATCTCAACATTTTCGTGCACGGGTGGCTAGACGCGCTCGAAAATCGGTCCGGTGCCGTTTCGAGCGCCGAACTGCCTGAAGTGTTTTCCAGACCCAAGAAACACCCGAAAACCGTTTTTAGCCGAAAAGCATTTCGAAATGTCCTAAAACGTACGTCTCAACATTTTCGTGCGCAGGTGCCGTAGATTCGCACGAAAATCGCTCCGGAAACGTTTCGAGCGCCGAACTGCCTGAAGTGTTTTCCAGACCCAAGAAACTCCCCAAAACCGTTTTTAACAGAAAAGCATCTCGAAAAGTCCTAAAACACCCATCTCAACATTTTCGTGCACGGGTGGCTAGACGCGCTCGAAAATCGGTCCGGTGCCGTTTCGAGCGCCGAACTGCCTGAAGTGTTTTCCAGACCCAAGAAACACCCGAAAACCGTTTTTAGCCGAAAAGCATTTCGAAATGTCCTAAAACGCACGTCTCAACATTTTCGTGCGCAGGTGCCGTAGATTCGCACGAAAATCGCTCCGGAGCCGTTTCGAGCGCCGAACTGCCTGAAGTGTTTTCCAGACCCAAGAAACTCCCCAAAACCGTTTTTAACAGAAAAGCATCTCGAAAAGTCCTAAAACACCCATCTCAACATTTTCGTGCACGGGTGGCTAGACGCGCTCGAAAATCGGTCCGGTGCCGTTTCGAGCGCCGAACTGCCTGAAGTGTTTTCCAGACCCAAAAAACTCCCCAAAACCATTTTTAACAGAAAACCATCTCGAAATGTCCTAAAACGCACGTCTCAACATTTTCCTGCACAGGTGCCGTAGATTCGCACGAAAATCGTTCCGGAGCCGTTTCGAGCGCCGAGCTGCCTGAAGTGATTTCCAGACCCAAGAAACTCCCAAAAACCGTTTTTAGCAAAAAAGCCTCTCGAAATGTCCAAAAACGCACGTCTCAACATTTTCGTGCACAGGTGACGTAGATGCGCACGAAAATCGCTCCGGAGATGTTTCGAGCGCCGAACTGCCTGAAGTGTTTTCCAGACACATGAAACTCCCAAAAACCGTTTTCAACAGAAAAGCATCTCGAAATGTCATAAATCGCACTTCCCAACATTTTCGTGCACAGGTGCCGTAGATGCGCACGAAAATCTGTCCGGAGCCATTTCGAGCGCCGAACTGCCTGGTATGTTTTTTAGACCCAAGAAACTCCCAAAAATCTTTTTTAGCCGAAAGGCATCACGAAATGTTCCAAAACGCCCATCTCAACATTTTCGTGCACAGGTGCCGTAGATACGCACGATAATCGCTCCGGAGCCGTTTCGAGCGCCGAACTGACTGAAGTGTTTTCCAGACCCAAGAAACTCCCCAAAACCGTTTTTAACCGAAAAGTAACTAGAAATGTCATAAAACGCGCATCTCAACATTTTCGTACACAGGTGGCGTAGATGCGCACGGAAATCGGTCCGGAGCAGTTTCGAGCACCGAACTGCCTGATTGGTTTTCCAGACCCAAGAAACACCCGAAAACCGTTTTTAGCCGAAAAGCATTTCGAAATGTCCTAAAACGCACGTCTCAACATTTTCGTGCACAGGTGCCGTAGATTCGCACGAAAATCGCTCCGGAGCCGTTTCGAGCGCCGAACTGCCTGAAGTGTTTTCCAGACCAAAGAAACTCCCCAAAACCGTTTTTAACAGAAAAGCATCTCGAAAAGCCCTAAAACACCCATCTCAACATTTTCGTGCACGGGTGGCTAGACGCGCTCGAAAATCGGTCCGGTGCCGTTTCGAGCGCCGAACTGCCTGAAGTGTTTTCCAGACCCAAGAAACACCCGAAAACCGTTTTTAGCCGAAAAGCATTTCGAAATGTCCTAAAACGCACGTCTCAACATTTTCGTGCGCAGGTGCCGTAGATTCGCACGAAAATCGCTCCGGAAACGTTTCGAGCGCCGAACTGCCTGAAGTGTTTTCCAGACCCAAGAAACTCCCCAAAACCGTTTTTAACAGAAAAGCATCTCGAAAAGTCCTAAAACACCCATCTCAACATTTTCGTGCACGGGTGGCTAGACGCGCTCGAAAATCGGTCCGGTGCCGTTTCGAGCGCCGAACTGCCTGAAGTGTTTTCCAGACCCAAGAAACACCCGAAAACCGTTTTTAGCCGAAAAGCATTTCGAAATGTCCTAAAACGCACGTCTCAACATTTTCGTGCGCAGGTGCCGTAGATTCGCACGAAAATCGCTCCGGAGCCGTTTCGAGCGCCGAACTGCCTGAAGTGTTTTCCAGACCCAAGAAACTCCCCAAAACCGTTTTTAAAAGAAAACATCTCGAAATGTCCAAAAACACCCATCTCAACATTTTCGTGCATAGGTGCCTAGACGCGCTCGAAAATAGGTCCGGAGCCGTTTCGAGCGCCGAATTGCCTGATGTGTTTTTTAGACCCAAGAAACTCCCCAAAACCGTTTTTAGACAAAAAGCTTCTCGAAATGTCCTAAAACGCACGTCTCAACATTTTCCTGCACAGGTACCGTAGATTCGCACGAAAATCGCTCCGGAGCCGTTTCGAGTGCCGAACTGACTGAAGTGTTTTCCAGACCCAAGAAACTCCCCAAAACCATTTTTAACAGAAAACCATCTCGAAATGTCCTAAAACGCACGTCTCAACATTTTCCTGCACAGGTGCCGTAGATTCGCACGAAAATCGTTCCGGAGCCGTTTCGAGCGCCGAACTGACTGAAGTGTTTTCCAGACCCAAGAAACTCCCAAAAACCGTTTTTAACCGAAAAGTAACTAGAAATGTCATAAAACGCGCATCTCAACATTTTCGTACACAGGTGGCGTAGATGCGCACGGAAATCGGTCCGGAGCAGTTTCGAGCGCCGAACTGCCTGATTGGTTTTCCAGACCCAAGAAACTCCCCAAAACCGTTTTTAGCCAAAAAGCTTCTCGAAATGTCCAAAAACGCACGTCTCAACATTTTCGTGCACAGGTGACGTAGATGCGTACGAAAATCGCTCCGGAGATGTTTCGAGCGCCGAACTGCCTGAAGTGTTTTCCAGACACATGAAACTCCCAAAAACCGTTTTCAACAGAAAAGCATCTCGAAATGTCATAAATCGCACATCCCAACATTTTCGTACACAGGTGCCGTAGATGCGCACGAAAATCGCTCCGGAGATGTTTCGAGCGCCGAACTGCCTGAAGTGTTTTCCAGACACATGAAACTCCCAAAAACCGTTTTCAACAGAAAAGCATCTCGAAATGTCATAAATCGCACATCCCAACATTTTCGTGCACAGGTGCCGTAGATGCGCACGAAAAGTCCTAAAACACCCATCTCAACATTTTCGTGCACGGGTGTCTAGACGCGCTCGAAAATCGGTCCGGAGCCGTTTCGAGCGCCGAACTGCCTGAAGTGTTTTCCCGACCCAAGAAACACCCGAAAACGGTTTTTAGCCGAAAAGCATTTCGAAATGTCCTAAAACGCACGTCTCAACATTTTCGTGCACAGGTGCCGTAGATTCGCACGAAAATCGCTCCGGAGCCGTTTCGAGCGCCGAACTGCCTGAAGTGTTTTCCTGACCCAAGAAACTCCCCAAAACCATTTTTAACAGAAAACCATCTCGAAATGTCCTAAAACGCGCTTCTAAACATTATCGTGCACAGGTGTCGTAGATGCGCACGAAAAGCGCTCCGGAGCCATTTCGAGCGCCGAACTGCCTGAAGTGTTTTCCAGACCCAAAAAACTCCCCAAAACCATTTTTAACAGAAAACCATCTCGAAATGTCCTAAAACGCACGTCTCAACATTTTCCTGCACAGGTGCCGTAGATTCGCACGAAAATCGTTCCGGAGCCGTTTCGAGCGCCGAGCTGCCTGAAGTGATTTCCAGACCCAAGAAACTCCCAAAAACCGTTTTTAGCAAAAAAGCCTCTCGAAATGTCCAAAAACGCACGTCTCAACATTTTCGTGCACAGGTGACGTAGATGCGCACGAAAATCGCTCCGGAGATGTTTCGAGCGCCGAACTGCCTGAAGTGTTTTCCAGACACATGAAACTCCCAAAAACCGTTTTCAACAGAAAAGCATCTCGAAATGTCATAAATCGCACTTCCCAACATTTTCGTGCACAGGTGCCGTAGATGCGCACGAAAATCTGTCCGGAGCCATTTCGAGCGCCGAACTGCCTGGTATGTTTTTTAGACCCAAGAAACTCCCAAAAATCTTTTTTAGCCGAAAGGCATCACGAAATGTTCCAAAACGCCCATCTCAACATTTTCGTGCACAGGTGCCGTAGATACGCACGATAATCGCTCCGGAGCCGTTTCGAGCGCCGAACTGACTGAAGTGTTTTCCAGACCCAAGAAACTCCCCAAAACCGTTTTTAACCGAAAAGTAACTAGAAATGTCATAAAACGCGCATCTCAACATTTTCGTACACAGGTGGCATAGATGCGCACGGAAATCGGTCCGGAGCAGTTTCGAGCGCCGAACTGCCTGATTGGTTTTCCAGACCCAAGAAACACCCGAAAACCGTTTTTAGCCGAAAAGCATTTCGAAATGTCCTAAAACGCACGTCTCAACATTTTCGTGCACAGGTGCCGTAGATTCGTACGAAAATCGCTCCGGAGCCGTTTCGAGCGCCGAACTGCCTGAAGTGTTTTCCAGACCAAAGAAACTCCCCAAAACCGTTTTTAACAGAAAAGCATCTCGAAAAGCCCTAAAACACCCATCTCAACATTTTCGTGCACGGGTGGCTAGACGCGCTCGAAAATCGGTCCGGTGCCGTTTCGAGCGCCGAACTGCCTGAAGTGTTTTCCAGACCCAAGAAACACCCGAAAACCGTTTTTAGCCGAAAAGCATTTCGAAATGTCCTAAAACGTACGTCTCAACATTTTCGTGCGCAGGTGCCGTAGATTCGCACGAAAATCGCTCCGGAAACGTTTCGAGCGCCGAACTGCCTGAAGTGTTTTCCAGACCCAAGAAACTCCCCAAAACCGTTTTTAACAGAAAAGCATCTCGAAAAGTCCTAAAACACCCATCTCAACATTTTCGTGCACGGGTGGCTAGACGCGCTCGAAAATCGGTCCGGTGCCGTTTCGAGCGCCGAACTGCCTGAAGTGTTTTCCAGACCCAAGAAACACCCGAAAACCGTTTTTAGCCGAAAAGCATTTCGAAATGTCCTAAAACGCACGTCTCAACATTTTCGTGCGCAGGTGCCGTAGATTCGCACGAAAATCGCTCCGGAGCCGTTTCGAGCGCCGAACTGCCTGAAGTGTTTTCCAGACCCAAGAAACTCCCCAAAACCGTTTTTAACAGAAAAGCATCTCGAAAAGTCCTAAAACACCCATCTCAACATTTTCGTGCACGGGTGGCTAGACGCGCTCGAAAATCGGTCCGGTGCCGTTTCGAGCGCCGAACTGCCTGAAGTGTTTTCCAGACCCAAAAAACTCCCCAAAACCATTTTTAACAGAAAACCATCTCGAAATGTCCTAAAACGCACGTCTCAACATTTTCCTGCACAGGTGCCGTAGATTCGCACGAAAATCGTTCCGGAGCCGTTTCGAGCGCCGAGCTGCCTTAAGTGATTTCCAGACCCAAGAAACTCCCAAAAACCGTTTTTAGCAAAAAAGCCTCTCGAAATGTCCAAAAACGCACGTCTCAACATTTTCGTGCACAGGTGACGTAGATGCGCACGAAAATCGCTCCGGAGATGTTTCGAGCGCCGAACTGCCTGAAGTGTTTTCCAGACACATGAAACTCCCAAAAACCGTTTTCAACAGAAAAGCATCTCGAAATGTCATAAATCGCACTTCCCAACATTTTCGTGCACAGGTGCCGTAGATGCGCACGAAAATCTGTCCGGAGCCATTTCGAGCGCCGAACTGCCTGGTATGTTTTTTAGACCCAAGAAACTCCCAAAAATCTTTTTTAGCCGAAAGGCATCACGAAATGTTCCAAAACGCCCATCTCAACATTTTCGTGCACAGGTGCCGTAGATACGCACGATAATCGCTCCGGAGCCGTTTCGAGCGCCGAACTGACTGAAGTGTTTTCCAGACCCAAGAAACTCCCCAAAACCGTTTTTAACCGAAAAGTAACTAGAAATGTCATAAAACGCGCATCTCAACATTTTCGTACACAGGTGGCGTAGATGCGCACGGAAATCGGTCCGGAGCAGTTTCGAGCACCGAACTGCCTGATTGGTTTTCCAGACCCAAGAAACACCCGAAAACCGTTTTTAGCCGAAAAGCATTTCGAAATGTCCTAAAACGCACGTCTCAACATTTTCGTGCACAGGTGCCGTAGATTCGCACGAAAATCGCTCCGGAGCCGTTTCGAGCGCCGAACTGCCTGAAGTGTTTTCCAGACCAAAGAAACTCCCCAAAACCGTTTTTAACAGAAAAGCATCTCGAAAAGCCCTAAAACACCCATCTCAACATTTTCGTGCACGGGTGGCTAGACGCGCTCGAAAATCGGTCCGGTGCCGTTTCGAGCGCCGAACTGCCTGAAGTGTTTTCCAGACCCAAGAAACACCCGAAAACCGTTTTTAGCCGAAAAGCATTTCGAAATGTCCTAAAACGCACGTCTCAACATTTTCGTGCGCAGGTGCCGTAGATTCGCACGAAAATCGCTCCGGAAACGTTTCGAGCGCCGAACTGCCTGAAGTGTTTTCCAGACCCAAGAAACTCCCCAAAACCGTTTTTAACAGAAAAGCATCTCGAAAAGTCCTAAAACACCCATCTCAACATTTTCGTGCACGGGTGGCTAGACGCGCTCGAAAATCGGTCCGGTGCCGTTTCGAGCGCCGAACTGCCTGAAGTGTTTTCCAGACCCAAGAAACACCCGAAAACCGTTTTTAGCCGAAAAGCATTTCGAAATGTCCTAAAACGCACGTCTCAACATTTTCGTGCGCAGGTGCCGTAGATTCGCACGAAAATCGCTCCGGAGCCGTTTCGAGCGCCGAACTGCCTGAAGTGTTTTCCAGACCCAAGAAACTCCCCAAAACCGTTTTTAACAGAAAAGCATCTCGAAAAGTCCTAAAACACCCATCTCAACATTTTCGTGCACGGGTGGCTAGACGCGCTCGAAAATCGGTCCGGAGCCGTTTCGAGCGCCGAACTGCCTGAAGTGTTTTCCAGACCCAAGAAACACCCGAAAACCGCTTTTAGCCGACAAGCATTTCGAAATGTCCTAAAACGCACGTCTCAACATTTTCGTGCACAGGTGCAGTAGATTCGTACGAAAATCGCACCGGAGCCGTTTCTAGCGCCGAACTGCCTGAAGTGTTTTCCAGACCCAAGAAACTCCCCAAAACCATTTTTAACCGAAAACCATCTGGAAATGTCCTAAAACGCGCTTCTAAACATTATCGTGCACAGGTGCCGTAGATGCGCACGAAAAGCGCTCCGGAGCCGTTTCGAGCGCCGAACTGCCTGAAGTGTTTTTCAGACCCAAGAAACTCCCCAAAACCGTTTTTAACAGAAAACATCTCGAAATGTCCAAAAACACCCATCTCAACATTTTCGTGCACAGGTGCCGTAGATAAGCACGAAAATCGTTCCGGTGCCGTTTCGAGCGCCGAACTGCCTGATGTGTTTTCCAGACCCAAGAAACACCCGAAAACCGTTTTTATCCGAAAAACATTTCGAAATGTCCTAAAACGCGCATCTCAACATTTTCGTGCACAGGTGCCGTAGATTCGAACGAAAATCGTTCCGGAGCCGTTTCGAGCGCCGAACTGCCTGAAATGTTTTCCAGACCCAAGAAACTCCCCAAAACCGTTTTTAGCCAAAAAGCTTCTCGAAATGTCCAAAAACGCACGTCTCAACATTTTCGTGCACAGGTGCCGTAGATGCGCACGAAAATCGCTCCGGAGATGTTTCGAGCGCCGAACTGCCTGAAGTGTTTTCCAGACACATGAAACTCCCAAAAACCGTTTTTGACAGAAAAGCATCTCGAAATGCCCTAAAACGCCCATCTCAACATTTTCGTGCACAGGTGGCGTAGGTGCGCACGAAAATCGCTCCGGAGCCGTTTCGAGCGCCGAACTGCCTGATGTGTTTTCCAGACCATAGAAACACCCGAAAACCGTTTTTAGCCGAAAAGCATTTCGAAATGTCCTAAAACGCACGTCTCAACATCTTCGTGCACAGGTGCCGTAGATTCGCACGAAAATCGCTCCGGAGCCGTTTCGAGCGCCGAACTGCCTGAAGTGTTTTCCTGACCCAAGAAACTCCCCAAAACCATTTTTAACAGAAAACCATCTCGAAATGTCCTAAAACGCGCTTCTAAACATTATCGTACACAGGTGTCGTAGATGCGCACGAAAAGCGCTCCGGAGCCATTTCGAGCGCCGAACTGCCTGAAGTGTTTTCCAGACCCAAAAAACTCCCCAAAACCATTTTTAACAGAAAACCATCTCGAAATGTCCTAAAACGCACGTCTCAACATTTTCCTGCACAGGTGCCGTAGATTCGCACGAAAATCGTTCCGGAGCCGTTTCGAGCGCCGAGCTGCCTGAAGTGATTTCCAGACCCAAGAAACACCCGAAAACCGTTTTTAGCCGAAAAGCATTTCGAAATGTCCTAAAACGCACGTCTCAACATCTTCGTGCACAGGTGCCGTAGATTCGCACGAAAATCGCTCCGGAGCCGTTTCGAGCGCCGAACTGCCTGAAGTGTTTTCCAGACCCAAGAAACTCCCCAAAACCGTTTTTAACAGAAAAGCATCTCGAAAAGTCCTAAAACACCCATCTCAACGTTTTCGTGCACAGGTGCCTAGACGCGCTCGAAAATAGGTTCGGAGCCGTTTCGAGCGCCGAATTGCCTGATGTGTTTTTTAGACCAAGAAACTCCCCAAAACCGTTTTTAGCCAAAAAGCTTCTCGAAATGTCCTAAAACGCACGTCTCAACATTTTCCCGCACATGTGCCGTAGATTCGCACGAAAATCGCTCCGGAGCCGTTTCGAGCGCCGAACTGACTGAAGTGTTTTCCAGACCCAAGAAGCTCCCCAAAACCATTTTTAACAGAAAACCATCTGGAAATGTCGTAAAACGCACGTCCCAACATTTTCGTGCACAGGTGCCGTAGATGCGCACGAAAATCTGTCCGGAGCCGTTTCGAGCGCCGAACTGCCTGGTATGTTTTTTAGACCCAAGAAACTCCCAAAAATCGTTTTTAGCCGAAAAGCATCACGAGATGTTCTAAAACGCCCATCTCAACATTTTCGTGCACAGGCGCCGTAGATTCGCACGAAAATCGCCCCGGAGCCGTTTCGAGCGCCGAACCGCCTGAAGTGTTTTCCAGACCCAAGAAACTCCCCAAAACCGTTTTTAACAGAAAAGCATCTCGAAAAGTCCTAAAACACCCATCTCAACATTTTCGTGCACAGGTGTCTAGACGCGCTCGAAAATCGGTCCGGAGCCGTTTCGAGCGCCGAACTGCCTGAAGTGTTTTCCAGACCCAAGAAACACCCGAAAACCGTTTTTAGCCGAAAAGCATTTCGAAATGTCCTAAAACGCACGTCTCAACATTTTCGTGCGCGGTGCCGTAGATTCGCACGAAAATCGCTCCGGAGCCGTTTAGAGCGCCGAACTGCCTGAAGTGTTTTCCAGACCCAAGAAACACCCGAAAACGGTTTTTAGCCGAAAAGCATTTCGAAATGTCCTAAAACGCACGTCTCAACATTTTCGTGCACAGGTGCCGTAGATTCGCACGAAAATCGCTCCGGAGCCGTTTCGAGCGCCAAACTGCCTGAAGTGTTTTCCTGACCCAAGAAACTCCCCAAAACCATTTTTAACAGAAAACCATCTCGAAATGTCCTAAAACGCGCTTCTAAACATTATCGTGCACAGGTGCCGTAGATGCGCACGAAAAGCGCTCCGGAGCCATTTCGAGCGCCGAACTGCCTAAAGTGTTTTCCAGACCCAAAAAACTCCCCAAAACCATTTTTAACAGAAAACCATCTCGAAATGTCCTAAAACGCACGTCTCAACATTTTCCTGCACAGGTGCCGTAGATTCGCACGAAAATCGTTCCGGAGCCGTTTCGAGCGCCGAGCTGCCTGAAGTGATTTCCAGACCCAAGAAACTCCCAAAAACCGTTTTTAGCAAAAAAGCTTCTCGAAATGTCCAAAAACGCACGTCTCAACATTTTCGTGCACAGGTGACGTAGATGCGCACGAAAATCGCTCCGGAGATGTTTCGAGCGCCGAACTGCCTGAAGTGTTTTCCAGACACATGAAACTCCCAAAAACCGTTTTCAACAGAAAAGCATCTCGAAATGTCATAAATCGCACATCCCAACATTTTCGTGCACAGGTGCCGTAGATGCGCACGAAAATCTGTCCGGAGCCATTTCGAGCGCCGAACTGCCTGGTATGTTTTTTAGACCCAAGAAACTCCCAAAAATCTTTTTTAGCCGAAAGGCATCACGAAATCTTCCAAAACGCCCATCTCAACATTTTCGTGCACAAGTGCCGTAGATACGCACGAAAATCGCTCCGGAGCCGTTTCGAGCGCCGAACTGACTGAAGTGTTTTCCAGACCCAAGAAACTCCCGAAAACCGTATTTAACCGAAAAGTAACTAGAAATGTCATAAAACGCGCATCTCAACATTTTCGTACACAGGTGGCGTAGATGCGCACGGAAATCGGTCCGGAGCAGTTTCGAGCGCCGAACTGCCTGATTGGTTTTCCAGACCCAAGAAACACCCGAAAACCGTTTTTAGCCGAAAAGCATTTCGAAATGTCCTAAAACGCACGTCTCAACATTTTCCTGCACAGGTGCCGTAGATTCGCACGAAAATCGTTCCGGAGCCGTTTCGAGCGCCGAGCTACCTGAAGTGATTTCCAGACCCAAGAAACTCCCAAAAACCGTTTTTAGCCAAAAAGCTTCTCGAAATGTCCAAAAACGCACGTCTCAACATTTTCGTGCACAGGTGACGTAGATGCGCACGAAAATCGCTCCGGAGATGTTTCGAGCGCCGAACTGCCTGAAGTGTTTTCCAGACACATGAAACTCCCAAAAACAGTTTTCAACAGAAAAGCATCTCGAAATGTCATAAATCGCACATCCCAACATTTTCGTGCACAGGTGCCGTAGATGCGCACGAAAAGTCCTAAAACACCCATCTCAACATTTTCGTGCACGGGTGTCTAGACGCGCTCGAAAATCGGTCCGGAGCCGTTTCGAGCGCCGAACTGCCTGAAGTGTTTTCCAGACCCAAGAAACACCCGAAAACGGTTTTTAGCCGAAAAGCATTTCGAAATGTCCTAAAACGCACGTCTCAACATTTTCGTGCACAGGTGCCGTAGATTCGCACGAAAATCGCTCCGGAGCCGTTTCGAGCGCCGAACTGCCTGAAGTGTTTTCCTGACCCAAGAAACTCCCCAAAACCATTTTTAACAGAAAACCATCTCGAAATGTCCTAAAACGCGCTTCTAAACATTATCGTGCACAGGTGCCGTAGATGCGCACGAAAAGCGCTCCGGAGCCGTTTCGAGCGCCGAACTGCCTGAAGTGTTTTCCAGACCCAAGAAACTCCCCAAAACCATTTTTAACCGAAAACCATCTGGAAATGTCCTAAAACGCGCTTCTAAACATTATCGTGCACAGGTGCCGTAGGTGCGCACGAAAAGCGCTCCGGAGCCGTTTCGAGCGCCGAACTGCCTGAAGTGTTTTTCAGACCCAAGAAACTCCCCAAAACCGTTTTTAATAGAAAACATCTCGAAATGTCCAAAAACACCCATCTCAACATTTTCGTGCACAGGTGCCGTAGATACGCACGAAAATCGCCCCGGTGCCGTTTCGAGCGCCGAACTGCCTGATGTGTTTTCCAGACCCAAGAAACACCCGAAAACCGTTTTTAGCCGAAAAGCATTTCGAAATGTCCTAAAACGCACGTCTCAACATTTTCGTGCGCAGGTGCCGTAGATTCGCACGAAAATCGCTCCGGAGCCGTTTAGAGCGCCGAACTGCCTGAAGTGTTTTCCAGACCCAAGAAACTCCCCAAAACCATTTTTAACAGAAAACCATCTGGGAATGTCCTAAAACGCGCTTCTAAACATTATCGTGCACAGGTGCCGTAGATGCGCACGAAAAGCGCTCCGGAGCCATTTCGAGCGCCGAACTGCCTGATGTGTTTTCCAGACCCAAGAAACACCCGAAAACCGTTTTTCGCCGAAAAGCATTTCGAAATGTCCTAAAACGCACGTCTCAACATTTTCGTGCACAGGTGCAGTAGATTCGCACGAAAATCGCTCCGGAGCCGTTCCGAGCGCCGAACTGCCTGAAGTGTTTTCCAAACCCAAGAAACTCCCCAAAACCGTTTTTAACAGAAAAGCATCTCGAAAAGTCCTAAAACACCCATCTCAACATTTTCGTGCACAGGTGCCGTAGATTCGCACGAAAATCGCTCCGGAGCCGTTTCGAGCGCCGAACTGCCTGAAGTGTTTTCCAGACCCAAGAAACTCCCCAAAACCGTTTTTAACAGAAAACATCTCGAAATGTCCAAAAACACCCATCTCAACATTTTCGTGCATAGGTGCCTAGACGCGCTCGAAAATAGGTCCGGAGCCGTTTCGAGCGCCGAATTGCCTGATGTGTTTTTTAGACCCAAGAAACTCCCCAAAACCGTTTTTAGACAAAAAGCTTCTCGAAATGTCCTAAAACGCACGTCTCAACATTTTCCTGCACAGGTACCGTAGATTCGCACGAAAATCGCTCCGGAGCCGTTTCGAGTGCCGAACTGACTGAAGTGTTTTCCAGACCGAAGAAACTCCCCAAAACCATTTTTAACAGAAAACCATCTCGAAATGTCCAAAAACGCACGTCTCAACATTTTCGTGCACAGGTGCCGTAGATTCGCACGAAAATCGTTCCGGAGCCGTTTCGAGCGCCGAGCTGCCTGAAGTGATTTCCAGACCCAAGAAACTCCCAAAAACCGTTTTTAGCCAAAAAGCGTCTCGAAATGTCCAAAAACGCACGTCTCAACATTTTCGTGCACAGGTGCCGTAGATGCGCACGAAAATCGCTCCGGAGATGTTTCGAGCGCCGAACTGCCTGAAGTGTTTTCCAGACACATGAAACTCCCAAAAACCGTTTTCAACAGAAAAGCATCTCGAAATGTCATAAATCGCACATCCCAACATTTTCGTGCACAGGTGCCGTAGATGCGCACGAAAATCTGTCCGGAGCCATTTCGAGCGCCGAACTGCCTGGTACGTTTTTTAGACCCAAGAAACTCCCAAAAATCTTTTTTAGCCGAAAGGCATCACGAAATGTTCCAAAACGCGCATCTCAACATTTTCGTACACAGGTGGCGTAGATGCGCACGGAAATCGGTCCGGAGCAGTTTCGAGCGCCGAACTGCCTGATTGGTTTTCCAGACCCAAGAAACACCCGAAAACCGTTTTTAGCCGAAAAGCATTTCGAAATGTCCTAAAACGCACGTCTCAACATTTTCCTGCACAGGTGCCGTAGATTCGCACGAAAATCGTTCCGGAGCCGTTTCGAGCGCCGAGCTACCTGAAGTGATTTCCAGACCCAAGAAACTCTCAAAAACCGTTTTTAGCCAAAAAGCTTCTCGAAATGTCCAAAAACGCACGTCTCAACATTTTCGTGCACAGGTGACGTAGATGCGCACGAAAATCGCTCCGGAGATGTTTCGAGCGCCGAACTGCCTGAAGTGTTTTCCAGACACATGAAACTCCCAAAAACCGTTTTCAACAGAAAAGCATCTCGAAATGTCATAAATCGCACATCCCAACATTTTCGTGCACAGGTGCCGTAGATGCGCACGAAAATCGCTCCGGAGATGTTTCGAGCGCCGAACTGCCTGGTACGTTTTTTAGACCCAAGAAACTCCCAAAAATCTTTTTTAGCCGAAAGGCATCACGAAATGTTCCAAAACGCGCATCTCAACATTTTCGTACACAGGTGGCGTAGATGCGCACGGAAATCGGTCCGGAGCAGTTTCGAGCGCCGAACTGCCTGATTGGTTTTCCAGACCCAAGAAACACCCGAAAACCGTTTTTAGCCGAAAGGCATTTCGAAATGTCCTAAAACGCACGTCTCAACATTTTCCTGCACAGGTGCCGTAGATTCGCACGAAAATCGTTCCGGAGCCGTTTCGAGCGCCGAGCTACCTGAAGTGATTTCCAGACCCAAGAAACACCCAAAAACCGTTTTTAGCCAAAAAGCTTCTCGAAATGTCCAAAAACGCACGTCTCAACATTTTCGTGCACAGGTGACGTAGATGCGCACGAAAATCGCTCCGGAGATGTTTCGAGCGCCGAACTGCCTGAAGTGTTTTCCAGACACATGAAACTCCCAAAAACCGTTTTCAACAGAAAAGCATCTCGAAATGTCATAAATCGCACATCCCAACATTTTCGTGCACAGGTGCCGTAGATGCGCACGAAAATCGCTCCGGAGATGTTTCGAGCGCCGAACTGCCTGAAGTGTTTTCCAGACACATGAAACTCCCAAAAACCGTTTTCAACAGAAAAGCATCTCGAAATGTCATAAATCGCACATCCCAACATTTTCGTGCACAGGTGCCGTAGATGCGCACGAAAATCTGTCCGGACCCATTTCGAGCGCCGAACTGCCTGGTATGTTTTTTAGACCCAAGAAACTCCCAAAAATCTTTTTTAGCCGAAAGGCATCACGAAATCTTCCAAAACGCCCATCTCAACATTTTCGTGCACAAGTGCCGTAGATACGCACGAAAATCGCTCCGGAGCCGTTTCGAGCGCCGAACTGACTGAAGTGTTTTCCAGACCCAAGAAACTCCCGAAAACCGTTTTTAACCGAAAAGTAACTAGAAATGTCATAAAACGCGCATCTCAACATTTTCGTACACAGGTGGCGTAGATGCCCACGGAAATCGGTCCGGAGCAGTTTCGAGCGCCGAACTGCCTGATTGGTTTTCCAGACCCAAGAAACACCCGAAAACCGTTTTTAGCCGAAAAGCATTTCGAAATGTCCTAAAACGCACGTCTCAACATTTTCCTGCACAGGTGCCGTAGATTCGCACGAAAATCGTTCCGGAGCCGTTTCGAGCGCCGAGCTACCTGAAGTGATTTCCAGACCCAAGAAACTCCCAAAAACCGTTTTTAGCCAAAAAGCTTCTCGAAATGTCCAAAAACGCACGTCTCAACATTTTCGTGCACAGGTGACGTAGATGCGCACGAAAATCGCTCCGGAGATGTTTCGAGCGCCGAACTGCCTGAAGTGTTTTCCAGACACATGAAACTCCCAAAAACCGTTTTCAACAGAAAAGCATCTCGAAATGTCATAAATCGCACATCCCAACATTTTCGTGCACAGGTGCCGTAGATGCGCACGAAAAGTCCTAAAACACCCATCTCAACATTTTCGTGCACGGGTGTCTAGACGCGCTCGAAAATCGGTCCGGAGCCGTTTCGAGCGCCGAACTGCCTGAAGTGTTTTCCAGACCCAAGAAACACCCGAAAACGGTTTTTAGCCGAAAAGCATTTCGAAATGTCCTAAAACGCACGTCTCAACATTTTCGTGCACAGGTGCCGTAGATTCGCACGAAAATCGCTCCGGAGCCGTTTCGAGCGCCGAACTGCCTGAAGTGTTTTCCTGACCCAAGAAACTCCCCAAAACCATTTTTAACAGAAAACCATCTCGAAATGTCCTAAAACGCGCTTCTAAACATTATCGTGCACAGGTGCCGTAGATGCGCACGAAAAGCGCTCCGGAGCCGTTTCGAGCGCCGAACTGCCTGAAGTGTTTTCCAGACCCAAGAAACTCCCCAAAACCATTTTTAACCGAAAACCATCTGGAAATGTCCTAAAACGCGCTTCTAAACATTATCGTGCACAGGTGCCGTAGATGCGCACGAAAAGCGCTCCGGAGCCGTTTCGAGCGCCGAACTGCCTGAAGTGTTTTTCAGACCCAAGAAACTCCCCAAAACCGTTTTTAATAGAAAACATCTCGAAATGTCCAAAAACACCCATCTCAACATTTTCGTGCACAGGTGCCGTAGATACGCACGAAAATCGCCCCGGTGCCGTTTCGAGCGCCGAACTGCCTGATGTGTTTTCCAGACCCAAGAAACACCCGAAAACCGTTTTTAGCCGAAAAGCATTTCGAAATGTCCTAAAACGCACGTCTCAACATTTTCGTGCGCAGGTGCCGTAGATTCGCACGAAAATCGCTCCGGAGCCGTTTAGAGCGCCGAACTGCCTGAAGTGTTTTCCAGACCCAAGAAACTCCCCAAAACCATTTTTAACAGAAAACCATCTGGGAATGTCCTAAAACGCGCTTCTAAACATTATCGTGCACAGGTGCCGTAGATGCGCACGAAAAGCGCTCCGGAGCCATTTCGAGCGCCGAACTGCCTGATGTGTTTTCCAGACCCAAGAAACACCCGAAAACCGTTTTTCGCCGAAAAGCATTTCGAAATGTCCTAAAACGCACGTCTCAACATTTTCGTGCACAGGTGCAGTAGATTCGCACGAAAATCGCTCCGGAGCCGTTCCGAGCGCCGAACTGCCTGAAGTGTTTTCCAAACCCAAGAAACTCCCCAAAACCGTTTTTAACAGAAAAGCATCTCGAAAAGTCCTAAAACACCCATCTCAACATTTTCGTGCACAGGTGCAGTAGATTCGCACGAAAATCGCTCCGGAGCCGTTTCGAGCGCCGAACTGCCTGAAGTGTTTTCCAGACCCAAGAAACTCCCCAAAACCGTTTTTAACAGAAAACATCTCGAAATGTCCAAAAACACCCATCTCAACATTTTCGTGCATAGGTGCCTAGACGCGCTCGAAAATAGGTCCGGAGCCGTTTCGAGCGCCGAATTGCCTGATGTGTTTTTTAGACCCAAGAAACTCCCCAAAACCGTTTTTAGACAAAAAGCTTCTCGAAATGTCCTAAAACGCACGTCTCAACATTTTCCTGCACAGGTACCGTAGATTCGCACGAAAATCGCTCCGGAGCCGTTTCGAGTGCCGAACTGACTGAAGTGTTTTCCAGACCGAAGAAACTCCCCAAAACCATTTTTAACAGAAAACCATCTCGAAATGTCCAAAAACGCACGTCTCAACATTTTCGTGCACAGGTGCCGTAGATTCGCACGAAAATCGTTCCGGAGCCGTTTCGAGCGCCGAGCTGCCTGAAGTGATTTCCAGACCCAAGAAACTCCCAAAAACCGTTTTTAGCCAAAAAGCGTCTCGAAATGTCCAAAAACGCACGTCTCAACATTTTCGTGCACAGGTGCCGTAGATGCGCACGAAAATCGCTCCGGAGATGTTTCGAGCGCCGAACTGCCTGAAGTGTTTTCCAGACACATGAAACTCCCAAAAACCGTTTTCAACAGAAAAGCATCTCGAAATGTCATAAATCGCACATCCCAACATTTTCGTGCACAGGTGCCGTAGATGCGCACGAAAATCTGTCCGGAGCCATTTCGAGCGCCGAACTGCCTGGTACGTTTTTTAGACCCAAGAAACTCCCAAAAATCTTTTTTAGCCGAAAGGCATCACGAAATGTTCCAAAACGCGCATCTCAACATTTTCGTACACAGGTGGCGTAGATGCGCACGGAAATCGGTCCGGAGCAGTTTCGAGCGCCGAACTGCCTGATTGGTTTTCCAGACCCAAGAAACACCCGAAAACCGTTTTTAGCCGAAAAGCATTTCGAAATGTCCTAAAACGCACGTCTCAACATTTTCCTGCACAGGTGCCGTAGATTCGCACGAAAATCGTTCCGGAGCCGTTTCGAGCGCCGAGCTACCTGAAGTGATTTCCAGACCCAAGAAACCCCCAAAAACCGTTTTTAGCCAAAAAGCTTCTCGAAATGTCCAAAAACGCACGTCTCAACATTTTCGTGCACAGGTGACGTAGATGCGCACGAAAATCGCTCCGGAGATGTTTCGAGCGCCGAACTGCCTGAAGTGTTTTCCAGACACATGAAACTCCCAAAAACCGTTTTCAACAGAAAAGCATCTCGAAATGTCATAAATCGCACATCCCAACATTTTCGTGCACAGGTGCCGTAGATGCGCACGAAAATCGCTCCGGAGATGTTTCGAGCGCCGAACTGCCTGGTACGTTTTTTAGACCCAAGAAACTCCCAAAAATCTTTTTTAGCCGAAAGGCATCACGAAATGTTCCAAAACGCGCATCTCAACATTTTCGTACACAGGTGGCGTAGATGCGCACGGAAATCGGTCCGGAGCAGTTTCGAGCGCCGAACTGCCTGATTGGTTTTCCAGACCCAAGAAACACCCGAAAACCGTTTTTAGCCGAAAGGCATTTCGAAATGTCCTAAAACGCACGTCTCAACATTTTCCTGCACAGGTGCCGTAGATTCGCACGAAAATCGTTCCGGAGCCGTTTCGAGCGCCGAGCTACCTGAAGTGATTTCCAGACCCAAGAAACACCCAAAAACCGTTTTTAGCCAAAAAGCTTCTCGAAATGTCCAAAAACGCACGTCTCAACATTTTCGTGCACAGGTGACGTAGATGCGCACGAAAATCGCTCCGGAGATGTTTCGAGCGCCGAACTGCCTGAAGTGTTTTCCAGACACATGAAACTCCCAAAAACCGTTTTCAACAGAAAAGCATCTCGAAATGTCATAAATCGCACATCCCAACATTTTCGTGCACAGGTGCCGTAGATGCGCACGAAAATCGCTCCGGAGATGTTTCGAGCGCCGAACTGCCTGAAGTGTTTTCCAGACACATGAAACTCCCAAAAACCGTTTTCAACAGAAAAGCATCTCGAAATGTCATAAATCGCACATCCCAACATTTTCGTGCACAGGTGCCGTAGATGCGCACGAAAATCTGTCCGGACCCATTTCGAGCGCCGAACTGCCTGGTATGTTTTTTAGACCCAAGAAACTCCCAAAAATCTTTTTTAGCCGAAAGGCATCACGAAATCTTCCAAAACGCCCATCTCAACATTTTCGTGCACAAGTGCCGTAGATACGCACGAAAATCGCTCCGGAGCCGTTTCGAGCGCCGAACTGACTGAAGTGTTTTCCAGACCCAAGAAACTCCCGAAAACCGTTTTTAACCGAAAAGTAACTAGAAATGTCATAAAACGCGCATCTCAACATTTTCGTACACAGGTGGCGTAGATGCCCACGGAAATCGGTCCGGAGCAGTTTCGAGCGCCGAACTGCCTGATTGGTTTTCCAGACCCAAGAAACACCCGAAAACCGTTTTTAGCCGAAAAGCATTTCGAAATGTCCTAAAACGCACGTCTCAACATTTTCCTGCACAGGTGCCGTAGATTCGCACGAAAATCGTTCCGGAGCCGTTTCGAGCGCCGAGCTACCTGAAGTGATTTCCAGACCCAAGAAACTCCCAAAAACCGTTTTTAGCCAAAAAGCTTCTCGAAATGTCCAAAAACGCACGTCTCAACATTTTCGTGCACAGGTGACGTAGATGCGCACGAAAATCGCTCCGGAGATGTTTCGAGCGCCGAACTGCCTGAAGTGTTTTCCAGACACATGAAACTCCCAAAAACCGTTTTCAACAGAAAAGCATCTCGAAATGTCATAAATCGCACATCCCAACATTTTCGTGCACAGGTGCCGTAGATGCGCACGAAAAGTCCTAAAACACCCATCTCAACATTTTCGTGCACGGGTGTCTAGACGCGCTCGAAAATCGGTCCGGAGCCGTTTCGAGCGCCGAACTGCCTGAAGTGTTTTCCAGACCCAAGAAACACCCGAAAACGGTTTTTAGCCGAAAAGCATTTCGAAATGTCCTAAAACGCACGTCTCAACATTTTCGTGCACAGGTGCCGTAGATTCGCACGAAAATCGCTCCGGAGCCGTTTCGAGCGCCGAACTGCCTGAAGTGTTTTCCTGACCCAAGAAACTCCCCAAAACCATTTTTAACAGAAAACCATCTCGAAATGTCCTAAAACGCGCTTCTAAACATTATCGTGCACAGGTGCCGTAGATGCGCACGAAAAGCGCTCCGGAGCCGTTTCGAGCGCCGAACTGCCTGAAGTGTTTTCCAGACCCAAGAAACTCCCCAAAACCATTTTTAACCGAAAACCATCTGGAAATGTCCTAAAACGCGCTTCTAAACATTATCGTGCACAGGTGCCGTAGATGCGCACGAAAAGCGCTCCGGAGCCGTTTCGAGCGCCGAACTGCCTGAAGTGTTTTTCAGACCCAAGAAACTCCCCAAAACCGTTTTTAATAGAAAACATCTCGAAATGTCCAAAAACACCCATCTCAACATTTTCGTGCACAGGTGCCGTAGATACGCACGAAAATCGCCCCGGTGCCGTTTCGAGCGCCGAACTGCCTGATGTGTTTTCCAGACCCAAGAAACACCCGAAAACCGTTTTTAGCCGAAAAGCATTTCGAAATGTCCTAAAACGCACGTCTCAACATTTTCGTGCGCAGGTGCCGTAGATTCGCACGAAAATCGCTCCGGAGCCGTTTAGAGCGCCGAACTGCCTGAAGTGTTTTCCAGACCCAAGAAACTCCCCAAAACCATTTTTAACAGAAAACCATCTGGGAATGTCCTAAAACGCGCTTCTAAACATTATCGTGCACAGGTGCCGTAGATGCGCACGAAAAGCGCTCCGGAGCCATTTCGAGCGCCGAACTGCCTGATGTGTTTTCCAGACCCAAGAAACACCCGAAAACCGTTTTTCGCCGAAAAGCATTTCGAAATGTCCTAAAACGCACGTCTCAACATTTTCGTGCACAGGTGCAGTAGATTCGCACGAAAATCGCTCCGGAGCCGTTCCGAGCGCCGAACTGCCTGAAGTGTTTTCCAAACCCAAGAAACTCCCCAAAACCGTTTTTAACAGAAAAGCATCTCGAAAAGTCCTAAAACACCCATCTCAACATTTTCGTGCACAGGTGCAGTAGATTCGCACGAAAATCGCTCCGGAGCCGTTTCGAGCGCCGAACTGCCTGAAGTGTTTTCCAGACCCAAGAAACTCCCCAAAACCGTTTTTAACAGAAAACATCTCGAAATGTCCAAAAACACCCATCTCAACATTTTCGTGCATAGGTGCCTAGACGCGCTCGAAAATAGGTCCGGAGCCGTTTCGAGCGCCGAATTGCCTGATGTGTTTTTTAGACCCAAGAAACTCCCCAAAACCGTTTTTAGACAAAAAGCTTCTCGAAATGTCCTAAAACGCACGTCTCAACATTTTCCTGCACAGGTACCGTAGATTCGCACGAAAATCGCTCCGGAGCCGTTTCGAGTGCCGAACTGACTGAAGTGTTTTCCAGACCGAAGAAACTCCCCAAAACCATTTTTAACAGAAAACCATCTCGAAATGTCCAAAAACGCACGTCTCAACATTTTCGTGCACAGGTGCCGTAGATTCGCACGAAAATCGTTCCGGAGCCGTTTCGAGCGCCGAGCTGCCTGAAGTGATTTCCAGACCCAAGAAACTCCCAAAAACCGTTTTTAGCCAAAAAGCGTCTCGAAATGTCCAAAAACGCACGTCTCAACATTTTCGTGCACAGGTGCCGTAGATGCGCACGAAAATCGCTCCGGAGATGTTTCGAGCGCCGAACTGCCTGAAGTGTTTTCCAGACACATGAAACTCCCAAAAACCGTTTTCAACAGAAAAGCATCTCGAAATGTCATAAATCGCACATCCCAACATTTTCGTGCACAGGTGCCGTAGATGCGCACGAAAATCTGTCCGGAGCCATTTCGAGCGCCGAACTGCCTGGTACGTTTTTTAGACCCAAGAAACTCCCAAAAATCTTTTTTAGCCGAAAGGCATCACGAAATGTTCCAAAACGCGCATCTCAACATTTTCGTACACAGGTGGCGTAGATGCGCACGGAAATCGGTCCGGAGCAGTTTCGAGCGCCGAACTGCCTGATTGGTTTTCCAGACCCAAGAAACACCCGAAAACCGTTTTTAGCCGAAAAGCATTTCGAAATGTCCTAAAACGCACGTCTCAACATTTTCCTGCACAGGTGCCGTAGATTCGCACGAAAATCGTTCCGGAGCCGTTTCGAGCGCCGAGCTACCTGAAGTGATTTCCAGACCCAAGAAACTCCCAAAAACCGTTTTTAGCCAAAAAGCTTCTCGAAATGTCCAAAAACGCACGTCTCAACATTTTCGTGCACAGGTGACGTAGATGCGCACGAAAATCGCTCCGGAGATGTTTCGAGCGCCGAACTGCCTGAAGTGTTTTCCAGACACATGAAACTCCCAAAAACCGTTTTCAACAGAAAAGCATCTCGAAATGTCATAAATCGCACATCCCAACATTTTCGTGCACAGGTGCCGTAGATGCGCACGAAAATCGCTCCGGAGATGTTTCGAGCGCCGAACTGCCTGGTACGTTTTTTAGACCCAAGAAACTCCCAAAAATCTTTTTTAGCCGAAAGGCATCACGAAATGTTCCAAAACGCGCATCTCAACATTTTCGTACACAGGTGGCGTAGATGCGCACGGAAATCGGTCCGGAGCAGTTTCGAGCGCCGAACTGCCTGATTGGTTTTCCAGACCCAAGAAACACCCGAAAACCGTTTTTAGCCGAAAGGCATTTCGAAATGTCCTAAAACGCACGTCTCAACATTTTCCTGCACAGGTGCCGTAGATTCGCACGAAAATCGTTCCGGAGCCGTTTCGAGCGCCGAGCTACCTGAAGTGATTTCCAGACCCAAGAAACACCCAAAAACCGTTTTTAGCCAAAAAGCTTCTCGAAATGTCCAAAAACGCACGTCTCAACATTTTCGTGCACAGGTGACGTAGATGCGCACGAAAATCGCTCCGGAGATGTTTCGAGCGCCGAACTGCCTGAAGTGTTTTCCAGACACATGAAACTCCCAAAAACCGTTTTCAACAGAAAAGCATCTCGAAATGTCATAAATCGCACATCCCAACATTTTCGTGCACAGGTGCCGTAGATGCGCACGAAAATCGCTCCGGAGATGTTTCGAGCGCCGAACTGCCTGAAGTGTTTTCCAGACACATGAAACTCCCAAAAACCGTTTTCAACAGAAAAGCATCTCGAAATGTCATAAATCGCACATCCCAACATTTTCGTGCACAGGTGCCGTAGATGCGCACGAAAATCTGTCCGGACCCATTTCGAGCGCCGAACTGCCTGGTATGTTTTTTAGACCCAAGAAACTCCCAAAAATCTTTTTTAGCCGAAAGGCATCACGAAATCTTCCAAAACGCCCATCTCAACATTTTCGTGCACAAGTGCCGTAGATACGCACGAAAATCGCTCCGGAGCCGTTTCGAGCGCCGAACTGACTGAAGTGTTTTCCAGACCCAAGAAACTCCCGAAAACCGTTTTTAACCGAAAAGTAACTAGAAATGTCATAAAACGCGCATCTCAACATTTTCGTACACAGGTGGCGTAGATGCCCACGGAAATCGGTCCGGAGCAGTTTCGAGCGCCGAACTGCCTGATTGGTTTTCCAGACCCAAGAAACACCCGAAAACCGTTTTTAGCCGAAAAGCATTTCGAAATGTCCTAAAACGCACGTCTCAACATTTTCCTGCACAGGTGCCGTAGATTCGCACGAAAATCGTTCCGGAGCCGTTTCGAGCGCCGAGCTACCTGAAGTGATTTCCAGACCCAAGAAACTCCCAAAAACCGTTTTTAGCCAAAAAGCTTCTCGAAATGTCCAAAAACGCACGTCTCAACATTTTCGTGCACAGGTGACGTAGATGCGCACGAAAATCGCTCCGGAGATGTTTCGAGCGCCGAACTGCCTGAAGTGTTTTCCAGACACATGAAACTCCCAAAAACCGTTTTCAACAGAAAAGCATCTCGAAATGTCATAAATCGCACATCCCAACATTTTCGTGCACAGGTGCCGTAGATGCGCACGAAAAGTCCTAAAACACCCATCTCAACATTTTCGTGCACGGGTGTCTAGACGCGCTCGAAAATCGGTCCGGAGCCGTTTCGAGCGCCGAACTGCCTGAAGTGTTTTCCAGACCCAAGAAACACCCGAAAACGGTTTTTAGCCGAAAAGCATTTCGAAATGTCCTAAAACGCACGTCTCAACATTTTCGTGCACAGGTGCCGTAGATTCGCACGAAAATCGCTCCGGAGCCGTTTCGAGCGCCGAACTGCCTGAAGTGTTTTCCTGACCCAAGAAACTCCCCAAAACCATTTTTAACAGAAAACCATCTCGAAATGTCCTAAAACGCGCTTCTAAACATTATCGTGCACAGGTGCCGTAGATGCGCACGAAAAGCGCTCCGGAGCCGTTTCGAGCGCCGAACTGCCTGAAGTGTTTTCCAGACCCAAGAAACTCCCCAAAACCATTTTTAACCGAAAACCATCTGGAAATGTCCTAAAACGCGCTTCTAAACATTATCGTGCACAGGTGCCGTAGATGCGCACGAAAAGCGCTCCGGAGCCGTTTCGAGCGCCGAACTGCCTGAAGTGTTTTTCAGACCCAAGAAACTCCCCAAAACCGTTTTTAATAGAAAACATCTCGAAATGTCCAAAAACACCCATCTCAACATTTTCGTGCACAGGTGCCGTAGATACGCACGAAAATCGCCCCGGTGCCGTTTCGAGCGCCGAACTGCCTGATGTGTTTTCCAGACCCAAGAAACACCCGAAAACCGTTTTTAGCCGAAAAGCATTTCGAAATGTCCTAAAACGCACGTCTCAACATTTTCGTGCGCAGGTGCCGTAGATTCGCACGAAAATCGCTCCGGAGCCGTTTAGAGCGCCGAACTGCCTGAAGTGTTTTCCAGACCCAAGAAACTCCCCAAAACCATTTTTAACAGAAAACCATCTGGGAATGTCCTAAAACGCGCTTCTAAACATTATCGTGCACAGGTGCCGTAGATGCGCACGAAAAGCGCTCCGGAGCCATTTCGAGCGCCGAACTGCCTGATGTGTTTTCCAGACCCAAGAAACACCCGAAAACCGTTTTTCGCCGAAAAGCATTTCGAAATGTCCTAAAACGCACGTCTCAACATTTTCGTGCACAGGTGCAGTAGATTCGCACGAAAATCGCTCCGGAGCCGTTCCGAGCGCCGAACTGCCTGAAGTGTTTTCCAAACCCAAGAAACTCCCCAAAACCGTTTTTAACAGAAAAGCATCTCGAAAAGTCCTAAAACACCCATCTCAACATTTTCGTGCACAGGTGCAGTAGATTCGCACGAAAATCGCTCCGGAGCCGTTTCGAGCGCCGAACTGCCTGAAGTGTTTTCCAGACCCAAGAAACTCCCCAAAACCGTTTTTAACAGAAAACATCTCGAAATGTCCAAAAACACCCATCTCAACATTTTCGTGCATAGGTGCCTAGACGCGCTCGAAAATAGGTCCGGAGCCGTTTCGAGCGCCGAATTGCCTGATGTGTTTTTTAGACCCAAGAAACTCCCCAAAACCGTTTTTAGACAAAAAGCTTCTCGAAATGTCCTAAAACGCACGTCTCAACATTTTCCTGCACAGGTACCGTAGATTCGCACGAAAATCGCTCCGGAGCCGTTTCGAGTGCCGAACTGACTGAAGTGTTTTCCAGACCGAAGAAACTCCCCAAAACCATTTTTAACAGAAAACCATCTCGAAATGTCCAAAAACGCACGTCTCAACATTTTCGTGCACAGGTGCCGTAGATTCGCACGAAAATCGTTCCGGAGCCGTTTCGAGCGCCGAGCTGCCTGAAGTGATTTCCAGACCCAAGAAACTCCCAAAAACCGTTTTTAGCCAAAAAGCGTCTCGAAATGTCCAAAAACGCACGTCTCAACATTTTCGTGCACAGGTGCCGTAGATGCGCACGAAAATCGCTCCGGAGATGTTTCGAGCGCCGAACTGCCTGAAGTGTTTTCCAGACACATGAAACTCCCAAAAACCGTTTTCAACAGAAAAGCATCTCGAAATGTCATAAATCGCACATCCCAACATTTTCGTGCACAGGTGCCGTAGATGCGCACGAAAATCTGTCCGGAGCCATTTCGAGCGCCGAACTGCCTGGTACGTTTTTTAGACCCAAGAAACTCCCAAAAATCTTTTTTAGCCGAAAGGCATCACGAAATGTTCCAAAACGCGCATCTCAACATTTTCGTACACAGGTGGCGTAGATGCGCACGGAAATCGGTCCGGAGCAGTTTCGAGCGCCGAACTGCCTGATTGGTTTTCCAGACCCAAGAAACACCCGAAAACCGTTTTTAGCCGAAAAGCATTTCGAAATGTCCTAAAACGCACGTCTCAACATTTTCCTGCACAGGTGCCGTAGATTCGCACGAAAATCGTTCCGGAGCCGTTTCGAGCGCCGAGCTACCTGAAGTGATTTCCAGACCCAAGAAACTCCCAAAAACCGTTTTTAGCCAAAAAGCTTCTCGAAATGTCCAAAAACGCACGTCTCAACATTTTCGTGCACAGGTGACGTAGATGCGCACGAAAATCGCTCCGGAGATGTTTCGAGCGCCGAACTGCCTGAAGTGTTTTCCAGACACATGAAACTCCCAAAAACCGTTTTCAACAGAAAAGCATCTCGAAATGTCATAAATCGCACATCCCAACATTTTCGTGCACAGGTGCCGTAGATGCGCACGAAAATCGCTCCGGAGATGTTTCGAGCGCCGAACTGCCTGGTACGTTTTTTAGACCCAAGAAACTCCCAAAAATCTTTTTTAGCCGAAAGGCATCACGAAATGTTCCAAAACGCGCATCTCAACATTTTCGTACACAGGTGGCGTAGATGCGCACGGAAATCGGTCCGGAGCAGTTTCGAGCGCCGAACTGCCTGATTGGTTTTCCAGACCCAAGAAACACCCGAAAACCGTTTTTAGCCGAAAGGCATTTCGAAATGTCCTAAAACGCACGTCTCAACATTTTCCTGCACAGGTGCCGTAGATTCGCACGAAAATCGTTCCGGAGCCGTTTCGAGCGCCGAGCTACCTGAAGTGATTTCCAGACCCAAGAAACACCCAAAAACCGTTTTTAGCCAAAAAGCTTCTCGAAATGTCCAAAAACGCACGTCTCAACATTTTCGTGCACAGGTGACGTAGATGCGCACGAAAATCGCTCCGGAGATGTTTCGAGCGCCGAACTGCCTGAAGTGTTTTCCAGACACATGAAACTCCCAAAAACCGTTTTCAACAGAAAAGCATCTCGAAATGTCATAAATCGCACATCCCAACATTTTCGTGCACAGGTGCCGTAGATGCGCACGAAAATCGCTCCGGAGATGTTTCGAGCGCCGAACTGCCTGAAGTGTTTTCCAGACACATGAAACTCCCAAAAACCGTTTTCAACAGAAAAGCATCTCGAAATGTCATAAATCGTACATCCCAACATTTTCGTGCACAGGTGCCGTAGATGCGCACGAAAAGTCCTAAAACACCCATCTCAACATTTTCGTGCACGGGTGTCTAGACGCGCTCGAAAATCGGTCCGGAGCCGTTTCGAGCGCCGAACTGCCTGAAGTGTTTTCCAGACCCAAGAAACACCCCAAAACGGTTTTTAGCCGAAAAGCATTTCGAAATGTCCTAAAACGCACGTCTCAACATTTTCGTGCACAGGTGCCGTAGATTCGCACGAAAATCGCTCCGGAGCCGTTTCGAGCGCCGAACTGCCTGAAGTGTTTTCCTGACCCAAGAAACTCCCCAAAACCATTTTTAACAGAAAACCATCTCGAAATGTCCTAAAACGCGCTTCTAAACATTATCGTGCACAGGTGCCGTAGATGCGCACGAAAAGCGCTCCGGAGCCATTTCGAGCGCCGAACTGCCTGAAGTGTTTTTCAGACCCAAGAAACTCCCCAAAACCGTTTTTAACAGAAAACATCTCGAAATGTCCAAAAACACCCATCTCAACATTTTCGTGCACAGGTGCCGTAGATACGCACGAAAATCGCTCCGGTGCCGTTTCGAGCGCCGAACTGCCTGATGTGTTTTCCAGACCCAAGAAACACCCGAAAACCGTTTTTAGCCGAAAAGCATTTCGAAATGTCCTAAAACGCGCATCTCAACATTTTCGTGCACAGGTGCCGTAGATTCGAACGAAAATCGCTCCGGAGCCGTTTCGAGCGCCGAACTGCCTGAAATGTTTTCCAGACCCAAGAAACTCCCCAAAACCGTTTTTAGCCAAAAAGCTTCTCGAAATGTCCAAAAACGCACGTCTCAACATTTTCGTGCACAGGTGCCGTAGATGCGCACGAAAATCGCTCCGGAGATGTTTCGAGCGCCGAACTGCCTGAAGTGTTTTCCAGACACATGAAACTCCCAAAAACCGTTTTTAACAGAAAAGCATCTCGAAATGCCCTAAAACGCCCATCTCAACATTTTCGTGCACAGGTGGCGTAGGTGCGCACGAAAATCGCTCCGGAGCCGTTTCGAGCGCCGAACTGCCTGATTTGTTTTCCAGACCATAGAAACACCCGAAAACCGTTTTTAGCCGAAAAGCATTTCGAAATGTCCTAAAACGCACGTCTCAACATCTTCGTGCACAGGTGCCGTAGATTCGCACGAAAATCGCTCCGGAGCCGTTTCAAGCGCCGAACTGCCTGAAGTGTTTTCCAGACCCAAGAAACTCCCCAAAACCGTTTTTAACAGAAAAGCATCTCGAAAAGTCCTAAAACACCCATCTCAACGTTTTCGTGCACAGGTGCCTAGACGCGCTCGAAAATAGGTCCGGAGCCGTTTCGAGCGCCGAATTGCCTGATGTGTTTTTTAGACCAAGAAACTCCCCAAAACCGTTTTTAGCCAAAAAGCTTCTCGAAATGTCCTAAAACGCACGTCTCAACATTTTCCCGCACATGTGCCGTAGATTCGCACGAAAATCGCTCCGGAGCCGTTTCGAGCGCCGAACTGACTGAAGTGTTTTCCAGACCCAAGAAGCTCCCCAAAACCATATTTAACAGAAAACCATCTGGAAATGTCGTAAAACGCACGTCCCAACATTTTCGTGCACAGGTGCCGTAGATGCGCACGAAAATCTGTCCGGAGCCGTTTCGAGCGCCGAACTGCCTGGTATGTTTTTTAGACCAAAGAAACTCCCAAAAATCGTTTTTAGCCGAAAAGCATCACGAGATGTTCTAAAACGCCCATCTCAACATTTTCGTGCACAGGTGCCATAGATACGCACGAAAATCGGTCCGGAGCCGTTTCGAGCGCCGAACTGACTGAAGTGTTTTCCAGACCCAAGAAACTCCCCAAAACCGTTTTTAACCGAAAAGTATCTAGAAATCTCATAAAACGCGCATCTCAACATTTTCGTACACAGGTGGCGTAGATGCGCACGAAAATCGGTCCGGAGCCGTTTCGAGCGCCGAACTGCCTGATGTGTTTTCCAGACCCAAGAAACACCCGAAAACCGTTTTTAGCCGAAAAGCATTTCGAAATGTCCTAAAATGCACGTCTCAACATTTTCGTGCACAGGTGCCGTAGATCCGCACGAAAATCGCCCCGGAGCCGTTTCGAGCGCCGAACTGCCTGAAGTGTTTTCCAGACCCAAGAAACTCCCCAAAACCGTTTTTAACAGAAAAGCATCTCGAAAAGTCCTAAAACACCCATCTCAACATTTTCGTGCATTGGTGTCTAGACGCGCTCGAAAATCGGTCCGGAGCCGTTTCGAGCGCCGAACCGCCTGAAGTGTTTTCCAGACCCAAGAAACACCCGAAAACCGTTTTTAGCCGAAAAGCATTTCGAAATGTCCTAAAACGCACGTCTCAACATTTTCGTGCGCAGGTGCCGTAGATTCGCACGAAAATCGCTCCGGAGCCGTTTAGAGCGCCGAACTGCCTGAAGTGTTTTCCAGACCCAAGAAACTCCCCAAAACCATTTTTAACAGAAAACCATCTGGGAATGTCCTAAAACGCGCTTCTAAACATTATCGTGCACAGGTGCCGTAGATGCGCACGAAAAGCTCTCCGGAGCCATTTAGAGCGCCGAACTGCCTGATGTGTTTTCCAGACCCAAGAAACACCCGAAAACCGTTTTTCGCCGAAAAGCATTTCGAAATGTCCTAAAACGCACGTCTCAACATTTTCGTGCACAGGTGCAGTAGATTCGTACGAAAATCGCTCCGGAGCCGTTCCGAGCGCCGAACTGCCTGAAGTGTTTTCCAAACCCAAGAAACTCCCCAAAACCGTTTTTAACAGAAAAGCATCTCGAAAAGTCCTAAAACACCCATCTCAACATTTTCGTGCACGGGTGTCTAGACGCGCTCGAAAATCGGTCCGGAGCCGTTTCGAGCGCCGAACTGCCTGAAGTGTTTTCCAGACCCAAGAAACACCCGAAAACCGTTTTTAGCCGAAAAGCATTTCGAAATGTCCTAAAACGCACGTCTCAACATTTTCGTGCGCAGGTGCCGTAGATTCGCACGAAAATCGCTCCGGAGCCGTTTCGAGCGCCGAACTGCCTGAAGTGTTTTCCAGACCCAAGAAACTCCCCAAAACCATTTTTAACAGAAAACCATCTGGAAATGTCCTAAAACGCGCTTCTAAACATTATCGTGCACAGGTGCCGTACATGCGCACGAAAATCGATCCGGAGCCGTTTCGAGCGCCGAACTGCCTGATGTGTTTTCCAGACCCAAGAAACACCCAAAAACCGTTTTTAGCCGAAAAGCATTTCGAAATGTCCTAAAACGCACGTCTCAACATTTTCGTGCACAGGTGCTGTAGATTCGTACGAAAATCGCTCCGGAGCCGTTTCGAGCGCCGAACTGCGTGAAGTGTTTTCCAGACCCAAGAAACTCCCCAAAACCATTTTTAACCGAAAACCATCTGGAAATGTCCTAAAACGCGCTTCTAAACATTATCGTGCACAGGTGCCGTAGATGCGCACGAAAAGCGCTCCGGAGATGTTTCGAGCGCCGAACTGCCTGAAGTGTTTTCCAGACACATGAAACTCCCAAAAACCGTTTTTAACAGAAAAGCATCTCGAAATGTCCTAAAACGCCCATCTCAACATTTTCGTGCACAGGTAGCGTAGATGCGCACGAAAATCGCTTCGGAGCCGTTTCGAGCGCCGAACTGCCTGATGTGTTTTCCAGACCCAAGAAACACCCGAAAACGGTTTTTAGCCGAAAAGCATTTCGGAGCTCGAGGGAAACAACAGGGTCTTGGACCGAAGAAAAAACATGGCTCATCTGGGATCGTCATCAAGGAGCGAGCACTCCTAAACACTGGTTCAAAATGACTATTCTTATTTGGAATGTGAGAGGTCTTAACAGGCCTTCGATGCATGCTGATATAAAACATAAAATCAGACAGTTGCAGCTTGCTTTGGTGGTTCTGATAGAACCCAAGATTAAACAGGCTTCTTACCACTATCTTGTGAATTCAATTGTGCCTAATGGGTGGAGGAATTGCTCTAATATCAGTGATGGCTCGTCTGCACGCATATGGTTGCTGTGGGATCCTCGACTGATTCAGGTTACAGTTACTGCAACAACTGCCCAATGTATGCACTGTGACATCATGTATGGGACTGAGCATTTCATGTTTTCAGCTTGCTATGGGTTTAATGATTATATGCAGCGCCGAGTATTATGGAAGAGTATTTGTGACATGGCTAGTACTGCATTGCCATGGATTGTTGCTGGCGACTTTAACACTGTCCGCTGGGTTCATGAAAAGGTTGGAGGTGCTATTCCAAAAGCCAGGGGCCTAATTGAATTCAATGATTGTATAAATGATGCAGGTCTACTTGATCTCAAGGTCACAGGTTCTCCTTTCACATGGTCTAATTCTAGCTTTGGGGATTCGAGAATTGAATGTAAACTGGATCGGGTCCTGGTTAATACATGTTTTCTTCAATCTAACCCTTTCAAGGGTGACATTTTGATGCCAGGACTCTCTGATCATTCTCCGATTTTGCTCACTGTGCATAAGAGATCACATATTAAAGCTCCGTTCAGGTATTATAATTATTGGGCAAAGATACCGGGATTTTTCCACATAGTCAGAGATGTCTGGGACACTGATATTTCTGGCACTCCACTTTTTGTTGTCGTCCGCAAGCTTAAACTCCTGAAAGAGCGCCTCATTGAATGGAAGAAATCCCAAGGATCCATCCCTTTAAAGGTTTCAGAAGCTTCTCTACAGTTAGAGACATTGCAGAGGCTATTCACACATGACTCCAGTCAACTGTTTCTTCATGAACAAATCCGTGTGGCTAAATGTGAACTTGATACCTTGCTTCGGGCTGAGGAGAGTATGTATAAGCAGCGTGCTCGTGAATTGGCAGTAAATTTGGGGGATAGTAATTCGAAGTATTTTTATCGACTTATGAAGAATCGACAGTCTCAGGCTTATATTTCTCAGATCACTGATGCTGAAGACACTGTCTACACTGATCCTTCAGGAATTTCTGCAGTGTTTGTCTCTCATTTCCAAACTATTCTTGGACCAGAAGTGCAATCTCAGGATCCTGACTTATCCCAGATTCGTCCTCCTGGGGTTCTTTCTGATGTCGATGCTTTGTCTCTCATGAACCCAATTACAATCTCTGAAATTGAGGATGTTATTCGGGCAGCTAATCCTAATAAAGCACCTGGGCCTGATGGTTTCAATGCTCATTTTTTCAAAGTTTGCTGGCCAATCATAGGTAAGGATGTGTGTGCTGCTATCACAGATTTCTTTAAACATGGGTCTATGTTAAAACAGCTGAAGCACACTTTCATTGTGTTGGTGCCTAAATCTGAAAATCCAAGCTCTCCAGATAAATTTCGTCCAATTGCTCTGACAAATGAGTTGTATAAAATTATAAGTCGTATTCTGGTGAAGCGTTTGAAACCTCTCATTTCTAAAATTGTGGGTCCAATGCAATCCGCTTTTGTGCCTGGTAGGAGCATCACTGATAATATTCTCCTTGCTCAGGACTTGATCCATAATTTTCATATAGAGAAAGGTGTTCCAAGAATGTGCATTAAACTTGATCTTGCCAAAGCTTATGATAGTGTTCGTTGGGATTTTTTGGAGGCTGCTCTTCGGTGTCTGCGATTCCCAGAACATATTATCAAGCTTCTTATGGAATGTGTATCAGGAGCAATGTTCTCCGTATTGATTAATGGTGCTGCAGAGGGTTTCTTTAGAGGTACTCGTGGGTTGAGACAAGGCTGCCCTTTATCCCCTTACCTTTTTGCTATTGTTATGGAGTTTTTCTCTATTATGATGAATCAATATGCCTCTAGCAAGTTGATTCCATCTCCTTTTGTGAAAAAGGATGTCATCATCTCTCACTTGTTGTTTGCTGATGATCTGATGGTGTTTAGTAAAGCTACCACATGTGCTGCAGCGAATCTCAAGCACTTCCTTCACCATTTTCGAGAATTTACAGGGCTTGGAGTTAGTTGGCTGAAGAGTGCTATTTTCTTTGCCAATTGTAATGAGGATGATCAATTTACTATTTCTTCTATGCTTCATGTTAGAAAAGGAGAACTTCCCATCAGATATCTCGGGCTACCTCTTTCTTCCAAAAAGTTAAGCTTCAATGACTGTCAACCACTTTTGGCCAAAGTGCAGCAACGGTTATCTGGCTGGAAAGCAAAGGTGATCTCATATGCTGGTAGATTGGAATTGATCAGGTCCACTCTATCATCATTTCATTTATTCTGGACATCTGTCTTCCTCCTCCCCCAAGCAATATTACATGCTCTAGACAGACAGATACGAGATTTTTTCTGGAATTGCTGGTCTTCTTCTTATATTCACCCTATCGCTTGGAGTTCCATTTGCCAGCCTATCTCTGTGGGAGGCTTAGGTGTGCGCTCTATTTCTGGCCTTGCAAAGGCAGCTTTGGTAAGACAGGTCTGGAACGTTGTAAGCAACAAACACACTTGCTGGACTCTTTGGGTCAATGCAAAATACTTGAAAGGTCAGTCCTTCTGGGATGTTTCCATTCCCAATTCAGCATCTTGGGGTTGGAAAGGTATCTTAGCTCTCCGCCAGGTGGCTCTTCCTCATATCAGATTTTTACTTGGTAATGGGCAATTCACGAAATTCTGGTCTGACCCATGGCTTCGTGGTGGCCGTCTCTTGGACATTTATGGATCACGAGCTGTGTATGATCTGGGGTTGGGTGCTGATCTAAGGGTTAGTCGATTCATCCAACATGGTTGTTGGAACTTTCCATCTCCTACATCAAATGCCCTGATGGATATATTTCAAATTATTCCTAATGAGACTCAACCATGGAGTCTGTTTGATGATGAAATTATTTGGACTCTTGAAGAGAAGGGAAATTTCACTTTAAAGTCTGCCTACAACTTTATATGCAACATTCCAACCCAGCAGCTCAATTGGACATCTGCAATATGGTTTACAGGGTGCATTAAAAAGCATTCTATTTGTGCTTGGATGTTATTTCATGGTCGCCTCAAGACAAAGGACTTTCTATTGCAACGAAATGTTGATTGTGATACTTGTTGTGTCCTTTGTGACTGCACGTGGGAATCATCTACACATCTCATGCTTCACTGTCCATATACTCACGAGGTCTGGAAGGTACTGCTTTCTAAATTGAATCTGCTTCCGGTTCATTGTTCTACTGTTCAGGAGCTGTTAGACTCTGTTCTCTCTCGTCTTCCTCTGCAATGTACTGGTATAGAAGCTCTTGGGAAACTTCTCTTTAATGCTTATGTGTGGCATGTGTGGGCTGAACGCAATGCAAGAATTTTCAGGGCAAAATCTAGATCCAGTGGGACATTAGTGCAACTCATTGTTCAGGTTGTCACAATTCGAATTCTGTACCTTGGCATCAGCTTCCCGATTGATATTCAATGTCATTGGAATGTGCCTACAGTCGATGATGTTGTCAGCAGGAATTTGGTTAGCGACAGAGTCCAAGGGTGGCGAATTTCAATAACCACAATTCATCAGGTATTAGTTGGCATTTTCTAGCGTGATATTCATCAGCCTTTGAAAGGACTGCGGGTGTCAATGCTGAATCATTTTGATGGTCTCTACCATCTTATGCAGCTTGTTCCAGCGGATGCTATACCCATCACAATCGAGACTGATGCTTCACTGCAACTAATAATTCTTCACCCAGATCAGTCTCAATGGCAAATGCGATTCCAGGCGAGAAGGCTTCATGATTTGGTTACTCGCTTTGATCAAGTCAGCTTTTCTCGTCCCCATCCTTCTACTGTTCGTTTCAGCCAATTTATCAGCAAGTTATCAGGCCCTCCCACGATGAATATAGATAACATTGATATTTTGTACAATTCCCTCACTGTAAATTTTCGATAACAGCTCTTGGTTGGTTTTGCCTTTATTAGGGAATCCTTTATTATGTAAGAAAGGGGTATGCCCCTTCTGGTAGAGGCTATAATCATTCTGATATTAGCCTTCCATCTTGTAATTATATTGTTTTTTGAGAAAATGAAGAACTAACTTACTCTTCAAAAAAAAAAAAAAAAAAAAAAATGTCCTAAAACGCACGTCTCAACATTTTCATGCACAGGTGCCGTAGATTCGCACGAAAATCGCTCCGGAGCCGTTTCGAGCGCCGAACTGCCTGAAGTGTTTTCCAGACCCAAGAAACTCCCCAAAACCGTTTTTAACAGAAAACATCTCGAAATGTCCAAAAACACCCATCTCAACATTTTCGTGCATAGGTGCCTAGATGCGCTCGAAAATAGGTCCGGAGCCGTTTCGAGCGCCGAATTGCCTGATGTGTTTTTTAGACCCAAGAAACTCCCCAAAACCGTTTTTAGACAAAAAGCTTCTCGAAATGTCCTAAAACGCACGTCTCAACATTTTCCTGCACAGGTACCGTAGATTCGCACGAAAATCGCTCCGGAGCCGTTTCGAGTGCCGAACTGACTGAAGTGTTTTCCAGACCCAAGAAACTCCCCAAAACCATTTTTAACAGAAAACCATCTCGAAATGTCCTAAAACGCACGTCTCAACATTTTCCTGCACAGGTGCCGTAGATTCGCACGAAAATCGTTCCGGAGCCGTTTCGAGCGCCGAGCTGCCTGAAGTGATTTCCAGACCCAAGAAACTCCCAAAAACCGTTTTTAGCCAAAAAGCTTCTCGAAATGTCCAAAAACGCACGTCTCAACATTTTCGTGCACAGGTGCCGTAGATGCGCACGAAAATCGCTCCGGAGATGTTTCGAGCGCCGAGCTGCCTGAAGTGTTTTCCAGGCACATGAAACTCCCAAAAACCGTTTTCAACAGAAAAGCATCTCGAAATGTCATAAATCGCACATCCCAACATTTTCGTGCACAGGTGCCGTAGATGCGCACGAAAAGTCCTAAAACACCCATCTCAACATTTTCGTGCACGGGTGTCTAGACGCGCTCGAAAATCGGTCCGGAGCCGTTTCGAGCACCGAACTGCCTGAAGTGTTTTCCAGACCCAAGAAACACCCGAAAACGGTTTTTAGCCGAAAAGCATTTCGAAATGTCCTAAAACGCACGTCTCAACATTTTCGTGCACAGGTGCTGTAGATTCGTACGAAAATCGCACCGGAGCCGTTTCGAGCGCCGAACTGCGTGAAGTGTTTTCCAGACCCAAGAAACTCCCCAAAACCATTTTTAACCGAAAACCATCTGGAAATGTCCTAAAACGCGCTTCTAAACATTATCGTGCACAGGTGCCGTAGATGCGCACGAAAATCGGTCCGGAGCCGTTTCGAGCGCCGAACTGCCTGATGTGTTTTCCAGACACATGAAACTCCCAAAAACCGTTTTTAACAGAAAAGCATCTCGAAATGTCCTAAAACGCCCATCTCAACATTTTCGTGCACAGGTAGCGTAGATGCGCACGAAAATCGCTTCGGAGCCGTTTCGAGCGCCGAACTGCCTGATGTGTTTTCCAGACCCAAGAAACACCCGAAAACGGTTTTTAGCCGAAAAGCATTTCGAAATGTCCTAAAACGCACGTCTCAACATTTTCGTGCACAGGTGCCGTAGATTCGCACGAAAATCGCTCCGGAGCCGTTTCGAGCGCCGAACTGCCTGAAGTGTTTTCCAGACCCAAGAAACTCCCCAAAACCGTTTTTAACAGAAAACATCTCGAAATGTCCAAAAACACCCATCTCAACATTTTCGTGCATAGGTGCCTAGACGCGCTCGAAAATAGGTCCGGAGCCGTTTCGAGCGCCGAATTGCCTGATGTGTTTTTTAGACCCAAGAAACTCCCCAAAACCGTTTTTAGACAAAAAGCTTCTCGAAATGTCCTAAAACGCACGTCTCAACATTTTCCTGCACAGGTACCGTAGATTCGCACGAAAATCGCTCCGGAGCCGTTTCGAGTGCCGAACTGACTGAAGTGTTTTCCAGACCCAAGAAACTCCCCAAAACCATTTTTAACAGAAAACCATCTCGAAATGTCCTAAAACGCACGTCTCAACATTTTCCTGCACAGGTGCCGTAGATTCGCACGAAAATCGTTCCGGAGCCGTTTCGAGCGCCGAGCTGCCTGAAGTGATTTCCAGACCCAAGAAACTCCCAAAAACCGTTTTTAGCCAAAAAGCTTCTCGAAATGTCCAAAAACGCACGTCTCAACATTTTCGTGCACAGGTGCCGTAGATGCGCACGAAAATCGCTCCGGAGATGTTTCGAGCGCCGAGCTGCCTGAAGTGTTTTCCAGGCACATGAAACTCCCAAAAACCGTTTTCAACAGAAAAGCATCTCGAAATGTCATAAATCGCACATCCCAACATTTTCGTGCACAGGTGCCGTAGATGCGCACGAAAAGTCCTAAAACACCCATCTCAACATTTTCGTGCACGGGTGTCTAGACGCGCTCGAAAATCGGTCCGGAGCCGTTTCGAGCACCGAACTGCCTGAAGTGTTTTCCAGACCCAAGAAACACCCGAAAACGGTTTTTAGCCGAAAAGCATTTCGAAATGTCCTAAAACGCACGTCTCAACATTTTCGTGCACAGGTGCTGTAGATTCGTACGAAAATCGCACCGGAGCCGTTTCGAGCGCCGAACTGCGTGAAGTGTTTTCCAGACCCAAGAAACTCCCCAAAACCATTTTTAACCGAAAACCATCTGGAAATGTCCTAAAACGCGCTTCTAAACATTATCGTGCACAGGTGCCGTAGATGCGCACGAAAAGCGCTCCGGAGCCGTTTCGAGCGCCGAACTGCCTGAAGTGTTTTTCAGACCCAAGAAACTCCCCAAAACCGTTTTTTACAGAAAACATCTCGAAATGTCCAAAAACACCCATCTCAACATTTTCGTGCACAGGTGCCTAGACGCGCTCGAAAATAGGTCCGGAGCCGTTTCGAGCGCCGAATTGCCTGAAACGTTTTTTAGACCCAAGAAACTCCCCAAAACCGTTTTTAGCCAAAAAGCTTCTCGAAATGTCCTAAAACGCACGTCTCAACATTTTACTGCACAGGTGCCGCAGATTCGCACGAAAATTGCTCCGGAGCCGTTTCGAGCGCCGAACTGCCTGAAGTGTTTTCCAGACCCAAGAAACTCCCCAAAACCGTTTTTAACAGAAAACATCTCGAAATGTCCAAAAACACCCATCTCAACATTTTCGTGCATAGGTGCCTAGACGCGCTCGAAAATAGGTCCGGAGCCGTTTCGAGCGCCAAATTGCCTGATGTGTTTTTTAGACCCAGGAAACTCCCCAAAACCGTTTTTAGACAAAAAGCTTCTCGAAATGTCCTAAAACGCACGTCTCAACATTTTCCTGCACAGGTACCGTAGATTCGCACGAAAATCGCTCCGGAGCCGTTTCGAGCGCCGAACTGACTGAAGTGTTTTCCAGACCCAAGAAACTCCCCAAAACCATTTTTAACAGAAAACCATCTGGAAATGTCGTAAAACGCACGTCTCAACATTTTCGTGCACAGGTGCCGTAGATGCGCAAGAAAATCGCTCCGGAGATGTTTCGAGCGCCGAACTGCCTGAAGTGTTTTCCAGACACATGAAACTCCAAAAAACCGTTTTTAACAGAAAAGCATCTCGAAATGTCCTAAAACGCCCATCTCAACATTTTCGTGCACAGGTAGCGTAGATGCGCACGAAAATCGCTTCGGAGCCGTTTCGAGCGCCGAACTGCCTGATGTGTTTTCCAGACCCAAGAAACACCCGAAAACGGTTTTTAGCCGAAAAGCATTTCGAAATGTCCTAAAACGCACGTCTCAACATTTTCGTGCACAGGTGCCGTAGATTCGCACGAAAATCGCTCCGGAGCCGTTTCGAGCGCCGAACTGCCTGAAGTGTTTTCCAGACCCAAGAAACTCCCCAAAACCGTTTTTAACAGAAAACATCTCGAAATGTCCAAAAACACCCATCTCAACATTTTCGTGCATAGGTGCCTAGACGCGCTCGAAAATAGGTCCGGAGCCGTTTCGAGCGCCAAATTGCCTGATGTGTTTTTTAGACCCAGGAAACTCCCCAAAACCGTTTTTAGACAAAAAGCTTCTCGAAATGTCCTAAAACGCACGTCTCAACATTTTCCTGCACAGGTACCGTAGATTCGCACGAAAATCGCTCCGGAGCCGTTTCGAGCGCCGAACTGACTGAAGTGTTTTCCAGACCCAAGAAACTCCCCAAAACCATTTTTAACAGAAAACCATCTGGAAATGTCGTAAAACGCACGTCTCAACATTTTCGTGCACAGGTGCCGTAGATGCGCAAGAAAATCGCTCCGGAGATGTTTCGAGCGCCGAACTGCCTGAAGTGTTTTCCAGACACATGAAACTCCCAAAAACCGTTTTCAACAGAAAAGCATCTCGAAATGTCCTAAAACGCCCATCTCAACATTTTCGTGCACAGGTAGCGTAGATGCGCACGAAAATCGCTTCGGAGCCGTTTCGAGCGCCGAACTGCCTGATGTGTTTTCCAGACCCAAGAAACACCCGAAAACGGTTTTTAGCCGAAAACCATCTGGAAATGTCCTAAAACGCGCTTTTAAACATTATCGTGCACAGGTGCCGTACATGCGCACGAAAATCGGTCCGGAGCCGTTTCGAGCGCCGAACTGCCTGATGTGTTTTCCAGACCCAAGAAACACCCGAAAACCGTTTTTAGCAGAAAAGCATTTCGAAATGTCCTAAAACGCACGTCTCAACATTTTCGTGCACAGGTGCTGTAGATTCGTACGAAAATCGCTCCGGAGCCGTTTCGAGCGCCGAACTGCGTGAAGTGTTTTCCAGACCCAAGAAACTCCCCAAAACCATTTTTAACCGAAAACCATCTGGAAATGTCCTAAAACGCGCTTCTAAACATTATCGTGCACAGGTGCCGTAGATGCGCACGAAAAGCGCTCCGGAGCCGTTTCGAGCGCCGAACTGCCTGAAGTGTTTTTCAGACCCAAGAAACTCCCCAAAACCGTTTTTAACAGAAAACATCTCGAAATGTCCAAAAACACCCATCTCAACATTTTCGTGCACAGGTGCCTAGAGGCGCTCGAAAATAGGTCCGGAGCCGTTTCGAGCGCCGAACTGCCTGGTATGTTTTTTAGACCAAAGAAACTCCCAAAAATCGTTTTTAGCCGAAAAGCATCACGAGATGTTCTAAAACGCCCATCTCAACATTTTCGTGCACAGGTGCCATAGATACGCACGAAAATCGGTCCGGAGCCGTTTCGAGCGCCGAACTGACTGAAGTGTTTTCCAGACCCAAGAAACTCCCCAAAACCGTTTTTAACAGAAAACCATCTCGAAATGTCCTAAAACGCACGTCTCAACATTTTCCTGCACAGGTGCCGTAGATTCGCACGAAAATCGTTCCGGAGCCGTTTCGAGCGCCGAGCTGCCTGAAGTGATTTCCAGACCCAAGAAACTCCCAAAAACCGTTTTTAGCCAAAAAGCTTCTCGAAATGTCCAAAAACGCACGTCTCAACATTTTCGTGCACAGGTGCCGTAGATGCGCACGAAAATCGCTCCGGAGATGTTTCGAGCGCCGAGCTGCCTGAAGTGTTTTCCAGGCACATGAAACTCCCAAAAACCGTTTTCAACAGAAAAGCATCTCGAAATGTCATAAATCGCACATCCCAACATTTTCGTGCACAGGTGCCGTAGATGCGCACGAAAAGTCCTAAAACACCCATCTCAACATTTTCGTGCACGGGTGTCTAGACGCGCTCGAAAATCGGTCCGGAGCCGTTTCGAGCACCGAACTGCCTGAAGTGTTTTCCAGACCCAAGAAACACCCGAAAACGGTTTTTAGCCGAAAAGCATTTCGAAATGTCCTAAAACGCACGTCTCAACATTTTCGTGCACAGGTGCTGTAGATTCGTACGAAAATCGCACCGGAGCCGTTTCGAGCGCCGAACTGCGTGAAGTGTTTTCCAGACCCAAGAAACTCCCCAAAACCATTTTTAACCGAAAACCATCTGGAAATGTCCTAAAACGCGCTTCTAAACATTATCGTGCACAGGTGCCGTAGATGCGCACGAAAAGCGCTCCGGAGCCGTTTCGAGCGCCGAACTGCCTGAAGTGTTTTTCAGACCCAAGAAACTCCCCAAAACCGTTTTTTACAGAAAACATCTCGAAATGTCCAAAAACACCCATCTCAACATTTTCGTGCACAGGTGCCTAGACGCGCTCGAAAATAGGTCCGGAGCCGTTTCGAGCGCCGAATTGCCTGAAACGTTTTTTAGACCCAAGAAACTCCCCAAAACCGTTTTTAGCCAAAAAGCTTCTCGAAATGTCCTAAAACGCACGTCTCAACATTTTACTGCACAGGTGCCGCAGATTCGCACGAAAATTGCTCCGGAGCCGTTTCGAGCGCCGAACTGCCTGAAGTGTTTTCCAGACCCAAGAAACTCCCCAAAACCGTTTTTAACAGAAAACATCTCGAAATGTCCAAAAACACCCATCTCAACATTTTCGTGCATAGGTGCCTAGACGCGCTCGAAAATAGGTCCGGAGCCGTTTCGAGCGCCAAATTGCCTGATGTGTTTTTTAGACCCAGGAAACTCCCCAAAACCGTTTTTAGACAAAAAGCTTCTCGAAATGTCCTAAAACGCACGTCTCAACATTTTCCTGCACAGGTACCGTAGATTCGCACGAAAATCGCTCCGGAGCCGTTTCGAGCGCCGAACTGACTGAAGTGTTTTCCAGACCCAAGAAACTCCCCAAAACCATTTTTAACAGAAAACCATCTGGAAATGTCGTAAAACGCACGTCTCAACATTTTCGTGCACAGGTGCCGTAGATGCGCAAGAAAATCGCTCCGGAGATGTTTCGAGCGCCGAACTGCCTGAAGTGTTTTCCAGACACATGAAACTCCCAAAAACCGTTTTTAACAGAAAAGCATCTCGAAATGTCCTAAAACGCCCATCTCAACATTTTCGTGCACAGGTAGCGTAGATGCGCACGAAAATCGCTTCGGAGCCGTTTCGAGCGCCGAACTGCCTGATGTGTTTTCCAGACCCAAGAAACACCCGAAAACGGTTTTTAGCCGAAAAGCATTTCGAAATGTCCTAAAACGCACGTCTCAACATTTTCGTGCACAGGTGCCGTAGATTCGCACGAAAATCGCTCCGGAGCCGTTTCGAGCGCCGAACTGCCTGAAGTGTTTTCCAGACCCAAGAAACTCCCCAAAACCGTTTTTAACAGAAAACATCTCGAAATGTCCAAAAACACCCATCTCAACATTTTCGTGCATAGGTGCCTAGACGCGCTCGAAAATAGGTCCGGAGCCGTTTCGAGCGCCAAATTGCCTGATGTGTTTTTTAGACCCAGGAAACTCCCCAAAACCGTTTTTAGACAAAAAGCTTCTCGAAATGTCCTAAAACGCACGTCTCAACATTTTCCTGCACAGGTACCGTAGATTCGCACGAAAATCGCTCCGGAGCCGTTTCGAGCGCCGAACTGACTGAAGTGTTTTCCAGACCCAAGAAACTCCCCAAAACCATTTTTAACAGAAAACCATCTGGAAATGTCGTAAAACGCACGTCTCAACATTTTCGTGCACAGGTGCCGTAGATGCGCAAGAAAATCGCTCCGGAGATGTTTCGAGCGCCGAACTGCCTGAAGTGTTTTCCAGACACATGAAACTCCCAAAAACCGTTTTTAACAGAAAAGCATCTCGAAATGTCCTAAAACGCCCATCTCAACATTTTCGTGCACAGGTAGCGTAGATGCGCACGAAAATCGCTTCGGAGCCGTTTCGAGCGCCGAACTGCCTGATGTGTTTTCCAGACCCAAGAAACACCCGAAAACGGTTTTTAGCCGAAAAGCATTTCGAAATGTCCTAAAACGCACGTCTCAACATTTTCGGGCACAGGTGCCGTAGATTCGCACGAAAATCGCTCCGGAGCCGTTTCGAGCGCCGAACTGCCTGAAGTGTTTTCCAGACCCAAGAAACTCCCCAAAACCGTTTTTAACAGAAAACATCTCGAAATGTCCAAAAACACCCATCTCAACATTTTCGTGCATAGGTGCCTAGACGCGCTCGAAAATAGGTCCGGAGCCGTTTCGAGCGCCGAATTGCCTGATGTGTTTTTTAGACCCAAGAAACTCCCCAAAACCGTTTTTAGACAAAAAGCTTCTCGAAATGTCCTAAAACGCACGTCTCAACATTTTCCTGCACAGGTACCGTAGATTCGCACGAAAATCGCTCCGGAGCCGTTTCGAGTGCCGAACTGACTGAAGTGTTTTCCAGACCCAAGAAACTCCCCAAAACCATTTTTAACAGAAAACCATCTCGAAATGTCCTAAAACGCACGTCTCAACATTTTCCTGCACAGGTGCCGTAGATTCGCACGAAAATCGTTCCGGAGCCGTTTCGAGCGCCGAGCTGCCTGAAGTGATTTCCAGACCCAAGAAACTCCCAAAAACCGTTTTTAGCCAAAAAGCTTCTCGAAATGTCCAAAAACGCACGTCTCAACATTTTCGTGCACAGGTGCCGTAGATGCGCACGAAAATCGCTCCGGAGATGTTTCGAGCGCCGAATTGCCTGAAGTGTTTTCCAGACACATGAAACTCCCAAAAACCGTTTTCAACAGAAAAGCATCTCGAAATGTCATAAATCGCACATCCCAACATTTTCGTGCACAGGTGCCGTAGATTCGCACGAAAATCGCTCCGGAGCCGTTTCGAGCGCCGAACTGCCTGAAGTGTTTTCCAGACCCAAGAAACTCCCCAAAACCATTTTTAACAGAAAACCATCTGGAAATGTCCTAAAACGCGCTTTTAAACATTATCGTGCACAGGTGCCGTACATGCGCACGAAAATCGGTCCGGAGCCGTTTCGAGCGCCGAACTGCCTGATGTGTTTTCCAGACCCAAGAAACACCCGAAAACCGTTTTTAGCAGAAAAGCATTTCGAAATGTCCTAAAACGCACGTCTCAACATTTTCGTGCACAGGTGCTGTAGATTCGTACGAAAATCGCTCCGGAGCCGTTTCGAGCGCCGAACTGCGTGAAGTGTTTTCCAGACCCAAGAAACTCCCCAAAACCATTTTTAACCGAAAACCATCTGGAAATGTCCTAAAACGCGCTTCTAAACATTATCGTGCACAGGTGCCGTAGATGCGCACGAAAAGCGCTCCGGAGCCGTTTCGAGCGCCGAACTGCCTGAAGTGTTTTTCAGACCCAAGAAACTCCCCAAAACCGTTTTTAACAGAAAACATCTCGAAATGTCCAAAAACACCCATCTCAACATTTTCGTGCACAGGTGCCTAGAGGCGCTCGAAAATAGGTCCGGAGCCGTTTCGAGCGCCGAACTGCCTGGTATGTTTTTTAGACCAAAGAAACTCCCAAAAATCGTTTTTAGCCGAAAAGCATCACGAGATGTTCTAAAACGCCCATCTCAACATTTTCGTGCACAGGTGCCATAGATACGCACGAAAATCGGTCCGGAGCCGTTTCGAGCGCCGAACTGACTGAAGTGTTTTCCAGACCCAAGAAACTCCCCAAAACCGTTTTTAACCGAAAAGTATCTAGAAATCTCATAAAACGCGCATCTCAACATTTTCGTACACAGGTGGCGTAGATGCGCACGAAAATCGGTCCGGAGCCGTTTCGAGCGCCGAACTGCCTGATGTGTTTTCCAGACCCAAGAAACACCCGAAAACCGTTTTTAGCCGAAAAGCATTTCGAAATGTCCTAAAATGCACGTCTCAACATTTTCGTGCACAGGTGCCGTAGATCCGCACGAAAATCGCCCCGGAGCCGTTTCGAGCGCCGAACTGCCTGAAGTGTTTTCCAGACCCAAGAAACTCCCCAAAACCGTTTTTAACAGAAAAGCATCTCGAAAAGTCCTAAAACACCCATCTCAACATTTTCGTGCATTGGTGTCTAGACGCGCTCGAAAATCGGTCCGGAGCCGTTTCGAGCGCCGAACCGCCTGAAGTGTTTTCCAGACCCAAGAAACACCCGAAAACCGTTTTTAGCCGAAAAGCATTTCGAAATGTCCTAAAACGCACGTCTCAACATTTTCGTGCGCAGGTGCCGTAGATTCGCACGAAAATCGTTCCGGAGCCGTTTAGAGCGCCGAACTGCCTGAAGTGTTTTCCAGACCCAAGAAACTCCCCAAAACCATTTTTAACAGAAAACCATCTGGGAATGTCCTAAAACGCGCTTCTAAACATTATCGTGCACAGGTGCCGTAGATGCGCACGAAAAGCTCTCCGGAGCCATTTAGAGCGCCGAACTGCCTGATGTGTTTTCCAGACCCAAGAAACACCCGAAAACCGTTTTTCGCCGAAAAGCATTTCGAAATGTCCTAAAACGCACGTCTCAACATTTTCGTGCACAGGTGCAGTAGATTCGTACGAAAATCGCTCCGGAGCCGTTCCGAGCGCCGAACTGCCTGAAGTGTTTTCCAAACCCAAGAAACTCCCCAAAACCGTTTTTAACAGAAAAGCATCTCGAAAAGTCCTAAAACACCCATCTCAACATTTTCGTGCACGGGTGTCTAGACGCGCTCGAAAATCGGTCCGGAGCCGTTTCGAGCGCCGAACTGCCTGAAGTGTTTTCCAGACCCAAGAAACACCCGAAAACCGTTTTTAGCCGAAAAGCATTTCGAAATGTCCTAAAACGCACGTCTCAACATTTTCGTGCGCAGGTGCCGTAGATTCGCACGAAAATCGCTCCGGAGCCGTTTCGAGCGCCGAACTGCCTGAAGTGTTTTCCAGACCCAAGAAACTCCCCAAAACCATTTTTAACAGAAAACCATCTGGAAATGTCCTAAAACGCGCTTCTAAACATTATCGTGCACAGGTGCCGTACATGCGCACGAAAATCGGTCCGGAGCCGTTTCGAGCGCCGAACTGCCTGATGTGTTTTCCAGACCCAAGAAACACCCAAAAACCGTTTTTAGCCGAAAAGCATTTCGAAATGTCCTAAAACGCACGTCTCAACATTTTCGTGCACAGGTGCTGTAGATTCGTACGAAAATCGCTCCGGAGCCGTTTCGAGCGCCGAACTGCGTGAAGTGTTTTCCAGACCCAAGAAACTCCCCAAAACCATTTTTAACCGAAAACCATCTGGAAATGTCCTAAAACGCGCTTCTAAACATTATCGTGCACAGGTGCCGTAGATGCGCACGAAAAGCGCTCCGGAGATGTTTCGAGCGCCGAACTGCCTGAAGTGTTTTCCAGACACATGAAACTCCGAAAAACCGTTTTTAACAGAAAAGCATCTCGAAATGTCCTAAAACGCCCATCTCAACATTTTCGTGCACAGGTAGCGTAGATGCGCACGAAAATCGCTTCGGAGCCGTTTCGAGCGCCGAACTGCCTGATGTGTTTTCCAGACCCAAGAAACACCCGAAAACGGTTTTTAGCCGAAAAGCATTTCGGAGCTCGAGGGAAACAACAGGGTCTTGGACCGAAGAAAAAACATGGCTCATCTGGGATCGTCATCAAGGAGCGAGCACTCCTAAACACTGGTTCAAAATGACTATTCTTATTTGGAATGTGAGAGGTCTTAACAGGCCTTCGATGCATGCTGATATAAAACATAAAATCAGACAGTTGCAGCTTGCTTTGGTGGTTCTGATAGAACCCAAGATTAAACAGGCTTCTTACCACTATCTTGTGAATTCAATTGTGCCTAATGGGTGGAGGAATTGCTCTAATATCAGTGATGGCTCGTCTGCACGCATATGGTTGCTGTGGGATCCTCGACTGATTCAGGTTACAGTTACTGCAACAACTGCCCAATGTATGCACTGTGACATCATGTATGGGACTGAGCATTTCATGTTTTCAGCTTGCTATGGGTTTAATGATTATATGCAGCGCCGAGTATTATGGAAGAGTATTTGTGACATGGCTAGTACTGCATTGCCATGGATTGTTGCTGGCGACTTTAACACTGTCCGCTGGGTTCATGAAAAGGTTGGAGGTGCTATTCCAAAAGCCAGGGGCCTAATTGAATTCAATGATTGTATAAATGATGCAGGTCTACTTGATCTCAAGGTCACAGGTTCTCCTTTCACATGGTCTAATTCTAGCTTTGGGGATTCGAGAATTGAATGTAAACTGGATCGGGTCCTGGTTAATACATGTTTTCTTCAATCTAACCCTTTCAAGGGTGACATTTTGATGCCAGGACTCTCTGATCATTCTCCGATTTTGCTCACTGTGCATAAGAGATCACATATTAAAGCTCCGTTCAGGTATTATAATTATTGGGCAAAGATACCGGGATTTTTCCACATAGTCAGAGATGTCTGGGACACTGATATTTCTGGCACTCCACTTTTTGTTGTCGTCCGCAAGCTTAAACTCCTGAAAGAGCGCCTCATTGAATGGAAGAAATCCCAAGGATCCATCCCTTTAAAGGTTTCAGAAGCTTCTCTACAGTTAGAGACATTGCAGAGGCTATTCACACATGACTCCAGTCAACTGTTTCTTCATGAACAAATCCGTGTGGCTAAATGTGAACTTGATACCTTGCTTCGGGCTGAGGAGAGTATGTATAAGCAGCGTGCTCGTGAATTGGCAGTAAATTTGGGGGATAGTAATTCGAAGTATTTTTATCGACTTATGAAGAATCGACAGTCTCAGGCTTATATTTCTCAGATCACTGATGCTGAAGACACTGTCTACACTGATCCTTCAGGAATTTCTGCAGTGTTTGTCTCTCATTTCCAAACTATTCTTGGACCAGAAGTGCAATCTCAGGATCCTGACTTATCCCAGATTCGTCCTCCTGGGGTTCTTTCTGATGTCGATGCTTTGTCTCTCATGAACCCAATTACAATCTCTGAAATTGAGGATGTTATTCGGGCAGCTAATCCTAATAAAGCACCTGGGCCTGATGGTTTCAATGCTCATTTTTTCAAAGTTTGCTGGCCAATCATAGGTAAGGATGTGTGTGCTGCTATCACAGATTTCTTTAAACATGGGTCTATGTTAAAACAGCTGAAGCACACTTTCATTGTGTTGGTGCCTAAATCTGAAAATCCAAGCTCTCCAGATAAATTTCGTCCAATTGCTCTGACAAATGAGTTGTATAAAATTATAAGTCGTATTCTGGTGAAGCGTTTGAAACCTCTCATTTCTAAAATTGTGGGTCCAATGCAATCCGCTTTTGTGCCTGGTAGGAGCATCACTGATAATATTCTCCTTGCTCAGGACTTGATCCATAATTTTCATATAGAGAAAGGTGTTCCAAGAATGTGCATTAAACTTGATCTTGCCAAAGCTTATGATAGTGTTCGTTGGGATTTTTTGGAGGCTGCTCTTCGGTGTCTGCGATTCCCAGAACATATTATCAAGCTTCTTATGGAATGTGTATCAGGAGCAATGTTCTCCGTATTGATTAATGGTGCTGCAGAGGGTTTCTTTAGAGGTACTCGTGGGTTGAGACAAGGCTGCCCTTTATCCCCTTACCTTTTTGCTATTGTTATGGAGTTTTTCTCTATTATGATGAATCAATATGCCTCTAGCAAGTTGATTCCATCTCCTTTTGTGAAAAAGGATGTCATCATCTCTCACTTGTTGTTTGCTGATGATCTGATGGTGTTTAGTAAAGCTACCACATGTGCTGCAGCGAATCTCAAGCACTTCCTTCACCATTTTCGAGAATTTACAGGGCTTGGAGTTAGTTGGCTGAAGAGTGCTATTTTCTTTGCCAATTGTAATGAGGATGATCAATTTACTATTTCTTCTATGCTTCATGTTAGAAAAGGAGAACTTCCCATCAGATATCTCGGGCTACCTCTTTCTTCCAAAAAGTTAAGCTTCAATGACTGTCAACCACTTTTGGCCAAAGTGCAGCAACGGTTATCTGGCTGGAAAGCAAAGGTGATCTCATATGCTGGTAGATTGGAATTGATCAGGTCCACTCTATCATCATTTCATTTATTCTGGACATCTGTCTTCCTCCTCCCCCAAGCAATATTACATGCTCTAGACAGACAGATACGAGATTTTTTCTGGAATTGCTGGTCTTCTTCTTATATTCACCCTATCGCTTGGAGTTCCATTTGCCAGCCTATCTCTGTGGGAGGCTTAGGTGTGCGCTCTATTTCTGGCCTTGCAAAGGCAGCTTTGGTAAGACAGGTCTGGAACGTTGTAAGCAACAAACACACTTGCTGGACTCTTTGGGTCAATGCAAAATACTTGAAAGGTCAGTCCTTCTGGGATGTTTCCATTCCCAATTCAGCATCTTGGGGTTGGAAAGGTATCTTAGCTCTCCGCCAGGTGGCTCTTCCTCATATCAGATTTTTACTTGGTAATGGGCAATTCACGAAATTCTGGTCTGACCCATGGCTTCGTGGTGGCCGTCTCTTGGACATTTATGGATCACGAGCTGTGTATGATCTGGGGTTGGGTGCTGATCTAAGGGTTAGTCGATTCATCCAACATGGTTGTTGGAACTTTCCATCTCCTACATCAAATGCCCTGATGGATATATTTCAAATTATTCCTAATGAGACTCAACCATGGAGTCTGTTTGATGATGAAATTATTTGGACTCTTGAAGAGAAGGGAAATTTCACTTTAAAGTCTGCCTACAACTTTATATGCAACATTCCAACCCAGCAGCTCAATTGGACATCTGCAATATGGTTTACAGGGTGCATTAAAAAGCATTCTATTTGTGCTTGGATGTTATTTCATGGTCGCCTCAAGACAAAGGACTTTCTATTGCAACGAAATGTTGATTGTGATACTTGTTGTGTCCTTTGTGACTGCACGTGGGAATCATCTACACATCTCATGCTTCACTGTCCATATACTCACGAGGTCTGGAAGGTACTGCTTTCTAAATTGAATCTGCTTCCGGTTCATTGTTCTACTGTTCAGGAGCTGTTAGACTCTGTTCTCTCTCGTCTTCCTCTGCAATGTACTGGTATAGAAGCTCTTGGGAAACTTCTCTTTAATGCTTATGTGTGGCATGTGTGGGCTGAACGCAATGCAAGAATTTTCAGGGCAAAATCTAGATCCAGTGGGACATTAGTGCAACTCATTGTTCAGGTTGTCACAATTCGAATTCTGTACCTTGGCATCAGCTTCCCGATTGATATTCAATGTCATTGGAATGTGCCTACAGTCGATTATGTTGTCAGCAGGAATTTGGTTAGCGACAGAGTCCAAGGGTGGCGAATTTCAATAACCACAATTCATCAGGTATTAGTTGGCATTTTCTAGCGTGATATTCATCAGCCTTTGAAAGGACTGCGGGTGTCAATGCTGAATCATTTTGATGGTCTCTACCATCTTATGCAGCTTGTTCCAGCGGATGCTATACCCATCACAATCGAGACTGATGCTTCACTGCAACTAATAATTCTTCACCCAGATCAGTCTCAATGGCAAATGCGATTCCAGGCGAGAAGGCTTCATGATTTGGTTACTCGCTTTGATCAAGTCAGCTTTTCTCGTCCCCATCCTTCTACTGTTCGTTTCAGCCAATTTATCAGCAAGTTATCAGGCCCTCCCACGATGAATATAGATAACATTGATATTTTGTACAATTCTCTCACTGTAAATTTTCGATAACAGCTCTTGGTTGGTTTTGCCTTTATTAGGGAATCCTTTATTATGTAAGAAAGGGGTATGCCCCTTCTGGTAGAGGCTATAATCATTCTGATATTAGCCTTCCATCTTGTAATTATATTGTTTTTTGAGAAAATGAAGAACTAACTTACTCTTCAAAAAAAAAAAAAAAAAAAAAAAAAAATGTCCTAAAACGCACGTCTCAACATTTTCGTGCACAGGTGCCGTAGATTCGCACGAAAATCGCTCCGGAGCCGTTTCGAGCGCCGAACTGCCTGAAGTGTTTTCCAGACCCAAGAAACTCCCCAAAACCGTTTTTAACAGAAAACATCTCGAAATGTCCAAAAACACCCATCTCAACATTTTCGTGCATAGGTGCCTAGATGCGCTCGAAAATAGGTCCGGAGCCGTTTCGAGCGCCGAATTGCCTGATGTGTTTTTTAGACCCAAGAAACTCCCCAAAACCGTTTTTAGACAAAAAGCTTCTCGAAATGTCCTAAAACGCACGTCTCAACATTTTCCTGCACAGGTACCGTAGATTCGCACGAAAATCGCTCCGGAGCCGTTTCGAGTGCCGAACTGACTGAAGTGTTTTCCAGACCCAAGAAACTCCCCAAAACCATTTTTAACAGAAAACCATCTCGAAATGTCCTAAAACGCACGTCTCAACATTTTCCTGCACAGGTGCCGTAGATTCGCACGAAAATCGTTCCGGAGCCGTTTCGAGCGCCGAGCTGCCAGAAGTGATTTCCAGACCCAAGAAACTCCCAAAAACCGTTTTTAGCCAAAAAGCTTCTCGAAATGTCCAAAAACGCACGTCTCAACATTTTCGTGCACAGGTGCCGTAGATGCGCACGAAAATCGCTCCGGAGATGTTTCGAGCGCCGAGCTGCCTGAAGTGTTTTCCAGGCACATGAAACTCCCAAAAACCGTTTTCAACAGAAAAGCATCTCGAAATGTCATAAATCGCACATCCCAACATTTTCGTGCACAGGTGCCGTAGATGCGCACGAAAAGTCCTAAAACACCCATCTCAACATTTTCGTGCACGGGTGTCTAGACGCGCTCGAAAATCGGTCCGGAGCCGTTTCGAGCACCGAACTGCCTGAAGTGTTTTCCAGACCCAAGAAACACCCGAAAACGGTTTTTAGCCGAAAAGCATTTCGAAATGTCCTAAAACGCACGTCTCAACATTTTCGTGCACAGGTGCTGTAGATTCGTACGAAAATCGCACCGGAGCCGTTTCGAGCGCCGAACTGCGTGAAGTGTTTTCCAGACCCAAGAAACTCCCCAAAACCATTTTTAACCGAAAACCATCTGGAAATGTCCTAAAACGCGCTTCTAAACATTATCGTGCACAGGTGCCGTAGATGCGCACGAAAATCGGTCCGGAGCCGTTTCGAGCGCCGAACTGCCTGATGTGTTTTCCAGACACATGAAACTCCCAAAAACCGTTTTTAACAGAAAAGCATCTCGAAATGTCCTAAAACGCCCATCTCAACATTTTCGTGCACAGGTAGCGTAGATGCGCACGAAAATCGCTTCGGAGCCGTTTCGAGCGCCGAACTGCCTGATGTGTTTTCCAGACCCAAGAAACACCCGAAAACGGTTTTTAGCCGAAAAGCATTTCGAAATGTCCTAAAACGCACGTCTCAACATTTTCGTGCACAGGTGCCGTAGATTCGCACGAAAATCGCTCCGGAGCCGTTTCGAGCGCCGAACTGCCTGAAGTGTTTTCCAGACCCAAGAAACTCCCCAAAACCGTTTTTAACAGAAAACATCTCGAAATGTCCAAAAACACCCATCTCAACATTTTCGTGCATAGGTGCCTAGACGCGCTCGAAAATAGGTCCGGAGCCGTTTCGAGCGCCGAATTGCCTGATGTGTTTTTTAGACCCAAGAAACTCCCCAAAACCGTTTTTAGACAAAAAGCTTCTCGAAATGTCCTAAAACGCACGTCTCAACATTTTCCTGCACAGGTACCGTAGATTCGCACGAAAATCGCTCCGGAGCCGTTTCGAGTGCCGAACTGACTGAAGTGTTTTCCAGACCCAAGAAACTCCCCAAAACCATTTTTAACAGAAAACCATCTCGAAATGTCCTAAAACGCACGTCTCAACATTTTCCTGCACAGGTGCCGTAGATTCGCACGAAAATCGTTCCGGAGCCGTTTCGAGCGCCGAGCTGCCTGAAGTGATTTCCAGACCCAAGAAACTCCCAAAAACCGTTTTTAGCCAAAAAGCTTCTCGAAATGTCCAAAAACGCACGTCTCAACATTTTCGTGCACAGGTGGCGTAGATGCGCACGAAAATCGCTCCGGAGATGTTTCGAGCGCCGAGCTGCCTGAAGTGTTTTCCAGGCACATGAAACTCCCAAAAACCGTTTTCAACAGAAAAGCATCTCGAAATGTCATAAATCGCACATCCCAACATTTTCGTGCACAGGTGCCGTAGATGCGCACGAAAAGTCCTAAAACACCCATCTCAACATTTTCGTGCACGGGTGTCTAGACGCGCTCGAAAATCGGTCCGGAGCCGTTTCGAGCACCGAACTGCCTGAAGTGTTTTCCAGACCCAAGAAACACCCGAAAACGGTTTTTAGCCGAAAAGCATTTCGAAATGTCCTAAAACGCACGTCTCAACATTTTCGTGCACAGGTGCTGTAGATTCGTACGAAAATCGCACCGGAGCCGTTTCGAGCGCCGAACTGCGTGAAGTGTTTTCCAGACCCAAGAAACTCCCCAAAACCATTTTTAACCGAAAACCATCTGGAAATGTCCTAAAACGCGCTTCTAAACATTATCGTGCACAGGTGCCGTAGATGCGCACGAAAAGCGCTCCGGAGCCGTTTCGAGCGCCGAACTGCCTGAAGTGTTTTTCAGACCCAAGAAACTCCCCAAAACCGTTTTTTACAGAAAACATCTCGAAATGTCCAAAAACACCCATCTCAACATTTTCGTGCACAGGTGCCTAGACGCGCTCGAAAATAGGTCCGGAGCCGTTTCGAGCGTCGAATTGCCTGAAACGTTTTTTAGACCCAAGAAACTCCCCAAAACCGTTTTTAGCCAAAAAGCTTCTCGAAATGTCCTAAAACGCACGTCTCAACATTTTACTGCACAGGTGCCGCAGATTCGCACGAAAATTGCTCCGGAGCCGTTTCGAGCGCCGAACTGCCTGAAGTGTTTTCCAGACCCAAGAAACTCCCCAAAACCGTTTTTAACAGAAAACATCTCGAAATGTCCAAAAACACCCATCTCAACATTTTCGTGCATAGGTGCCTAGACGCGCTCGAAAATAGGTCCGGAGCCGTTTCGAGCGCCAAATTGCCTGATGTGTTTTTTAGACCCAGGAAACTCCCCAAAACCGTTTTTAGACAAAAAGCTTCTCGAAATGTCCTAAAACGCACGTCTCAACATTTTCCTGCACAGGTACCGTAGATTCGCACGAAAATCGCTCCGGAGCCGTTTCGAGCGCCGAACTGACTGAAGTGTTTTCCAGACCCAAGAAACTCCCCAAAACCATTTTTAACAGAAAACCATCTGGAAATGTCGTAAAACGCACGTCTCAACATTTTCGTGCACAGGTGCCGTAGATGCGCAAGAAAATCGCTCCGGAGATGTTTCGAGCGCCGAACTGCCTGAAGTGTTTTCCAGACACATGAAACTCCAAAAAACCGTTTTTAACAGAAAAGCATCTCGAAATGTCCTAAAACGCCCATCTCAACATTTTCGTGCACAGGTAGCGTAGATGCGCACGAAAATCGCTTCGGAGCCGTTTCGAGCGCCGAACTGCCTGATGTGTTTTCCAGACCCAAGAAACACCCGAAAACGGTTTTTAGCCGAAAAGCATTTCGAAATGTCCTAAAACGCACGTCTCAACATTTTCGTGCACAGGTGCCGTAGATTCGCACGAAAATCGCTCCGGAGCCGTTTCGAGCGCCGAACTGCCTGAAGTGTTTTCCAGACCCAAGAAACTCCCCAAAACCGTTTTTAACAGAAAACATCTCGAAATGTCCAAAAACACCCATCTCAACATTTTCGTGCATAGGTGCCTAGACGCGCTCGAAAATAGGTCCGGAGCCGTTTCGAGCGCCAAATTGCCTGATGTGTTTTTTAGACCCAGGAAACTCCCCAAAACCGTTTTTAGACAAAAAGCTTCTCGAAATGTCCTAAAACGCACGTCTCAACATTTTCCTGCACAGGTACCGTAGATTCGCACGAAAATCGCTCCGGAGCCGTTTCGAGCGCCGAACTGACTGAAGTGTTTTCCAGACCCAAGAAACTCCCCAAAACCATTTTTAACAGAAAACCATCTGGAAATGTCGTAAAACGCACGTCTCAACATTTTCGTGCACAGGTGCCGTAGATGCGCAAGAAAATCGCTCCGGAGATGTTTCGAGCGCCGAACTGCCTGAAGTGTTTTCCAGACACATGAAACTCCCAAAAACCGTTTTTAACAGAAAAGCATCTCGAAATGTCCTAAAACGCCCATCTCAACATTTTCGTGCACAGGTAGCGTAGATGCGCACGAAAATCGCTTCGGAGCCGTTTCGAGCGCCGAACTGCCTGATGTGTTTTCCAGACCCAAGAAACACCCGAAAACGGTTTTTAGCCGAAAAGCATTTCGAAATGTCCTAAAACGCACGTCTCAACATTTTCGTGCACAGGTGCCGTAGATTTGCACGAAAATCGCTCCGGAGCCGTTTCGAGCGCCGAACTGCCTGAAGTGTTTTCCAGACCCAAGAAACTCCCCAAAACCATTTTTAACAGAAAACCATCTGGAAATGTCCTAAAACGCGCTTCTAAACATTATCGTGCACAGGTGCCGTACATGCGCACGAAAATCGGTCCGGAGCCGTTTCGAGCGCCGAACTGCCTGATGTGTTTTCCAGACCCAAGAAACACCCGAAAACGGTTTTTAGCCGAAAAGCATTTCGAAATGTCCTAAAACGCACGTCTCAACATTTTCGTGCACAGGTGCCGTAGATTCGCACGAAAATCGCTCCGGAGCCGTTTCGAGCGCCGAACTGCCTGAAGTGTTTTCCAGACCCAAGAAACTCCCCAAAACCGTTTTTAACAGAAAACATCTCGAAATGTCCAAAAACACCCATCTCAACATTTTCGTGCATAGGTGCCTAGACGCGCTCGAAAATAGGTCCGGAGCCGTTTCGAGCGCCGAATTGCCTGATGTGTTTTTTAGACCCAAGAAACTCCCCAAAACCGTTTTTAGAAATGTCCTAAAACGCACGTCTCAACATTTTCCTGCACAGGTACCGTAGATTCGCACGAAAATCGCTCCGGAGCCGTTTCGAGTGCCGAACTGACTGAAGTGTTTTCCAGACCCAAGAAACTCCCCAAAACCATTTTTAACAGAAAACCATCTCGAAATGTCCTAAAACGCACGTCTCAACATTTTCCTGCACAGGTGCCGTAGATTCGCACGAAAATCGTTCCGGAGCCGTTTCGAGCGCCGAGCTGCCTGAAGTGATTTCCAGACCCAAGAAACTCCCAAAAACCGTTTTTAGCCAAAAAGCTTCTCGAAATGTCCAAAAACGCACGTCTCAACATTTTCGTGCACAGGTGCCGTAGATGCGCACGAAAATCGCTCCGGAGATGTTTCGAGCGCCGAACTGCCTGAAGTGTTTTCCAGACACATGAAACTCCCAAAAACCGTTTTCAACAGAAAAGCATCTCGAAATGTCATAAATCGCACATCCCAACATTTTCGTGCACAGGTGCCGTAGATTCGCACGAAAATCGCTCCGGAGCCGTTTCGAGCGCCGAACTGCCTGAAGTGTTTTCCAGACCCAAGAAACTCCCCAAAACCATTTTTAACAGAAAACTATCTGGAAATGTCCTAAAACGCGCTTCTAAACATTATCGTGCACAGGTGCCGTACATGCGCACGAAAATCGGTCCGGAGCCGTTTCGAGCGCCGAACTGCCTGATGTGTTTTCCAGACCCAAGAAACACCCGAAAACCGTTTTTAGCAGAAAAGCATTTCGAAATGTCCTAAAACGCACGTCTCAACATTTTCGTGCACAGGTGCTGTAGATTCGTACGAAAATCGCTCCGGAGCCGTTTCGAGCGCCGAACTGCGTGAAGTGTTTTCCAGACCCAAGAAACTCCCCAAAACCATTTTTAACCGAAAACCATCTGGAAATGTCCTAAAACGCGCTTCTAAACATTATCGTGCACAGGTGCCGTAGATGCGCACGAAAAGCGCTCCGGAGCCGTTTCGAGCGCCGAACTGCCTGAAGTGTTTTTCAGACCCAAGAAACTCCCCAAAACCGTTTTTAACAGAAAACATCTCGAAATGTCCAAAAACACCCATCTCAACATTTTCGTGCACAGGTGCCTAGAGGCGCTCGAAAATAGGTCCGGAGCCGTTTCGAGCGCCGAATTGCCTGATGCGTTTTTTAGACCCAAGAAACTCCCCAAAACCGTTTTTAGCCAAAAAGCTTCTCGAAATGTCCTAAAACGCACGTCTCAACATTTTCCTGCACAGGTGCCGCAGATTCGCACGAAAATCGCTCCGGAGCCGTTTCGAGCGCCGAACTGCCTGAAGTGTTTTCCAGACCCAAGAAACTCCCCAAAACCGTTTTTAACAGAAAACATCTCGAAATGTCCAAAAACACCCATCTCAACATTTTCGTGCATAGGTGCCTAGACGCGCTCGAAAATAGGTCCGGAGCCGTTTCGAGCGCCAAATTACCTGATGTGTTTTTTAGACCCAGGAAACTCCCCAAAACCGTTTTTAGACAAAAAGCTTCTCGAAATGTCCTAAAACGCACGTCTCAACATTTTCCTGCACAGGTACCGTAGATTCGCACGAAAATCGCTCCGGAGCCGTTTCGAGCGCCGAACTGACTGAAGTGTTTTCCAGACCCAAGAAACTCCCCAAAACCATTTTTAACAGAAAACCATCTGGAAATGTCGTAAAACGCACGTCTCAACATTTTCGTGCACAGGTGCCGTAGATGCGCAAGAAAATCGCTCCGGAGATGTTTCGAGCGCCGAACTGCCTGAAGTGTTTTCCAGACACATGAAACTCCCAAAAACCGTTTTTAACAGAAAAGCATCTCGAAATGTCCTAAAACGCCCATCTCAACATTTTCGTGCACAGGTAGCGTAGATGCGCACGAAAATCGCTTCGGAGCCGTTTCGAGCGCCGAACTGCCTGATGTGTTTTCCAGACCCAAGAAACACCCGAAAACGGTTTTTAGCCGAAAAGCATTTCGAAATGTCCTAAAACGCACGTCTCAACATTTTCGTGCACAGGTGCCGTAGATTCGCACGAAAATCGCTCCGGAGCCGTTTCGAGCGCCGAACTGCCTGAAGTGTTTTCCAGACCCAAGAAACACCCGAAAACCGTTTTTAGCCGAAAAGCATTTCGAAATGTCCTAAAACGCACGTCTCAACATTTTCGTGCGTAGGTGCCGTAGATTCGCACGAAAATCGCTCCGGAGCCGTTTCGAGCGCCGAACTGCCTGAAGTGTTTTCCAGACCCAAGAAACTCCCCAAAACCGTTTTTAACCGAAAACCATCTGGAAATGTCCTAAAACGCGCTTCTAAACATTATCGTGCACAGGTGCCGTAGATGCGCACGAAAAGCGCTCCGGAGCCGTTTCGAGCGCCGAACTGCCTGAAGTGTTTTTCAGACCCAAGAAACTCCCCAAAACCGTTTTTAACAGAAAACATCTCGAAATGTCCAAAAACACCCATCTCAACATTTTCGTGCACAGGTGCCTAGAGGCGCTCGAAAATAGGTCCGGAGCCGTTTCGAGCGCCGAATTGCCTGATACGTTTTTTAGACCCAAGAAACTCCCCAAAACCGTTTTTAGCCAAAAAGCTTCTCGAAATGTCCTAAAACGCACGTCTCAACATTTTCCTGCACAGGTGCCGCAGATTCGCACGAAAATCGCTCCGGAGCCGTTTCGAGCGCCGAACTGCCTGAAGTGTTTTCCAGACCCAAGAAACTCCCCAAAACCGTTTTTAACAGAAAACATCTCGAAATGTCCAAAAACACCCATCTCAACATTTTCGTGCATAGGTGCCTAGACGCGCTCGAAAATAGGTCCGGAGCCGTTTCGAGCGCCGAATTGCCTGATGTGTTTTTTAGACCCAAGAAACTCCCCAAAACCGTTTTTAGACAAAAAGCTTCTCGAAATGTCCTAAAACGCACGTCTCAACATTTTCCTGCACAGGTACCGTAGATTCGTACGAAAATCGGTCCGGAGGCGTTTCGAGCGCCGAACTGCCTGATGTGTTTTCCAGACCCAAGAAACACCCGAAAACCGTTTTTAGCCGAAAAGCATTTCGAAATGTCCTAAAACGCACGTCTCAACATTTTCGTGCACAGGTGCTGTAGATTCGTACGAAAATCGCTCCGGAGCCGTTTCGAGCGCCGAACTGCGTGAAGTGTTTTCCAGACCCAAGAAACTCCCCAAAACCATTTTTAACCGAAAACCATCTGGAAATGTCCTAAAACGCGCTTCTAAACATTATCGTGCACAGGTGCCGTAGATGCGCACGAAAAGCGCTCCGGAGCCGTTTCGAGCGCCGAACTGCCTGAAGTGTTTTTCAGACCCAAGAAACTCCCCAAAACCGTTTTTAACAGAAAACATCTCGAAATGTCCAAAAACACCCATCTCAACATTTTCGTGCACAGGTGCCTAGAGGCGCTCGAAAATAGGTCCGGAGCCGTTTCGAGCGCCGAATTGCCTGATACGTTTTTTAGACCCAAGAAACTCCCCAAAACCGTTTTTAGCCAAAAAGCTTCTCGAAATGTCCTAAAACGCACGTCTCAACATTTTCCTGCACAGGTGCCGCAGATTCGCACGAAAATCGCTCCGGAGCCGTTTCGAGCGCCGAACTGCCTGAAGTGTTTTCCAGACCCAAGAAACTCCCCAAAACCGTTTTTAACAGAAAACATCTCGAAATGTCCAAAAACACCCATCTCAACATTTTCGTGCATAGGTGCCTAGACGCGCTCGAAAATAGGTCCGGAGCCGTTTCGAGCGCCGAATTGCCTGATGTGTTTTTTAGACCCAAGAAACTCCCCAAAACCGTTTTTAGACAAAAAGCTTCTCGAAATGTCCTAAAACGCACGTCTCAACATTTTCCTGCACAGGTGCCGTAGATTCGCACGAAAATCGTTCCGGAGCCGTTTCGAGCGCCGAGCTGCCTGAAGTGATTTCCAGACCCAAGAAACTCCCAAAAACCGTTTTTAGCCAAAAAGCTTCTCGAAATGTCCAAAAACGCACGTCTCAACATTTTCGTGCACAGGTGACGTAGATGCGCACGAAAATCGCTCCGGAGATGTTTCGAGCGCCGAACTGCCTGAAGTGTTTTCCAGACACATGAAACTCCCAAAAACCGTTTTCAACAGAAAAGCATCTCGAAATGTCATAAATCACACATCCCAACATTTTCGTGCACAGGTGCCGTAGATGCGCACGAAAATCTGTCCGGAGCCATTTCGAGCGCCGAACTGCCTGGTATGTTTTTTAGACCCAAGAAACTCCCAAAAATCTTTTTTAGCCGAAAGGCATCACGAAATGTTCCAAAACGCCCATCTCAACATTTTCGTGCACAGGTGCCGTAGATACGCACGAAAATCGCTACGGAGCCGTTTCGAGCGCCGAACTGACTGAAGTGTTTTCCAGACCCAAGAAACTCCCCAAAACCGTATTTAACCGAAAAGTAACTAGAAATGTCATAAAACGCGCATCTCAACATTTTCGTACACAGGTGGCGTAGATGCGCACGGAAATCGGTCCGGAGCAGTTTCGAGCGCCGAACTGCCTGATTGGTTTTCCAGACCCAAGAAACACCCGAAAACCGTTTTTAGCCGAAAAGCATTTCGAAATGTCCTAAAACGCACGTCTCAACATTTTCGTGCACAGGTGCCGTAGATTCGCACGAAAATCGCTCCGGAGCCGTTTCGAGCGCCGAACTGCCTGAAGTGTTTTCCAGACCAAAGAAACTCCCCAAAACCGTTTTTAACAGAAAAGCATCTCGAAAAGTCCTAAAACACCCATCTCAACATTTTCGTGCACGGGTGGCTAGACGCGCTCGAAAATCGGTCCGGTGCCGTTTCGAGCGCCGAACTGCCTGAAGTGTTTTCCAGACCCAAGAAACACCCGAAAACCGTTTTTAGCCGAAAAGCATTTCGAAATGTCCTAAAACGCACGTCTCAACATTTTCGTGCGCAGGTGCCGTAGATTCGCCCGAAAATCGCTCCGGAGCCGTTTCGAGCGCCGAACTGCATGAAGTGTTTTCCAGACCCAAGAAACTCCCCAAAACCGTTTTTAACAGAAAAGCATCTCGAAAAGTCCTAAAACACCCATCTCAACATTTTCGTGCACGGGTCGCTAGACGCGCTCGAAAATCGGTCCGGAGCCGTTTCGAGCGCCGAACTGCCTGAAGTGTTTTCCAGACCCAAGAAACACCCGAAAATCGCTTTTAGCCGACAAGCATTTCGAAATGTCCTAAAACGCACGTCTCAACATTTTCGTGCACAAGTGCCGTAGATTCGCACGAAAATCGCTCCGGAGCCGTTTAGAGCGCCGAACTGCCTGAAGTGTTTTCCAGACCCAAGAAACTCCCCAAAACCATTTTTAACCGAAAACCATCTGGAAATGTCCTAAAACGCGCTTCTAAACATTATCGTGCACAGGTGCCGTAGATGCGCACGAAAAGCGCTCCGGAGCCGTTCCGAGCGCCGAACTGCCTGAAGTGTTTTTCAGACCCAAGAAACTCCCCAAAACCGTTTTTAACAGAAAACATCTCGAAATGTCCAAAAACACCCATCTCAACATTTTCGTGCACAGGTGCCGTAGATACGCACGAAAATCGCTCCGGTGCCGTTTCGAGCGCCGAACTGCCTGATGTGTTTTCCAGACCCAAGAAACACCCGAAAACCGTTTTTAGCCGAAAAGCATTTCGAAATGTCCTAAAACGCACGTCTCAACATTTTCGTGCGCAGGTGCCGTAGATTCGCACGAAAATCGCTCCGGAGCCGTTTAGAGCGCCGAACTGCCTGAAGTGTTTTCCAGACCCAAGAAACTCCCCAAAACCATTTTTAACAGAAAACCATCTGGGAATGTCCTAAAACGCGCTTCTAAACATTATCGTGCACAGGTGCCGTACATGCGCACGAAAATCGGTCCGGAGCCGTTTCGAGCGCCGAACTGCCTGATGTGTTTTCCAGACCCAAGAAACACCCGAAAACCGTTTTTAGCCGAAAAGCATTTCGAAATGTCCTAAAACGCACGTCTCAACATTTTCGTGCACAGGTGCTGTAGATTCGCACGAAAATCGCTCCGGAGCCGTTTCGAGCGCCGAACTGCGTGAAGTGTTTTCCAGACCCAAGAAACTCCCCAAAACCGTATTTAACCGAAAAGTAACTAGAAATGTCATAAAACGCGCATCTCAACATTTTCGTACACAGGTGCCGTACATGCGCACGAAAATCGGTCCGGAGCCGTTTCGAGCGCCGAACTGCCTGATTGGTTTTCCAGACCCAAGAAACACCCGAAAACCGTTTTTAGCCGAAAAGCATTTCGAAATGTCCTAAAACGCACGTCTCAACATTTTCGTGCACAGGTGCAGTAGATTCGCACGAAAATCGCTCCGGAGCCGTTTCGAGCGCCGAACTGCGTGAAGTGTTTTCCAGACCCAAGAAACTCCCCAAAACCGTTTTTAACAGAAAAGCATCTGGAAATGTCCTAAAACGCGCTTCTAAACATTATCGTGCACAGGTGCCGTAGATGCGCACGAAAAGCGCTCCGGAGCCGTTTCGAGCGCCGAACTGCCTGAAGTGTTTTTCAGACCCAAGAAACTCCCCAAAACCGTTTTTAACAGAAAACATCTCGAAATGTCCAAAAACACCCATCTCAACATTTTCGTGCACAGGTGCCTAGAGGCGCTCAAAAATAGGTCCGGAGCCGTTTCGAGCGCCGAATTGCCTGATGCGTTTTTTAGACCCAAGAAACTCCCCAAAACCGTTTTTAGCCAAAAAGCTTCTCGAAATGTCCTAAAACGCACGTCTCAACATTTTCCTGCACAGGTGCCGCAGATTCGCACGAAAATCGCTCCGGAGCCGTTTCGAGCGCCGAACTGCCTGAAGTGTTTTCCAGACCCAAGAAACTCCCCAAAACCGTTTTTAACAGAAAACATCTCGAAATGTCCAAAAACACCCATCTCAACATTTTCGTGCATAGGTGCCTAGACGCGCTCGAAAATAGGTCCGGAGCCGTTTCGAGCGCCGAATTGCCTGATGTGTTTTTTAGACCCAAGAAACTCCCCAAAACCGTTTTTAGACAAAAAGCTTCTCGAAATGTCCTAAAACGCACGTCTCAACATTTTCCTGCACAGGTACCGTAGATTCGCACGAAAATCGCTCCGGAGCCGTTTCGAGTGCCGAACTGACTGAAGTGTTTTCCAGACCCAAGAAACTCCCCAAAACCATTTTTAACAGAAAACCATCTCGAAATGTCCTAAAACGCACGTCTCAACATTTTCCTGCACAGGTGCCGTAGATTCGCACGAAAATCGTTCCGGTGCCGTTTCGAGCGCCGAGCTGCCTGAAGTGATTTCCAGACCCAAGAAACTCCCGAAAACCGTTTTTAGCCAAAAAGCTTCTCGAAATGTCCGAAAACGCACGTCTCAACATTTTCGTGCACAGGTGCCGTAGATGCGCACGAAAATCGCTCCGGAGATGTTTCGACCGCCGAGCTGCCTGAAGTGTTTTCCAGGCACATGAAACTCCCAAAAACCGTTTTCAACAGAAAAGCATCTCGAAATGTCATAAATCGCACATCCCAACATTTTCGTGCACAGGTGCCGTAGATGCGCACGAAAAGTCCTAAAACACCCATCTCAACATTTTCGTGCACGGGTGTCTAGACGCGCTCGAAAATCGGTCCGGAGCCGTTTCGAGCACCGAACTGCCTGAAGTGTTTTCCAGACCCAAGAAACACCCGAAAACGGTTTTTAGCCGAAAAGCATTTCGAAATGTCCTAAAACGCACGTCTCAACATTTTCGTGCACAGGTGCTGTAGATTCGTACGAAAATCGCACCGGAGCCGTTTCGAGCGCCGAACTGCGTGAAGTGTTTTCCAGACCCAAGAAACTCCCCAAAACCATTTTTAACCGAAAACCATCTGGAAATGTCCTAAAACGCGCTTCTAAACATTATCGTGCACAGGTGCCGTAGATGCGCACGAAAAGCGCTCCGGAGCCGTTTCGAGCGCCGAACTGCCTGAAGTGTTTTTCAGACCCAAGAAACTCCCCAAAACCGTTTTTAACAGAAAACATCTCGAAATGTCCAAAAACACCCATCTCAACATTTTCGTGCACAGGTGCCTAGAGGCGCTCAAAAATAGGTCCGGAGCCGTTTCGAGCGCCGAATTGCCTGATGCGTTTTTTAGACCCAAGAAACTCCCCAAAACCGTTTTTAGCCAAAAAGCTTCTCGAAATGTCCTAAAACGCACGTCTCAACATTTTCCTGCACAGGTGCCGCAGATTCGCACGAAAATCGCTCCGGAGCCGTTTCGAGCGCCGAACTGCCTGAAGTGTTTTCCAGACCCAAGAAACTCCCCAAAACCGTTTTTAACAGAAAACATCTCGAAATGTCCAAAAACACCCATCTCAACATTTTCGTGCATAGGTGCCTAGACGCGCTCGAAAATAGGTCCGGAGCCGTTTCGAGCGCCGAATTGCCTGATGTGTTTTTTAGACCCAAGAAACTCCCCAAAACCGTTTTTAGACAAAAAGCTTCTCGAAATGTCCTAAAACGCACGTCTCAACATTTTCCTGCACAGGTACCGTAGATTCGCACGAAAATCGCTCCGGAGCCGTTTCGAGCGCCGAACTGACTGAAGTGTTTTCCAGACCCAAGAAACTCCCCAAAAACAATTTTTAACAGAAAACCATCTCGAAATGTCCTAAAACGCACGTCTCAACATTTTCCTGCACAGGTGCCGTAGATTCGCACGAAAATCGTTCCGGAGCCGTTTCGAGCGCCGAGCTGCCTGAAGTGATTTCCAGACCCAAGAAACTCCCAAAAACCGTTTTTAGCCAAAAAGCTTCTCGAAATGTCCAAAAACGCACGTCTCAACATTTTCGTGCACAGGTGCCGTAGATGCGCACGAAAATCGCTCCGGAGATGTTTCGAGCGCCGAACTGCCTGAAGTGTTTTCCAGACACATGAAACTCCCAAAAACCGTTTTCAACAGAAAAGCATCTCGAAATGTCATAAATCGCACATCCCAACATTTTCGTGCACAGGTGCCGTAGATGCGCACGAAAATCGCTCCGGAGATGTTTCGAGCGCCGAACTGCCTGAAGTGTTTTCCAGACACATGAAATTCCCAAAAACCGTTTTCAACAGAAAAGCATCTCGAAATGTCATAAATCGCACATCCCAACATTTTCGTGCACAGGTGCCGTAGATGCGCACGAAAAGTCCTAAAACACCCATCTCAACATTTTCGTGCACGGGTGTCTAGACGCGCTCGAAAATCGGTCCGGAGCCGTTTCGAGCGCCGAACTGCCTGAAGTGTTTTCCAGACCCAAGAAACACCCGAAAACGGTTTTTAGCCGAAAAGCATTTCGAAATGTCCTAAAACGCACGTCTCAACATTTTCGTGCACAGGTGCCGTAGATTCGCACGAAAATCGGTCCGGAGCCGTTTCGAGCGCCGAACTGCCTGAAGTGTTTTCCTGACCCAAGAAACTCCCCAAAACCATTTTTAACAGAAAACCATCTCGAAATGTCCTAAAACGCGCTTCTAAACATTATCGTGCACAGGTGCCGTAGATGCGCACGAAAAGCGCTCCGGAGCCATTTCGAGCGCCGAACTGCCTGAAGTGTTTTCCAGACCCAAAAAACTCCCCAAAACCATTTTTAACAGAAAACCATCTCGAAATGTCCTAAAACGCACGTCTCAACATTTTCCTGCACAGGTGCCGTAGATTCGCACGAAAATCGTTCCGGAGCCGTTTCGAGCACCGAGCTGCCTGAAGTGATTTCCAGACCCAAGAAACTCCCAAAAACCGTTTTTAGGAAAAAAGCTTCTCGAAATGTCCAAAAACGCACGTCTCAACATTTTCGTGCACAGGTGACGTAGATGCGCACGAAAATCGCTCCGGAGATGTTTCGAGTGCCGAACTGCCTGAAGTGTTTTCCAGACACATGAAACTCCCAAAAACCGTTTTCAACAGAAAAGCATCTCGAAATGTCATAAATCGCACATCCCAACATTTTCGTGCACAGGTGCCGTAGATGCGCACGAAAATCTGTCCGGAGCCATTTCGAGCGCCGAACTGCCTGGTATGTTTTTTAGACCCAAGAAACTCCCAAAAATCTTTTTTAGCCGAAAGGCATCACGAAATGTTCCAAAACGCCCATCTCAACATTTTCGTGCACAGGTGCCGTAGATACGCACGAAAATCGCTCCGGAGCCGTTTCGAGCGCCGAACTGACTGAAGTGTTTTCCAGACCCAAGAAACTCCCCAAAACCGTTTTTAACCGAAAAGTAACTAGAAATGTCATAAAACGCGCATCTCAACATTTTCGTACACAGGTGGCGTAGATGCGCACGGAAATCGGTCCGGAGCAGTTTCGAGCGCCGAACTGCCTGATTGGTTTTCCAGACCCAAGAAACACCCGAAAACCGTTTTTAGCCGAAAAGCATTTCGAAATGTCCTAAAACGCACGTCTCAACATTTTCGTGCACAGGTGCCGTAGATTCGCACGAAAATCGCTCCGGAGCCGTTTCGAGCGCCGAACTGCCTGAAGTGTTTTCCAGACCAAAGAAACTCCCCAAAACCGTTTTTAACAGAAAAGCATCTCGAAAAGTCCTAAAACACCCGTCTCAACATTTTCGTGCACGGGTGGCTAGACGCGCTCGAAAATCGGTCCGGTGCCGTTTCGAGCGCCGAACTGCCTGAAGTGTTTTCCAGACCCAAGAAACACCCGAAAACCGTTTTTAGCCGAAAAGCATTTCGAAATGTCCTAAAACGCACGTCTCAACATTTTCGTGCGCAGGTGCCGTAGATTCGCACGAAAATCGCTCCGGAGCCGTTTCGAGCGCCGAACTGCCTGAAGTGTTTTCCAGACCCAAGAAACTCCCCAAAACCGTTTTTAACAGAAAAGCATCTCGAAAAGTCCTAAAACACCCATCTCAACATTTTCGTGCACGGGTGGTTAGACGCGCTCGAAAATCGGTCCGGAGCCGTTTCGAGCGCCGAACTGCCTGAAGTGTTTTCCAGACCCAAGAAACACCCGAAAACCACTTTTAGCCGACAAGCATTTCGAAATGTCCTAAAACGCACGTCTCAACATTTTCGTGCACAGGTGCAGTAGATTCGTACGAAAATTGCACCGGAGCCGTTTCGAGCGCCGAACTGCCTGAAGTGTTTTCCAGACCCAAGAAACTCCCCAAAACCATTTTTAACCGAAAACCATCTGGAAATGTCCTAAAACGCGCTTCTAAACATTATCGTGCACAGGTGCCGTAGATGCGCACGAAAAGCGCTCCGGAGCCGTTTCGAGCGCCGAACTGCCTGAAGTGTTTTTCAGACCCAAGAAACTCCCCAAAACCGTTTTTAACAGAAAACATCTCGAAATGTCGAAAAACACCCATCTCAACATTTTCGTGCACAGGTGCCGTAGATACGCACGAAAATCGCTCCGGTGCCGTTTCGAGCGCCGAACTGCCTGATGTGTTTTCCAGACCCAAGAAACTCCCCAAAACCATTTTTAACAGAAAACCATCTGGAAATGTCCTAAAACGCGCTTCTAAACATTATCGTGCACAGGTGCCGTACATGCGCACGAAAATCGGTCCGGAGCCGTTTCGAGCGCCGAACTGCCTGATGTGTTTTCCAGACACATGAAACTCCCAAAAACCGTTTTTAACAGAAAAGCATCTCGAAATGTCCTAAAACGCCCATCTCAACATTTTCGTGCACAGGTAGCGTAGATGCGCACGAAAATCGCTTCGGAGCCGTTTCGAGCGCCGAACTGCCTGATGTGTTTTCCAGACCCAAGAAACACCCGAAAACGGTTTTTAGCCGAAAAGCATTTCGAAATGTCCTAAAACGCACGTCTCAACATTTTCGTGCACAGGTGCCGTAGATTCGCACGAAAATCGCTCCGGAGCCGTTTCGAGCGCCGAACTGCCTGAAGTGTTTTCCAGACCCAAGAAACTCCCCAAAACCGTTTTTAACAGAAAACATCTCGAAATGTCCAAAAACACCCATCTCAACATTTTCGTGCATAGGTGCCTAGATGCGCTCGAAAATAGGTCCGGAGCCGTTTCGAGCGCCGAATTGCCTGATGTGTTTTTTAGACCCAAGAAACTCCCCAAAACCGTTTTTAGACAAAAAGCTTCTCGAAATGTCCTAAAACGCACGTCTCAACATTTTCCTGCACAGGTACCGTAGATTCGCACGAAAATCGCTCCGGAGCCGTTTCGAGTGCCGAACTGACTGAAGTGTTTTCCAGACCCAAGAAACTCCCCAAAACCATTTTTAACAGAAAACCATCTCGAAATGTCCTAAAACGCACGTCTCAACATTTTCCTGCACAGGTGCCGTAGATTCGCACGAAAATCGTTCCGGAGCCGTTTCGAGCGCCGAGCTGCCTGAAGTGATTTCCAGACCCAAGAAACTCCCAAAAACCGTTTTTAGCCAAAAAGCTTCTCGAAATGTCCAAAAACGCACGTCTCAACATTTTCGTGCACAGGTGCCGTAGATGCGCACGAAAATCGCTCCGGAGATGTTTCGACCGCCGAGCTGCCTGAAGTGTTTTCCAGGCACATGAAACTCCCAAAAACCGTTTTCAACAGAAAAGCATCTCGAAATGTCATAAATCGCACATCCCAACATTTTCGTGCACAGGTGCCGTAGATGCGCACGAAAAGTCCTAAAACACCCATCTCAACATTTTCGTGCACGGGTGTCTAGACGCGCTCGAAAATCGGTCCGGAGCCGTTTCGAGCACCGAACTGCCTGAAGTGTTTTCCAGACCCAAGAAACACCCGAAAACGGTTTTTAGCCGAAAAGCATTTCGAAATGTCCTAAAACGCACGTCTCAACATTTTCGTGCACAGGTGCTGTAGATTCGTACGAAAATCGCACCGGAGCCGTTTCGAGCGCCGAACTGCGTGAAGTGTTTTCCAGACCCAAGAAACTCCCCAAAACCATTTTTAACCGAAAACCATCTGGAAATGTCCTAAAACGCGCTTCTAAACATTATCGTGCACAGGTGCCGTAGATGCGCACGAAAAGCGCTCCGGAGCCGTTTCGAGCGCCGAACTGCCTGAAGTGTTTTTCAGACCCAAGAAACTCCCCAAAACCGTTTTTAACAGAAAACATCTCGAAATGTCCAAAAACACCCATCTCAACATTTTCGTGCACAGGTGCCTAGAGGCGCTCAAAAATAGGTCCGGAGCCGTTTCGAGCGCCGAATTGCCTGATGCGTTTTTTAGACCCAAGAAACTCCCCAAAACCGTTTTTAGCCAAAAAGCTTCTCGAAATGTCCTAAAACGCACGTCTCAACATTTTCCTGCACAGGTGCCGCAGATTCGCACGAAAATCGCTCCGGAGCCGTTTCGAGCGCCGAACTGCCTGAAGTGTTTTCCAGACCCAAGAAACTCCCCAAAACCGTTTTTAACAGAAAACATCTCGAAATGTCCAAAAACACCCATCTCAACATTTTCGTGCTTAGGTGCCTAGACGCGCTCGAAAATAGGTCCGGAGCCGTTTCGAGCGCCGAATTGCCTGATGTGTTTTTTAGACCCAAGAAACTCCCCAAAACCGTTTTTAGACAAAAAGCTTCTCGAAATGTCCTAAAACGCACGTCTCAACATTTTCCTGCACAGGTACCGTAGATTCGCACGAAAATCGCTCCGGAGCCGTTTCGAGCGCCGAACTGACTGAAGTGTTTTCCAGACCCAAGAAACTCCCCAAAAACAATTTTTAACAGAAAACCATCTCGAAATGTCCTAAAACGCACGTCTCAACATTTTCCTGCACAGGTGCCGTAGATTCGCACGAAAATCGTTCCGGAGCCGTTTCGAGCGCCGAGCTGCCTGAAGTGATTTCCAGACCCAAGAAACTCCCAAAAACCGTTTTTAGCCAAAAAGCTTCTCGAAATGTCCAAAAACGCACGTCTCAACATTTTCGTGCACAGGTGCCGTAGATGCGCACGAAAATCGCTCCGGAGATGTTTCGAGCGCCGAACTGCCTGAAGTGTTTTCCAGACACATGAAACTCCCAAAAACCGTTTTCAACAGAAAAGCATCTCGAAATGTCATAAATCGCACATCCCAACATTTTCGTGCACAGGTGCCGTAGATGCGCACGAAAATCGCTCCGGAGATGTTTCGAGCGCCGAACTGCCTGAAGTGTTTTCCAGACACATGAAATTCCCAAAAACCGTTTTCAACAGAAAAGCATCTCGAAATGTCATAAATCGCACATCCCAACATTTTCGTGCACAGGTGCCGTAGAAGCGCACGAAAAGTCCTAAAACACCCATCTCAACATTTTCGTGCACGGGTGTCTAGACGCGCTCGAAAATCGGTCCGGAGCCGTTTCGAGCGCCGAACTGCCTGAAGTGTTTTCCAGACCCAAGAAACACCCGAAAACGGTTTTTAGCCGAAAAGCATTTCGAAATGTCCTAAAACGCACGTCTCAACATTTTCGTGCACAGGTGTCGAAGATTCGCACGAAAATCGGTCCGGAGCCGTTTCGAGCGCCGAACTGCCTGAAGTGTTTTCCTGACCCAAGAAACTCCCCAAAACCATTTTTAACAGAAAACCATCTCGAAATGTCCTAAAACGCGCTTCTAAACATTATCGTGCACAGGTGCCGTAGATGCGCACGAAAAGCGCTCCGGAGCCATTTCGAGCGCCGAACTGCCTGAAGTGTTTTCCAGACCCAAAAAACTCCCCAAAACCATTTTTAACAGAAAACCATCTCGAAATGTCCTAAAACGCACGTCTCAACATTTTCCTGCACAGGTGCCGTAGATTCGCACGAAAATCGTTCCGGAGCCGTTTCGAGCGCCGAGCTGCCTGAAGTGATTTCCAGACCCAAGAAACTCCCAAAAACCGTTTTTAGGAAAAAAGCTTCTCGAAATGTCCAAAAACGCACGTCTCAACATTTTCGTGCACAGGTGACGTAGATGCGCACGAAAATCGCTCCGGAGATGTTTCGAGCGCCGAACTGCCTGAAGTGTTTTCCAGACACATGAAACTCCCAAAAACCGTTTTCAACAGAAAAGCATCTCGAAATGTCATAAATCGCACATCCCAACATTTTCGTGCACAGGTGCCGTAGATGCGCACGAAAATCTGTCCGGAGCCATTTCGAGCGCCGAACTGCCTGGTATGTTTTTTAGACCCAAGAAACTCCCAAAAATCTTTTTTAGCCGAAAGGCATCACGAAATGTTCCAAAACGCCCATCTCAACATTTTCGTGCACAGGTGCCGTAGATACGCACGAAAATCGCTCCGGAGCCGTTTCGAGCGCCGAACTGACTGAAGTGTTTTCCAGACCCAAGAAACTCCCCAAAACCGTTTTTAACCGAAAAGTAACTAGAAATGTCATAAAACGCGCATCTCAACATTTTCGTACACAGGTGGCGTAGATGCGCACGGAAATCGGTCCGGAGCAGTTTCGAGCGCCGAACTGCCTGATTGGTTTTCCAGACCCAAGAAACACCCGAAAACCGTTTTTAGCCGAAAAGCATTTCGAAATGTCCTAAAACGCACGTCTCAACATTTTCGTGCACAGGTGCCGTAGATTCGCACGAAAATCGCTCCGGAGCCGTTTCGAGCGCCGAACTGCCTGAAGTGTTTTCCAGACCAAAGAAACTCCCCAAAACCGTTTTTAACAGAAAAGCATCTCGAAAAGTCCTAAAACACCCGTCTCAACATTTTCGTGCACGGGTGGCTAGACGCGCTCGAAAATCGGTCCGGTGCCGTTTCGAGCGCCGAACTGCCTGAAGTGTTTTCCAGACCCAAGAAACACCCGAAAACCGTTTTTAGCCGAAAAGCATTTCGAAATGTCCTAAAACGCACGTCTCAACATTTTCGTGCGCAGGTGCCGTAGATTCGCACGAAAATCGCTCCGGAGCCGTTTCGAGCGCCGAACTGCCTGAAGTGTTTTCCAGACCCAAGAAACTCCCCAAAACCGTTTTTAACAGAAAAGCATCTCGAAAAGTCCTAAAACACCCATCTCAACATTTTCGTGCACGGGTGGTTAGACGCGCTCGAAAATCGGTCCGGAGCCGTTTCGAGCGCCGAACTGCCTGAAGTGTTTTCCAGACCCAAGAAACACCCGAAAACCACTTTTAGCCGACAAGCATTTCGAAATGTCCTAAAACGCACGTCTCAACATTTTCGTGCACAGGTGCAGTAGATTCGTACGAAAATTGCACCGGAGCCGTTTCGAGCGCCGAACTGCCTGAAGTGTTTTCCAGACCCAAGAAACTCCCCAAAACCATTTTTAACCGAAAACCATCTGGAAATGTCCTAAAACGCGCTTCTAAACATTATCGTGCACAGGTGCCGTAGATGCGCACGAAAAGCGCTCCGGAGCCGTTTCGAGCGCCGAACTGCCTGAAGTGTTTTTCAGACCCAAGAAACTCCCCAAAACCGTTTTTAACAGAAAACATCTCGAAATGTCGAAAAACACCCATCTCAACATTTTCGTGCACAGGTGCCGTAGATACGCACGAAAATCGCTCCGGTGCCGTTTCGAGCGCCGAACTGCCTGATGTGTTTTCCAGACCCAAGAAACTCCCCAAAACCATTTTTAACAGAAAACCATCTGGAAATGTCCTAAAACGCGCTTCTAAACATTATCGTGCACAGGTGCCGTACATGCGCACGAAAATCGGTCCGGAGCCGTTTCGAGCGCCGAACTGCCTGATGTGTTTTCCAGACACATGAAACTCCCAAAAACCGTTTTTAACAGAAAAGCATCTCGAAATGTCCTAAAACGCCCATCTCAACATTTTCGTGCACAGGTAGCGTAGATGCGCACGAAAATCGCTTCGGAGCCGTTTCGAGCGCCGAACTGCCTGATGTGTTTTCCAGACCCAAGAAACACCCGAAAACGGTTTTTAGCCGAAAAGCATTTCGAAATGTCCTAAAACGCACGTCTCAACATTTTCGTGCACAGGTGCCGTAGATTCGCACGAAAATCGCTCCGGAGCCGTTTCGAGCGCCGAACTGCCTGAAGTGTTTTCCAGACCCAAGAAACTCCCCAAAACCGTTTTTAACAGAAAACATCTCGAAATGTCCAAAAACACCCATCTCAACATTTTCGTGCATAGGTGCCTAGATGCGCTCGAAAATAGGTCCGGAGCCGTTTCGAGCGCCGAATTGCCTGATGTGTTTTTTAGACCCAAGAAACTCCCCAAAACCGTTTTTAGACAAAAAGCTTCTCGAAATGTCCTAAAACGCACGTCTCAACATTTTCCTGCACAGGTACCGTAGATTCGCACGAAAATCGCTCCGGAGCCGTTTCGAGTGCCGAACTGACTGAAGTGTTTTCCAGACCCAAGAAACTCCCCAAAACCATTTTTAACAGAAAACCATCTCGAAATGTCCTAAAACGCACGTCTCAACATTTTCCTGCACAGGTGCCGTAGATTCGCACGAAAATCGTTCCGGAGCCGTTTCGAGCGCCGAGCTGCCTGAAGTGATTTCCAGACCCAAGAAACTCCCAAAAACCGTTTTTAGCCAAAAAGCTTCTCGAAATGTCCAAAAACGCACGTCTCAACATTTTCGTGCACAGGTGCCGTAGATGCGCACGAAAATCGCTCCGGAGATGTTTCGAGCGCCGAGCTGCCTGAAGTGTTTTCCAGGCACATGAAACTCCCAAAAACCGTTTTCAACAGAAAAGCATCTCGAAATGTCATAAATCGCACATCCCAACATTTTCGTGCACAGGTGCCGTAGATGCGCACGAAAAGTCCTAAAACACCCATCTCAACATTTTCGTGCACGGGTGTCTAGACGCGCTCGAAAATCGGTCCGGAGCCGTTTCGAGCACCGAACTGCCTGAAGTGTTTTCTAGACCCAAGAAACACCCGAAAACGGTTTTTAGCCGAAAAGCATTTCGAAATGTCCTAAAACGCACGTCTCAACATTTTCGTGCACAGGTGCTGTAGATTCGTACGAAAATCGCACCGGAGCCGTTTCGAGCGCCGAACTGCGTGAAGTGTTTTCCAGACCCAAGAAACTCCCCAAAACCATTTTTAACCGAAAACCATCTGGAAATGTCCTAAAACGCGCTTCTAAACATTATCGTGCACAGGTGCCGTAGATGCGCACGAAAATCGGTCCGGAGCCGTTTCGAGCGCCGAACTGCCTGATGTGTTTTCCAGACACATGAAACTCCCAAAAACCGTTTTTAACAGAAAAGCATCTCGAAATGTCCTAAAACGCCCATCTCAACATTTTCGTGCACAGGTAGCGTAGATGCGCACGAAAATCGCTTCGGAGCCGTTTCGAGCGCCGAACTGCCTGATGTGTTTTCCAGACCCAAGAAACACCCGAAAACGGTTTTTAGCCGAAAAGCATTTCGAAATGTCCTAAAACGCACGTCTCAACATTTTCGTGCACAGGTGCCGTAGATTCGCACGAAAATCGCTCCGGAGCCGTTTCGAGCGCCGAACTGCCTGAAGTGTTTTCCAGACCCAAGAAACTCCCCAAAACCGTTTTTAACAGAAAACATCTCGAAATGTCGAAAAACACCCATCTCAACATTTTCGTGCATAGGTGCCTAGACGCGCTCGAAAATAGGTCCGGAGCCGTTTCGAGCGCCGAATTGCCTGATGTGTTTTTTAGACCCAAGAAACTCCCCAAAACCGTTTTTAGACAAAAAGCTTCTCGAAATGTCCTAAAACGCACGTCTCAACATTTTCCTGCACAGGTACCGTAGATTCGCACGAAAATCGCTCCGGAGCCGTTTCGAGTGCCGAACTGACTGAAGTGTTTTCCAGACCCAAGAAACTCCCCAAAACCATTTTTAACAGAAAACCATCTCGAAATGTCCTAAAACGCACGTCTCAACATTTTCCTGCACAGGTGCCGTAGATTCGCACGAAAATCGTTCCGGAGCCGTTTCGAGCGCCGAGCTGCCTGAAGTGATTTCCAGACCCAAGAAACTCCCAAAAACCGTTTTTAGCCAAAAAGCTTCTCGAAATGTCCAAAAACGCACGTCTCAACATTTTCGTGCACAGGTGCCGTAGATGCGCACGAAAATCGCTCCGGAGATGTTTCGAGCGCCGAGCTGCCTGAAGTGTTTTCCAGGCACATGAAACTCCCAAAAACCGTTTTCAACAGAAAAGCATCTCGAAATGTCATAAATCGCACATCCCAACATTTTCGTGCACAGGTGCCGTAGATGCGCACGAAAAGTCCTAAAACACCCATCTCAACATTTTCGTGCACGGGTGTCTAGACGCGCTCGAAAATCGGTCCGGAGCCGTTTCGAGCACCGAACTGCCTGAAGTGTTTTCCAGACCCAAGAAACACCCGAAAACGGTTTTTAGCCGAAAAGCATTTCGAAATGTCCTAAAACGCACGTCTCAACATTTTCGTGCACAGGTGCTGTAGATTCGTACGAAAATCGCACCGGAGCCGTTTCGAGCGCCGAACTGCGTGAAGTGTTTTCCAGACCCAAGAAACTCCCCAAAACCATTTTTAACCGAAAACCATCTGGAAATGTCCTAAAACGCGCTTCTAAACATTATCGTGCACAGGTGCCGTAGATGCGCACGAAAAGCGCTCCGGAGCCGTTTCGAGCGCCGAACTGCCTGAAGTGTTTTTCAGACCCAAGAAACTCCCCAAAACCGTTTTTTACAGAAAACATCTCGAAATGTCCAAAAACACCCATCTCAACATTTTCGTGCACAGGTGCCTAGACGCGCTCGAAAATAGGTCCGGAGCCGTTTCGAGCGCCGAATTGCCTGAAACGTTTTTTAGACCCAAGAAACTCCCCAAAACCGTTTTTAGCCAAAAAGCTTCTCGAAATGTCCTAAAACGCACGTCTCAACATTTTACTGCACAGGTGCCGCAGATTCGCACGAAAATTGCTCCGGAGCCGTTTCGAGCGCCGAACTGCCTGAAGTGTTTTCCAGACCCAAGAAACTCCCCAAAACCGTTTTTAACAGAAAACATCTCGAAATGTCCAAAAACACCCATCTCAACATTTTCGTGCATAGGTGCCTAGACGCGCTCGAAAATAGGTCCGGAGCCGTTTCGAGCGCCAAATTGCCTGATGTGTTTTTTAGACCCAGGAAACTCCCCAAAACCGTTTTTAGACAAAAAGCTTCTCGAAATGTCCTAAAACGCACGTCTCAACATTTTCCTGCACAGGTACCGTAGATTCGCACGAAAATCGCTCCAGAGCCGTTTCGAGCGCCGAACTGACTGAAGTGTTTTCCAGACCCAAGAAACTCCCCAAAACCATTTTTAACAGAAAACCATCTGGAAATGTCGTAAAACGCACGTCTCAACATTTTCGTGCACAGGTGCCGTAGATGCGCAAGAAAATCGCTCCGGAGATGTTTCGAGCGCCGAACTGCCTGAAGTGTTTTCCAGACACATGAAACTCCCAAAAACCGTTTTTAACAGAAAAGCATCTCGAAATGTCCTAAAACGCCCATCTCAACATTTTCGTGCACAGGTAGCGTAGATGCGCACGAAAATCGCTTCGGAGCCGTTTCGAGCGCCGAACTGCCTGATGTGTTTTCCAGACCCAAGAAACACCCGAAAACGGTTTTTAGCCGAAAAGCATTTCGAAATGTCCTAAAACGCACGTCTCAACATTTTCGTGCACAGGTGCCGTAGATTCGCACGAAAATCGCTCCGGAGCCGTTTCGAGCGCCGAACTGCCTGAAGTGTTTTCCAGACCCAAGAAACTCCCCAAAACCGTTTTTAACAGAAAACATCTCGAAATGTCCAAAAACACCCATCTCAACATTTTCGTGCATAGGTGCCTAGACGCGCTCGAAAATAGGTCCGGAGCCGTTTCGAGCGCCAAATTGCCTGATGTGTTTTTTAGACCCAGGAAACTCCCCAAAACCGTTTTTAGACAAAAAGCTTCTCGAAATGTCCTAAAACGCACGTCTCAACATTTTCCTGCACAGGTACCGTAGATTCGCACGAAAATCGCTCCGGAGCCGTTTCGAGCGCCGAACTGACTGAAGTGTTTTCCAGACCCAAGAAACTCCCCAAAACCATTTTTAACAGAAAACCATCTGGAAATGTCGTAAAACGCACGTCTCAACATTTTCGTGCACAGGTGCCGTAGATGCGCAAGAAAATCGCTCCGGAGATGTTTCGAGCGCCGAACTGCCTGAAGTGTTTTCCAGACACATGAAACTCCCAAAAACCGTTTTTAACAGAAAAGCATCTCGAAATGTCCTAAAATGCCCATCTCAACATTTTCGTGCACAGGTAGCGTAGATGCGCACGAAAATCGCTTCGGAGCCGTTTCGAGCGCCGAACTGCCTGATGTGTTTTCCAGACCCAAGAAACACCCGAAAACGGTTTTTAGCCGAAAAGCATTTCGAAATGTCCTAAAACGCACGTCTCAACATTTTCGTGCACAGGTGCCGTAGATTTGCACGAAAATCGCTCCGGAGCCGTTTCGAGCGCCGAACTGCCTGAAGTGTTTTCCAGACCCAAGAAACTCCCCAAAACCATTTTTAACAGAAAACCATCTGGAAATGTCCTAAAACGCGCTTCTAAACATTATCGTGCACAGGTGCCGTACATGCGCACGAAAATCGGTCCGGAGCCGTTTCGAGCGCCGAACTGCCTGATGTGTTTTCCAGACCCAAGAAACACCCGAAAACGGTTTTTAGCCGAAAAGCATTTCGAAATGTCCTAAAACGCACGTCTCAACATTTTCGTGCACAGGTGCCGTAGATTCGCACGAAAATCGCTCCGGAGCCGTTTCGAGCGCCGAACTGCCTGAAGTGTTTTCCAGACCCAAGAAACTCCCCAAAACCGTTTTTAACAGAAAACATCTCGAAATGTCCAAAAACACCCATCTCAACATTTTCGTGCATAGGTGCCTAGACGCGCTCGAAAATAGGTCCGGAGCCGTTTCGAGCGCCGAATTGCCTGATGTGTTTTTTAGACCCAAGAAACTCCACAAAACCGTTTTTAGACAAAAAGCTTCTCGAAATGTCCTAAAACGCACGTCTCAACATTTTCCTGCACAGGTACCGTAGATTCGCACGAAAATCGCTCCGGAGCCGTTTCGAGTGCCGAACTGACTGAAGTGTTTTCCAGACCCAAGAAACTCCCCAAAACCATTTTTAACAGAAAACCATCTCGAAATGTCCTAAAACGCACGTCTCAACATTTTCCTGCACAGGTGCCGTAGATTCGCACGAAAATCGTTCCGGAGCCGTTTCGAGCGCCGAGCTGCCTGAAGTGATTTCCAGACCCAAGAAACTCCCAAAAACCGTTTTTAGCCAAAAAGCTTCTCGAAATGTCCAAAATCGCACGTCTCAACATTTTCGTGCACAGGTGCCGTAGATGCGCACGAAAATCGCTCCGGAGATGTTTCGAGCGCCGAACTGCCTGAAGTGTTTTCCAGACACATGAAACTCCCAAAAACCGTTTTCAACAGAAAAGCATCTCGAAATGTCATAAATCGCACATCCCAACATTTTCGTGCACAGGTGCCGTAGATTCGCACGAAAATCGCTCCGGAGCCGTTTCGAGCGCCGAACTGCCTGAAGTGTTTTCCAGACCCAAGAAACTCCCCAAAACCATTTTTAACAGAAAACCATCTGGAAATGTCCTAAAACGCGCTTCTAAACATTATCGTGCACAGGTGCCGTACATGCGCACGAAAATCGGTCCGGAGCCGTTTCGAGCGCCGAACTGCCTGATGTGTTTTCCAGACCCAAGAAACACCCGAAAACCGTTTTTAGCAGAAAAGCATTTCGAAATGTCCTAAAACGCACGTCTCAACATTTTCGTGCACAGGTGCTGTAGATTCGTACGAAAATCGCTCCGGAGCCGTTTCGAGCGCCGAACTGCGTGAAGTGTTTTCCAGACCCAAGAAACTCCCCAAAACCATTTTTAACCGAAAACCATCTGGAAATGTCCTAAAACGCGCTTCTAAACATTATCGTGCACAGGTGCCGTAGATGCGCACGAAAAGCGCTCCGGAGCCGTTTCGAGCGCCGAACTGCCTGAAGTGTTTTTCAGACCCAAGAAACTCCCCAAAACCGTTTTTAACAGAAAACATCTCGAAATGTCCAAAAACACCCATCTCAACATTTTCGTGCACAGGTGCCTAGAGGCGCTCGAAAATAGGTCCGGAGCCGTTTCGAGCGCCGAATTGCCTGATGCGTTTTTTAGACCCAAGAAACTCCCCAAAACCGTTTTTAGCCAAAAAGCTTCTCGAAATGTCCTAAAACGCACGTCTCAACATTTTCCTGCACAGGTGCCGCAGATTCGCACGAAAATCGCTCCGGAGCCGTTTCGAGCGCCGAACTGCCTGAAGTGTTTTCCAGACCCAAGAAACTCCCCAAAACCGTTTTTAACAGAAAACATCTCGAAATGTCCAAAAACACCCATCTCAACATTTTCGTGCATAGGTGCCTAGACGCGCTCGAAAATAGGTCTGGAGCCGTTTCGAGCGCCGAATTGCCTGATGTGTTTTTTAGACCCAAGAAACTCCCCAAAACCGTTTTTAGACAAAAAGCTTCTCGAAATGTCCTAAAACGCACGTGTCAACATTTTCCTGCACAGGTACCGTAGATTCGCACGAAAATCGCTCCGGAGCCGTTTCGAGCGCCGAACTGACTGAAGTGTTTTCCAGACCCAAGAAACTCCCCAAAAACAATTTTTAACAGAAAACCATCTCGAGATGTCCTAAAACGCACGTCTCAACATTTTCCTGCACAGGTGCCGTAGATTCGCACGAAAATCGTTCCGGAGCCGTTTCGAGCGCCGAGCTGCCTGAAGTGATTTCCAGACCCAAGAAACTCCCAAAAACCGTTTTTAGCCAAAAAGCTTCTCGAAATGTCCAAAAACGCACGTCTCAACATTTTCGTGCACCGGTGACGTAGATGCGCACGAAAATCGCTCCGGAGATGTTTCGAGCGCCGAACTGCCTGAAGTGTTTTCCAGACACATGAAACTCCCAAAAACCGTTTTCAACAGAAAAGCATCTCGAAATGTCATAAATCGCACATCCCAACATTTTCGTGCACAGGTGCCGTAGATGCGCACGAAAATCTGTCCGGAGCCATTTCGAGCGCCGAACTGCCTGGTATGTTTTTTAGACCCAAGAAACTCCCAAAAATCTTTTTTAGCCGAAAGGCATCACGAAATGTTCCAAAACGCCCATCTCAACATTTTCGTGCACAGGTGCCGTAGATACGCACGAAAATCGCTCCGGAGCCGTTTCGAGCGCCGAACTGACTGAAGTGTTTTCCAGACCCAAGAAACTCCCCAAAACCGGATTTAACCGAAAAGTAACTAGAAATGTCATAAAACGCGCATCTCAACATTTTCGTACACAGGTGGCGTAGATGCGCACGGAAATCGGTCCGGAGCATTTTCGAGCGCCGAACTGCCTGATTGGTTTTCCAGACCCAAGAAACACCCCAAAACCGTATTTAACCGAAAAGTAACTAGAAATGTCATAAAACGCGCATCTCAACATTTTCGTCCACAGGTGGCGTAGATGCGCACGGAAATCGGTCCGGAGCATTTTCGAGCGCCGAACTGCCTGATTGGTTTTCCAGACCCAAGAAACACCCGAAAACCGTTTTTAGCCAAAAAGCATTTCGAAATGTCCTAAAATGCACGTCTCAACATTTTCGTGCACACTAGACGCGCTCGAAAATCGGTCCGGTGCCGTTTCGAGCGCCGAACTGCCTGAAGTGTTTTCCAGACCCAAGAAACACCCGAAAACCGTTTTTAGCCGAAAAGCATTTCGAAATGTCCTAAAACGCACGTCTCAACATTTTCGTGCGCAGGTGCCGTAGATTCGCACGAAAATCGCTCCGGAGCCGTTTCGAGCGCCGAACTGCCTGAAGTGTTTTCCAGACCAAAGAAACTCCCCAAAACCGTTTTTAACAGAAAAGCATCTCGAAAAGTCCTAAAACACCCATCTCAACATTTTCGTGCACGGGTGGCTAGACGCGCTCGAAAATCGGTCCGGAGCCGTTTCGAGCGCCGAACTGCCTGAAGTGTTTTCCAGACCCAAGAAACACCCGAAAACCGCTTTTAGCCGACAAGCATTTCGAAATGTCCTAAAACGCACGTCTCAACATTTTCGTGCACAGGTGCAGTAGATTCGTACGAAAATCGCACCGGAGCCGTTTCGAGCGCCGAACTGCCTGAAGTGTTTTCCAGACCCAAGAAACTCCCCAAAACCATTTTTAACCGAAAACCATCTGGAAATGTCCTAAAACGCGCTTCTAAACATTATCGTGCACAGGTGCCGTAGATGCGCACGAAAAGCGCTCCGGAGCCGTTTCGAGCGCCGAACTGCCTGAAGTGTTTTTCAGACCCAAGAAACTCCCCAAAACCGTTTTTAACAGAAAACATCTCGAAATGTCCAAAAACACCCATCTCAACATTTTCGTGCACAGGTGCCGTAGATACGCACGAAAATCGCTCCGGTGCCGTTTCGAGCGCCGAACTGCCTGATGTGTTTTCCAGACCCAAGAAACACCCGAAAACCGTTTTTAGCCGAAAAGCATTTCGAAATGTCCTAAAACGCACGTCTCAACATTTTCGTGCGCAGGTGCCGTAGATTCGCACGAAAATCGCTCCGGAGCCGTTTAGAGCGCCGAACTGCCTGAAGTGTTTTCCAGACCCAAGAAACTCCCCAAAACCATTTTTAACAGAAAACCATCTGGGAATGTCCTAAAACGCGCTTCTAAACATTATCGTGCACAGGTGCCGTACATGCGCACGAAAATCGGTCCGGAGCCGTTTCGAGCGCCGAACTGCCTGATGTGTTTTCCAGACCCAAGAAACACCCGAAAACCGTTTTTAGCCGAAAAGCATTTCGAAATGTCCTAAAACGCACGTCTCAACATTTTCGTGCACAGGTGCTGTAGATTCGCACGAAAATCGCTCCGGAGCCGTTTCGAGCGCCGAACTGCGTGAAGTGTTTTCCAGACCCAAGAAACTCCCCAAAACCATTTTTAACAGAAAACCATCTGGAAATGTCCTAAAACGCGCTTCTAAACATTATCGTGCACAGGTGCCGTACATGCGCACGAAAATCGGTCCGGAGCCGTTTCGAGCGCCGAACTGCCTGATGTGTTTTCCAGACACATGAAACTCCCAAAAACCGTTTTTAACAGAAAAGCATCTCGAAATGTCCTAAAACGCCCATCTCAACATTTTCGTGCACAGGTAGCGTAGATGCGCACGAAAATCGCTTCGGAGCCGTTTCGAGCGCCGAACTGCCTGATGTGTTTTCCAGACCCAAGAAACACCCGAAAACGGTTTTTAGCCGAAAAGCATTTCGAAATGTCCTAAAACGCACGTCTCAACATTTTCGTGCACAGGTGCCGTAGATTCGCACGAAAATCGCTCCGGAGCCGTTTCGAGCGCCGAACTGCCTGAAGTGTTTTCCAGACCCAAGAAACTCCCCAAAACCGTTTTTAACAGAAAACATCTCGAAATGTCCAAAAACACCCATCTCAACATTTTCGTGCATAGGTGCCTAGACGCGCTCGAAAATAGGTCCGGAGCCGTTTCGAGCGCCGAATTGCCTGATGTGTTTTTTAGACCCAAGAAACTCCCCAAAACCGTTTTTAGACAAAAAGCTTCTCGAAATGTCCTAAAACGCACGTCTCAACATTTTCCTGCACAGGTACCGTAGATTCGCACGAAAATCGCTCCGGAGCCGTTTCGAGTGCCGAACTGACTGAAGTGTTTTCCAGACCCAAGAAACTCCCCAAAACCATTTTTAACAGAAAACCATCTCGAAATGTCCTAAAACGCACGTCTCAACATTTTCCTGCACAGGTGCCGTAGATTCGCACGAAAATCGTTCCGGAGCCGTTTCGAGCGCCGAGCTGCCTGAAGTGATTTCCAGACCCAAGAAACTCCCAAAAACCGTTTTTAGCCAAAAAGCTTCTCGAAATGTCCAAAAACGCACGTCTCAACATTTTCGTGCACAGGTGCCGTAGATGCGCACGAAAATCGCTCCGGAGATGTTTCGAGCGCCGAGCTGCCTGAAGTGTTTTCCAGGCACATGAAACTCCCAAAAACCGTTTTCAACAGAAAAGCATCTCGAAATGTCATAAATCGCACATCCCAACATTTTCGTGCACAGGTGCCGTAGATGCGCACGAAAAGTCCTAAAACACCCATCTCAACATTTTCGTGCACGGGTGTCTAGACGCGCTCGAAAATCGGTCCGGAGCCGTTTCGAGCACCGAACTGCCTGAAGTGTTTTCCAGACCCAAGAAACACCCGAAAACGGTTTTTAGCCGAAAAGCATTTCGAAATGTCCTAAAACGCACGTCTCAACATTTTCGTGCACAGGTGCTGTAGATTCGCACGAAAATCGCTCCGGAGCCGTTTCGAGCGCCGAACTGCGTGAAGTGTTTTCCAGACCCAAGAAACTCCCCAAAACCATTTTTAACAGAAAACCATCCGGAAATGTCCTAAAACGCGCTTCTAAACATTATCGTGCACAGGTGCCGTACATGCGCACGAAAATCGGTCCGGAGCCGTTTCGAGCGCCGAACTGCCTGATGTGTTTTCCAGACACATGAAACTCCCAAAAACCGTTTTTAACAGAAAAGCATCTCGAAATGTCCTAAAACGCCAATCTCAACATTTTCGTGCACAGGTAGCGTAGATGCGCACGAAAATCGCTTCGGAGCCGTTTCGAGCGCCGAACTGCCTGATGTGTTTTCCAGACCCAAGAAACACCCGAAAACGGTTTTTAGCCGAAAAGCATTTCGAAATGTCCTAAAACGCACGTCTCAACATTTTCGTGCACAGGTGCCGTAGATTCGCACGAAAATCGCTCCGGAGCCGTTTCGAGCGCCGAACTGCCTGAAGTGTTTTCCAGACCCAAGAAACTCCCCAAAACCGTTTTTAACAGAAAACATCTCGAAATGTCCAAAAACACCCATCTCAACATTTTCGTGCATAGGTGCCTAGACGCGCTCGAAAATAGGTCCGGAGCCGTTTCGAGCGCCGAATTGCCTGATGTGTTTTTTAGACCCAAGAAACTCCCCAAAACCGTTTTTAGACAAAAAGCTTCTCGAAATGTCCTAAAACGCACGTCTCAACATTTTCCTGCACAGGTACCGTAGATTCGCACGAAAATCGCTCCGGAGCCGTTTCGAGTGCCGAACTGACTGAAGTGTTTTCCAGACCCAAGAAACTCCCCAAAACCATTTTTAACAGAAAACCATCTCGAAATGTCCTAAAACGCACGTCTCAACATTTTCCTGCACAGGTGCCGTAGATTCGCACGAAAATCGTTCCGGAGCCGTTTCGAGCGCCGAGCTGCCTGAAGTGATTTCCAGACCCAAGAAACTCCCAAAAACCGTTTTTAGCCAAAAAGCTTCTCGAAATGTCCAAAAACGCACGTCTCAACATTTTCGTGCACAGGTGCCGTAGATGCGCACGAAAATCGCTCCGGAGATGTTTCGAGCGCCGAGCTGCCTGAAGTGTTTTCCAGGCACATGAAACTCCCAAAAACCGTTTTCAACAGAAAAGCATCTCGAAATGTCATAAATCGCACATCCCAACATTTTCGTGCACAGGTGCCGTAGATGCGCACGAAAAGTCCTAAAACACCCATCTCAACATTTTCGTGCACGGGTGTCTAGACGCGCTCGAAAATCGGTCCGGAGCCGTTTCGAGCACCGAACTGCCTGAAGTGTTTTCCAGACCCAAGAAACACCCGAAAACGGTTTTTAGCCGAAAAGCATTTCGAAATGTCCTAAAACGCACGTCTCAACATTTTCGTGCACAGGTGCTGTAGATTCGCACGAAAATCGCTCCGGAGCCGTTTCGAGCGCCGAACTGCGTGAAGTGTTTTCCAGACCCAAGAAACTCCCCAAAACCATTTTTAACAGAAAACCATCCGGAAATGTCCTAAAACGCGCTTCTAAACATTATCGTGCACAGGTGCCGTACATGCGCACGAAAATCGGTCCGGAGCCGTTTCGAGCGCCGAACTGCCTGATGTGTTTTCCAGACACATGAAACTCCCAAAAACCGTTTTTAACAGAAAAGCATCTCGAAATGTCCTAAAACGCCCATCTCAACATTTTCGTGCACAGGTAGCGTAGATGCGCACGAAAATCGCTTCGGAGCCGTTTCGAGCGCCGAACTGCCTGATGTGTTTTCCAGACCCAAGAAACACCCGAAAACGGTTTTTAGCCGAAAAGCATTTCGAAATGTCCTAAAACGCACGTCTCAACATTTTCGTGGACAGGTGCCGTAGATTCGCACGAAAATCGCTCCGGAGCCGTTTCGAGCGCCGAACTGCCTGAAGTGTTTTCCAGACCCAAGAAACTCCCCAAAACCGTTTTTAACAGAAAACATCTCGAAATGTCCAAAAACACCCATCTCAACATTTTCGTGCATAGGTGCCTAGACGCGCTCGAAAATAGGTCCGGAGCCGTTTCGAGCGCCGAATTGCCTGATGTGTTTTTTAGACCCAAGAAACTCCCCAAAACCGTTTTTAGACAAAAAGCTTCTCGAAATGTCCTAAAACGCACGTCTCAACATTTTCCTGCACAGGTACCGTAGATTCGCACGAAAATCGCTCCGGAGCCGTTTCGAGTGCCGAACTGACTGAAGTGTTTTCCAGACCCAAGAAACTCCCCAAAACCATTTTTAACAGAAAACCATCTCGAAATGTCCTAAAACGCACGTCTCAACATTTTCCTGCACAGGTGCCGTAGATTCGCACGAAAATCGTTCCGGAGCCGTTTCGAGCGCCGAGCTGCCTGAAGTGATTTCCAGACCCAAGAAACTCCCAAAAACCGTTTTTAGCCAAAAAGCTTCTCGAAATGTCCAAAAACAAACGTCTCAACATTTTCGTGCACAGGTGCCGTAGATGCGCACGAAAATCGCTCCGGAGATGTTTCGAGCGCCGAGCTGCCTGAAGTGTTTTCCAGGCACATGAAACTCCCAAAAACCGTTTTCAACAGAAAAGCATCTCGAAATGTCATAAATCGCACATCCCAACATTTTCGTGCACAGGTGCCGTAGATGCGCACGAAAAGTCCTAAAACACCCATCTCAACATTTTCGTGCACGGGTGTCTAGACGCGCTCGAAAATCGGTCCGGAGCCGTTTCGAGCACCGAACTGCCTGAAGTGTTTTCCAGACCCAAGAAACACCCGAAAACGGTTTTTAGCCGAAAAGCATTTCGAAATGTCCTAAAACGCACGTCTCAACATTTTCGTGCACAGGTGCTGTAGATTCGCACGAAAATCGTTCCGGAGCCGTTTCGAGCGCCGAACTGCGTGAAGTGTTTTCCAGACCCAAGAAACTCCCCAAAACCATTTTTAACAGAAAACCATCTGGAAATGTCCTAAAACGCGCTTCTAAACATTATCGTGCACAGGTGCCGTACATGCGCACGAAAATCGGTCCGGAGCCGTTTCGAGCGCCGAACTGCCTGATGTGTTTTCCAGACACATGAAACTCCCAAAAACCGTTTTTAACAGAAAAGCATCTCGAAATGTCCTAAAACGCCCATCTCAACATTTTCGTGCACAGGTAGCGTAGATGCGCACGAAAATCGCTTCGGAGCCGTTTCGAGCGCCGAACTGCCTGATGTGTTTTCCAGACCCAAGAAACACCCGAAAACGGTTTTTAGCCGAAAAGCATTTCGAAATGTCCTAAAACGCACGTCTCAACATTTTCGTGCACAGGTGCCGTAGATTCGCACGAAAATCGCTCCGGAGCCGTTTCGAGCGCCGAACTGCCTGAAGTGTTTTCCAGACCCAAGAAACTCCCCAAAACCGTTTTTAACAGAAAACATCTCGAAATGTCCGAAAACACCCATCTCAACATTTTCGTGCATAGGCGCCTAGACGCGCTCGAAAATAGGTCCGGAGCCGTTTCGAGCGCCGAATTGCCTGATGTGTTTTTTAGACCCAAGAAACTCCCCAAAACCGTTTTTAGACAAAAAGCTTCTCGAAATGTCCTAAAACGCACGTCTCAACATTTTCCTGCACAGGTACCGTAGATTCGCACGAAAATCGCTCCGGGGCCGTTTCGAGTGCCGAACTGACTGAAGTGTTTTCCAGACCCAAGAAACTCCCCAAAACCATTTTTAACAGAAAACCATCTCGAAATGTCCTAAAACGCACGTCTCAACATTTTCCTGCACAGGTGCCGTAGATTCGCACGAAAATCGTTCCGGAGCCGTTTCGAGCGCCGAGCTGCCTGAAGTGATTTCCAGACCCAAGAAACTCCCAAAAACCGTTTTTAGCCAAAAAGCTTCTCGAAATGTCCAAAAACGCACGTCTCAACATTTTCGTGCACAGGTGCCGTAGATGCGCACGAAAATCGCTCCGGAGATGTTTCGAGCGCCGAGCTGCCTGAAGTGTTTTCCAGGCACATGAAACTCCCAAAAACCGTTTTCAACAGAAAAGCATCTCGAAATGTCATAAATCGCACATCCCAACATTTTCGTGCACAGGTGCCGTAGATGCGCACGAAAAGTCCTAAAACACCCATCTCAACATTTTCGTGCACGGGTGTCTAGACGCGCTCGAAAATCGGTCCGGAGCCGTTTCGAGCACCGAACTGCCTGAAGTGTTTTCCAGACCCAAGAAACACCCGAAAACGGTTTTTAGCCGAAAAGCATTTCGAAATGTCCTAAAACGCACGTCTCAACATTTTCGTGCACAGGTGCTGTAGATTCGCACGAAAATCGCTCCGGAGCCGTTTCGAGCGCCGAACTGCGTGAAGTGTTTTCCAGACCCAAGAAACTCCCCAAAACCATTTTTAACAGAAAACCATCCGGAAATGTCCTAAAACGCGCTTCTAAACATTATCGTGCACAGGTGCCGTACATGCGCACGAAAATCGGTCCGGAGCCGTTTCGAGCGCCGAACTGCCTGATGTGTTTTCCAGACACATGAAACTCCCAAAAACCGTTTTTAACAGAAAAGCATCTCGAAATGTCCTAAAACGCCCATCTCAACATTTTCGTGCACAGGTAGCGTAGATGCGCACGAAAATCGCTTCGGAGCCGTTTCGAGCGCCGAACTGCCTGATGTGTTTTCCAGACCCAAGAAACACCCGAAAACGGTTTTTAGCCGAAAAGCATTTCGAAATGTCCTAAAACGCACGTCTCAACATTTTCGTGCACAGGTGCCGTAGATTCGCACGAAAATCGCTCCGGAGCCGTTTCGAGCGCCGAACTGCCTGAAGTGTTTTCCAGACCCAAGAAACTCCCCAAAACCGTTTTTAACAGAAAACATCTCGAAATGTCCGAAAACACCCATCTCAACATTTTCGTGCATAGGCGCCTAGACGCGCTCGAAAATAGGTCCGGAGCCGTTTCGAGCGCCGAATTGCCTGATGTGTTTTTTAGACCCAAGAAACTCCCCAAAACCGTTTTTAGACAAAAAGCTTCTCGAAATGTCCTAAAACGCACGTCTCAACATTTTCCTGCACAGGTACCGTAGATTCGCACGAAAATCGCTCCGGGGCCGTTTCGAGTGCCGAACTGACTGAAGTGTTTTCCAGACCCAAGAAACTCCCCAAAACCATTTTTAACAGAAAACCATCTCGAAATGTCCTAAAACGCACGTCTCAACATTTTCCTGCACAGGTGCCGTAGATTCGCACGAAAATCGTTCCGGAGCCGTTTCGAGCGCCGAGCTGCCTGAAGTGATTTCCAGACCCAAGAAACTCCCAAAAACCGTTTTTAGCCAAAAAGCTTCTCGAAATGTCCAAAAACGCACGTCTCAACATTTTCGTGCACAGGTGCCGTAGATGCGCACGAAAATCGCTCCGGAGATGTTTCGAGCGCCGAGCTGCCTGAAGTGTTTTCCAGGCACATGAAACTCCCAAAAACCGTTTTCAACAGAAAAGCATCTCGAAATGTCATAAATCGCACATCCCAACATTTTCGTGCACAGGTGCCGTAGATGCGCACGAAAAGTCCTAAAACACCCATCTCAACATTTTCGTGCACGGGTGTCTAGACGCGCTCGAAAATCGGTCCGGAGCCGTTTCGAGCACCGAACTGCCTGAAGTGTTTTCCAGACCCAAGAAACACCCGAAAACGGTTTTTAGCCGAAAAGCATTTCGAAATGTCCTAAAACGCACGTCTCAACATTTTCGTGCACAGGTGCTGTAGATTCGCACGAAAATCGCTCCGGAGCCGTTTCGAGCGCCGAACTGCGTGAAGTGTTTTCCAGACCCAAGAAACTCCCCAAAACCATTTTTAACAGAAAACCATCCGGAAATGTCCTAAAACGCGCTTCTAAACATTATCGTGCACAGGTGCCGTACATGCGCACGAAAATCGGTCCGGAGCCGTTTCGAGCGCCGAACTGCCTGATGTGTTTTCCAGACACATGAAACTCCCAAAAACCGTTTTTAACAGAAAAGCATCTCGAAATGTCCTAAAACGCCCATCTCAACATTTTCGTGCACAGGTAGCGTAGATGCGCACGAAAATCGCTTCGGAGCCGTTTCGAGCGCCGAACTGCCTGATGTGTTTTCCAGACCCAAGAAACACCCGAAAACGGTTTTTAGCCGAAAAGCATTTCGAAATGTCCTAAAACGCACGTCTCAACATTTTCGTGCACAGGTGCCGTAGATTCGCACGAAAATCGCTCCGGAGCCGTTTCGAGCGCCGAACTGCCTGAAGTGTTTTCCAGACCCAAGAAACTCCCCAAAACCGTTTTTAACAGAAAACATCTCGAAATGTCCAAAAACACCCATCTCAACATTTTCGTGCATAGGTGCCGTAGATGCGCACGAAAATCGCTCCGGAGATGTTTCGAGCGCCGAGCTGCCTGAAGTGTTTTCCAGGCACATGAAACTCCCAAAAACCGTTTTCAACAGAAAAGCATCTCGAAATGTCATAAATCGCACATCCCAACATTTTCGTGCACAGGTGCCGTAGATGCGCACGAAAAGTCCTAAAACACCCATCTCAACATTTTCGTGCACGGGTGTCTAGACGCGCTCGAAAATCGGTCCGGAGCCGTTTCGAGCACCGAACTGCCTGAAGTGTTTTCCAGACCCAAGAAACACCCGAAAACGGTTTTTAGCCGAAAAGCATTTCGAAATGTCCTAAAACGCACGTCTCAACATTTTCGTGCACAGGTGCTGTAGATTCGCACGAAAATCGCTCCGGAGCCGTTTCGAGCGCCGAACTGCGTGAAGTGTTTTCCAGACCCAAGAAACTCCCCAAAACCATTTTTAACAGAAAACCATCCGGAAATGTCCTAAAACGCGCTTCTAAACATTATCGTGCACAGGTGCCGTACATGCGCACGAAAATCGGTCCGGAGCCGTTTCGAGCGCCGAACTGCCTGATGTGTTTTCCAGACACATGAAACTCCCAAAAACCGTTTTTAACAGAAAAGCATCTCGAAATGTCCTAAAACGCCCATCTCAACATTTTCGTGCACAGGTAGCGTAGATGCGCACGAAAATCGCTTCGGAGCCGTTTCGAGCGCCGAACTGCCTGATGTGTTTTCCAGACCCAAGAAACACCCGAAAACGGTTTTTAGCCGAAAAGCATTTCGAAATGTCCTAAAACGCACGTCTCAACATTTTCGTGGACAGGTGCCGTAGATTCGCACGAAAATCGCTCCGGAGCCGTTTCGAGCGCCGAACTGCCTGAAGTGTTTTCCAGACCCAAGAAACTCCCCAAAACCGTTTTTAACAGAAAACATCTCGAAATGTCCAAAAACACCCATCTCAACATTTTCGTGCATAGGTGCCTAGACGCGCTCGAAAATAGGTCCGGAGCCGTTTCGAGCGCCGAATTGCCTGATGTGTTTTTTAGACCCAAGAAACTCCCCAAAACCGTTTTTAGACAAAAAGCTTCTCGAAATGTCCTAAAACGCACGTCTCAACATTTTCCTGCACAGGTACCGTAGATTCGCACGAAAATCGCTCCGGAGCCGTTTCGAGTGCCGAACTGACTGAAGTGTTTTCCAGACCCAAGAAACTCCCCAAAACCATTTTTAACAGAAAACCATCTCGAAATGTCCTAAAACGCACGTCTCAACATTTTCCTGCACAGGTGCCGTAGATTCGCACGAAAATCGTTCCGGAGCCGTTTCGAGCGCCGAGCTGCCTGAAGTGATTTCCAGACCCAAGAAACTCCCAAAAACCGTTTTTAGCCAAAAAGCTTCTCGAAATGTCCAAAAACAAACGTCTCAACATTTTCGTGCACAGGTGCCGTAGATGCGCACGAAAATCGCTCCGGAGATGTTTCGAGCGCCGAGCTGCCTGAAGTGTTTTCCAGGCACATGAAACTCCCAAAAACCGTTTTCAACAGAAAAGCATCTCGAAATGTCATAAATCGCACATCCCAACATTTTCGTGCACAGGTGCCGTAGATGCGCACGAAAAGTCCTAAAACACCCATCTCAACATTTTCGTGCACGGGTGTCTAGACGCGCTCGAAAATCGGTCCGGAGCCGTTTCGAGCACCGAACTGCCTGAAGTGTTTTCCAGACCCAAGAAACACCCGAAAACGGTTTTTAGCCGAAAAGCATTTCGAAATGTCCTAAAACGCACGTCTCAACATTTTCGTGCACAGGTGCTGTAGATTCGCACGAAAATCGTTCCGGAGCCGTTTCGAGCGCCGAACTGCGTGAAGTGTTTTCCAGACCCAAGAAACTCCCCAAAACCATTTTTAACAGAAAACCATCTGGAAATGTCCTAAAACGCGCTTCTAAACATTATCGTGCACAGGTGCCGTACATGCGCACGAAAATCGGTCCGGAGCCGTTTCGAGCGCCGAACTGCCTGATGTGTTTTCCAGACACATGAAACTCCCAAAAACCGTTTTTAACAGAAAAGCATCTCGAAATGTCCTAAAACGCCCATCTCAACATTTTCGTGCACAGGTAGCGTAGATGCGCACGAAAATCGCTTCGGAGCCGTTTCGAGCGCCGAACTGCCTGATGTGTTTTCCAGACCCAAGAAACACCCGAAAACGGTTTTTAGCCGAAAAGCATTTCGAAATGTCCTAAAACGCACGTCTCAACATTTTCGTGCACAGGTGCCGTAGATTCGCACGAAAATCGCTCCGGAGCCGTTTCGAGCGCCGAACTGCCTGAAGTGTTTTCCAGACCCAAGAAACTCCCCAAAACCGTTTTTAACAGAAAACATCTCGAAATGTCCGAAAACACCCATCTCAACATTTTCGTGCATAGGCGCCTAGACGCGCTCGAAAATAGGTCCGGAGCCGTTTCGAGCGCCGAATTGCCTGATGTGTTTTTTAGACCCAAGAAACTCCCCAAAACCGTTTTTAGACAAAAAGCTTCTCGAAATGTCCTAAAACGCACGTCTCAACATTTTCCTGCACAGGTACCGTAGATTCGCACGAAAATCGCTCCGGGGCCGTTTCGAGTGCCGAACTGACTGAAGTGTTTTCCAGACCCAAGAAACTCCCCAAAACCATTTTTAACAGAAAACCATCTCGAAATGTCCTAAAACGCACGTCTCAACATTTTCCTGCACAGGTGCCGTAGATTCGCACGAAAATCGTTCCGGAGCCGTTTCGAGCGCCGAGCTGCCTGAAGTGATTTCCAGACCCAAGAAACTCCCAAAAACCGTTTTTAGCCAAAAAGCTTCTCGAAATGTCCAAAAACGCACGTCTCAACATTTTCGTGCACAGGTGCCGTAGATGCGCACGAAAATCGCTCCGGAGATGTTTCGAGCGCCGAGCTGCCTGAAGTGTTTTCCAGGCACATGAAACTCCCAAAAACCGTTTTCAACAGAAAAGCATCTCGAAATGTCATAAATCGCACATCCCAACATTTTCGTGCACAGGTGCCGTAGATGCGCACGAAAAGTCCTAAAACACCCATCTCAACATTTTCGTGCACGGGTGTCTAGACGCGCTCGAAAATCGGTCCGGAGCCGTTTCGAGCACCGAACTGCCTGAAGTGTTTTCCAGACCCAAGAAACACCCGAAAACGGTTTTTAGCCGAAAAGCATTTCGAAATGTCCTAAAACGCACGTCTCAACATTTTCGTGCACAGGTGCTGTAGATTCGCACGAAAATCGCTCCGGAGCCGTTTCGAGCGCCGAACTGCGTGAAGTGTTTTCCAGACCCAAGAAACTCCCCAAAACCATTTTTAACAGAAAACCATCCGGAAATGTCCTAAAACGCGCTTCTAAACATTATCGTGCACAGGTGCCGTACATGCGCACGAAAATCGGTCCGGAGCCGTTTCGAGCGCCGAACTGCCTGATGTGTTTTCCAGACACATGAAACTCCCAAAAACCGTTTTTAACAGAAAAGCATCTCGAAATGTCCTAAAACGCCCATCTCAACATTTTCGTGCACAGGTAGCGTAGATGCGCACGAAAATCGCTTCGGAGCCGTTTCGAGCGCCGAACTGCCTGATGTGTTTTCCAGACCCAAGAAACACCCGAAAACGGTTTTTAGCCGAAAAGCATTTCGAAATGTCCTAAAACGCACGTCTCAACATTTTCGTGCACAGGTGCCGTAGATTCGCACGAAAATCGCTCCGGAGCCGTTTCGAGCGCCGAACTGCCTGAAGTGTTTTCCAGACCCAAGAAACTCCCCAAAACCGTTTTTAACAGAAAACATCTCGAAATGTCCAAAAACACCCATCTCAACATTTTCGTGCATAGGTGCCTAGACGCGCTCGAAAATAGGTCCGGAGCCGTTTCGAGCGCCGAATTGCCTGATGTGTTTTTTAGACCCAAGAAACTCCCCAAAACCGTTTTTAGACAAAAAGCTTCTCGAAATGTCCTAAAACGCACGTCTCAACATTTTCCTGCACAGGTACCGTAGATTCGCACGAAAATCGCTCCGGAGCCGTTTCGAGTGCCGAACTGACTGAAGTGTTTTCCAGACCCAAGAAACTCCCCAAAACCATTTTTAACAGAAAACCATCTCGAAATGTCCTAAAACGCACGTCTCAACATTTTCCTGCACAGGTGCCGTAGATTCGCACGAAAATCGTTCCGGAGCCGTTTCGAGCGCCGAGCTGCCTGAAGTGATTTCCAGACCCAAGAAACTCCCAAAAACCGTTTTTAGCCAAAAAGCTTCTCGAAATGTCCAAAAACGCACGTCTCAACATTTTCGTGCACAGGTGCCGTAGATGCGCACGAAAATCGCTCCGGAGATGTTTCGAGCGCCGAGCTGCCTGAAGTGTTTTCCAGGCACATGAAACTCCCAAAAACCGTTTTCAACAGAAAAGCATCTCGAAATGTCATAAATCGCACATCCCAACATTTTCGTGCACAGGTGCCGTAGATGCGCACGAAAAGTCCTAAAACACCCATCTCAACATTTTCGTGCACGGGTGTCTAGACGCGCTCGAAAATCGGTCCGGAGCCGTTTCGAGCACCGAACTGCCTGAAGTGTTTTCCAGACCCAAGAAACACCCGAAAACGGTTTTTAGCCGAAAAGCATTTCGAAATGTCCTAAAACGCACGTCTCAACATTTTCGTGCACAGGTGCTGTAGATTCGCACGAAAATCGCTCCGGAGCCGTTTCGAGCGCCGAACTGCGTGAAGTGTTTTCCAGACCCAAGAAACTCCCCAAAACCATTTTTAACAGAAAACCATCCGGAAATGTCCTAAAACGCGCTTCTAAACATTATCGTGCACAGGTGCCGTACATGCGCACGAAAATCGGTCCGGAGCCGTTTCGAGCGCCGAACTGCCTGATGTGTTTTCCAGACACATGAAACTCCCAAAAACCGTTTTTAACAGAAAAGCATCTCGAAATGTCCTAAAACGCCCATCTCAACATTTTCGTGCACAGGTAGCGTAGATGCGCACGAAAATCGCTTCGGAGCCGTTTCGAGCGCCGAACTGCCTGATGTGTTTTCCAGACCCAAGAAACACCCGAAAACGGTTTTTAGCCGAAAAGCATTTCGAAATGTCCTAAAACGCACGTCTCAACATTTTCGTGGACAGGTGCCGTAGATTCGCACGAAAATCGCTCCGGAGCCGTTTCGAGCGCCGAACTGCCTGAAGTGTTTTCCAGACCCAAGAAACTCCCCAAAACCGTTTTTAACAGAAAACATCTCGAAATGTCCAAAAACACCCATCTCAACATTTTCGTGCATAGGTGCCTAGACGCGCTCGAAAATAGGTCCGGAGCCGTTTCGAGCGCCGAATTGCCTGATGTGTTTTTTAGACCCAAGAAACTCCCCAAAACCGTTTTTAGACAAAAAGCTTCTCGAAATGTCCTAAAACGCACGTCTCAACATTTTCCTGCACAGGTACCGTAGATTCGCACGAAAATCGCTCCGGAGCCGTTTCGAGTGCCGAACTGACTGAAGTGTTTTCCAGACCCAAGAAACTCCCCAAAACCATTTTTAACAGAAAACCATCTCGAAATGTCCTAAAACGCACGTCTCAACATTTTCCTGCACAGGTGCCGTAGATTCGCACGAAAATCGTTCCGGAGCCGTTTCGAGCGCCGAGCTGCCTGAAGTGATTTCCAGACCCAAGAAACTCCCAAAAACCGTTTTTAGCCAAAAAGCTTCTCGAAATGTCCAAAAACAAACGTCTCAACATTTTCGTGCACAGGTGCCGTAGATGCGCACGAAAATCGCTCCGGAGATGTTTCGAGCGCCGAGCTGCCTGAAGTGTTTTCCAGGCACATGAAACTCCCAAAAACCGTTTTCAACAGAAAAGCATCTCGAAATGTCATAAATCGCACATCCCAACATTTTCGTGCACAGGTGCCGTAGATGCGCACGAAAAGTCCTAAAACACCCATCTCAACATTTTCGTGCACGGGTGTCTAGACGCGCTCGAAAATCGGTCCGGAGCCGTTTCGAGCACCGAACTGCCTGAAGTGTTTTCCAGACCCAAGAAACACCCGAAAACGGTTTTTAGCCGAAAAGCATTTCGAAATGTCCTAAAACGCACGTCTCAACATTTTCGTGCACAGGTGCTGTAGATTCGCACGAAAATCGTTCCGGAGCCGTTTCGAGCGCCGAACTGCGTGAAGTGTTTTCCAGACCCAAGAAACTCCCCAAAACCATTTTTAACAGAAAACCATCTGGAAATGTCCTAAAACGCGCTTCTAAACATTATCGTGCACAGGTGCCGTACATGCGCACGAAAATCGGTCCGGAGCCGTTTCGAGCGCCGAACTGCCTGATGTGTTTTCCAGACACATGAAACTCCCAAAAACCGTTTTTAACAGAAAAGCATCTCGAAATGTCCTAAAACGCCCATCTCAACATTTTCGTGCACAGGTAGCGTAGATGCGCACGAAAATCGCTTCGGAGCCGTTTCGAGCGCCGAACTGCCTGATGTGTTTTCCAGACCCAAGAAACACCCGAAAACGGTTTTTAGCCGAAAAGCATTTCGAAATGTCCTAAAACGCACGTCTCAACATTTTCGTGCACAGGTGCCGTAGATTCGCACGAAAATCGCTCCGGAGCCGTTTCGAGCGCCGAACTGCCTGAAGTGTTTTCCAGACCCAAGAAACTCCCCAAAACCGTTTTTAACAGAAAACATCTCGAAATGTCCGAAAACACCCATCTCAACATTTTCGTGCATAGGCGCCTAGACGCGCTCGAAAATAGGTCCGGAGCCGTTTCGAGCGCCGAATTGCCTGATGTGTTTTTTAGACCCAAGAAACTCCCCAAAACCGTTTTTAGACAAAAAGCTTCTCGAAATGTCCTAAAACGCACGTCTCAACATTTTCCTGCACAGGTACCGTAGATTCGCACGAAAATCGCTCCGGGGCCGTTTCGAGTGCCGAACTGACTGAAGTGTTTTCCAGACCCAAGAAACTCCCCAAAACCATTTTTAACAGAAAACCATCTCGAAATGTCCTAAAACGCACGTCTCAACATTTTCCTGCACAGGTGCCGTAGATTCGCACGAAAATCGTTCCGGAGCCGTTTCGAGCGCCGAGCTGCCTGAAGTGATTTCCAGACCCAAGAAACTCCCAAAAACCGTTTTTAGCCAAAAAGCTTCTCGAAATGTCCAAAAACGCACGTCTCAACATTTTCGTGCACAGGTGCCGTAGATGCGCACGAAAATCGCTCCGGAGATGTTTCGAGCGCCGAGCTGCCTGAAGTGTTTTCCAGGCACATGAAACTCCCAAAAACCGTTTTCAACAGAAAAGCATCTCGAAATGTCATAAATCGCACATCCCAACATTTTCGTGCACAGGTGCCGTAGATGCGCACGAAAAGTCCTAAAACACCCATCTCAACATTTTCGTGCACGGGTGTCTAGACGCGCTCGAAAATCGGTCCGGAGCCGTTTCGAGCACCGAACTGCCTGAAGTGTTTTCCAGACCCAAGAAACACCCGAAAACGGTTTTTAGCCGAAAAGCATTTCGAAATGTCCTAAAACGCACGTCTCAACATTTTCGTGCACAGGTGCTGTAGATTCGCACGAAAATCGCTCCGGAGCCGTTTCGAGCGCCGAACTGCGTGAAGTGTTTTCCAGACCCAAGAAACTCCCCAAAACCATTTTTAACAGAAAACCATCCGGAAATGTCCTAAAACGCGCTTCTAAACATTATCGTGCACAGGTGCCGTACATGCGCACGAAAATCGGTCCGGAGCCGTTTCGAGCGCCGAACTGCCTGATGTGTTTTCCAGACACATGAAACTCCCAAAAACCGTTTTTAACAGAAAAGCATCTCGAAATGTCCTAAAACGCCCATCTCAACATTTTCGTGCACAGGTAGCGTAGATGCGCACGAAAATCGCTTCGGAGCCGTTTCGAGCGCCGAACTGCCTGATGTGTTTTCCAGACCCAAGAAACACCCGAAAACGGTTTTTAGCCGAAAAGCATTTCGAAATGTCCTAAAACGCACGTCTCAACATTTTCGTGCACAGGTGCCGTAGATTCGCACGAAAATCGCTCCGGAGCCGTTTCGAGCGCCGAACTGCCTGAAGTGTTTTCCAGACCCAAGAAACTCCCCAAAACCGTTTTTAACAGAAAACATCTCGAAATGTCCAAAAACACCCATCTCAACATTTTCGTGCATAGGTGCCTAGACGCGCTCGAAAATAGGTCCGGAGCCGTTTCGAGCGCCGAATTGCCTGATGTGTTTTTTAGACCCAAGAAACTCCCCAAAACCGTTTTTAGACAAAAAGCTTCTCGAAATGTCCTAAAACGCACGTCTCAACATTTTCCTGCACAGGTACCGTAGATTCGCACGAAAATCGCTCCGGAGCCGTTTCGAGTGCCGAACTGACTGAAGTGTTTTCCAGACCCAAGAAACTCCCCAAAACCATTTTTAACAGAAAACCATCTCGAAATGTCCTAAAACGCACGTCTCAACATTTTCCTGCACAGGTGCCGTAGATTCGCACGAAAATCGTTCCGGAGCCGTTTCGAGCGCCGAGCTGCCTGAAGTGATTTCCAGACCCAAGAAACTCCCAAAAACCGTTTTTAGCCAAAAAGCTTCTCGAAATGTCCAAAAACGCACGTCTCAACATTTTCGTGCACAGGTGCCGTAGATGCGCACGAAAATCGCTCCGGAGATGTTTCGAGCGCCGAGCTGCCTGAAGTGTTTTCCAGGCACATGAAACTCCCAAAAACCGTTTTCAACAGAAAAGCATCTCGAAATGTCATAAATCGCACATCCCAACATTTTCGTGCACAGGTGCCGTAGATGCGCACGAAAAGTCCTAAAACACCCATCTCAACATTTTCGTGCACGGGTGTCTAGACGCGCTCGAAAATCGGTCCGGAGCCGTTTCGAGCACCGAACTGCCTGAAGTGTTTTCCAGACCCAAGAAACACCCGAAAACGGTTTTTAGCCGAAAAGCATTTCGAAATGTCCTAAAACGCACGTCTCAACATTTTCGTGCACAGGTGCTGTAGATTCGCACGAAAATCGCTCCGGAGCCGTTTCGAGCGCCGAACTGCGTGAAGTGTTTTCCAGACCCAAGAAACTCCCCAAAACCATTTTTAACAGAAAACCATCCGGAAATGTCCTAAAACGCGCTTCTAAACATTATCGTGCACAGGTGCCGTACATGCGCACGAAAATCGGTCCGGAGCCGTTTCGAGCGCCGAACTGCCTGATGTGTTTTCCAGACACATGAAACTCCCAAAAACCGTTTTTAACAGAAAAGCATCTCGAAATGTCCTAAAACGCCCATCTCAACATTTTCGTGCACAGGTAGCGTAGATGCGCACGAAAATCGCTTCGGAGCCGTTTCGAGCGCCGAACTGCCTGATGTGTTTTCCAGACCCAAGAAACACCCGAAAACGGTTTTTAGCCGAAAAGCATTTCGAAATGTCCTAAAACGCACGTCTCAACATTTTCGTGGACAGGTGCCGTAGATTCGCACGAAAATCGCTCCGGAGCCGTTTCGAGCGCCGAACTGCCTGAAGTGTTTTCCAGACCCAAGAAACTCCCCAAAACCGTTTTTAACAGAAAACATCTCGAAATGTCCAAAAACACCCATCTCAACATTTTCGTGCATAGGTGCCTAGACGCGCTCGAAAATAGGTCCGGAGCCGTTTCGAGCGCCGAATTGCCTGATGTGTTTTTTAGACCCAAGAAACTCCCCAAAACCGTTTTTAGACAAAAAGCTTCTCGAAATGTCCTAAAACGCACGTCTCAACATTTTCCTGCACAGGTACCGTAGATTCGCACGAAAATCGCTCCGGAGCCGTTTCGAGTGCCGAACTGACTGAAGTGTTTTCCAGACCCAAGAAACTCCCCAAAACCATTTTTAACAGAAAACCATCTCGAAATGTCCTAAAACGCACGTCTCAACATTTTCCTGCACAGGTGCCGTAGATTCGCACGAAAATCGTTCCGGAGCCGTTTCGAGCGCCGAGCTGCCTGAAGTGATTTCCAGACCCAAGAAACTCCCAAAAACCGTTTTTAGCCAAAAAGCTTCTCGAAATGTCCAAAAACAAACGTCTCAACATTTTCGTGCACAGGTGCCGTAGATGCGCACGAAAATCGCTCCGGAGATGTTTCGAGCGCCGAGCTGCCTGAAGTGTTTTCCAGGCACATGAAACTCCCAAAAACCGTTTTCAACAGAAAAGCATCTCGAAATGTCATAAATCGCACATCCCAACATTTTCGTGCACAGGTGCCGTAGATGCGCACGAAAAGTCCTAAAACACCCATCTCAACATTTTCGTGCACGGGTGTCTAGACGCGCTCGAAAATCGGTCCGGAGCCGTTTCGAGCACCGAACTGCCTGAAGTGTTTTCCAGACCCAAGAAACACCCGAAAACGGTTTTTAGCCGAAAAGCATTTCGAAATGTCCTAAAACGCACGTCTCAACATTTTCGTGCACAGGTGCTGTAGATTCGCACGAAAATCGTTCCGGAGCCGTTTCGAGCGCCGAACTGCGTGAAGTGTTTTCCAGACCCAAGAAACTCCCCAAAACCATTTTTAACAGAAAACCATCTGGAAATGTCCTAAAACGCGCTTCTAAACATTATCGTGCACAGGTGCCGTACATGCGCACGAAAATCGGTCCGGAGCCGTTTCGAGCGCCGAACTGCCTGATGTGTTTTCCAGACACATGAAACTCCCAAAAACCGTTTTTAACAGAAAAGCATCTCGAAATGTCCTAAAACGCCCATCTCAACATTTTCGTGCACAGGTAGCGTAGATGCGCACGAAAATCGCTTCGGAGCCGTTTCGAGCGCCGAACTGCCTGATGTGTTTTCCAGACCCAAGAAACACCCGAAAACGGTTTTTAGCCGAAAAGCATTTCGAAATGTCCTAAAACGCACGTCTCAACATTTTCGTGCACAGGTGCCGTAGATTCGCACGAAAATCGCTCCGGAGCCGTTTCGAGCGCCGAACTGCCTGAAGTGTTTTCCAGACCCAAGAAACTCCCCAAAACCGTTTTTAACAGAAAACATCTCGAAATGTCCGAAAACACCCATCTCAACATTTTCGTGCATAGGCGCCTAGACGCGCTCGAAAATAGGTCCGGAGCCGTTTCGAGCGCCGAATTGCCTGATGTGTTTTTTAGACACAAGAAACTCCCCAAAACCGTTTTTAGACAAAAAGCTTCTCGAAATGTCCTAAAACGCACGTCTCAACATTTTCCTGCACAGGTACCGTAGATTCGCACGAAAATCGCTCCGGGGCCGTTTCGAGTGCCGAACTGACTGAAGTGTTTTCCAGACCCAAGAAACTCCCCAAAACCATTTTTAACAGAAAACCATCTCGAAATGTCCTAAAACGCACGTCTCAACATTTTCCTGCACAGGTGCCGTAGATTCGCACGAAAATCGTTCCGGAGCCGTTTCGAGCGCCGAGCTGCCTGAAGTGATTTCCAGACCCAAGAAACTCCCAAAAACCGTTTTTAGCCAAAAAGCTTCTCGAAATGTCCAAAAACGCACGTCTCAACATTTTCGTGCACAGGTGCCGTAGATGCGCACGAAAATCGCTCCGGAGATGTTTCGAGCGCCGAGCTGCCTGAAGTGTTTTCCAGGCACATGAAACTCCCAAAAACCGTTTTCAACAGAAAAGCATCTCGAAATGTCATAAATCGCACATCCCAACATTTTCGTGCACAGGTGCCGTAGATGCGCACGAAAAGTCCTAAAACACCCATCTCAACATTTTCGTGCACGGGTGTCTAGACGCGCTCGAAAATCGGTCCGGAGCCGTTTCGAGCACCGAACTGCCTGAAGTGTTTTCCAGACCCAAGAAACACCCGAAAACGGTTTTTAGCCGAAAAGCATTTCGAAATGTCCTAAAACGCACGTCTCAACATTTTCGTGCACAGGTGCTGTAGATTCGCACGAAAATCGCTCCGGAGCCGTTTCGAGCGCCGAACTGCGTGAAGTGTTTTCCAGACCCAAGAAACTCCCCAAAACCATTTTTAACAGAAAACCATCCGGAAATGTCCTAAAACGCGCTTCTAAACATTATCGTGCACAGGTGCCGTACATGCGCACGAAAATCGGTCCGGAGCCGTTTCGAGCGCCGAACTGCCTGATGTGTTTTCCAGACACATGAAACTCCCAAAAACCGTTTTTAACAGAAAAGCATCTCGAAATGTCCTAAAACGCCCATCTCAACATTTTCGTGCACAGGTAGCGTAGATGCGCACGAAAATCGCTTCGGAGCCGTTTCGAGCGCCGAACTGCCTGATGTGTTTTCCAGACCCAAGAAACACCCGAAAACGGTTTTTAGCCGAAAAGCATTTCGAAATGTCCTAAAACGCACGTCTCAACATTTTCGTGCACAGGTGCCGTAGATTCGCACGAAAATCGCTCCGGAGCCGTTTCGAGCGCCGAACTGCCTGAAGTGTTTTCCAGACCCAAGAAACTCCCCAAAACCGTTTTTAACAGAAAACATCTCGAAATGTCCAAAAACACCCATCTCAACATTTTCGTGCATAGGTGCCTAGACGCGCTCGAAAATAGGTCCGGAGCCGTTTCGAGCGCCGAATTGCCTGATGTGTTTTTTAGACCCAAGAAACTCCCCAAAACCGTTTTTAGACAAAAAGCTTCTCGAAATGTCCTAAAACGCACGTCTCAACATTTTCCTGCACAGGTACCGTAGATTCGCACGAAAATCGCTCCGGAGCCGTTTCGAGTGCCGAACTGACTGAAGTGTTTTCCAGACCCAAGAAACTCCCCAAAACCATTTTTAACAGAAAACCATCTCGAAATGTCCTAAAACGCACGTCTCAACATTTTCCTGCACAGGTGCCGTAGATTCGCACGAAAATCGTTCCGGAGCCGTTTCGAGCGCCGAGCTGCCTGAAGTGATTTCCAGACCCAAGAAACTCCCAAAAACCGTTTTTAGCCAAAAAGCTTCTCGAAATGTCCAAAAACGCACGTCTCAACATTTTCATGCACAGGTGCCGTAGATGCGCACGAAAATCGCTCCGGAGATGTTTCGAGCGCCGAGCTGCCTGAAGTGTTTTCCAGGCACATGAAACTCCCAAAAACCGTTTTCAACAGAAAAGCATCTCGAAATGTCATAAATCGCACATCCCAACATTTTCGTGCACAGGTGCCGTAGATGCGCACGAAAAGTCCTAAAACACCCATCTCAACATTTTCGTGCACGGGTGTCTAGACGCGCTCGAAAATCGGTCCGGAGCCGTTTCGAGCACCGAACTGCCTGAAGTGTTTTCCAGACCCAAGAAACACCCGAAAACGGTTTTTAGCCGAAAAGCATTTCGAAATGTCCTAAAACGCACGTCTCAACATTTTCGTGCACAGGTGCTGTAGATTCGCACGAAAATCGTTCCGGAGCCGTTTCGAGCGCCGAACTGCGTGAAGTGTTTTCCAGACCCAAGAAACTCCCCAAAACCATTTTTAACAGAAAACCATCTGGAAATGTCCTAAAACGCGCTTCTAAACATTATCGTGCACAGGTGCCGTACATGCGCACGAAAATCGGTCCGGAGCCGTTTCGAGCGCCGAACTGCCTGATGTGTTTTCCAGACACATGAAACTCCCAAAAACCGTTTTTAACAGAAAAGCATCTCGAAATGTCCTAAAACGCCCATCTCAACATTTTCGTGCACAGGTAGCGTAGATGCGCACGAAAATCGCTTCGGAGCCGTTTCGAGCGCCGAACTGCCTGATGTGTTTTCCAGACCCAAGAAACACCCGAAAACGGTTTTTAGCCGAAAAGCATTTCGAAATGTCCTAAAACGCACGTCTCAACATTTTCGTGCACAGGTGCCGTAGATTCGCACGAAAATCGCTCCGGAGCCGTTTCGAGCGCCGAACTGCCTGAAGTGTTTTCCAGACCCAAGAAACTCCCCAAAACCGTTTTTAACAGAAAACATCTCGAAATGTCCAAAAACACCCATCTCAACATTTTCGTGCATAGGTGCCTAGACGCGCTCGAAAATAGGTCCGGAGCCGTTTCGAGCGCCGAATTGCCTGATGTGTTTTTTAGACCCAAGAAACTCCCCAAAACCGTTTTTAGACAAAAAGCTTCTCGAAATGTCCTAAAACGCACGTCTCAACATTTTCCTGCACAGGTACCGTAGATTCGCACGAAAATCGCTCCGGGGCCGTTTCGAGTGCCGAACTGACTGAAGTGTTTTCCAGACCCAAGAAACTCCCCAAAACCATTTTTAACAGAAAACCATCTCGAAATGTCCTAAAACGCACGTCTCAACATTTTCCTGCACAGGTGCCGTAGATTCGCACGAAAATCGTTCCGGAGCCGTTTCGAGCGCCGAGCTGCCTGAAGTGATTTCCAGACCCAAGAAACTCCCAAAAACCGTTTTTAGCCAAAAAGCTTCTCGAAATGTCCAAAAACGCACGTCTCAACATTTTCGTGCACAGGTGCCGTAGATGCGCACGAAAATCGCTCCGGAGATGTTTCGAGCGCCGAGCTGCCTGAAGTGTTTTCCAGGCACATGAAACTCCCAAAAACCGTTTTCAACAGAAAAGCATCTCGAAATGTCATAAATCGCACATCCCAACATTTTCGTGCACAGGTGCCGTAGATGCGCACGAAAAGTCCTAAAACACCCATCTCAACATTTTCGTGCACGGGTGTCTAGACGCGCTCGAAAATCGGTCCGGAGCCGTTTCGAGCACCGAACTGCCTGAAGTGTTTTCCAGACCCAAGAAACACCCGAAAACGGTTTTTAGCCGAAAAGCATTTCGAAATGTCCTAAAACGCACGTCTCAACATTTTCGTGCACAGGTGCTGTAGATTCGCACGAAAATCGCTCCGGAGCCGTTTCGAGCGCCGAACTGCGTGAAGTGTTTTCCAGACCCAAGAAACTCCCCAAAACCATTTTTAACAGAAAACCATCCGGAAATGTCCTAAAACGCGCTTCTAAACATTATCGTGCACAGGTGCCGTACATGCGCACGAAAATCGGTCCGGAGCCGTTTCGAGCGCCGAACTGCCTGATGTGTTTTCCAGACACATGAAACTCCCAAAAACCGTTTTTAACAGAAAAGCATCTCGAAATGTCCTAAAACGCCCATCTCAACATTTTCGTGCACAGGTAGCGTAGATGCGCACGAAAATCGCTTCGGAGCCGTTTCGAGCGCCGAACTGCCTGATGTGTTTTCCAGACCCAAGAAACACCCGAAAACGGTTTTTAGCCGAAAAGCATTTCGAAATGTCCTAAAACGCACGTCTCAACATTTTCGTGCACAGGTGCCGTAGATTCGCACGAAAATCGCTCCGGAGCCGTTTCGAGCGCCGAACTGCCTGAAGTGTTTTCCAGACCCAAGAAACTCCCCAAAACCGTTTTTAACAGAAAACATCTCGAAATGTCCAAAAACACCCATCTCAACATTTTCGTGCATAGGTGCCTAGACGCGCTCGAAAATAGGTCCGGAGCCGTTTCGAGCGCCGAATTGCCTGATGTGTTTTTTAGACCCAAGAAACTCCCCAAAACCGTTTTTAGACAAAAAGCTTCTCGAAATGTCCTAAAACGCACGTCTCAACATTTTCCTGCACAGGTACCGTAGATTCGCACGAAAATCGCTCCGGAGCCGTTTCGAGTGCCGAACTGACTGAAGTGTTTTCCAGACCCAAGAAACTCCCCAAAACCATTTTTAACAGAAAACCATCTCGAAATGTCCTAAAACGCACGTCTCAACATTTTCCTGCACAGGTGCCGTAGATTCGCACGAAAATCGTTCCGGAGCCGTTTCGAGCGCCGAGCTGCCTGAAGTGATTTCCAGACCCAAGAAACTCCCAAAAACCGTTTTTAGCCAAAAAGCTTCTCGAAATGTCCAAAAACGCACGTCTCAACATTTTCGTGCACAGGTGCCGTAGATGCGCACGAAAATCGCTCCGGAGATGTTTCGAGCGCCGAGCTGCCTGAAGTGTTTTCCAGGCACATGAAACTCCCAAAAACCGTTTTCAACAGAAAAGCATCTCGAAATGTCATAAATCGCACATCCCAACATTTTCGTGCACAGGTGCCGTAGATGCGCACGAAAAGTCCTAAAACACCCATCTCAACATTTTCGTGCACGGGTGTCTAGACGCGCTCGAAAATCGGTCCGGAGCCGTTTCGAGCACCGAACTGCCTGAAGTGTTTTCCAGACCCAAGAAACACCCGAAAACGGTTTTTAGCCGAAAAGCATTTCGAAATGTCCTAAAACGCACGTCTCAACATTTTCGTGCACAGGTGCTGTAGATTCGCACGAAAATCATTCCGGAGCCGTTTCGAGCGCCGAACTGCGTGAAGTGTTTTCCAGACCCAAGAAACTCCCCAAAACCATTTTTAACAGAAAACCATCTGGAAATGTCCTAAAACGCGCTTCTAAACATTATCGTGCACAGGTGCCGTACATGCGCACGAAAATCGGTCCGGAGCCGTTTCGAGCGCCGAACTGCCTGATGTGTTTTCCAGACACATGAAACTCCCAAAAACCGTTTTTAACAGAAAAGCATCTCGAAATGTCCTAAAACGCCCATCTCAACATTTTCGTGCACAGGTAGCGTAGATGCGCACGAAAATCGCTTCGGAGCCGTTTCGAGCGCCGAACTGCCTGATGTGTTTTCCAGACCCAAGAAACACCCGAAAACGGTTTTTAGCCGAAAAGCATTTCGAAATGTCCTAAAACGCACGTCTCAACATTTTCGTGCACAGGTGCCGTAGATTCGCACGAAAATCGCACCGGAGCCGTTTCGAGCGCCGAACTGCGTGAAGTGTTTTCCAGACCCAAGAAACTCCCCAAAACCATTTTTAACCGAAAACCATCTGGAAATGTCCTAAAACGCGCTTCTAAACATTATCGTGCACAGGTGCCGTAGATGCGCACGAAAAGCGCTCCGGAGCCGTTTCGAGCGCCGAACTGCCTGAAGTGTTTTTCAGACCCAAGAAACTCCCCAAAACCGTTTTTTACAGAAAACATCTCGAAATGTCCAAAAACACCCATCTCAACATTTTCGTGCACAGGTGCCTAGACGCGCTCGAAAATAGGTCCGGAGCCGTTTCGAGCGCCGAATTGCCTGAAACGTTTTTTAGACCCAAGAAACTCCCCAAAACCGTTTTTAGCCAAAAAGCTTCTCGAAATGTCCTAAAACGCACGTCTCAACATTTTACTGCACAGGTGCCGCAGATTCGCACGAAAATTGCTCCGGAGCCGTTTCGAGCGCCGAACTGCCTGAAGTGTTTTCCAGACCCAAGAAACTCCCCAAAACCGTTTTTAACAGAAAACATCTCGAAATGTCCAAAAACACCCATCTCAACATTTTCGTGCATAGGTGCCTAGACGCGCTCGAAAATAGGTCCGGAGCCGTTTCGAGCGCCAAATTGCCTGATGTGTTTTTTAGACCCAGGAAACTCCCCAAAACCGTTTTTAGACAAAAAGCTTCTCGAAATGTCCTAAAACGCACGTCTCAACATTTTCCTGCACAGGTACCGTAGATTCGCACGAAAATCGCTCCGGAGCCGTTTCGAGCGCCGAACTGACTGAAGTGTTTTCCAGACCCAAGAAACTCCCCAAAACCATTTTTAACAGAAAACCATCTGGAAATGTCGTAAAACGCACGTCTCAACATTTTCGTGCACAGGTGCCGTAGATGCGCAAGAAAATCGCTCCGGAGATGTTTCGAGCGCCGAACTGCCTGAAGTGTTTTCCAGACACATGAAACTCCCAAAAACCGTTTTTAACAGAAAAGCATCTCGAAATGTCCTAAAACGCCCATCTCAACATTTTCGTGCACAGGTAGCGTAGATGCGCACGAAAATCGCTTCGGAGCCGTTTCGAGCGCCGAACTGCCTGATGTGTTTTCCAGACCCAAGAAACACCCGAAAACGGTTTTTAGACGAAAAGCATTTCGAAATGTCCTAAAACGCACGTCTCAACATTTTCGTGCACAGGTGCCGTAGATTCGCACGAAAATCGCTCCGGAGCCGTTTCGAGCGCCGAACTGCCTGAAGTGTTTTCCAGACCCAAGAAACACCCGAAAACCGTTTTTAGCCGAAAAGCATTTCGAAATGTCCTAAAACGCACGTCTCAACATTTTCGTGCGTAGGTGCCGTAGATTCGCACGAAAATCGCTCCGGAGCCGTTTCGAGCGCCGAACTGCCTGAAGTGTTTTCCAGACCCAAGAAACTCCCCAAAACCATTTTTAACAGAAAACCATCTGGAAATGTCCTAAAACGCGCTTCTAAACATTATCGTGCACAGGTGCCGTACAAGCGCACGAAAATCGGTCCGGAGGCGTTTCGAGCGCCGAACTGCCTGATGTGTTTTCCAGACCCAAGAAACACCCGAAAACCGTTTTTAGCCGAAAAGCATTTCGAAATGTCCTAAAACGCACGTCTCAACATTTTCGTGCACAGGTGCTGTAGATTCGTACGAAAATCGCTCCGGAGCCGTTTCGAGCGCCGAACTGCGTGAAGTGTTTTCCAGACCCAAGAAACTCCCCAAAACCATTTTTAACCGAAAACCATCTGGAAATGTCCTAAAACGCGCTTCTAAACATTATCGTGCACAGGTGCCGTAGATGCGCACGAAAAGCGCTCCGGAGCCGTTTCGAGCGCCGAACTGCCTGAAGTGTTTTTCAGACCCAAGAAACTCCCCAAAACCGTTTTTAACAGAAAACATCTCGAAATGTCCAAAAACACCCATCTCAACATTTTCGTGCACAGGTGCCTAGAGGCGCTCGAAAATAGGTCCGGAGCCGTTTCGAGCGCCGAATTGCCTGATACGTTTTTTAGACCCAAGAAACTCCCCAAAACCGTTTTTAGCCAAAAAGCTTCTCGAAATGTCCTAAAACGCACGTCTCAACATTTTCCTGCACAGGTGCCGCAGATTCGCACGAAAATCGCTCCGGAGCCGTTTCGAGCGCCGAACTGCCTGAAGTGTTTTCCAGACCCAAGAAACTCCCCAAAACCGTTTTTAACAGAAAACATCTCGAAATGTCCAAAAACACCCATCTCAACATTTTCGTGCATAGGTGCCTAGACGCGCTCGAAAATAGGTCTGGAGCCGTTTCGAGCGCCGAATTGCCTGATGTGTTTTTTAGACCCAAGAAACTCCCCAAAACCGTTTTTAGACAAAAAGCTTCTCGAAATGTCCTAAAACGCACGTGTCAACATTTTCCTGCACAGGTACCGTAGATTCGCACGAAAATCGCTCCGGAGCCGTTTCGAGCGCCGAACTGACTGAAGTGTTTTCCAGACCCAAGAAACTCCCCAAAAACAATTTTTAACAGAAAACCATCTCGAGATGTCCTAAAACGCACGTCTCAACATTTTCCTGCACAGGTGCCGTAGATTCGCACGAAAATCGTTCCGGAGCCGTTTCGAGCGCCGAGCTGCCTGAAGTGATTTCCAGACCCAAGAAACTCCCAAAAACCGTTTTTAGCCAAAAAGCTTCTCGAAATGTCCAAAAACGCACGTCTCAACATTTTCGTGCACAGGTGACGTAGATGCACACGAAAATCGCTCCGGAGATGTTTCGAGCGCCGAACTGCCTGAAGTGTTTTCCAGACACATGAAACTCCCAAAAACCGTTTTCAACAGAAAAGCATCTCGAAATGTCATAAATCACACATCCCAACATTTTCGTGCACAGGTGCCGTAGATGCGCACGAAAATCTGTCCGGAGCCATTTCGAGCGCCGAACTGCCTGGTATGTTTTTTAGACCCAAGAAACTCCCAAAAATCTTTTTTAGCCGAAAGGCATCACGAAATGTTCCAAAACGCCCATCTCAACATTTTCGTGCACAGGTGCCGTAGATACGCACGAAAATCGCTACGGAGCCGTTTCGAGCGCCGAACTGACTGAAGTGTTTTCCAGACCCAAGAAACTCCCCAAAACCGTATTTAACCGAAAAGTAACTAGAAATGTCATAAAACGCGCATCTCAACATTTTCGTACACAGGTGGCGTAGATGCGCACGGAAATCGGTCCGGAGCAGTTTCGAGCGCCGAACTGCCTGATTGGTTTTCCAGACCCAAGAAACACCCGAAAACCGTTTTTAGCCGAAAAGCATTTCGAAATGTCCTAAAACGCACGTCTCAACATTTTCGTGCACAGGTGCCGTAGATTCGCACGAAAATCGCTCCGGAGCCGTTTCGAGCGCCGAACTGCCTGAAGTGTTTTCCAGACCAAAGAAACTCCCCAAAACCGTTTTTAACAGAAAAGCATCTCGAAAAGTCCTAAAACACCCATCTCAACATTTTCGTGCACGGGTGGCTAGACGCGCTCGAAAATCGGTCCGGTGCCGTTTCGAGCGCCGAACTGCCTGAAGTGTTTTCCAGACCCAAGAAACACCCGAAAACCGTTTCTAGCCGAAAAGCATTTCGAAATGTCCTAAAACGCACGTCTCAACATTTTCGTGCGCAGGTGCCGTAGATTCGCCCGAAAATCGCTCCGGAGCCGTTTCGAGCGCCGAACTGCCTGAAGTGTTTTCCAGACCCAAGAAACTCCCCAAAACCGTTTTTAACAGAAAAGCATCTCGAAAAGTCCTAAAACACCCATCTCAACATTTTCGTGCACGGGTCGCTAGACGCGCTCGAAAATCGGTCCGGAGCCGTTTCGAGCGCCGAACTGCCTGAAGTGTTTTCCAGACCCAAGAAACACCCGAAAATCGCTTTTAGCCGACAAGCATTTCGAAATGTCCTAAAACGCACGTCTCAAGATTTTCGTGCACAAGATTCGTACGAAAATCGCACCGGAGCCGTTTCGAGCGCCGAACTGCCTGAAGTGTTTTCCAGACCCAAGAAACTCCCCAAAACCATTTTTAACCGAAAACCATCTGGAAATGTCCTAAAACGCGCTTCTAAACATTATCGTGCACAGGTGCCGTAGATGCGCACGAAAAGCGCTCCGGAGCCGTTTCGAGCGCCGAACTGCCTGAAGTGTTTTTCAGACCCAAGAAACTCCCCAAAACCGTTTTTAACAGAAAACATCTCGAAATGTCCAAAAACACCCATCTCAACATTTTCGTGCACAGGTGCCGTAGATACGCACGAAAATCGCTCCGGTGCCGTTTCGAGCGCCGAACTGCCTGATGTGTTTTCCAGACCCAAGAAACACCCGAAAACCGTTTTTAGCCGAAAAGCATTTCGAAATGTCCTAAAACGCACGTCTCAACATTTTCGTGCGCAGGTGCCGTAGATTCGCACGAAAATCGCTCCGGAGCCGTTTAGAGCGCCGAACTGCCTGAAGTGTTTTCCAGACCCAAGAAACTCCCCAAAACCATTTTTAACAGAAAACCATCTGGGAATGTCCTAAAACGCGCTTCTAAACATTATCGTGCACAGGTGCCGTACATGCGCACGAAAATCGGTCCGGAGCCGTTTCGAGCGTCGAACTGCCTGATGTGTTTTCCAGACCCAAGAAACACCCGAAAACCGTTTTTAGCCGAAAAGCATTTCGAAATGTCCTAAAACGCACGTCTCAACATTTTCGTGCACAGGTGCTGTAGATTCGCACGAAAATCGCTCCGGAGCCGTTTCGAGCGCCGAACTGCGTGAAGTGTTTTCCAGACCCAAGAAACTCCCCAAAACCGTATTTAACCGAAAAGTAACTAGAAATGTCATAAAACGCGCATCTCAACATTTTCGTACACAGGTGCCGTACATGCGCACGAAAATCGGTCCGGAGCCGTTTCGAGCGCCGAACTGCCTGATTGGTTTTCCAGACCCAAGAAACACCCGAAAACCGTTTTTAGCCGAAAAGCATTTCGAAATGTCCTAAAACGCACGTCTCAACATTTTCGTGCACAGGTGCAGTAGATTCGCACGAAAATCGCTCCGGAGCCGTTTCGAGCGCCGAACTGCGTGAAGTGTTTTCCAGACCCAAGAAACTCCCCAAAACCGTTTTTAACAGAAAAGCATCTGGAAATGTCCTAAAACGCGCTTCTAAACATTATCGTGCACAGGTGCCGTAGATGCGCACGAAAAGCGCTCCGGAGATGTTTCGAGCGCCGAACTGCCTGAAGTGTTTTCCAGACACATGAAACTCCCAAAAACCGTTTTTAACAGAAAAGCATCTCGAAATGTCCTAAAACGCCCATCTCAACATTTTCGTGCACAGGTAGCGTAGATGCGCACGAAAATCGCTTCGGAGCCGTTTCGAGCGCCGAACTGCCTGATGTGTTTTCCAGACCCAAGAAACACCCGAAAACGGTTTTTAGCCGAAAAGCATTTCGAAATGTCCTAAAACGCACGTCTCAACATTTTCGTGCACAGGTGCCGTAGATTCGCACGAAAATCGCTCCGGAGCCGTTTCGAGCGCCGAACTGCCTGAAGTGTTTTCCAGACCCAAGAAACTCCCCAAAACCGTTTTTAGACAAAAAGCTTCTCGAAATGTCCTAAAACGCACGTCTCAACATTTTCCTGCACAGGTACCGTAGATTCGCACGAAAATCGCTCCGGAGCCGTTTCGAGTGCCGAACTGACTGAAGTGTTTTCCAGACCCAAGAAACTCCCCAAAACCATTTTTAACAGAAAACCATCTCGAAATGTCCTAAAACGCACGTCTCAACATTTTCCTGCACAGGTGCCGTAGATTCGCACGAAAATCGTTCCGGAGCCGTTTCGAGCGCCGAGCTGCCTGAAGTGATTTCCAGACCCAAGAAACTCCCGAAAACCGTTTTTAGCCAAAAAGCTTCTCGAAATGTCCGAAAACGCACGTCTCAACATTTTCGTGCACAGGTGCCGTAGATGCGCACGAAAATCGCTCCGGAGATGTTTCGACCGCCGAGCTGCCTGAAGTGTTTTCCAGGCACATGAAACTCCCAAAAACCGTTTTCAACAGAAAAGCATCTCGAAATGTCATAAATCGCACATCCCAACATTTTCGTGCACAGGTGCCGTAGATGCGCACGAAAAGTCCTAAAACACCCATCTCAACATTTTCGTGCACGGGTGTCTAGACGCGCTCGAAAATCGGTCCGGAGCCGTTTCGAGCACCGAACTGCCTGAAGTGTTTTCCAGACCCAAGAAACACCCGAAAACGGTTTTTAGCCGAAAAGCATTTCGAAATGTCCTAAAACGCACGTCTCAACATTTTCGTGCACAGGTGCTGTAGATTCGTACGAAAATCGCACCGGAGCCGTTTCGAGCGCCGAACTGCGTGAAGTGTTTTCCAGACCCAAGAAACTCCCCAAAACCATTTTTAACCGAAAACCATCTGGAAATGTCCTAAAACGCGCTTCTAAACATTATAGTGCACAGGTGCCGTAGATGCGCACGAAAAGCGCTCCGGAGCCGTTTCGAGCGCCGAACTGCCTGAAGTGTTTTTCAGACCCAAGAAACTCCCCAAAACCGTTTTTAACAGAAAACATCTCGAAATGTCCAAAAACACCCATCTCAACATTTTCGTGCACAGGTGCCTAGAGGCGCTCAAAAATAGGTCCGGAGCCGTTTCGAGCGCCGAATTGCCTGATGCGTTTTTTAGACCCAAGAAACTCCCCAAAACCGTTTTTAGCCAAAAAGCTTCTCGAAATGTCCTTAAAACGCACGTCTCAACATTTTCCTGCACAGGTGCCGCAGATTCGCACGAAAATCGCTCCGGAGCCGTTTCGAGCGCCGAACTGCCTGAAGTGTTTTCCAGACCCAAGAAACTCCCCAAAACCGTTTTTAACAGAAAACATCTCGAAATGTCCAAAAACACCCATCTCAACATTTTCGTACATAGGTGCCTAGACGCGCTCGAAAATAGGTCCGGAGCCGTTTCGAGCGCCGAATTGCCTGATGTGTTTTTTAGACCCAAGAAACTCCCCAAAACCGTTTTTAGACAAAAAGCTTCTCGAAATGTCCTAAAACGCACGTCTCAACATTTTCCTGCACAGGTACCGTAGATTCGCATGAAAATCGCTCCGGAGCCGTTTCGAGCGCCGAACTGACTGAAGTGTTTTCCAGACCCAAGAAACTCCCCAAAAACAATTTTTAACAGAAAACCATCTCGAAATGTCCTAAAACGCACGTCTCAACATTTTCCTGCACAGGTGCCGTAGATTCGCACGAAAATCGTTCCGGAGCCGTTTCGAGCGCCGAGCTGCCTGAAGTGATTTCCAGACCCAAGAAACTCCCAAAAACCGTTTTTAGCCAAAAAGCTTCTCGAAATGTCCAAAAACGCACGTCTCAACATTTTCGTGCACAGGTGCCGTAGATGCGCACGAAAATCGCTCCGGAGATGTTTCGAGCGCCGAACTGCCTGAAGTGTTTTCCAGACACATGAAACTCCCAAAAACCGTTTTCAACAGAAAAGCATCTCGAAATGTCATAAATCGCACATCCCAACATTTTCGTGCACAGGTGCCGTAGATGCGCACGAAAATCGCTCCGGAGATGTTTCGAGCGCCGAACTGCCTGAAGTGTTTTCCAGACACATGAAATTCCCAAAAACCGTTTTCAACAGAAAAGCATCTCGAAATGTCATAAATCGCACATCCCAACATTTTCGTGCACAGGTGCCGTAGATGCGCACGAAAAGTCCTAAAACACCCATCTCAACATTTTCGTGCACGGGTGTCTAGACGCGCTCGAAAATCGGTCCGGAGCCGTTTCGAGCGCCGAACTGCTTGAAGTGTTTTCCAGACCCAAGAAACACCCGAAAACGGTTTTTAGCCGAAAAGCATTTCGAAATGTCCTAAAACGCACGTCTCAACATTTTCGTGCACAGGTGCCGTAGATTCGCACGAAAATCGGTCCGGAGCCGTTTCGAGCGCCGAACTGCCTGAAGTGTTTTCCTGACCCAAGAAACTCCCCAAAACCATTTTTAACAGAAAACCATCTCGAAATGTCCTAAAACGCGCTTCTAAACATTATCGTGCACAGGTGCCGTAGATGCGCACGAAAAGCGCTCCGGAGCCATTTCGAGCGCCGAACTGCCTGAAGTGTTTTCCAGACCCAAAAAACTCCCCAAAACCATTTTTAACAGAAAACCATCTCGAAATGTCCTAAAACGCACGTCTCAACATTTTCCTGCACAGGTGCCGTAGATTCGCACGAAAATCGTTCCGGAGCCGTTTCGAGCGCCGAGCTGCCTGAAGTGATTTCCAGACCCAAGAAACTCCCAAAAACCGTTTTTAGGAAAAAAGCTTCTCGAAATGTCCAAAAACGCACGTCTCAACATTTTCGTGCACAGGTGACGTAGATGCGCACGAAAATCGCTCCGGAGATGTTTCGAGCGCCGAACTGCCTGAAGTGTTTTCCAGACACATGAAACTCCCAAAAACCGTTTTCAACAGAAAAGCATCTCGAAATGTCATAAATCGCACATCCCAACATTTTCGTGCACAGGTGCCGTAGATGCGCACGAAAATCTGTCCGGAGCCATTTCGAGCGCCGAACTGCCTGGTATGTTTTTTAGACCCAAGAAACTCCCAAAAATCTTTTTTAGCCGAAAGGCATCACGAAATGTTCCAAAACGCCCATCTCAACATTTTCGTGCACAGGTGCCGTAGATAGCACGAAAATCGCTCCGGAGCCGTTTCGAGCGCCGAACTGACTGAAGTGTTTTCCAGACCCAAGAAACTCCCCAAAACCGTTTTTAACCGAAAAGTAACTAGAAATGTCATAAAACGCGCATCTCAACATTTTCGTACACAGGTGGCGTAGATGCGCACGGAAATCGGTCCGGAGCAGTTTCGAGCGCCGAACTGCCTGATTGGTTTTCCAGACCCAAGAAACACCCGAAAACCGTTTTTAGCCGAAAAGCATTTCGAAATGTCCTAAAACGCACGTCTCAACATTTTCGTGCACAGGTGCCGTAGATTCGCACGAAAATCGCTCCGGAGCCGTTTCGAGCGCCGAACTGCCTGAAGTGTTTTCCAGACCAAAGAAACTCCCCAAAACCGTTTTTAACAGAAAAGCATCTCGAAATGTCCAAAAACACCCATCTCAACATTTTCGTGCATAGGTGCCTAGACGCGCTCGAAAATAGGTCCGGAGCCGTTTCGAGCGCCGAATTGCCTGATGTGTTTTTTAGACCCAAGAAACTCCCCAAAACCGTTTTTAGACAAAAAGCTTCTCGAAATGTCCTAAAACGCACGTCTCAACATTTTCCTGCACAGGTACCGTAGATTCGCACGAAAATCGCTCCGGAGCCGTTTCGAGTGCCGAACTGACTGAAGTGTTTTCCAGACCCAAGAAACTCCCCAAAACCATTTTTAACAGAAAACCATCTCGAAATGTCCTAAAACGCACGTCTCAACATTTTCCTGCACAGGTGCCGTAGATTCGCACGAAAATCGTTCCGGAGCCGTTTCGAGCGCCGAGCTGCCTGAAGTGATTTCCAGACCCAAGAAACTCCCAAAAACCGTTTTTAGCCAAAAAGCTTCTCGAAATGTCCAAAAACGCACGTCTCAACATTTTCGTGCACAGGTGCCGTAGATGCGCACGAAAATCGCTCCGGAGATGTTTCGAGCGCCGAGCTGCCTGAAGTGTTTTCCAGGCACATGAAACTCCCAAAAACCGTTTTCAACAGAAAAGCATCTCGAAATGTCATAAATCGCACATCCCAACATTTTCGTGCACAGGTGCCGTAGATGCGCACGAAAAGTCCTAAAACACCCATCTCAACATTTTCGTGCACGGGTGTCTAGACGCGCTCGAAAATCGGTCCGGAGCCGTTTCGAGCACCGAACTGCCTGAAGTGTTTTCCAGACCCAAGAAACACCCGAAAACGGTTTTTAGCCGAAAAGCATTTCGAAATGTCCTAAAACGCACGTCTCAACATTTTCGTGCACAGGTGCTGTAGATTCGCACGAAAATCATTCCGGAGCCGTTTCGAGCGCCGAACTGCGTGAAGTGTTTTCCAGACCCAAGAAACTCCCCAAAACCATTTTTAACAGAAAACCATCTGGAAATGTCCTAAAACGCGCTTCTAAACATTATCGTGCACAGGTGCCGTACATGCGCACGAAAATCGGTCCGGAGCCGTTTCGAGCGCCGAACTGCCTGATGTGTTTTCCAGACACATGAAACTCCCAAAAACCGTTTTTAACAGAAAAGCATCTCGAAATGTCCTAAAACGCCCATCTCAACATTTTCGTGCACAGGTAGCGTAGATGCGCACGAAAATCGCTTCGGAGCCGTTTCGAGCGCCGAACTGCCTGATGTGTTTTCCAGACCCAAGAAACACCCGAAAACGGTTTTTAGCCGAAAAGCATTTCGAAATGTCCTAAAACGCACGTCTCAACATTTTCGTGCACAGGTGCCGTAGATTCGCACGAAAATCGCACCGGAGCCGTTTCGAGCGCCGAACTGCGTGAAGTGTTTTCCAGACCCAAGAAACTCCCCAAAACCATTTTTAACCGAAAACCATCTGGAAATGTCCTAAAACGCGCTTCTAAACATTATCGTGCACAGGTGCCGTAGATGCGCACGAAAAGCGCTCCGGAGCCGTTTCGAGCGCCGAACTGCCTGAAGTGTTTTTCAGACCCAAGAAACTCCCCAAAACCGTTTTTTACAGAAAACATCTCGAAATGTCCAAAAACACCCATCTCAACATTTTCGTGCACAGGTGCCTAGACGCGCTCGAAAATAGGTCCGGAGCCGTTTCGAGCGCCGAATTGCCTGAAACGTTTTTTAGACCCAAGAAACTCCCCAAAACCGTTTTTAGCCAAAAAGCTTCTCGAAATGTCCTAAAACGCACGTCTCAACATTTTACTGCACAGGTGCCGCAGATTCGCACGAAAATTGCTCCGGAGCCGTTTCGAGCGCCGAACTGCCTGAAGTGTTTTCCAGACCCAAGAAACTCCCCAAAACCGTTTTTAACAGAAAACATCTCGAAATGTCCAAAAACACCCATCTCAACATTTTCGTGCATAGGTGCCTAGACGCGCTCGAAAATAGGTCCGGAGCCGTTTCGAGCGCCAAATTGCCTGATGTGTTTTTTAGACCCAGGAAACTCCCCAAAACCGTTTTTAGACAAAAAGCTTCTCGAAATGTCCTAAAACGCACGTCTCAACATTTTCCTGCACAGGTACCGTAGATTCGCACGAAAATCGCTCCGGAGCCGTTTCGAGCGCCGAACTGACTGAAGTGTTTTCCAGACCCAAGAAACTCCCCAAAACCATTTTTAACAGAAAACCATCTGGAAATGTCGTAAAACGCACGTCTCAACATTTTCGTGCACAGGTGCCGTAGATGCGCAAGAAAATCGCTCCGGAGATGTTTCGAGCGCCGAACTGCCTGAAGTGTTTTCCAGACACATGAAACTCCCAAAAACCGTTTTTAACAGAAAAGCATCTCGAAATGTCCTAAAACGCCCATCTCAACATTTTCGTGCACAGGTAGCGTAGATGCGCACGAAAATCGCTTCGGAGCCGTTTCGAGCGCCGAACTGCCTGATGTGTTTTCCAGACCCAAGAAACACCCGAAAACGGTTTTTAGACGAAAAGCATTTCGAAATGTCCTAAAACGCACGTCTCAACATTTTCGTGCACAGGTGCCGTAGATTCGCACGAAAATCGCTCCGGAGCCGTTTCGAGCGCCGAACTGCCTGAAGTGTTTTCCAGACCCAAGAAACACCCGAAAACCGTTTTTAGCCGAAAAGCATTTCGAAATGTCCTAAAACGCACGTCTCAACATTTTCGTGCGTAGGTGCCGTAGATTCGCACGAAAATCGCTCCGGAGCCGTTTCGAGCGCCGAACTGCCTGAAGTGTTTTCCAGACCCAAGAAACTCCCCAAAACCATTTTTAACAGAAAACCATCTGGAAATGTCCTAAAACGCGCTTCTAAACATTATCGTGCACAGGTGCCGTACAAGCGCACGAAAATCGGTCCGGAGGCGTTTCGAGCGCCGAACTGCCTGATGTGTTTTCCAGACCCAAGAAACACCCGAAAACCGTTTTTAGCCGAAAAGCATTTCGAAATGTCCTAAAACGCACGTCTCAACATTTTCGTGCACAGGTGCTGTAGATTCGTACGAAAATCGCTCCGGAGCCGTTTCGAGCGCCGAACTGCGTGAAGTGTTTTCCAGACCCAAGAAACTCCCCAAAACCATTTTTAACCGAAAACCATCTGGAAATGTCCTAAAACGCGCTTCTAAACATTATCGTGCACAGGTGCCGTAGATGCGCACGAAAAGCGCTCCGGAGCCGTTTCGAGCGCCGAACTGCCTGAAGTGTTTTTCAGACCCAAGAAACTCCCCAAAACCGTTTTTAACAGAAAACATCTCGAAATGTCCAAAAACACCCATCTCAACATTTTCGTGCACAGGTGCCTAGAGGCGCTCGAAAATAGGTCCGGAGCCGTTTCGAGCGCCGAATTGCCTGATACGTTTTTTAGACCCAAGAAACTCCCCAAAACCGTTTTTAGCCAAAAAGCTTCTCGAAATGTCCTAAAACGCACGTCTCAACATTTTCCTGCACAGGTGCCGCAGATTCGCACGAAAATCGCTCCGGAGCCGTTTCGAGCGCCGAACTGCCTGAAGTGTTTTCCAGACCCAAGAAACTCCCCAAAACCGTTTTTAACAGAAAACATCTCGAAATGTCCAAAAACACCCATCTCAACATTTTCGTGCATAGGTGCCTAGACGCGCTCGAAAATAGGTCTGGAGCCGTTTCGAGCGCCGAATTGCCTGATGTGTTTTTTAGACCCAAGAAACTCCCCAAAACCGTTTTTAGACAAAAAGCTTCTCGAAATGTCCTAAAACGCACGTGTCAACATTTTCCTGCACAGGTACCGTAGATTCGCACGAAAATCGCTCCGGAGCCGTTTCGAGCGCCGAACTGACTGAAGTGTTTTCCAGACCCAAGAAACTCCCCAAAAACAATTTTTAACAGAAAACCATCTCGAGATGTCCTAAAACGCACGTCTCAACATTTTCCTGCACAGGTGCCGTAGATTCGCACGAAAATCGTTCCGGAGCCGTTTCGAGCGCCGAGCTGCCTGAAGTGATTTCCAGACCCAAGAAACTCCCAAAAACCGTTTTTAGCCAAAAAGCTTCTCGAAATGTCCAAAAACGCACGTCTCAACATTTTCGTGCACAGGTGACGTAGATGCACACGAAAATCGCTCCGGAGATGTTTCGAGCGCCGAACTGCCTGAAGTGTTTTCCAGACACATGAAACTCCCAAAAACCGTTTTCAACAGAAAAGCATCTCGAAATGTCATAAATCACACATCCCAACATTTTCGTGCACAGGTGCCGTAGATGCGCACGAAAATCTGTCCGGAGCCATTTCGAGCGCCGAACTGCCTGGTATGTTTTTTAGACCCAAGAAACTCCCAAAAATCTTTTTTAGCCGAAAGGCATCACGAAATGTTCCAAAACGCCCATCTCAACATTTTCGTGCACAGGTGCCGTAGATACGCACGAAAATCGCTACGGAGCCGTTTCGAGCGCCGAACTGACTGAAGTGTTTTCCAGACCCAAGAAACTCCCCAAAACCGTATTTAACCGAAAAGTAACTAGAAATGTCATAAAACGCGCATCTCAACATTTTCGTACACAGGTGGCGTAGATGCGCACGGAAATCGGTCCGGAGCAGTTTCGAGCGCCGAACTGCCTGATTGGTTTTCCAGACCCAAGAAACACCCGAAAACCGTTTTTAGCCGAAAAGCATTTCGAAATGTCCTAAAACGCACGTCTCAACATTTTCGTGCACAGGTGCCGTAGATTCGCACGAAAATCGCTCCGGAGCCGTTTCGAGCGCCGAACTGCCTGAAGTGTTTTCCAGACCAAAGAAACTCCCCAAAACCGTTTTTAACAGAAAAGCATCTCGAAAAGTCCTAAAACACCCATCTCAACATTTTCGTGCACGGGTGGCTAGACGCGCTCGAAAATCGGTCCGGTGCCGTTTCGAGCGCCGAACTGCCTGAAGTGTTTTCCAGACCCAAGAAACACCCGAAAACCGTTTCTAGCCGAAAAGCATTTCGAAATGTCCTAAAACGCACGTCTCAACATTTTCGTGCGCAGGTGCCGTAGATTCGCCCGAAAATCGCTCCGGAGCCGTTTCGAGCGCCGAACTGCCTGAAGTGTTTTCCAGACCCAAGAAACTCCCCAAAACCGTTTTTAACAGAAAAGCATCTCGAAAAGTCCTAAAACACCCATCTCAACATTTTCGTGCACGGGTCGCTAGACGCGCTCGAAAATCGGTCCGGAGCCGTTTCGAGCGCCGAACTGCCTGAAGTGTTTTCCAGACCCAAGAAACACCCGAAAATCGCTTTTAGCCGACAAGCATTTCGAAATGTCCTAAAACGCACGTCTCAAGATTTTCGTGCACAAGATTCGTACGAAAATCGCACCGGAGCCGTTTCGAGCGCCGAACTGCCTGAAGTGTTTTCCAGACCCAAGAAACTCCCCAAAACCATTTTTAACCGAAAACCATCTGGAAATGTCCTAAAACGCGCTTCTAAACATTATCGTGCACAGGTGCCGTAGATGCGCACGAAAAGCGCTCCGGAGCCGTTTCGAGCGCCGAACTGCCTGAAGTGTTTTTCAGACCCAAGAAACTCCCCAAAACCGTTTTTAACAGAAAACATCTCGAAATGTCCAAAAACACCCATCTCAACATTTTCGTGCACAGGTGCCGTAGATACGCACGAAAATCGCTCCGGTGCCGTTTCGAGCGCCGAACTGCCTGATGTGTTTTCCAGACCCAAGAAACACCCGAAAACCGTTTTTAGCCGAAAAGCATTTCGAAATGTCCTAAAACGCACGTCTCAACATTTTCGTGCGCAGGTGCCGTAGATTCGCACGAAAATCGCTCCGGAGCCGTTTAGAGCGCCGAACTGCCTGAAGTGTTTTCCAGACCCAAGAAACTCCCCAAAACCATTTTTAACAGAAAACCATCTGGGAATGTCCTAAAACGCGCTTCTAAACATTAACGTGCACAGGTGCCGTACATGCGCACGAAAATCGGTCCGGAGCCGTTTCGAGCGCCGAACTGCCTGATGTGTTTTCCAGACCCAAGAAACACCCGAAAACCGTTTTTAGCCGAAAAGCATTTCGAAATGTCCTAAAACGCACGTCTCAACATTTTCGTGCACAGGTGCTGTAGATTCGCACGAAAATCGCTCCGGAGCCGTTTCGAGCGCCGAACTGCGTGAAGTGTTTTCCAGACCCAAGAAACTCCCCAAAACCGTATTTAACCGAAAAGTAACTAGAAATGTCATAAAACGCGCATCTCAACATTTTCGTACACAGGTGCCGTACATGCGCACGAAAATCGGTCCGGAGCCGTTTCGAGCGCCGAACTGCCTGATTGGTTTTCCAGACCCAAGAAACACCCGAAAACCGTTTTTAGCCGAAAAGCATTTCGAAATGTCCTAAAACGCACGTCTCAACATTTTCGTGCACAGGTGCAGTAGATTCGCACGAAAATCGCTCCGGAGCCGTTTCGAGCGCCGAACTGCGTGAAGTGTTTTCCAGACCCAAGAAACTCCCCAAAACCGTTTTTAACAGAAAAGCATCTGGAAATGTCCTAAAACGCGCTTCTAAACATTATCGTGCACAGGTGCCGTAGATGCGCACGAAAAGCGCTCCGGAGATGTTTCGAGCGCCGAACTGCCTGAAGTGTTTTCCAGACACATGAAACTCCCAAAAACCGTTTTTAACAGAAAAGCATCTCGAAATGTCCTAAAACGCCCATCTCAACATTTTCGTGCACAGGTAGCGTAGATGCGCACGAAAATCGCTTCGGAGCCGTTTCGAGCGCCGAACTGCCTGATGTGTTTTCCAGACCCAAGAAACACCCGAAAACGGTTTTTAGCCGAAAAGCATTTCGAAATGTCCTAAAACGCACGTCTCAACATTTTCGTGCACAGGTGCCGTAGATTCGCACGAAAATCGCTCCGGAGCCGTTTCGAGCGCCGAACTGCCTGAAGTGTTTTCCAGACCCAAGAAACTCCCCAAAACCGTTTTTAGACAAAAAGCTTCTCGAAATGTCCTAAAACGCACGTCTCAACATTTTCCTGCACAGGTACCGTAGATTCGCACGAAAATCGCTCCGGAGCCGTTTCGAGTGCCGAACTGACTGAAGTGTTTTCCAGACCCAAGAAACTCCCCAAAACCATTTTTAACAGAAAACCATCTCGAAATGTCCTAAAACGCACGTCTCAACATTTTCCTGCACAGGTGCCGTAGATTCGCACGAAAATCGTTCCGGAGCCGTTTCGAGCGCCGAGCTGCCTGAAGTGATTTCCAGACCCAAGAAACTCCCGAAAACCGTTTTTAGCCAAAAAGCTTCTCGAAATGTCCGAAAACGCACGTCTCAACATTTTCGTGCACAGGTGCCGTAGATGCGCACGAAAATCGCTCCGGAGATGTTTCGACCGCCGAGCTGCCTGAAGTGTTTTCCAGGCACATGAAACTCCCAAAAACCGTTTTCAACAGAAAAGCATCTCGAAATGTCATAAATCGCACATCCCAACATTTTCGTGCACAGGTGCCGTAGATGCGCACGAAAAGTCCTAAAACACCCATCTCAACATTTTCGTGCACGGGTGTCTAGACGCGCTCGAAAATCGGTCCGGAGCCGTTTCGAGCACCGAACTGCCTGAAGTGTTTTCCAGACCCAAGAAACACCCGAAAACGGTTTTTAGCCGAAAAGCATTTCGAAATGTCCTAAAACGCACGTCTCAACATTTTCGTGCACAGGTGCTGTAGATTCGTACGAAAATCGCACCGGAGCCGTTTCGAGCGCCGAACTGCGTGAAGTGTTTTCCAGACCCAAGAAACTCCCCAAAACCATTTTTAACCGAAAACCATCTGGAAATGTCCTAAAACGCGCTTCTAAACATTATAGTGCACAGGTGCCGTAGATGCGCACGAAAAGCGCTCCGGAGCCGTTTCGAGCGCCGAACTGCCTGAAGTGTTTTTCAGACCCAAGAAACTCCCCAAAACCGTTTTTAACAGAAAACATCTCGAAATGTCCAAAAACACCCATCTCAACATTTTCGTGCACAGGTGCCTAGAGGCGCTCAAAAATAGGTCCGGAGCCGTTTCGAGCGCCGAATTGCCTGATGCGTTTTTTAGACCCAAGAAACTCCCCAAAACCGTTTTTAGCCAAAAAGCTTCTCGAAATGTCCTTAAAACGCACGTCTCAACATTTTCCTGCACAGGTGCCGCAGATTCGCACGAAAATCGCTCCGGAGCCGTTTCGAGCGCCGAACTGCCTGAAGTGTTTTCCAGACCCAAGAAACTCCCCAAAACCGTTTTTAACAGAAAACATCTCGAAATGTCCAAAAACACCCATCTCAACATTTTCGTGCATAGGTGCCTAGACGCGCTCGAAAATAGGTCCGGAGCCGTTTCGAGCGCCGAATTGCCTGATGTGTTTTTTAGACCCAAGAAACTCCCCAAAACCGTTTTTAGACAAAAAGCTTCTCGAAATGTCCTAAAACGCACGTCTCAACATTTTCCTGCACAGGTACCGTAGATTCGCACGAAAATCGCTCCGGAGCCGTTTCGAGCGCCGAACTGACTGAAGTGTTTTCCAGACCCAAGAAACTCCCCAAAAACAATTTTTAACAGAAAACCATCTCGAAATGTCCTAAAACGCACGTCTCAACATTTTCCTGCACAGGTGCCGTAGATTCGCACGAAAATCGTTCCGGAGCCGTTTCGAGCGCCGAGCTGCCTGAAGTGATTTCCAGACCCAAGAAACTCCCAAAAACCGTTTTTAGCCAAAAAGCTTCTCGAAATGTCCAAAAACGCACGTCTCAACATTTTCGTGCACAGGTGCCGTAGATGCGCACGAAAATCGCTCCGGAGATGTTTCGAGCGCCGAACTGCCTGAAGTGTTTTCCAGACACATGAAACTCCCAAAAACCGTTTTCAACAGAAAAGCATCTCGAAATGTCATAAATCGCACATCCCAACATTTTCGTGCACAGGTGCCGTAGATGCGCACGAAAATCGCTCCGGAGATGTTTCGAGAGCCGAACTGCCTGAAGTGTTTTCCAGACACATGAAATTCCCAAAAACCGTTTTCAACAGAAAAGCATCTCGAAATGTCATAAATCGCACATCCCAACATTTTCGTGCACAGGTGCCGTAGATGCGCACGAAAAGTCCTAAAACACCCATCTCAACATTTTCGTGCACGGGTGTCTAGACGCGCTCGAAAATCGGTCCGGAGCCGTTTCGAGCGCCGAACTGCTTGAAGTGTTTTCCAGACCCAAGAAACACCCGAAAACGGTTTTTAGCCGAAAAGCATTTCGAAATGTCCTAAAACGCACGTCTCAACATTTTCGTGCACAGGTGCCGTAGATTCGCACGAAAATCGGTCCGGAGCCGTTTCGAGCGCCGAACTGCCTGAAGTGTTTTCCTGACCCAAGAAACTCCCCAAAACCATTTTTAACAGAAAACCATCTCGAAATGTCCTAAAACGCGCTTCTAAACATTATCGTGCACAGGTGCCGTAGATGCGCACGAAAAGCGCTCCGGAGCCATTTCGAGCGCCGAACTGCCTGAAGTGTTTTCCAGACCCAAAAAACTCCCCAAAACCATTTTTAACAGAAAACCATCTCGAAATGTCCTAAAACGCACGTCTCAACATTTTCCTGCACAGGTGCCGTAGATTCGCACGAAAATCGTTCCGGAGCCGTTTCGAGCGCCGAGCTGCCTGAAGTGATTTCCAGACCCAAGAAACTCCCAAAAACCGTTTTTAGGAAAAAAGCTTCTCGAAATGTCCAAAAACGCACGTCTCAACATTTTCGTGCACAGGTGACGTAGATGCGCACGAAAATCGCTCCGGAGATGTTTCGAGCGCCGAACTGCCTGAAGTGTTTTCCAGACACATGAAACTCCCAAAAACCGTTTTCAACAGAAAAGCATCTCGAAATGTCATAAATCGCACATCCCAACATTTTCGTGCACAGGTGCCGTAGATGCGCACGAAAATCTGTCCGGAGCCATTTCGAGCGCCGAACTGCCTGGTATGTTTTTTAGACCCAAGAAACTCCCAAAAATCTTTTTTAGCCGAAAGGCATCACGAAATGTTCCAAAACGCCCATCTCAACATTTTCGTGCACAGGTGCCGTAGATACGCACGAAAATCGCTCCGGAGCCGTTTCGAGCGCCGAACTGACTGAAGTGTTTTCCAGACCCAAGAAACTCCCCAAAACCGTTTTTAACCGAAAAGTAACTAGAAATGTCATAAAACGCGCATCTCAACATTTTCGTACACAGGTGGCGTAGATGCGCACGGAAATCGGTCCGGAGCAGTTTCGAGCGCCGAACTGCCTGATTGGTTTTCCAGACCCAAGAAACACCCGAAAACCGTTTTTAGCCGAAAAGCATTTCGAAATGTCCTAAAACGCACGTCTCAACATTTTCGTGCACAGGTGCCGTAGATTCGCACGAAAATCGCTCCGGAGCCGTTTCGAGCGCCGAACTGCCTGAAGTGTTTTCCAGACCAAAGAAACTCCCCAAAACCGTTTTTAACAGAAAAGCATCTCGAAAAGTCCTAAAACACCCGTCTCAACATTTTCGTGCACGGGTGGCTAGACGCGCTCGAAAATCGGTCCGGTGCCGTTTCGAGCGCCGAACTGCCTGAAGTGTTTTCCAGACCCAAGAAACACCCGAAAACCGTTTTTAGCCGAAAAGCATTTCGAAATGTCCTAAAACGCACGTCTCAACATTTTCGTGCGCAGGTGCCGTAGATTCGCACGAAAATCGCTCCGGAGCCGTTTCGAGCGCCGAACTGCCTGAAGTGTTTTCCAGACCCAAGAAACTCCCCAAAACCGTTTTTAACAGAAAAGCATCTCGAAAAGTCCTAAAACACCCATCTCAACATTTTCGTGCACGGGTGGTTAGACGCGCTCGAAAATCGGTCCGGAGCCGTTTCGAGCGCCGAACTGCCTGAAGTGTTTTCCAGACCCAAGAAACACCCGAAAACCACTTTTAGCCGACAAGCATTTCGAAATGTCCTAAAACGCACGTCTCAACATTTTCGTGCACAGGTGCAGTAGATTCGTACGAAAATTGCACCGGAGCCGTTTCGAGCGCCGAACTGCCTGAAGTGTTTTCCAGACCCAAGAAACTCCCCAAAACCATTTTTAACCGAAAACCATCTGGAAATGTCCTAAAACGCGCTTCTAAACATTATCGTGCACAGGTGCCGTAGATGCGCACGAAAAGCGCTCCGGAGCCGTTTCGAGCGCCGAACTGCCTGAAGTGTTTTTCAGACCCAAGAAACTCCCCAAAACCGTTTTTAACAGAAAACATCTCGAAATGTCGAAAAACACCCATCTCAACATTTTCGTGCACAGGTGCCGTAGATACGCACGAAAATCGCTCCGGTGCCGTTTCGAGCGCCGAACTGCCTGATGTGTTTTCCAGACCCAAGAAACTCCCCAAAACCATTTTTAACAGAAAACCATCTGGAAATGTCCTAAAACGCGCTTCTAAACATTATCGTGCACAGGTGCCGTACATGCGCACGAAAATCGGTCCGGAGCCGTTTCGAGCGCCGAACTGCCTGATGTGTTTTCCAGACACATGAAACTCCCAAAAACCGTTTTTAACAGAAAAGCATCTCGAAATGTCCTAAAACGCCCATCTCAACATTTTCGTGCACAGGTAGCGTAGATGCGCACGAAAATCGCTTCGGAGCCGTTTCGAGCGCCGAACTGCCTGATGTGTTTTCCAGACCCAAGAAACACCCGAAAACGGTTTTTAGCCGAAAAGCATTTCGAAATGTCCTAAAACGCACGTCTCAACATTTTCGTGCACAGGTGCCGTAGATTCGCACGAAAATCGCTCCGGAGCCGTTTCGAGCGCCGAACTGCCTGAAGTGTTTTCCAGACCCAAGAAACTCCCCAAAACCGTTTTTAACAGAAAACATCTCGAAATGTCCAAAAACACCCATCTCAACATTTTCGTGCATAGGTGCCTAGACGCGCTCGAAAATAGGTCCGGAGCCGTTTCGAGCGCCGAATTGCCTGATGTGTTTTTTAGACCCAAGAAACTCCCCAAAACCGTTTTTAGACAAAAAGCTTCTCGAAATGTCCTAAAACGCACGTCTCAACATTTTCCTGTACAGGTACCGTAGATTCGCACGAAAATCGCTCCGGAGCCGTTTCGAGTGCCGAACTGACTGAAGTGTTTTCCAGACCCAAGAAACTCCCCAAAACCATTTTTAACAGAAAACCATCTCGAAATGTCCTAAAACGCACGTCTCAACATTTTCCTGCACAGGTGCCGTAGATTCGCACGAAAATCGTTCCGGAGCCGTTTCGAGCGCCGAGCTGCCTGAAGTGATTTCCAGACCCAAGAAACTCCCAAAAACCGTTTTTAGCCAAAAAGCTTCTCGAAATGTCCAAAAACGCACGTCTCAACATTTTCGTGCACAGGTGCCGTAGATGCGCACGAAAATCGCTCCGGAGATGTTTCGAGCGCCGAGCTGCCTGAAGTGTTTTCCAGGCACATGAAACTCCCAAAAACCGTTTTCAACAGAAAAGCATCTCGAAATGTCATAAATCGCACATCCCAACATTTTCGTGCACAGGTGCCGTAGATGCGCACGAAAAGTCCTAAAACACCCATCTCAACATTTTCGTGCACGGGTGTCTAGACGCGCTCGAAAATCGGTCCGGAGCCGTTTCGAGCACCGAACTGCCTGAAGTGTTTTCCAGACCCAAGAAACACCCGAAAACGGTTTTTAGCCGAAAAGCATTTCGAAATGTCCTAAAACGCACGTCTCAACATTTTCGTGCACAGGTGCTGTAGATTCGCACGAAAATCGCTCCGGAGCCGTTTCGAGCGCCGAACTGCGTGAAGTGTTTTCCAGACCCAAGAAACTCCCCAAAACCATTTTTAACAGAAAACCATCTGGAAATGTCCTAAAACGCGCTTCTAAACATTATCGTGCACAGGTGCCGTACATGCGCACGAAAATCGGTCCGGAGCCGTTTCGAGCGCCGAACTGCCTGATGTGTTTTCCAGACACATGAAACTCCCAAAAACCGTTTTTAACAGAAAAGCATCTCGAAATGTCCTAAAACGCCCATCTCAACATTTTCGTGCACAGGTAGCGTAGATGCGCACGAAAATCGCTTCGGAGCCGTTTCGAGCGCCGAACTGCCTGATGTGTTTTCCAGACCCAAGAAACACCCGAAAACGGTTTTTAGCCGAAAAGCATTTCGAAATGTCCTAAAACGCACGTCTCAACATTTTCGTGCACAGGTGCCGTAGATTCGCACGAAAATCGCTCCGGAGCCGTTTCGAGCGCCGAACTGCCTGAAGTGTTTTCCAGACCCAAGAAACTCCCCAAAACCGTTTTTAACAGAAAACATCTCGAAATGTCCAAAAACACCCATCTCAACATTTTCGTGCATAGGTGCCTAGACGCGCTCGAAAATAGGTCCGGAGCCGTTTCGAGCGCCGAATTGCCTGATGTGTTTTTTAGACCCAAGAAACTCCCCAAAACCGTTTTTAGACAAAAAGCTTCTCGAAATGTCCTAAAACGCACGTCTCAACATTTTCCTGCACAGGTACCGTAGATTCGCACGAAAATCGCTCCGGAGCCGTTTCGAGTGCCGAACTGACTGAAGTGTTTTCCAGACCCAAGAAACTCCCCAAAACCATTTTTAACAGAAAACCATCTCGAAATGTCCTAAAACGCACGTCTCAACATTTTCCTGCACAGGTGCCGTAGATTCGCACGAAAATCGTTCCGGAGCCGTTTCGAGCGCCGAGCTGCCTGAAGTGATTTCCAGACCCAAGAAACTCCCAAAAACCGTTTTTAGCCAAAAAGATTCTCGAAATGTCCAAAAACGCACGTCTCAACATTTTCGTGCACAGGTGCCGTAGATGCGCACGAAAATCGCTCCGGAGATGTTTCGAGCGCCGAGCTGCCTGAAGTGTTTTCCAGGCACATGAAACTCCCAAAAACCGTTTTCAACAGAAAAGCATCTCGAAATGTCATAAATCGCACATCCCAACATTTTCGTGCACAGGTGCCGTAGATGCGCACGAAAAGTCCTAAAACACCCATCTCAACATTTTCGTGCACGGGTGTCTAGACGCGCTCGAAAATCGGTCCGGAGTAGTTTCGAGCACCGAACTGCCTGAAGTGTTTTCCAGACCCAAGAAACACCCGAAAACGGTTTTTAGCCGAAAAGCATTTCGAAATGTCCTAAAACGCACGTCTCAACATTTTCGTGCACAGGTGCTGTAGATTCGTACGAAAATCGCACCGGAGCCGTTTCGAGCGCCGAACTGCGTGAAGTGTTTTCCAGACCCAAGAAACTCCCCAAAACCATTTTTAACCGAAAACCATCTGGAAATGTCCTAAAACGCGCTTCTAAACATTATCGTGCACAGGTGCCGTAGATGCGCACGAAAAGCGCTCCGGAGCCGTTTCGAGCGCCGAACTGCCTGAAGTGTTTTTCAGACCCAAGAAACTCCCCAAAACCGTTTTTTACAGAAAACATCTCGAAATGTCCAAAAACACCCATCTCAACATTTTCGTGCACAGGTGCCTAGACGCGCTCGAAAATAGGTCCGGAGCCGTTTCGAGCGCCGAATTGCCTGAAACGTTTTTTAGACCCAAGAAACTCCCCAAAACCGTTTTTAGCCAAAAAGCTTCTCGAAATGTCCTAAAACGCACGTCTCAACATTTTACTGCACAGGTGCCGCAGATTCGCACGAAAATTGCTCCGGAGCCGTTTCGAGCGCCGAACTGCCTGAAGTGTTTTCCAGACCCAAGAAACTCCCCAAAACCGTTTTTAACAGAAAACATCTCGAAATGTCCAAAAACACCCATCTCAACATTTTCGTGCATAGGTGCCTAGACGCGCTCGAAAATAGGTCCGGAGCCGTTTCGAGCGCCAAATTGCCTGATGTGTTTTTTAGACCCAGGAAACTCCCCAAAACCGTTTTTAGACAAAAAGCTTCTCGAAATGTCCTAAAACGCACGTCTCAACATTTTCCTGCACAGGTACCGTAGATTCGCACGAAAATCGCTCCGGAGCCGTTTCGAGCGCCGAACTGACTGAAGTGTTTTCCAGACCCAAGAAACTCCCCAAAACCATTTTTAACAGAAAACCATCTGGAAATGTCGTAAAACGCACGTCTCAACATTTTCGTGCACAGGTGCCGTAGATGCGCAAGAAAATCGCTCCGGAGATGTTTCGAGCGCCGAACTGCCTGAAGTGTTTTCCAGACACATGAAACTCCCAAAAACCGTTTTTAACAGAAAAGCATCTCGAAATGTCCTAAAACGCCCATCTCAACATTTTCGTGCACAGGTAGCGTAGATGCGCACGAAAATCGCTTCGGAGCCGTTTCGAGCGCCGAACTGCCTGATGTGTTTTCCAGACCCAAGAAACACCCGAAAACGGTTTTTAGCCGAAAAGCATTTCGAAATGTCCTAAAACGCACGTCTCAACATTTTCGTGCACAGGTGCCGTAGATTCGCACGAAAATCGCTCCGGAGCCGTTTCGAGCGCCGAACTGCCTGAAGTGTTTTCCAGACCCAAGAAACACCCGAAAACCGTTTTTAGCCGAAAAGCATTTCGAAATGTCCTAAAACGCACGTCTCAACATTTTCGTGCGTAGGTGCCGTAGATTCGCACGAAAATCGCTCCGGAGCCGTTTCGAGCGCCGAACTGCCTGAAGTGTTTTCCAGACCCAAGAAACTCCCCAAAACCATTTTTAACAGAAAACCATCTGGAAATGTCCTAAAACGCGCTTCTAAACATTATCGTGCACAGGTGCCGTACAAGCGCACGAAAATCGGTCCGGAGGCGTTTCGAGCGCCGAACTGCCTGATGTGTTTTCCAGACCCAAGAAACACCCGAAAACCGTTTTTAGCCGAAAAGCATTTCGAAATGTCCTAAAACGCACGTCTCAACATTTTCGTGCACAGGTGCTGTAGATTCGTACGAAAATCGCTCCGGAGCCGTTTCGAGCGCCGAACTGCGTGAAGTGTTTTCCAGACCCAAGAAACTCCCCAAAACCATTTTTAACCGAAAACCATCTGGAAATGTCCTAAAACGCGCTTCTAAACATTATCGTGCACAGGTGCCGTAGATGCGCACGAAAAGCGCTCCGGAGCCGTTTCGAGCGCCGAACTGCCTGAAGTGTTTTTCAGACCCAAGAAACTCCCCAAAACCGTTTTTAACAGAAAACATCTCGAAATGTCCAAAAACACCCATCTCAACATTTTCGTGCACAGGTGCCTAGAGGCGCTCGAAAATAGGTCCGGAGCCGTTTCGAGCGCCGAATTGCCTGATACGTTTTTTAGACCCAAGAAACTCCCCAAAACCGTTTTTAGCCAAAAAGCTTCTCGAAATGTCCTAAAACGCACGTCTCAACATTTTACTGCACAGGTGCCGCAGATTCGCACGAAAATTGCTCCGGAGCCGTTTCGAGCGCCGAACTGCCTGAAGTGTTTTCCAGACCCAAGAAACTCCCCAAAACCGTTTTTAACAGAAAACATCTCGAAATGTCCAAAAACACCCATCTCAACATTTTCGTGCATAGGTGCCTAGACGCGCTCGAAAATAGGTCCGGAGCCGTTTCGAGCGCCAAATTGCCTGATGTGTTTTTTAGACCCAGGAAACTCCCCAAAACCGTTTTTAGACAAAAAGCTTCTCGAAATGTCCTAAAACGCACGTCTCAACATTTTCCTGCACAGGTACCGTAGATTCGCACGAAAATCGCTCCGGAGCCGTTTCGAGCGCCGAACTGACTGAAGTGTTTTCCAGACCCAAGAAACTCCCCAAAACCATTTTTAACAGAAAACCATCTGGAAATGTCGTAAAACGCACGTCTCAACATTTTCGTGCACAGGTGCCGTAGATGCGCAAGAAAATCGCTCCGGAGATGTTTCGAGCGCCGAACTGCCTGAAGTGTTTTCCAGACACATGAAACTCCCAAAAACCGTTTTTAACAGAAAAGCATCTCGAAATGTCCTAAAACGCCCATCTCAACATTTTCGTGCACAGGTAGCGTAGATGCGCACGAAAATCGCTTCGGAGCCGTTTCGAGCGCCGAACTGCCTGATGTGTTTTCCAGACCCAAGAAACACCCGAAAACGGTTTTTAGCCGAAAAGCATTTCGAAATGTCCTAAAACGCACGTCTCAACATTTTCGTGCACAGGTGCCGTAGATTCGCACGAAAATCGCTCCGGAGCCGTTTCGAGCGCCGAACTGCCTGAAGTGTTTTCCAGACCCAAGAAACACCCGAAAACCGTTTTTAGCCGAAAAGCATTTCGAAATGTCCTAAAACGCACGTCTCAACATTTTCGTGCGTAGGTGCCGTAGATTCGCACGAAAATCGCTCCGGAGCCGTTTCGAGCGCCGAACTGCCTGAAGTGTTTTCCAGACCCAAGAAACTCCCCAAAACCATTTTTAACAGAAAACCATCTGGAAATGTCCTAAAACGCGCTTCTAAACATTATCGTGCACAGGTGCCGTACAAGCGCACGAAAATCGGTCCGGAGGCGTTTCGAGCGCCGAACTGCCTGATGTGTTTTCCAGACCCAAGAAACACCCGAAAACCGTTTTTAGCCGAAAAGCATTTCGAAATGTCCTAAAACGCACGTCTCAACATTTTCGTGCACAGGTGCTGTAGATTCGTACGAAAATCGCTCCGGAGCCGTTTCGAGCGCCGAACTGCGTGAAGTGTTTTCCAGACCCAAGAAACTCCCCAAAACCATTTTTAACCGAAAACCATCTGGAAATGTCCTAAAACGCGCTTCTAAACATTATCGTGCACAGGTGCCGTAGATGCGCACGAAAAGCGCTCCGGAGCCGTTTCGAGCGCCGAACTGCCTGAAGTGTTTTTCAGACCCAAGAAACTCCCCAAAACCGTTTTTAACAGAAAACATCTCGAAATGTCCAAAAACACCCATCTCAACATTTTCGTGCACAGGTGCCTAGAGGCGCTCGAAAATAGGTCCGGAGCCGTTTCGAGCGCCGAATTGCCTGATACGTTTTTTAGACCCAAGAAACTCCCCAAAACCGTTTTTAGCCAAAAAGCTTCTCGAAATGTCCTAAAACGCACGTCTCAACATTTTCCTGCACAGGTGCCGCAGATTCGCACGAAAATCGCTCCGGAGCCGTTTCGAGCGCCGAACTGCCTGAAGTGTTTTCCAGACCCAAGAAACTCCCCAAAACCGTTTTTAACAGAAAACATCTCGAAATGTCCAAAAACACCCATCTCAACATTTTCGTGCATAGGTGCCTAGACGCGCTCGAAAATAGGTCTGGAGCCGTTTCGAGCGCCGAATTGCCTGATGTGTTTTTTAGACCCAAGAAACTCCCCAAAACCGTTTTTAGACAAAAAGCTTCTCGAAATGTCCTAAAACGCACGTGTCAACATTTTCCTGCACAGGTACCGTAGATTCGCACGAAAATCGCTCCGGAGCCGTTTCGAGCGCCGAACTGACTGAAGTGTTTTCCAGACCCAAGAAACTCCCCAAAAACAATTTTTAACAGAAAACCATCTCGAGATGTCCTAAAACGCACGTCTCAACATTTTCCTGCACAGGTGCCGTAGATTCGCACGAAAATCGTTCCGGAGCCGTTTCGAGCGCCGAGCTGCCTGAAGTGATTTCCAGACCCAAGAAACTCCCAAAAACCGTTTTTAGCCAAAAAGCTTCTCGAAATGTCCAAAAACGCACGTCTCAACATTTTCGTGCACAGGTGACGTAGATGCGCACGAAAATCGCTCCGGAGATGTTTCGAGCGCCGAACTGCCTGAAGTGTTTTCCAGACACATGAAACTCCCAAAAACCGTTTTCAACAGAAAAGCATCTCGAAATGTCATAAATCACACATCCCAACATTTTCGTGCACAGGTGCCGTAGATGCGCACGAAAATCTGTCCGGAGCCATTTCGAGCGCCGAACTGCCTGGTATGTTTTTTAGACCCAAGAAACTCCCAAAAATCTTTTTTAGCCGAAAGGCATCACGAAATGTTCCAAAACGCCCATCTCAACATTTTCGTGCACAGGTGCCGTAGATACGCACGAAAATCGCTACGGAGCCGTTTCGAGCGCCGAACTGACTGAAGTGTTTTCCAGACCCAAGAAACTCCCCAAAACCGTATTTAACCGAAAAGTAACTAGAAATGTCATAAAACGCGCATCTCAACATTTTCGTACACAGGTGGCGTAGATGCGCACGGAAATCGGTCCGGAGCAGTTTCGAGCGCCGAACTGCCTGATTGGTTTTCCAGACCCAAGAAACACCCGAAAACCGTTTTTAGCCGAAAAGCATTTCGAAATGTCCTAAAACGCACGTCTCAACATTTTCGTGCACAGGTGCCGTAGATTCGCACGAAAATCGCTCCGGAACCGTTTCGAGCGCCGAACTGCCTGAAGTGTTTTCCAGACCAAAGAAACTCCCCAAAACCGTTTTTAACAGAAAAGCATCTCGAAAAGTCCTAAAACACCCATCTCAACATTTTCGTGCACGGGTGGCTAGACGCGCTCGAAAATCGGTCCGGTGCCGTTTCGAGCGCCGAACTGCCTGAAGTGTTTTCCAGACCCAAGAAACACCCGAAAACCGTTTTTAGCCGAAAAGCATTTCGAAATGTCCTAAAACGCACGTCTCAACATTTTCGTGCGCAGGTGCCGTAGATTCGCCCGAAAATCGCTCCGGAGCCGTTTCGAGCGCCGAACTGCCTGAAGTGTTTTCCAGACCCAAGAAACTCCCCAAAACCGTTTTTAACAGAAAAGCATCTCGAAAAGTCCTAAAACACCCATCTCAACATTTTCGTGCACGGGTCGCTAGACGCGCTCGAAAATCGGTCCGGAGCCGTTTCGAGCGCCGAACTGCCTGAAGTGTTTTCCAGACCCAAGAAACACCCGAAAACCGCTTTTAGCCGACAAGCATTTCGAAATGTCCTAAAACGCACGTCTCAACATTTTCGTGCACAAGATTCGTACGAAAATCGCACCGGAGCCGTTTCGAGCGCCGAACTGCCTGAAGTGTTTTCCAGACCCAAGAAACTCCCCAAAACCATTTTTAACCGAAAACCATCTGGAAATGTCCTAAAACGCGCTTCTAAACATTATCGTGCACAGGTGCCGTAGATGCGCACGAAAAGCGCTCCGGAGCCGTTTCGAGCGCCGAACTGCCTGAAGTGTTTTTCAGACCCAAGAAACTCCCCAAAACCGTTTTTAACAGAAAACATCTCGAAATGTCGAAAAACACCCATCTCAACATTTTCGTGCATAGGTGCCGTAGATACGCACGAAAATCGCTCCGGTGCCGTTTCGAGCGCCGAACTGCCTGATGTGTTTTCCAGACCCAAGAAACTCCCCAAAACCATTTTTAACAGAAAACCATCTGGAAATGTCCTAAAACGCGCTTCTAAACATTATCGTGCACAGGTGCCGTACATGCGCACGAAAATCGGTCCGGAGCCGTTTCGAGCGCCGAACTGCCTGATGTGTTTTCCAGACACATGAAACTCCCAAAAACCGTTTTTAACAGAAAAGCATCTCGAAATGTCCTAAAACGCCCATCTCAACATTTTCGTGCACAGGTAGCGTAGATGCGCACGAAAATCGCTTCGGAGCCGTTTCGAGCGCCGAACTGCCTGATGTGTTTTCCAGACCCAAGAAACACCCGAAAACGGTTTTTAGCCGAAAAGCATTTCGAAATGTCCTAAAACGCACGTCTCAACATTTTCGTGCACAGGTGCCGTAGATTCGCACGAAAATCGCTCCGGAGCCGTTTCGAGCGCCGAACTGCCTGAAGTGTTTTCCAGACCCAAGAAACTCCCCAAAACCGTTTTTAACAGAAAACATCTCGAAATGTCCAAAAACACCCATCTCAACATTTTCGTGCATAGGTGCCTAGACGCGCTCGAAAATAGGTCCGGAGCCGTTTCGAGCGCCGAATTGCCTGATGTGTTTTTTAGACCCAAGAAACTCCCCAAAACCGTTTTTAGACAAAAAGCTTCTCGAAATGTCCTAAAACGCACGTCTCAACATTTTCCTGTACAGGTACCGTAGATTCGCACGAAAATCGCTCCGGAGCCGTTTCGAGTGCCGAACTGACTGAAGTGTTTTCCAGACCCAAGAAACTCCCCAAAACCATTTTTAACAGAAAACCATCTCGAAATGTCCTAAAACGCACGTCTCAACATTTTCCTGCACAGGTGCCGTAGATTCGCACGAAAATCGTTCCGGAGCCGTTTCGAGCGCCGAGCTGCCTGAAGTGATTTCCAGACCCAAGAAACTCCCAAAAACCGTTTTTAGCCAAAAAGCTTCTCGAAATGTCCAAAAACGCACGTCTCAACATTTTCGTGCACAGGTGCCGTAGATGCGCACGAAAATCGCTCCGGAGATGTTTCGAGCGCCGAGCTGCCTGAAGTGTTTTCCAGGCACATGAAACTCCCAAAAACCGTTTTCAACAGAAAAGCATCTCGAAATGTCATAAATCGCACATCCCAACATTTTCGTGCACAGGTGCCGTAGATGCGCACGAAAAGTCCTAAAACACCCATCTCAACATTTTCGTGCACGGGTGTCTAGACGCGCTCGAAAATCGGTCCGGAGCCGTTTCGAGCACCGAACTGCCTGAAGTGTTTTCCAGACCCAAGAAACACCCGAAAACGGTTTTTAGCCGAAAAGCATTTCGAAATGTCCTAAAACGCACGTCTCAACATTTTCGTGCACAGGTGCTGTAGATTCGCACGAAAATCGCTCCGGAGCCGTTTCGAGCGCCGAACTGCGTGAAGTGTTTTCCAGACCCAAGAAACTCCCCAAAACCATTTTTAACAGAAAACCATCTGGAAATGTCCTAAAACGCGCTTCTAAACATTATCGTGCACAGGTGCCGTACATGCGCACGAAAATCGGTCCGGAGCCGTTTCGAGCGCCGAACTGCCTGATGTGTTTTCCAGACACATGAAACTCCCAAAAACCGTTTTTAACAGAAAAGCATCTCGAAATGTCCTAAAACGCCCATCTCAACATTTTCGTGCACAGGTAGCGTAGATGCGCACGAAAATCGCTTCGGAGCCGTTTCGAGCGCCGAACTGCCTGATGTGTTTTCCAGACCCAAGAAACACCCGAAAACGGTTTTTAGCCGAAAAGCATTTCGAAATGTCCTAAAACGCACGTCTCAACATTTTCGTGCACAGGTGCCGTAGATTCGCACGAAAATCGCTCCGGAGCCGTTTCGAGCGCCGAACTGCCTGAAGTGTTTTCCAGACCCAAGAAACTCCCCAAAACCGTTTTTAACAGAAAACATCTCGAAATGTCCAAAAACACCCATCTCAACATTTTCGTGCATAGGTGCCTAGACGCGCTCGAAAATAGGTCCGGAGCCGTTTCGAGCGCCGAATTGCCTGATGTGTTTTTTAGACCCAAGAAACTCCCCAAAACCGTTTTTAGACAAAAAGCTTCTCGAAATGTCCTAAAACGCACGTCTCAACATTTTCCTGCACAGGTACCGTAGATTCGCACGAAAATCGCTCCGGAGCCGTTTCGAGTGCCGAACTGACTGAAGTGTTTTCCAGACCCAAGAAACTCCCCAAAACCATTTTTAACAGAAAACCATCTCGAAATGTCCTAAAACGCACGTCTCAACATTTTCCTGCACAGGTGCCGTAGATTCGCACGAAAATCGTTCCGGAGCCGTTTCGAGCGCCGAGCTGCCTGAAGTGATTTCCAGACCCAAGAAACTCCCAAAAACCGTTTTTAGCCAAAAAGCTTCTCGAAATGTCCAAAAACGCACGTCTCAACATTTTCGTGCACAGGTGCCGTAGATGCGCACGAAAATCGCTCCGGAGATGTTTCGAGCGCCGAGCTGCCTGAAGTGTTTTCCAGGCACATGAAACTCCCAAAAACCGTTTTCAACAGAAAAGCATCTCGAAATGTCATAAATCGCACATCCCAACATTTTCGTGCACAGGTGCCGTAGATGCGCACGAAAAGTCCTAAAACACCCATCTCAACATTTTCGTGCACGGGTGTCTAGACGCGCTCGAAAATCGGTCCGGAGTAGTTTCGAGCACCGAACTGCCTGAAGTGTTTTCCAGACCCAAGAAACACCCGAAAACGGTTTTTAGCCGAAAAGCATTTCGAAATGTCCTAAAACGCACGTCTCAACATTTTCGTGCACAGGTGCTGTAGATTCGTACGAAAATCGCACCGGAGCCGTTTCGAGCGCCGAACTGCGTGAAGTGTTTTCCAGACCCAAGAAACTCCCCAAAACCATTTTTAACCGAAAACCATCTGGAAATGTCCTAAAACGCGCTTCTAAACATTATCGTGCACAGGTGCCGTAGATGCGCACGAAAAGCGCTCCGGAGCCGTTTCGAGCGCCGAACTGCCTGAAGTGTTTTTCAGACCCAAGAAACTCCCCAAAACCGTTTTTTACAGAAAACATCTCGAAATGTCCAAAAACACCCATCTCAACATTTTCGTGCACAGGTGCCTAGACGCGCTCGAAAATAGGTCCGGAGCCGTTTCGAGCGCCGAATTGCCTGAAACGTTTTTTAGACCCAAGAAACTCCCCAAAACCGTTTTTAGCCAAAAAGCTTCTCGAAATGTCCTAAAACGCACGTCTCAACATTTTACTGCACAGGTGCCGCAGATTCGCACGAAAATTGCTCCGGAGCCGTTTCGAGCGCCGAACTGCCTGAAGTGTTTTCCAGACCCAAGAAACTCCCCAAAACCGTTTTTAACAGAAAACATCTCGAAATGTCCAAAAACACCCATCTCAACATTTTCGTGCATAGGTGCCTAGACGCGCTCGAAAATAGGTCCGGAGCCGTTTCGAGCGCCAAATTGCCTGATGTGTTTTTTAGACCCAGGAAACTCCCCAAAACCGTTTTTAGACAAAAAGCTTCTCGAAATGTCCTAAAACGCACGTCTCAACATTTTCCTGCACAGGTACCGTAGATTCGCACGAAAATCGCTCCGGAGCCGTTTCGAGCGCCGAACTGACTGAAGTGTTTTCCAGACCCAAGAAACTCCCCAAAACCATTTTTAACAGAAAACCATCTGGAAATGTCGTAAAACGCACGTCTCAACATTTTCGTGCACAGGTGCCGTAGATGCGCAAGAAAATCGCTCCGGAGATGTTTCGAGCGCCGAACTGCCTGAAGTGTTTTCCAGACACATGAAACTCCCAAAAACCGTTTTTAACAGAAAAGCATCTCGAAATGTCCTAAAACGCCCATCTCAACATTTTCGTGCACAGGTAGCGTAGATGCGCACGAAAATCGCTTCGGAGCCGTTTCGAGCGCCGAACTGCCTGATGTGTTTTCCAGACCCAAGAAACACCCGAAAACGGTTTTTAGCCGAAAAGCATTTCGAAATGTCCTAAAACGCACGTCTCAACATTTTCGTGCACAGGTGCCGTAGATTCGCACGAAAATCGCTCCGGAGCCGTTTCGAGCGCCGAACTGCCTGAAGTGTTTTCCAGACCCAAGAAACACCCGAAAACCGTTTTTAGCCGAAAAGCATTTCGAAATGTCCTAAAACGCACGTCTCAACATTTTCGTGCGTAGGTGCCGTAGATTCGCACGAAAATCGCTCCGGAGCCGTTTCGAGCGCCGAACTGCCTGAAGTGTTTTCCAGACCCAAGAAACTCCCCAAAACCATTTTTAACAGAAAACCATCTGGAAATGTCCTAAAACGCGCTTCTAAACATTATCGTGCACAGGTGCCGTACAAGCGCACGAAAATCGGTCCGGAGGCGTTTCGAGCGCCGAACTGCCTGATGTGTTTTCCAGACCCAAGAAACACCCGAAAACCGTTTTTAGCCGAAAAGCATTTCGAAATGTCCTAAAACGCACGTCTCAACATTTTCGTGCACAGGTGCTGTAGATTCGTACGAAAATCGCTCCGGAGCCGTTTCGAGCGCCGAACTGCGTGAAGTGTTTTCCAGACCCAAGAAACTCCCCAAAACCATTTTTAACCAAAAACCATCTGGAAATGTCCTAAAACGCGCTTCTAAACATTATCGTGCACAGGTGCCGTAGATGCGCACGAAAAGCGCTCCGGAGCCGTTTCGAGCGCCGAACTGCCTGAAGTGTTTTTCAGACCCAAGAAACTCCCCAAAACCGTTTTTAACAGAAAACATCTCGAAATGTCCAAAAACACCCATCTCAACATTTTCGTGCACAGGTGCCTAGAGGCGCTCGAAAATAGGTCCGGAGCCGTTTCGAGCGCCGAATTGCCTGATACGTTTTTTAGACCCAAGAAACTCCCCAAAACCGTTTTTAGCCAAAAAGCTTCTCGAAATGTCCTAAAACGCACGTCTCAACATTTTACTGCACAGGTGCCGCAGATTCGCACGAAAATTGCTCCGGAGCCGTTTCGAGCGCCGAACTGCCTGAAGTGTTTTCCAGACCCAAGAAACTCCCCAAAACCGTTTTTAACAGAAAACATCTCGAAATGTCCAAAAACACCCATCTCAACATTTTCGTGCATAGGTGCCTAGACGCGCTCGAAAATAGGTCCGGAGCCGTTTCGAGCGCCAAATTGCCTGATGTGTTTTTTAGACCCAGGAAACTCCCCAAAACCGTTTTTAGACAAAAAGCTTCTCGAAATGTCCTAAAACGCACGTCTCAACATTTTCCTGCACAGGTACCGTAGATTCGCACGAAAATCGCTCCGGAGCCGTTTCGAGCGCCGAACTGACTGAAGTGTTTTCCAGACCCAAGAAACTCCCCAAAACCATTTTTAACAGAAAACCATCTGGAAATGTCGTAAAACGCACGTCTCAACATTTTCGTGCACAGGTGCCGTAGATGCGCAAGAAAATCGCTCCGGAGATGTTTCGAGCGCCGAACTGCCTGAAGTGTTTTCCAGACACATGAAACTCCCAAAAACCGTTTTTAACAGAAAAGCATCTCGAAATGTCCTAAAACGCCCATCTCAACATTTTCGTGCACAGGTAGCGTAGATGCGCACGAAAATCGCTTCGGAGCCGTTTCGAGCGCCGAACTGCCTGATGTGTTTTCCAGACCCAAGAAACACCCGAAAACGGTTTTTAGCCGAAAAGCATTTCGAAATGTCCTAAAACGCACGTCTCAACATTTTCGTGCACAGGTGCCGTAGATTCGCACGAAAATCGCTCCGGAGCCGTTTCGAGCGCCGAACTGCCTGAAGTGTTTTCCAGACCCAAGAAACACCCGAAAACCGTTTTTAGCCGAAAAGCATTTCGAAATGTCCTAAAACGCACGTCTCAACATTTTCGTGCGTAGGTGCCGTAGATTCGCACGAAAATCGCTCCGGAGCCGTTTCGAGCGCCGAACTGCCTGAAGTGTTTTCCAGACCCAAGAAACTCCCCAAAACCATTTTTAACAGAAAACCATCTGGAAATGTCCTAAAACGCGCTTCTAAACATTATCGTGCACAGGTGCCGTACAAGCGCACGAAAATCGGTCCGGAGGCGTTTCGAGCGCCGAACTGCCTGATGTGTTTTCCAGACCCAAGAAACACCCGAAAACCGTTTTTAGCCGAAAAGCATTTCGAAATGTCCTAAAACGCACGTCTCAACATTTTCGTGCACAGGTGCTGTAGATTCGTACGAAAATCGCTCCGGAGCCGTTTCGAGCGCCGAACTGCGTGAAGTGTTTTCCAGACCCAAGAAACTCCCCAAAACCATTTTTAACCGAAAACCATCTGGAAATGTCCTAAAACGCGCTTCTAAACATTATCGTGCACAGGTGCCGTAGATGCGCACGAAAAGCGCTCCGGAGCCGTTTCGAGCGCCGAACTGCCTGAAGTGTTTTTCAGACCCAAGAAACTCCCCAAAACCGTTTTTAACAGAAAACATCTCGAAATGTCCAAAAACACCCATCTCAACATTTTCGTGCACAGGTGCCTAGAGGCGCTCGAAAATAGGTCCGGAGCCGTTTCGAGCGCCGAATTGCCTGATACGTTTTTTAGACCCAAGAAACTCCCCAAAACCGTTTTTAGCCAAAAAGCTTCTCGAAATGTCCTAAAACGCACGTCTCAACATTTTCCTGCACAGGTGCCGCAGATTCGCACGAAAATCGCTCCGGAGCCGTTTCGAGCGCCGAACTGCCTGAAGTGTTTTCCAGACCCAAGAAACTCCCCAAAACCGTTTTTAACAGAAAACATCTCGAAATGTCCAAAAACACCCATCTCAACATTTTCGTGCATAGGTGCCTAGACGCGCTCGAAAATAGGTCTGGAGCCGTTTCGAGCGCCGAATTGCCTGATGTGTTTTTTAGACCCAAGAAACTCCCCAAAACCGTTTTTAGACAAAAAGCTTCTCGAAATGTCCTAAAACGCACGTGTCAACATTTTCCTGCACAGGTACCGTAGATTCGCACGAAAATCGCTCCGGAGCCGTTTCGAGCGCCGAACTGACTGAAGTGTTTTCCAGACCCAAGAAACTCCCCAAAAACAATTTTTAACAGAAAACCATCTCGAGATGTCCTAAAACGCACGTCTCAACATTTTCCTGCACAGGTGCCGTAGATTCGCACGAAAATCGTTCCGGAGCCGTTTCGAGCGCCGAGCTGCCTGAAGTGATTTCCAGACCCAAGAAACTCCCAAAAACCGTTTTTAGCCAAAAAGCTTCTCGAAATGTCCAAAAACGCACGTCTCAACATTTTCGTGCACAGGTGACGTAGATGCGCACGAAAATCGCTCCGGAGATGTTTCGAGCGCCGAACTGCCTGAAGTGTTTTCCAGACACATGAAACTCCCAAAAACCGTTTTCAACAGAAAAGCATCTCGAAATGTCATAAATCACACATCCCAACATTTTCGTGCACAGGTGCCGTAGATGCGCACGAAAATCTGTCCGGAGCCATTTCGAGCGCCGAACTGCCTGGTATGTTTTTTAGACCCAAGAAACTCCCAAAAATCTTTTTTAGCCGAAAGGCATCACGAAATGTTCCAAAACGCCCATCTCAACATTTTCGTGCACAGGTGCCGTAGATACGCACGAAAATCGCTACGGAGCCGTTTCGAGCGCCGAACTGACTGAAGTGTTTTCCAGACCCAAGAAACTCCCCAAAACCGTATTTAACCGAAAAGTAACTAGAAATGTCATAAAACGCGCATCTCAACATTTTCGTACACAGGTGGCGTAGATGCGCACGGAAATCGGTCCGGAGCAGTTTCGAGCGCCGAACTGCCTGATTGGTTTTCCAGACCCAAGAAACACCCGAAAACCGTTTTTAGCCGAAAAGCATTTCGAAATGTCCTAAAACGCACGTCTCAACATTTTCGTGCACAGGTGCCGTAGATTCGCACGAAAATCGCTCCGGAACCGTTTCGAGCGCCGAACTGCCTGAAGTGTTTTCCAGACCAAAGAAACTCCCCAAAACCGTTTTTAACAGAAAAGCATCTCGAAAAGTCCTAAAACACCCATCTCAACATTTTCGTGCACGGGTGGCTAGACGCGCTCGAAAATCGGTCCGGTGCCGTTTCGAGCGCCGAACTGCCTGAAGTGTTTTCCAGACCCAAGAAACACCCGAAAACCGTTTTTAGCCGAAAAGCATTTCGAAATGTCCTAAAACGCACGTCTCAACATTTTCGTGCGCAGGTGCCGTAGATTCGCCCGAAAATCGCTCCGGAGCCGTTTCGAGCGCCGAACTGCCTGAAGTGTTTTCCAGACCCAAGAAACTCCCCAAAACCGTTTTTAACAGAAAAGCATCTCGAAAAGTCCTAAAACACCCATCTCAACATTTTCGTGCACGGGTCGCTAGACGCGCTCGAAAATCGGTCCGGAGCCGTTTCGAGCGCCGAACTGCCTGAAGTGTTTTCCAGACCCAAGAAACACCCGAAAACCGCTTTTAGCCGACAAGCATTTCGAAATGTCCTAAAACGCACGTCTCAACATTTTCGTGCACAAGATTCGTACGAAAATCGCACCGGAGCCGTTTCGAGCGCCGAACTGCCTGAAGTGTTTTCCAGACCCAAGAAACTCCCCAAAACCATTTTTAACCGAAAACCATCTGGAAATGTCCTAAAACGCGCTTCTAAACATTATCGTGCACAGGTGCCGTAGATGCGCACGAAAAGCGCTCCGGAGCCGTTTCGAGCGCCGAACTGCCTGAAGTGTTTTTCAGACCCAAGAAACTCCCCAAAACCGTTTTTAACAGAAAACATCTCGAAATGTCCAAAAACACCCATCTCAACATTTTCGTGCACAGGTGCCGTAGATACGCACGAAAATCGCTCCGGTGCCGTTTCGAGCGCCGAACTGCCTGATGTGTTTTCCAGACCCAAGAAACACCCGAAAACCGTTTTTAGCCGAAAAGCATTTCGAAATGTCCTAAAACGCACGTCTCAACATTTTCGTGCGCAGGTGCCGTAGATTCGCACGAAAATCGCTCCGGAGCCGTTTCGAGCGCCGAACTGCCTGAAGTGTTTTCCAGACCCAAGAAACTCCCCAAAACCGTTTTTAACAGAAAAGCATCTCGAAAAGTCCTAAAACACCCATCTCAACATTTTCGTGCACGGGTGGTTAGACGCGCTCGAAAATCGGTCCGGAGCCGTTTCGAGCGCCGAACTGCCTGAAGTGTTTTCCAGACCCAAGAAACACCCGAAAACCACTTTTAGCCGACAAGCATTTCGAAATGTCCTAAAACGCACGTCTCAACATTTTCGTGCACAGGTGCAGTAGATTCGTACGAAAATCGCACCGGAGCCGTTTCGAGCGCCGAACTGCCTGAATAGTTTTCCAGACCCAAGAAACTCCCCAAAACCATTTTTAACCGAAAACCATCTGGAAATGTCCTAAAACGCGCTTCTAAACATTATCGTGCACAGGTGCCGTAGATGCGCACGAAAAGCGCTCCGGAGCCGTTTCGAGCGCCGAACTGCCTGAAGTGTTTTTCAGACCCAAGAAACTCCCCAAAACCGTTTTTAACAGAAAACATCTCGAAATGTCGAAAAACACCCATCTCAACATTTTCGTGCACAGGTGCCGTAGATACGCACGAAAATCGCTCCGGTGCCGTTTCGAGCGCCGAACTGCCTGATGTGTTTTCCAGACCCAAGAAACACCCGAAAACCGTTTTTAGCCGAAAAGCATTTCGAAATGTCCTAAAACGCGCATCTCAACATTTTCGTCCACAGGTGCCGTAGATTCGAACGAAAATCGCTCCGGAGCCGTTTCGAGCGCCGAACTGCCTGAAATGTTTTCCAGACCCAAGAAACTCCCCAAAACCGTTTTTAGCCAAAAAGCTTCTCGAAATGTCCAAAAACGCACGTCTCAACATTTTCGTGCACAGGTGCCGTAGATGCGCACGAAAATCGCTCCGGAGATGTTTCGAGCGCCGAACTGCCTGAAGTGTTTTCCAGACACATGAAACTCCCAAAAACCGTTTTTAACAGAAAAGCATCTCGAAATGCCCTAAAACGCCCATCTCAACATTTTCGTGCACAGGTGGCGTAGGTGCGCACGAAAATCGCTCCGGAGCCGTTTCGAGCGCCGAACTGCCTGATGTGTTTTCCAGACCATAGAAATACCCGAAAACCGTTTTTAGCCGAAAAGCATTTCGAAATGTCCTAAAACGCACGTCTCAACATCTTCGTGCACAGGTGCCGTAGATTCGCACGAAAATCGTTCCGGAGCCGTTTCGAGCGCCGAACTGCCTGAAGTGTTTTCCAGACCCAAGAAACTCCCCAAAACCGTTTTTAACAGAAAAGCATCTCGAAAAGTCCTAAAACACCCATCTCAACGTTTTCGTGCACAGGTGCCTAGACGCGCTCGAAAATAGGTCCGGAGCCGTTTCGAGCGCCGAATTGCCTGATGTGTTTTTTAGACCAAGAAACTCCCCAAAACCGTTTTTAGCCAAAAAGCTTCTCGAAATGTCCTAAAACGCACGTCTCAACATTTTCCCGCACATGTGCCGTAGATTCGCACGAAAATCGCTCCGGAGCCGTTTCGAGCGCCGAACTGACTGAAGTGTTTTCCAGACCCAAGAAGCTCCCCAAAACCATTTTTAACAGAAAACCATCTGGAAATGTCGTAAAACGCACGTCCCAACATTTTCGTGCACAGATGCCGTAGATGCGCACGAAAATCTGTCCGGAGCCGTTTCGAGCGCCGAACTGGCTGGTATGTTTTTTAGACCCAAGAAACTCCCAAAAATCGTTTTTAGCCGAAAAGCATCACGAGATGTTCTAAAACGCCCATCTCAACATTTTCGTGCACAGGTGCCGTAGATACGCACGAAAATCGATCCGGAGCCGTTTCGAGCGCCGAACTGACTGAAGTGTTTTCCAGACCCAAGATACTCCCCAAAACCGTTTTTAACCGAAAAGTATCTAGAAATGTGTTTTCCAGACCCAAGAAACACCCGAAATGTCCTAAAATGCACGTCTCAACATTTTCGTGCACAGGTGCCGTAGATTCGCACGAAAATCGCCCCGGAGCCGTTTCGAGCGCCGAACTACCTGAAGTGTTTTCCAGACCCAAGAAACTCCCCAAAACCGTTTTTAACAGAAAAGCATCTCGAAAAGTCCTAAAACACCCATCTCAACATTTTCGTGCACGAAAATCGGTCCGGAGCCGTTTCGAGCGCCGAACTACCTGAAGTGTTTTCCAGACCCAAGAAACACCCGAAAACCGTTTTTAGCCGAAAAGCATTTCGAAATGTCCTAAAACGCACGTCTCAACATTTTCGTGCGCAGGTGCCGTAGATTCGCACGAAAATCGCTCCGGAGCCGTTTAGAGCGCCGAACTGCCTGAAGTGTTTTCCAGACCCAAGAAACTCCCCAAAACCATTTTTAACAGAAAACCATCTGGGAATGTCCTAAAACGCGCTTCTAAACATTATCGTGCACAGGTGCCGTAGATGCGCACGAAAAGCGCTCCGGAGCCATTTCGAGCGCCGAACTGCCTGATGTGTTTTCCAGACCCAAGAAACACCCGAAAACCGTTTTTCGCCGAAAAGCATTTCGAAATGTCCTAAAACGCACGTCTCAACATTTTCGTGCACAGGTGCAGTAGATTCGCACGAAAATCGCTCCGGAGCCGTTCCGAGCGCCGAACTGCCTGAAGTGTTTTCCAAACCCAAGAAACTCCCCAAAACCGTTTTTAACAGAAAAGCATCTCGAAAAGTCCTAAAACACCCATCTCAACATTTTCGTGCACGGGTGTCTAGATGCGCTCGAAAATCGGTCCGGAGCCGTTTCGAGCGCCGAACTGCCTGAAGTGTTTTCCAGACCCAAGAAACACCCGAAAACCGTTTTTAGCCGAAAAGCATTTCGAAATGTCCTAAAACGCACGTCTCAACATTTTCGTGCGCAGGTGCCGTAGATTCGCACGAAAATCGCTCCGGAGCCGTTTCGAGCGCCGAACTGCCTGAAGTGTTTTCCAGACCCAAGAAACTCCCCAAAACCATTTTTAACAGAAAACCATCTGGAAATGTCCTAAAACGCGCTTCTAAACATTATCGTGCACAGGTGCCGTACATGCGCACGAAAATCGGTCCGGGGCCGTTTCGAGCGCCGAACTGCCTGATGTGTTTTCCAGACCCAAGAAACACCCGAAAACCGTTTTTAGCCGAAAAGCATTTCGAAATGTCCTAAAACGCATGTCTCAACATTTTCGTGCACAGGTGCTGTAGATTCGTACGAAAATCGCTCCGGAGCCGTTTCGAGCGCCGAACTGCGTGAAGTGTTTTCCAGACCCAAGAAACTCCCCAAAACCATTTTTAACCGAAAACCATCTGGAAATGTCCTAAAACGCGCTTCTAAACATTATCGTGCACAGGTGCCGTAGATGCGCACGAAAAGCGCTCCGGAGCCGTTTCGAGCGCCGAACTGCCTGAAGTGTTTTTCAGACCCAAGAAACTCCCCAAAACCGTTTTTAACAGAAAACATCTCGAAATGTCCAAAAACACCCATCTCAACATTTTCGTGCACAGGTGCCTAGAGGCGCTCGAAAATAGGTCCGGAGCCGTTTCGAGCGCCGAATTGCCTGATGCGTTTTTTAGACCCAAGAAACTCCCCAAAACCGTTTTTAGGCAAAAAGCTTCTCGAACTGTCCTAAAACGCACGTCTCAACATTTTCCTGCACAGGTGCCGCAGATTCGCACGAAAATCGCTCCGGAGCCGTTTCGAGCGCCGAACTGCCTGAAGTGTTTTCCAGACCCAAGAAACTCCCCAAAACCGTTTTTAACAGAAAACATCTCGAAATGTCCAAAAACACCCATCTCAACATTTTCGTGCATAGGTGCCTAGACGCGATCGAAAATAGGTCCGGAGCCGTTTCGAGCGCCGAATTGCCTGATGTGTTTTTTAGACCCAAGAAACTCCCCAAAACCGTTTTTAGACAAAAAGCTTCTCGAAATGTCCTAAAACGCACGTCTCAACATTTTCCTGCACAGGTACCGTAGATTCGCACGAAAATCGCTCCGGAGCCGTTTCGAGCGCCGAACTGACTGAAGTGTTTTCCAGACCCAAGAAACTCCCCAAAACCATTTTTAACAGAAAACCATCTCGAAATGTCCTAAAACGCACGTCTCAACATTTTCCTGCACAGGTGCCGTAGATTCGCACGAAAATCGTTCCGGAGCCGTTTCGAGCGCCGAGCTGCCTGAAGTGATTTCCAGACCCAAGAAACTCCCAAAAACCGTTTTTAGCCAAAAAGCTTCTCGAAATGTCCAAAAACGCACGTCTCAACATTTTCGTGCACAGGTGCCGTAGATGCGCACGAAAATCGCTCCGGAGATGTTTCGAGCGCCGAACTGCCTGAAGTGTTTTCCAGACACATGAAACTCCCAAAAACCGTTTTCAACAGAAAAGCATCTCGAAATGTCATAAATCGCACATCCCAACATTTTCGTGCACAGGTGCCGTAGATGCGCACGAAAAGTCCTAAAACACCCATCTCAACATTTTCGTGCACGGGTGTCTAGACGCGCTCGAAAATCGGTTCGGAGCCGTTTCGAGCACCGAACTGCCTGAAGTGTTTTCCAGACCCAAGAAACACCCGAAAACGGTTTTTAGCCGAAAAGCATTTCGAAATGTCCTAAAACGCACGTCTCAACATTTTCGTGCACAGGTGCCGTAGATTCGCACGAAAATCGCTCCGGAGCCGTTTCGAGCGCCGAACTGCCTGAAGTGTTTTCCAGACCCAAGAAACTCCCCAAAACCGTTTTTAACAGAAAACATCTCGAAATGTCCAAAAACACCCATCTCAACATTTTCGTACATAGGTGCCTAGACGCGCTCGAAAATAGGTCCGGAGCCGTTTCGAGCGCCGAATTGCCTGATGTGTTTTTTAGACCCAAGAAACTCCCCAAAACCGTTTTTAGACAAAAAGCTTCTCGAAATGTCCTAAAACGCACGTCTCAACATTTTCCTGCACAGGTACCGTAGATTCGCACGAAAATCGCTCCGGAGCCGTTTCGAGTGCCGAACTGACTGAAGTGTTTTCCAGACCCAAGAAACTCCCCAAAACCATTTTTAACAGAAAACCATCTCGAAATGTCCTAAAACGCACGTCTCAACATTTTCCTGCACAGGTGCCGTAGATTCGCATGAAAATCGTTCCGGAGCCGTTTCGAGCGCCGAGCTGCCTGAAGTGATTTCCAGACCCAAGAAACTCCCAAAAACCGTTTTTAGCCAAAAAGCTTCTCGAAATGTCCAAAAACGCACGTCTCAACATTTTCGTGCACAGGTGCCGTAGATGCGCACGAAAATCGCTCCGGAGATGTTTCGAGCGCCGAACTGCCTGAAGTGTTTTCCAGACACATGAAACTCCCAAAAACCGTTTTCAACAGAAAAGCATCTCGAAATGTCATAAATCGCACATCCCAACATTTTCGTGCACAGGTGCCGTAGATGCGCACGAAAAGTCCTAAAACACCCATCTCAACATTTTCGTGCACGGGTGTCTAGATGCGCTCGAAAATCGGTCCGGAGCCGTTTCGAGCGCCGAACTGCCTGAAGTGTTTTCCAGACCCAAGAAACACCCGAAAACCGTTTTTAGCCAAAAAGCATTTCGAAATGTCCTAAAACGTACGTCTCAACATTTTCGTGCGTAGGTGCCTTTTAGATTCGCACGAAAATCGCTCCGGAGCCGTTTCGAGCGCCGAACTGCGTGAAGTGTTTTCCAGACCCAAGAAACTCCCCAAAACCATTTTTAACCGAAAACCATCTGGAAATGTCCTAAAACGCGCTTCTAAACATTATCGTGCACAGGTGCCGTAGATGCGCACGAAAAGCGCTCCGGAGCCGTTTCGAGCGCCGAACTGCCTGAAGTGTTTTTCAGACCCAAGAAACTCCCCAAAACCGTTTTTAACAGAAAACATCTCGAAATGTCCAAAAACACCCATCTCAACATTTTCGTGCACAGGTGCCTAGACGCGCTCGAAAATAGGTCCGGAGCCGTTTCGAGCGCCGAATTGCCTGAAGCGTTTTTTAGACCCAAAAAACTCCCCAAAACCGTTTTTAGCCAAAAAGCTTCTCGAAATGTCCTAAAACGCACGTCTCAACATTTTACTGCACAGGTGCCGCAGATTCGCACGAAAATTGCTCCGGAGCCGTTTCGAGCGCCGAACTGCCTGAAGTGTTTTCCAGACCCAAGAAACTCCCCAAAACCGTTTTTAACAGAAAACATCTCGAAATGTCCAAAAACACCCATCTCAACATTTTCGTGCATAGGTGCCTAGATGCGCTCGAAAATAGGCCCGGAGCCGTTTCGAGCGCCAAATTGCCTGATGTGTTTTTTAGACCCAGGAAACTCCCCAAAACCGTTTTTAGACAAAAAGCTTCTCGAAATGTCCTAAAACGCACGTCTCAACATTTTCCTGCACAGGTACCGTAGATTCGCACGAAAATCGCTCCGGAGCCGTTTCGAGTGCCGAACTGACTGAAGTGTTTTCCAGACCCAAGAAACTCCCCAAAACCATTTTTAACAGAAAACCATCTCGAAATGTCCTAAAACGCACGTCTCAACATTTTCCTGCACAGGTGCCGTAGATTCGCACGAAAATCGTTCCGGAGCCGTTTCGAGCGCCGAGCTGCCTGAAGTGATTTCCAGACCCAAGAAACTCCCAAAAACCGTTTTTAGCCAAAAAGCTTCTCGAAATGTCCAAAAACGCACGTCTCAACATTTTCGTGCACAGGTGCCGTAGATGCGCACGAAAATCGCTCCGGAGATGTTTCGAGCGCCGAACTGCCTGAAGTGTTTTCCAGACACATGAAACTCCCAAAAACCGTTTTCAACAGAAAAGCATCTCGAAATGTCATAAATCGCACATCCCAACATTTTCGTGCACAGGTGCCGTAGATGCGCACGAAAAGTCCTAAAACACCCATCTCAACATTTTCGTGCACGGGTGTCTAGACGCGCTCGAAAATCGGTTCGGAGCCGTTTCGAGCACCGAACTGCCTGAAGTGTTTTCCAGACCCAAGAAACACCCGAAAACGGTTTTTAGCCGAAAAGCATTTCGAAATGTCCTAAAACGCACGTCTCAACATTTTCGTGCACAGGTGCCGTAGATTCGCACGAAAATCGCTCCGGAGCCGTTTCGAGCGCCGAACTGCCTGAAGTGTTTTCCAGACCCAAGAAACTCCCCAAAACCGTTTTTAACAGAAAACATCTCGAAATGTCCAAAAACACCCATCTCAACATTTTCGTACATAGGTGCCTAGACGCGCTCGAAAATAGGTCCGGAGCCGTTTCGAGCGCCGAATTGCCTGATGTGTTTTTTAGACCCAAGAAACTCCCCAAAACCGTTTTTAGACAAAAAGCTTCTCGAAATGTCCTAAAACGCACGTCTCAACATTTTCCTGCACAGGTACCGTAGATTCGCACGAAAATCGCTCCGGAGCCGTTTCGAGTGCCGAACTGACTGAAGTGTTTTCCAGACCCAAGAAACTCCCCAAAACCATTTTTAACAGAAAACCATCTCGAAATGTCCTAAAACGCACGTCTCAACATTTTCCTGCACAGGTGCCGTAGATTCGCACGAAAATCGTTCCGGAGCCGTTTCGAGCGCCGAGCTGCCTGAAGTGATTTCCAGACCCAAGAAACTCCCAAAAACCGTTTTTAGCCAAAAAGCTTCTCGAAATGTCCAAAAACGCACGTCTCAACATTTTCGTGCACAGGTGCCGTAGATGCGCACGAAAATCGCTCCGGAGATGTTTCGAGCGCCGAACTGCCTGAAGTGTTTTCCAGACACATGAAACTCCCAAAAACCGTTTTCAACAGAAAAGCATCTCGAAATGTCATAAATCGCACATCCCAACATTTTCGTGCACAGGTGCCGTAGATGCGCACGAAAAGTCCTAAAACACCCATCTCAACATTTTCGTGCACGGGTGTCTAGATGCGCTCGAAAATCGGTCCGGAGCCGTTTCGAGCGCCGAACTGCCTGAAGTGTTTTCCAGACCCAAGAAACACCCGAAAACCGTTTTTAGCCAAAAAGCATTTCGAAATGTCCTAAAACGTACGTCTCAACATTTTCGTGCGTAGGTGCCTTTTAGATTCGCACGAAAATCGCTCCGGAGCCGTTTCGAGCGCCGAACTGCGTGAAGTGTTTTCCAGACCCAAGAAACTCCCCAAAACCATTTTTAACCGAAAACCATCTGGAAATGTCCTAAAACGCGCTTCTAAACATTATCGTGCACAGGTGCCGTAGATGCGCACGAAAAGCGCTCCGGAGCCGTTTCGAGCGCCGAACTGCCTGAAGTGTTTTTCAGACCCAAGAAACTCCCCAAAACCGTTTTTAACAGAAAACATCTCGAAATGTCCAAAAACACCCATCTCAACATTTTCGTGCACAGGTGCCTAGACGCGCTCGAAAATAGGTCCGGAGCCGTTTCGAGCGCCGAATTGCCTGAAGCGTTTTTTAGACCCAAAAAACTCCCCAAAACCGTTTTTAGCCAAAAAGCTTCTCGAAATGTCCTAAAACGCACGTCTCAACATTTTACTGCACAGGTGCCGCAGATTCGCACGAAAATTGCTCCGGAGCCGTTTCGAGCGCCGAACTGCCTGAAGTGTTTTCCAGACCCAAGAAACTCCCCAAAACCGTTTTTAACAGAAAACATCTCGAAATGTCCAAAAACACCCATCTCAACATTTTCGTGCATAGGTGCCTAGATGCGCTCGAAAATAGGCCCGGAGCCGTTTCGAGCGCCAAATTGCCTGATGTGTTTTTTAGACCCAGGAAACTCCCCAAAACCGTTTTTAGACAAAAAGCTTCTCGAAATGTCCTAAAACGCACGTCTCAACATTTTCCTGCACAGGTACCGTAGATTCGCACGAAAATCGCTCCGGAGCCGTTTCGAGTGCCGAACTGACTGAAGTGTTTTCCAGACCCAAGAAACTCCCCAAAACCATTTTTAACAGAAAACCATCTCGAAATGTCCTAAAACGCACGTCTCAACATTTTCCTGCACAGGTGCCGTAGATTCGCACGAAAATCGTTCCGGAGCCGTTTCGAGCGCCGAGCTGCCTGAAGTGATTTCCAGACCCAAGAAACTCCCAAAAACCGTTTTTAGCCAAAAAGCTTCTCGAAATGTCCAAAAACGCACGTCTCAACATTTTCGTGCACAGGTGCCGTAGATGCGCACGAAAATCGCTCCGGAGATGTTTCGAGCGCCGAACTGCCTGAAGTGTTTTCCAGACACATGAAACTCCCAAAAACCGTTTTCAACAGAAAAGCATCTCGAAATGTCATAAATCGCACATCCCAACATTTTCGTGCACAGGTGCCGTAGATGCGCACGAAAAGTCCTAAAACACCCATCTCAACATTTTCGTGCACGGGTGTCTAGATGCGCTCGAAAATCGGTCCGGAGCCGTTTCGAGCGCCGAACTGCCTGAAGTGTTTTCCAGACCCAAGAAACACCCGAAAACCGTTTTTAGCCAAAAAGCATTTCGAAATGTCCTAAAACGTACGTCTCAACATTTTCGTGCGTAGGTGCCTTTTAGATTCGCACGAAAATCGCTCCGGAGCCGTTTCGAGCGCCGAACTGCGTGAAGTGTTTTCCAGACCCAAGAAACTCCCCAAAACCATTTTTAACCGAAAACCATCTGGAAATGTCCTAAAACGCGCTTCTAAACATTATCGTGCACAGGTGCCGTAGATGCGCACGAAAAGCGCTCCGGAGCCGTTTCGAGCGCCGAACTGCCTGAAGTGTTTTTCAGACCCAAGAAACTCCCCAAAACCGTTTTTAACAGAAAACATCTCGAAATGTCCAAAAACACCCATCTCAACATTTTCGTGCACAGGTGCCTAGACGCGCTCGAAAATAGGTCCGGAGCCGTTTCGAGCGCCGAATTGCCTGAAGCGTTTTTTAGACCCAAAAAACTCCCCAAAACCGTTTTTAGCCAAAAAGCTTCTCGAAATGTCCTAAAACGCACGTCTCAACATTTTACTGCACAGGTGCCGCAGATTCGCACGAAAATTGCTCCGGAGCCGTTTCGAGCGCCGAACTGCCTGAAGTGTTTTCCAGACCCAAGAAACTCCCCAAAACCGTTTTTAACAGAAAACATCTCGAAATGTCCAAAAACACCCATCTCAACATTTTCGTGCATAGGTGCCTAGATGCGCTCGAAAATAGGCCCGGAGCCGTTTCGAGCGCCAAATTGCCTGATGTGTTTTTTAGACCCAGGAAACTCCCCAAAACCGTTTTTAGACAAAAAGCTTCTCGAAATGTCCTAAAACGCACGTCTCAACATTTTCCTGCATAGGTACCGTAGATTCGCACGAAAATCGCTCCGGAGCCGTTTCGAGCGCCGAACTGACTGAAGTGTTTTCCAGACCCAAGAAACTCCCCAAAACCATTTTTAACAGAAAACCATCTGGAAATGTCGTAAAACGCACGTCTCAACATTTTCGTGCACAGGTGCCGTAGATGCGCAAGAAAATCGCTCCGGAGATGTTTCGAGCGCCGAACTGCCTGAAGTGTTTTCCAGACACATGAAACTCTCAAAAACCGTTTTTAACAGAAAAGCATCTCGAAATGTCCTAAAACGCCCATCTCAACATTTTCGTGCACAGGTAGCGTAGATGCGCACGAAAATCGCTTCGGAGCCGTTTCGAGCGCCGAACTGCCTGATGTGTTTTCCAGACCCAAGAAACACCCGAAAACGGTTTTTAGCCGAAAAGCATTTCGAAATGTCCTAAAACGCACGTCTCAACATTTTCGTGCACAGGTGCCGTAGATTCGCACGAAAATCGCTCCGGAGCCGTTTCGAGCGCCGAACTGCCTGAAGTGTTTTCCAGACCCAAGAAACTCCCCAAAACCGTTTTTAACAGAAAAGCATCTCGAAAAGTCCTAAAACACCCATCTCAACGTTTTCGTGCACAGGTGCCTAGACGCGCTCGAAAATAGGTCCGGAGCCGTTTCGAGCGCCGAATTGCCTGATGTGTTTTTTAGACCAAGAAACTCCCCAAAACCGTTTTTAGCCAAAAAGCTTCTCGAAATGTCCTAAAACGCACGTCTCAACATTTTCCCGCACATGTGCCGTAGATTCGCACGAAAATCGCTCCGGAGCCGTTTCGAGCGCCGAACTGACTGAAGTGTTTTCCAGACCCAAGAAGCTCCCCAAAACCATTTTTAACAGAAAACCATCTGGAAATGTCGTAAAACGTACGTCCCAACATTTTCGTGCACAGATGCCGTAGATGCGCACGAAAATCTGTCCGGAGCCGTTTCGAGCGCCGAACTGGCTGGTATGTTTTTTAGACCCAAGAAACTCCCAAAAATCGTTTTTAGCCGAAAAGCATCACGAGATGTTCTAAAACGCCCATCTCAACATTTTCGTGCACAGGTGCCGTAGATACGCACGAAAATCGATCCGGAGCCGTTTCGAGCGCCGAACTGACTGAAGTGTTTTCCAGACCCAAGATACTCCCCAAAACCGTTTTTAACCGAAAAGTATCTAGAAATGTGTTTTCCAGACCCAAGAAACACCCGAAATGTCCTAAAATGCACGTCTCAACATTTTCGTGCACAGGTGCCGTAGATTCGCACGAAAATCGCCCCGGAGCCGTTTCGAGCGCCGAACTACCTGAAGTGTTTTCCAGACCCAAGAAACTCCCCAAAACCGTTTTTAACAGAAAAGCATCTCGAAAAGTCCTAAAACACCCATCTCAACATTTTCGTGCACGAAAATCGGTCCGGAGCCGTTTCGAGCGCCGAACTACCTGAAGTGTTTTCCAGACCCAAGAAACACCCGAAAACCGTTTTTAGCCGAAAAGCATTTCGAAATGTCCTAAAACGCACGTCTCAACATTTTCGTGCGCAGGTGCCGTAGATTCGCACGAAAATCGCTCCGGAGCCGTTTAGAGCGCCGAACTGCCTGAAGTGTTTTCCAGACCCAAGAAACTCCCCAAAACCATTTTTAACAGAAAACCATCTGGGAATGTCCTAAAACGCGCTTCTAAATATTATCGTGCACAGGTGCCGTAGATGCGCACGAAAAGCGCTCCGGAGCCATTTCGAGCGCCGAACTGCCTGATGTGTTTTCCAGACCCAAGAAACACCCGAAAACCGTTTTTCGCCGAAAAGCATTTCGAAATGTCCTAAAACGCACGTCTCAACATTTTCGTGCACAGGTGCAGTAGATTCGCACGAAAATCGCTCCGGAGCCGTTCCGAGCGCCGAACTGCCTGAAGTGTTTTCCAAACCCAAGAAACTCCCCAAAACCGTTTTTAACAGAAAAGCATCTCGAAAAGTCCTAAAACACCCATCTCAACATTTTCGTGCACGGGTGTCTAGATGCGCTCGAAAATCGGTCCGGAGCCGTTTCGAGCGCCGAACTGCCTGAAGTGTTTTCCAGACCCAAGAAACACCCGAAAACCGTTTTTAGCCGAAAAGCATTTCGAAATGTCCTAAAACGCACGTCTCAACATTTTCGTGCGCAGGTGCCGTAGATTCGCACGAAAATCGCTCCGGAGCCGTTTCGAGCGCCGAACTGCCTGAAGTGTTTTCCAGACCCAAGAAACTCCCCAAAACCATTTTTAACAGAAAACCATCTGGAAATGTCCTAAAACGCGCTTCTAAACATTATCGTGCACAGGTGCCGTACATGCGCACGAAAATCGGTCCGGGGCCGTTTCGAGCGCCGAACTTCCTGATGTGTTTTCCAGACCCAAGAAACACCCGAAAACCGTTTTTAGCCGAAAAGCATTTCGAAATGTCCTAAAACGCATGTCTCAACATTTTCGTGCACAGGTGCTGTAGATTCGTACGAAAATCGCTCCGGAGCCGTTTCGAGCGCCGAACTGCGTGAAGTGTTTTCCAGACCCAAGAAACTCCCCAAAACCATTTTTAACCGAAAACCATCTGGAAATGTCCTAAAACGCGCTTCTAAACATTATCGTGCACAGGTGCCGTAGATGCGCATGAAAAGCGCTCCGGAGCCGTTTCGAGCGCCGAACTGCCTGAAGTGTTTTTCAGACCCAAGAAACTCCCCAAAACCGTTTTTAACAGAAAACATCTCGAAATGTCCAAAAACACCCATCTCAACATTTTCGTGCACAGGTGCCTAGAGGCGCTCGAAAATAGGTCCGGAGCCGTTTCGAGCGCCGAATTGCCTGATGCGTTTTTTAGACCCAAGAAACTCCCCAAAACCGTTTTTAGGCAAAAAGCTTCTCGAACTGTCCTAAAACGCACGTCTCAACATTTTCCTGCACAGGTGCCGCAGATTCGCACGAAAATCGCTCCGGAGCCGTTTCGAGCGCCGAACTGCCTGAAGTGTTTTCCAGACCCAAGAAACTCCCCAAAACCGTTTTTAACAGAAAACATCTCGAAATGTCCAAAAACACCCATCTCAACATTTTCGTGCATAGGTGCCTAGACGCGATCGAAAATAGGTCCGGAGCCGTTTCGAGCGCCGAATTGCCTGATGTGTTTTTTAGACCCAAGAAACTCCCCAAAACCGTTTTTAGACAAAAAGCTTCTCGAAATGTCCTAAAACGCACGTCTCAACATTTTCCTGCACAGGTACCGTAGATTCGCACGAAAATCGCTCCGGAGCCGTTTCGAGCGCCGAACTGACTGAAGTGTTTTCCAGACCCAAGAAACTCCCCAAAACCATTTTTAACAGAAAACCATCTCGAAATGTCCTAAAACGCACGTCTCAACATTTTCCTGCACAGGTGCCGTAGATTCGCACGAAAATCGTTCCGGAGCCGTTTCGAGCGCCGAGCTGCCTGAAGTGATTTCCAGACCCAAGAAACTCCCAAAAACCGTTTTTAGCCAAAAAGCTTCTCGAAATGTCCAAAAACGCACGTCTCAACATTTTCGTGCACAGGTGCCGTAGATGCGCACGAAAATCGCTCCGGAGATGTTTCGAGCGCCGAACTGCCTGAAGTGTTTTCCAGACACATGAAACTCCCAAAAACCGTTTTCAACAGAAAAGCATCTCGAAATGTCATAAATCGCACATCCCAACATTTTCGTGCACAGGTGCCGTAGATGCGCACGAAAAGTCCTAAAACACCCATCTCAACATTTTCGTGCACGGGTGTCTAGACGCGCTCGAAAATCGGTTCGGAGCCGTTTCGAGCACCGAACTGCCTGAAGTGTTTTCCAGACCCAAGAAACACCCGAAAACGGTTTTTAGCCGAAAAGCATTTCGAAATGTCCTAAAACGCACGTCTCAACATTTTCGTGCACAGGTGCCGTAGATTCGCACGAAAATCGCTCCGGAGCCGTTTCGAGCGCCGAACTGCCTGAAGTGTTTTCCAGACCCAAGAAACTCCCCAAAACCGTTTTTAACAGAAAACATCTCGAAATGTCCAAAAACACCCATCTCAACATTTTCGTACATAGGTGCCTAGACGCGCTCGAAAATAGGTCCGGAGCCGTTTCGAGCGCCGAATTGCCTGATGTGTTTTTTAGACCCAAGAAACTCCCCAAAACCGTTTTTAGACAAAAAGCTTCTCGAAATGTCCTAAAACGCACGTCTCAACATTTTCCTGCACAGGTACCGTAGATTCGCACGAAAATCGCTCCGGAGCCGTTTCGAGTGCCGAACTGACTGAAGTGTTTTCCAGACCCAAGAAACTCCCCAAAACCATTTTTAACAGAAAACCATCTCGAAATGTCCTAAAACGCACGTCTCAACATTTTCCTGCACAGGTGCCGTAGATTCGCACGAAAATCGTTCCGGAGCCGTTTCGAGCGCCGAGCTGCCTGAAGTGATTTCCAGACCCAAGAAACTCCCAAAAACCGTTTTTAGCCAAAAAGCTTCTCGAAATGTCCAAAAACGCACGTCTCAACATTTTCGTGCACAGGTGCCGTAGATGCGCACGAAAATCGCTCCGGAGATGTTTCGAGCGCCGAACTGCCTGAAGTGTTTTCCAGACACATGAAACTCCCAAAAACCGTTTTCAACAGAAAAGCATCTCGAAATGTCATAAATCGCACATCCCAACATTTTCGTGCACAGGTGCCGTAGATGCGCACGAAAAGTCCTAAAACACCCATCTCAACATTTTCGTGCACGGGTGTCTAGATGCGCTCGAAAATCGGTCCGGAGCCGTTTCGAGCGCCGAACTGCCTGAAGTGTTTTCCAGACCCAAGAAACACCCGAAAACCGTTTTTAGCCAAAAAGCATTTCGAAATGTCCTAAAACGTACGTCTCAACATTTTCGTGCGTAGGTGCCTTTTAGATTCGCACGAAAATCGCTCCGGAGCCGTTTCGAGCGCCGAACTGCGTGAAGTGTTTTCCAGACCCAAGAAACTCCCCAAAACCATTTTTAACCGAAAACCATCTGGAAATGTCCTAAAACGCGCTTCTAAACATTATCGTGCACAGGTGCCGTAGATGCGCACGAAAAGCGCTCCGGAGCCGTTTCGAGCGCCGAACTGCCTGAAGTGTTTTTCAGACCCAAGAAACTCCCCAAAACCGTTTTTAACAGAAAACATCTCGAAATGTCCAAAAACACCCATCTCAACATTTTCGTGCACAGGTGCCTAGACGCGCTCGAAAATAGGTCCGGAGCCGTTTCGAGCGCCGAATTGCCTGAAGCGTTTTTTAGACCCAAAAAACTCCCCAAAACCGTTTTTAGCCAAAAAGCTTCTCGAAATGTCCTAAAACGCACGTCTCAACATTTTACTGCACAGGTGCCGCAGATTCGCACGAAAATTGCTCCGGAGCCGTTTCGAGCGCCGAACTGCCTGAAGTGTTTTCCAGACCCAAGAAACTCCCCAAAACCGTTTTTAACAGAAAACATCTCGAAATGTCCAAAAACACCCATCTCAACATTTTCGTGCATAGGTGCCTAGATGCGCTCGAAAATAGGCCCGGAGCCGTTTCGAGCGCCAAATTGCCTGATGTGTTTTTTAGACCCAGGAAACTCCCCAAAACCGTTTTTAGACAAAAAGCTTCTCGAAATGTCCTAAAACGCACGTCTCAACATTTTCCTGCACAGGTACCGTAGATTCGCACGAAAATCGCTCCGGAGCCGTTTCGAGTGCCGAACTGACTGAAGTGTTTTCCAGACCCAAGAAACTCCCCAAAACCATTTTTAACAGAAAACCATCTCGAAATGTCCTAAAACGCACGTCTCAACATTTTCCTGCACAGGTGCCGTAGATTCGCACGAAAATCGTTCCGGAGCCGTTTCGAGCGCCGAGCTGCCTGAAGTGATTTCCAGACCCAAGAAACTCCCAAAAACCGTTTTTAGCCAAAAAGCTTCTCGAAATGTCCAAAAACGCACGTCTCAACATTTTCGTGCACAGGTGCCGTAGATGCGCACGAAAATCGCTCCGGAGATGTTTCGAGCGCCGAACTGCCTGAAGTGTTTTCCAGACACATGAAACTCCCAAAAACCGTTTTCAACAGAAAAGCATCTCGAAATGTCATAAATCGCACATCCCAACATTTTCGTGCACAGGTGCCGTAGATGCGCACGAAAAGTCCTAAAACACCCATCTCAACATTTTCGTGCACGGGTGTCTAGATGCGCTCGAAAATCGGTCCGGAGCCGTTTCGAGCGCCGAACTGCCTGAAGTGTTTTCCAGACCCAAGAAACACCCGAAAACCGTTTTTAGCCAAAAAGCATTTCGAAATGTCCTAAAACGTACGTCTCAACATTTTCGTGCGTAGGTGCCTTTTAGATTCGCACGAAAATCGCTCCGGAGCCGTTTCGAGCGCCGAACTGCGTGAAGTGTTTTCCAGACCCAAGAAACTCCCCAAAACCATTTTTAACCGAAAACCATCTGGAAATGTCCTAAAACGCGCTTCTAAACATTATCGTGCACAGGTGCCGTAGATGCGCACGAAAAGCGCTCCGGAGCCGTTTCGAGCGCCGAACTGCCTGAAGTGTTTTTCAGACCCAAGAAACTCCCCAAAACCGTTTTTAACAGAAAACATCTCGAAATGTCCAAAAACACCCATCTCAACATTTTCGTGCACAGGTGCCTAGACGCGCTCGAAAATAGGTCCGGAGCCGTTTCGAGCGCCGAATTGCCTGAAGCGTTTTTTAGACCCAAAAAACTCCCCAAAACCGTTTTTAGCCAAAAAGCTTCTCGAAATGTCCTAAAACGCACGTCTCAACATTTTACTGCACAGGTGCCGCAGATTCGCACGAAAATTGCTCCGGAGCCGTTTCGAGCGCCGAACTGCCTGAAGTGTTTTCCAGACCCAAGAAACTCCCCAAAACCGTTTTTAACAGAAAACATCTCGAAATGTCCAAAAACACCCATCTCAACATTTTCGTGCATAGGTGCCTAGATGCGCTCGAAAATAGGCCCGGAGCCGTTTCGAGCGCCAAATTGCCTGATGTGTTTTTTAGACCCAGGAAACTCCCCAAAACCGTTTTTAGACAAAAAGCTTCTCGAAATGTCCTAAAACGCACGTCTCAACATTTTCCTGCATAGGTACCGTAGATTCGCACGAAAATCGCTCCGGAGCCGTTTCGAGCGCCGAACTGACTGAAGTGTTTTCCAGACCCAAGAAACTCCCCAAAACCATTTTTAACAGAAAACCATCTGGAAATGTCGTAAAACGCACGTCTCAACATTTTCGTGCACAGGTGCCGTAGATGCGCAAGAAAATCGCTCCGGAGATGTTTCGAGCGCCGAACTGCCTGAAGTGTTTTCCAGACACATGAAACTCCCAAAAACCGTTTTTAACAGAAAAGCATCTCGAAATGTCCTAAAACGCCCATCTCAACATTTTCGTGCACAGGTAGCGTAGATGCGCACGAAAATCGCTTCGGAGCCGTTTCGAGCGCCGAACTGCCTGATGTGTTTTCCAGACCCAAGAAACACCCGAAAACGGTTTTTAGCCGAAAAGCATTTCGAAATGTCCTAAAACGCACGTCTCAACATTTTCGTGCACAGGTGCCGTAGATTCGCACGAAAATCGCTCCGGAGCCGTTTCGAGCGCCGAACTGCCTGAAGTGTTTTCCAGACCCAAGAAACACCCGAAAACCGTTTTTAGCCGAAAAGCATTTCGAAATGTCCTAAAACGCACGTCTCAACATTTTCGTGCGTAGGTGCCGTAGATTCGCACGAAAATCGCTCCGGAGCCGTTTCGAGCGCCGAACTGCCTGAAGTGTTTTCCAGACCCAAGAAACTCCCCAAAACCATTTTTAACAGAAAACCATCTGGAAATGTCCTAAAACGCGCTTCTAAACATTATCGTGCACAGGTGCCGTACAAGCGCACGAAAATCGGTCCGGAGGCGTTTCGAGCGCCGAACTGCCTGATGTGTTTTCCAGACCCAAGAAACACCCGAAAACCGTTTTTAGCCGAAAAGCATTTCGAAATGTCCTAAAACGCACGTCTCAACATTTTCGTGCACAGGTGCTGTAGATTCGTACGAAAATCGCTCCGGAGCCGTTTCGAGCGCCGAACTGCGTGAAGTGTTTTCCAGACCCAAGAAACTCCCCAAAACCATTTTTAACCGAAAACCATCTGGAAATGTCCTAAAACGCGCTTCTAAACATTATCGTGCACAGGTGCCGTAGATGCGCACGAAAAGCGCTCCGGAGCCGTTTCGAGCGCCGAACTGCCTGAAGTGTTTTTCAGACCCAAGAAACTCCCCAAAACCGTTTTTAACAGAAAACATCTCGAAATGTCCAAAAACACCCATCTCAACATTTTCGTGCACAGGTGCCTAGAGGCGCTCGAAAATAGGTCCGGAGCCGTTTCGAGCGCCGAATTGCCTGATACGTTTTTTAGACCCAAGAAACTCCCCAAAACCGTTTTTAGCCAAAAAGCTTCTCGAAATGTCCTAAAACGCACGTCTCAACATTTTCCTGCACAGGTGCCGCAGATTCGCACGAAAATCGCTCCGGAGCCGTTTCGAGCGCCGAACTGCCTGAAGTGTTTTCCAGACCCAAGAAACTCCCCAAAACCGTTTTTAACAGAAAACATCTCGAAATGTCCAAAAACACCCATCTCAACATTTTCGTGCATAGGTGCCTAGACGCGCTCGAAAATAGGTCTGGAGCCGTTTCGAGCGCCGAATTGCCTGATGTGTTTTTTAGACCCAAGAAACTCCCCAAAACCGTTTTTAGACAAAAAGCTTCTCGAAATGTCCTAAAACGCACGTGTCAACATTTTCCTGCACAGGTACCGTAGATTCGCACGAAAATCGCTCCGGAGCCGTTTCGAGCGCCGAACTGACTGAAGTGTTTTCCAGACCCAAGAAACTCCCCAAAAACAATTTTTAACAGAAAACCATCTCGAGATGTCCTAAAACGCACGTCTCAACATTTTCCTGCACAGGTGCCGTAGATTCGCACGAAAATCGTTCCGGAGCCGTTTCGAGCGCCGAGCTGCCTGAAGTGATTTCCAGACCCAAGAAACTCCCAAAAACCGTTTTTAGCCAAAAAGCTTCTCGAAATGTCCAAAAACGCACGTCTCAACATTTTCGTGCACAGGTGACGTAGATGCGCACGAAAATCGCTCCGGAGATGTTTCGAGCGCCGAACTGCCTGAAGTGTTTTCCAGACACATGAAACTCCCAAAAACCGTTTTCAACAGAAAAGCATCTCGAAATGTCATAAATCACACATCCCAACATTTTCGTGCACAGGTGCCGTAGATGCGCACGAAAATCTGTCCGGAGCCATTTCGAGCGCCGAACTGCCTGGTATGTTTTTTAGACCCAAGAAACTCCCAAAAATCTTTTTTAGCCGAAAGGCATCACGAAATGTTCCAAAACGCCCATCTCAACATTTTCGTGCACAGGTGCCGTAGATACGCACGAAAATCGCTACGGAGCCGTTTCGAGCGCCGAACTGACTGAAGTGTTTTCCAGACCCAAGAAACTCCCCAAAACCGTATTTAACCGAAAAGTAACTAGAAATGTCATAAAACGCGCATCTCAACATTTTCGTACACAGGTGGCGTAGATGCGCACGGAAATCGGTCCGGAGCAGTTTCGAGCGCCGAACTGCCTGATTGGTTTTCCAGACCCAAGAAACACCCGAAAACCGTTTTTAGCCGAAAAGCATTTCGAAATGTCCTAAAACGCACGTCTCAACATTTTCGTGCACAGGTGCCGTAGATTCGCACGAAAATCGCTCCGGAACCGTTTCGAGCGCCGAACTGCCTGAAGTGTTTTCCAGACCAAAGAAACTCCCCAAAACCGTTTTTAACAGAAAAGCATCTCGAAAAGTCCTAAAACACCCATCTCAACATTTTCGTGCACGGGTGGCTAGACGCGCTCGAAAATCGGTCCGGTGCCGTTTCGAGCGCCGAACTGCCTGAAGTGTTTTCCAGACCCAAGAAACACCCGAAAACCGTTTTTAGCCGAAAAGCATTTCGAAATGTCCTAAAACGCACGTCTCAACATTTTCGTGCGCAGGTGCCGTAGATTCGCCCGAAAATCGCTCCGGAGCCGTTTCGAGCGCCGAACTGCCTGAAGTGTTTTCCAGACCCAAGAAACTCCCCAAAACCGTTTTTAACAGAAAAGCATCTCGAAAAGTCCTAAAACACCCATCTCAACATTTTCGTGCACGGGTCGCTAGACGCGCTCGAAAATCGGTCCGGAGCCGTTTCGAGCGCCGAACTGCCTGAAGTGTTTTCCAGACCCAAGAAACACCCGAAAACCGCTTTTAGCCGACAAGCATTTCGAAATGTCCTAAAACGCACGTCTCAACATTTTCGTGCACAAGATTCGTACGAAAATCGCACCGGAGCCGTTTCGAGCGCCGAACTGCCTGAAGTGTTTTCCAGACCCAAGAAACTCCCCAAAACCATTTTTAACCGAAAACCATCTGGAAATGTCCTAAAACGCGCTTCTAAACATTATCGTGCACAGGTGCCGTAGATGCGCACGAAAAGCGCTCCGGAGCCGTTTCGAGCGCCGAACTGCCTGAAGTGTTTTTCAGACCCAAGAAACTCCCCAAAACCGTTTTTAACAGAAAACATCTCGAAATGTCCAAAAACACCCATCTCAACATTTTCGTGCACAGGTGCCGTAGATACGCACGAAAATCGCTCCGGTGCCGTTTCGAGCGCCGAACTGCCTGATGTGTTTTCCAGACCCAAGAAACACCCGAAAACCGTTTTTAGCCGAAAAGCATTTCGAAATGTCCTAAAACGCACGTCTCAACATTTTCGTGCGCAGGTGCCGTAGATTCGCACGAAAATCGCTCCGGAGCCGTTTCGAGCGCCGAACTGCCTGAAGTGTTTTCCAGACCCAAGAAACTCCCCAAAACCGTTTTTAACAGAAAAGCATCTCGAAAAGTCCTAAAACACCCATCTCAACATTTTCGTGCACGGGTGGTTAGACGCGCTCGAAAATCGGTCCGGAGCCGTTTCGAGCGCCGAACTGCCTGAAGTGTTTTCCAGACCCAAGAAACACCCGAAAACCACTTTTAGCCGACAAGCATTTCGAAATGTCCTAAAACGCACGTCTCAACATTTTCGTGCACAGGTGCAGTAGATTCGTACGAAAATCGCACCGGAGCCGTTTCGAGCGCCGAACTGCCTGAATAGTTTTCCAGACCCAAGAAACTCCCCAAAACCATTTTTAACCGAAAACCATCTGGAAATGTCCTAAAACGCGCTTCTAAACATTATCGTGCACAGGTGCCGTAGATGCGCACGAAAAGCGCTCCGGAGCCGTTTCGAGCGCCGAACTGCCTGAAGTGTTTTTCAGACCCAAGAAACTCCCCAAAACCGTTTTTAACAGAAAACATCTCGAAATGTCGAAAAACACCCATCTCAACATTTTCGTGCACAGGTGCCGTAGATACGCACGAAAATCGCTCCGGTGCCGTTTCGAGCGCCGAACTGCCTGATGTGTTTTCCAGACCCAAGAAACACCCGAAAACCGTTTTTAGCCGAAAAGCATTTCGAAATGTCCTAAAACGCGCATCTCAACATTTTCGTCCACAGGTGCCGTAGATTCGAACGAAAATCGCTCCGGAGCCGTTTCGAGCGCCGAACTGCCTGAAATGTTTTCCAGACCCAAGAAACTCCCCAAAACCGTTTTTAGCCAAAAAGCTTCTCGAAATGTCCAAAAACGCACGTCTCAACATTTTCGTGCACAGGTGCCGTAGATGCGCACGAAAATCGCTCCGGAGATGTTTCGAGCGCCGAACTGCCTGAAGTGTTTTCCAGACACATGAAACTCCCAAAAACCGTTTTTAACAGAAAAGCATCTCGAAATGCCCTAAAACGCCCATCTCAACATTTTCGTGCACAGGTGGCGTAGGTGCGCACGAAAATCGCTCCGGAGCCGTTTCGAGCGCCGAACTGCCTGATGTGTTTTCCAGACCATAGAAATACCCGAAAACCGTTTTTAGCCGAAAAGCATTTCGAAATGTCCTAAAACGCACGTCTCAACATCTTCGTGCACAGGTGCCGTAGATTCGCACGAAAATCGTTCCGGAGCCGTTTCGAGCGCCGAACTGCCTGAAGTGTTTTCCAGACCCAAGAAACTCCCCAAAACCGTTTTTAACAGAAAAGCATCTCGAAAAGTCCTAAAACACCCATCTCAACGTTTTCGTGCACAGGTGCCTAGACGCGCTCGAAAATAGGTCCGGAGCCGTTTCGAGCGCCGAATTGCCTGATGTGTTTTTTAGACCAAGAAACTCCCCAAAACCGTTTTTAGCCAAAAAGCTTCTCGAAATGTCCTAAAACGCACGTCTCAACATTTTCCCGCACATGTGCCGTAGATTCGCACGAAAATCGCTCCGGAGCCGTTTCGAGCGCCGAACTGACTGAAGTGTTTTCCAGACCCAAGAAGCTCCCCAAAACCATTTTTAACAGAAAACCATCTGGAAATGTCGTAAAACGCACGTCCCAACATTTTCGTGCACAGATGCCGTAGATGCGCACGAAAATCTGTCCGGAGCCGTTTCGAGCGCCGAACTGGCTGGTATGTTTTTTAGACCCAAGAAACTCCCAAAAATCGTTTTTAGCCGAAAAGCATCACGAGATGTTCTAAAACGCCCATCTCAACATTTTCGTGCACAGGTGCCGTAGATACGCACGAAAATCGATCCGGAGCCGTTTCGAGCGCCGAACTGACTGAAGTGTTTTCCAGACCCAAGATACTCCCCAAAACCGTTTTTAACCGAAAAGTATCTAGAAATGTGTTTTCCAGACCCAAGAAACACCCGAAATGTCCTAAAATGCACGTCTCAACATTTTCGTGCACAGGTGCCGTAGATTCGCACGAAAATCGCCCCGGAGCCGTTTCGAGCGCCGAACTACCTGAAGTGTTTTCCAGACCCAAGAAACTCCCCAAAACCGTTTTTAACAGAAAAGCATCTCGAAAAGTCCTAAAACACCCATCTCAACATTTTCGTGCACGAAAATCGGTCCGGAGCCGTTTCGAGCGCCGAACTACCTGAAGTGTTTTCCAGACCCAAGAAACACCCGAAAACCGTTTTTAGCCGAAAAGCATTTCGAAATGTCCTAAAACGCACGTCTCAACATTTTCGTGCGCAGGTGCCGTAGATTCGCACGAAAATCGCTCCGGAGCCGTTTAGAGCGCCGAACTGCCTGAAGTGTTTTCCAGACCCAAGAAACTCCCCAAAACCATTTTTTACAGAAAACCATCTGGGAATGTCCTAAAACGCGCTTCTAAACATTATCGTGCACAGGTGCCGTAGATGCGCACGAAAAGCGCTCCGGAGCCATTTCGAGCGCCGAACTGCCTGATGTGTTTTCCAGACCCAAGAAACACCCGAAAACCGTTTTTCGCCGAAAAGCATTTCGAAATGTCCTAAAACGCACGTCTCAACATTTTCGTGCACAGGTGCAGTAGATTCGCACGAAAATCGCTCCGGAGCCGTTCCGAGCGCCGAACTGCCTGAAGTGTTTTCCAAACCCAAGAAACTCCCCAAAACCGTTTTTAACAGAAAAGCATCTCGAAAAGTCCTAAAACACCCATCTCAACATTTTCGTGCACGGGTGTCTAGATGCGCTCGAAAATCGGTCCGGAGCCGTTTCGAGCGCCGAACTGCCTGAAGTGTTTTCCAGACCCAAGAAACACCCGAAAACCGTTTTTAGCCGAAAAGCATTTCGAAATGTCCTAAAACGCACGTCTCAACATTTTCGTGCGCAGGTGCCGTAGATTCGCACGAAAATCGCTCCGGAGCCGTTTCGAGCGCCGAACTGCCTGAAGTGTTTTCCAGACCCAAGAAACTCCCCAAAACCATTTTTAACAGAAAACCATCTGGAAATGTCCTAAAACGCGCTTCTAAACATTATCGTGCACAGGTGCCGTACATGCGCACGAAAATCGGTCCGGGGCCGTTTCGAGCGCCGAACTGCCTGATGTGTTTTCCAGACCCAAGAAACACCCGAAAACCGTTTTTAGCCGAAAAGCATTTCGAAATGTCCTAAAACGCATGTCTCAACATTTTCGTGCACAGGTGCTGTAGATTCGTACGAAAATCGCTCCGGAGCCGTTTCGAGCGCCGAACTGCGTGAAGTGTTTTCCAGACCCAAGAAACTCCCCAAAACCATTTTTAACCGAAAACCATCTGGAAATGTCCTAAAACGCGCTTCTAAACATTATCGTGCACAGGTGCCGTAGATGCGCACGAAAAGCGCTCCGGAGCCGTTTCGAGCGCCGAACTGCCTGAAGTGTTTTTCAGACCCAAGAAACTCCCCAAAACCGTTTTTAACAGAAAACATCTCGAAATGTCCAAAAACACCCATCTCAACATTTTCGTGCACAGGTGCCTAGAGGCGCTCGAAAATAGGTCCGGAGCCGTTTCGAGCGCCGAATTGCCTGATGCGTTTTTTAGACCCAAGAAACTCCCCAAAACCGTTTTTAGGCAAAAAGCTTCTCGAACTGTCCTAAAACGCACGTCTCAACATTTTCCTGCACAGGTGCCGCAGATTCGCACGAAAATCGCTCCGGAGCCGTTTCGAGCGCCGAACTGCCTGAAGTGTTTTCCAGACCCAAGAAACTCCCCAAAACCGTTTTTAACAGAAAACATCTCGAAATGTCCAAAAACACCCATCTCAACATTTTCGTGCATAGGTGCCTAGACGCGATCGAAAATAGGTCCGGAGCCGTTTCGAGCGCCGAATTGCCTGATGTGTTTTTTAGACCCAAGAAACTCCCCAAAACCGTTTTTAGACAAAAAGCTTCTCGAAATGTCCTAAAACGCACGTCTCAACATTTTCCTGCACAGGTACCGTAGATTCGCACGAAAATCGCTCCGGAGCCGTTTCGAGCGCCGAACTGACTGAAGTGTTTTCCAGACCCAAGAAACTCCCCAAAACCATTTTTAACAGAAAACCATCTCGAAATGTCCTAAAACGCACGTCTCAACATTTTCCTGCACAGGTGCCGTAGATTCGCACGAAAATCGTTCCGGAGCCGTTTCGAGCGCCGAGCTGCCTGAAGTGATTTCCAGACCCAAGAAACTCCCAAAAACCGTTTTTAGCCAAAAAGCTTCTCGAAATGTCCAAAAACGCACGTCTCAACATTTTCGTGCACAGGTGCCGTAGATGCGCACGAAAATCGCTCCGGAGATGTTTCGAGCGCCGAACTGCCTGAAGTGTTTTCCAGACACATGAAACTCCCAAAAACCGTTTTCAACAGAAAAGCATCTCGAAATGTCATAAATCGCACATCCCAACATTTTCGTGCACAGGTGCCGTAGATGCGCACGAAAAGTCCTAAAACACCCATCTCAACATTTTCGTGCACGGGTGTCTAGACGCGCTCGAAAATCGGTTCGGAGCCGTTTCGAGCACCGAACTGCCTGAAGTGTTTTCCAGACCCAAGAAACACCCGAAAACGGTTTTTAGCCGAAAAGCATTTCGAAATGTCCTAAAACGCACGTCTCAACATTTTCGTGCACAGGTGCCGTAGATTCGCACGAAAATCGCTCCGGAGCCGTTTCGAGCGCCGAACTGCCTGAAGTGTTTTCCAGACCCAAGAAACTCCCCAAAACCGTTTTTAACAGAAAACATCTCGAAATGTCCAAAAACACCCATCTCAACATTTTCGTACATAGGTGCCTAGACGCGCTCGAAAATAGGTCCGGAGCCGTTTCGAGCGCCGAATTGCCTGATGTGTTTTTTAGACCCAAGAAACTCCCCAAAACCGTTTTTAGACAAAAAGCTTCTCGAAATGTCCTAAAACGCACGTCTCAACATTTTCCTGCACAGGTACCGTAGATTCGCACGAAAATCGCTCCGGAGCCGTTTCGAGTGCCGAACTGACTGAAGTGTTTTCCAGACCCAAGAAACTCCCCAAAACCATTTTTAACAGAAAACCATCTCGAAATGTCCTAAAACGCACGTCTCAACATTTTCCTGCACAGGTGCCGTAGATTCGCACGAAAATCGTTCCGGAGCCGTTTCGAGCGCCGAGCTGCCTGAAGTGATTTCCAGACCCAAGAAACTCCCAAAAACCGTTTTTAGCCAAAAAGCTTCTCGAAATGTCCAAAAACGCACGTCTCAACATTTTCGTGCACAGGTGCCGTAGATGCGCACGAAAATCGCTCCGGAGATGTTTCGAGCGCCGAACTGCCTGAAGTGTTTTCCAGACACATGAAACTCCCAAAAACCGTTTTCAACAGAAAAGCATCTCGAAATGTCATAAATCGCACATCCCAACATTTTCGTGCACAGGTGCCGTAGATGCGCACGAAAAGTCCTAAAACACCCATCTCAACATTTTCGTGCACGGGTGTCTAGATGCGCTCGAAAATCGGTCCGGAGCCGTTTCGAGCGCCGAACTGCCTGAAGTGTTTTCCAGACCCAAGAAACACCCGAAAACCGTTTTTAGCCAAAAAGCATTTCGAAATGTCCTAAAACGTACGTCTCAACATTTTCGTGCGTAGGTGCCTTTTAGATTCGCACGAAAATCGCTCCGGAGCCGTTTCGAGCGCCGAACTGCGTGAAGTGTTTTCCAGACCCAAGAAACTCCCCAAAACCATTTTTAACCGAAAACCATCTGGAAATGTCCTAAAACGCGCTTCTAAACATTATCGTGCACAGGTGCCGTAGATGCGCACGAAAAGCGCTCCGGAGCCGTTTCGAGCGCCGAACTGCCTGAAGTGTTTTTCAGACCCAAGAAACTCCCCAAAACCGTTTTTAACAGAAAACATCTCGAAATGTCCAAAAACACCCATCTCAACATTTTCGTGCACAGGTGCCTAGACGCGCTCGAAAATAGGTCCGGAGCCGTTTCGAGCGCCGAATTGCCTGAAGCGTTTTTTAGACCCAAAAAACTCCCCAAAACCGTTTTTAGCCAAAAAGCTTCTCGAAATGTCCTAAAACGCACGTCTCAACATTTTACTGCACAGGTGCCGCAGATTCGCACGAAAATTGCTCCGGAGCCGTTTCGAGCGCCGAACTGCCTGAAGTGTTTTCCAGACCCAAGAAACTCCCCAAAACCGTTTTTAACAGAAAACATCTCGAAATGTCCAAAAACACCCATCTCAACATTTTCGTGCATAGGTGCCTAGATGCGCTCGAAAATAGGCCCGGAGCCGTTTCGAGCGCCAAATTGCCTGATGTGTTTTTTAGACCCAGGAAACTCCCCAAAACCGTTTTTAGACAAAAAGCTTCTCGAAATGTCCTAAAACGCACGTCTCAACATTTTCCTGCACAGGTACCGTAGATTCGCACGAAAATCGCTCCGGAGCCGTTTCGAGTGCCGAACTGACTGAAGTGTTTTCCAGACCCAAGAAACTCCCCAAAACCATTTTTAACAGAAAACCATCTCGAAATGTCCTAAAACGCACGTCTCAACATTTTCCTGCACAGGTGCCGTAGATTCGCACGAAAATCGTTCCGGAGCCGTTTCGAGCGCCGAGCTGCCTGAAGTGATTTCCAGACCCAAGAAACTCCCAAAAACCGTTTTTAGCCAAAAAGCTTCTCGAAATGTCCAAAAACGCACGTCTCAACATTTTCGTGCACAGGTGCCGTAGATGCGCACGAAAATCGCTCCGGAGATGTTTCGAGCGCCGAACTGCCTGAAGTGTTTTCCAGACACATGAAACTCCCAAAAACCGTTTTCAACAGAAAAGCATCTCGAAATGTCATAAATCGCACATCCCAACATTTTCGTGCACAGGTGCCGTAGATGCGCACGAAAAGTCCTAAAACACCCATCTCAACATTTTCGTGCACGGGTGTCTAGATGCGCTCGAAAATCGGTCCGGAGCCGTTTCGAGCGCCGAACTGCCTGAAGTGTTTTCCAGACCCAAGAAACACCCGAAAACCGTTTTTAGCCAAAAAGCATTTCGAAATGTCCTAAAACGTACGTCTCAACATTTTCGTGCGTAGGTGCCTTTTAGATTCGCACGAAAATCGCTCCGGAGCCGTTTCGAGCGCCGAACTGCGTGAAGTGTTTTCCAGACCCAAGAAACTCCCCAAAACCATTTTTAACCGAAAACCATCTGGAAATGTCCTAAAACGCGCTTCTAAACATTATCGTGCACAGGTGCCGTAGATGCGCACGAAAAGCGCTCCGGAGCCGTTTCGAGCGCCGAACTGCCTGAAGTGTTTTTCAGACCCAAGAAACTCCCCAAAACCGTTTTTAACAGAAAACATCTCGAAATGTCCAAAAACACCCATCTCAACATTTTCGTGCACAGGTGCCTAGACGCGCTCGAAAATAGGTCCGGAGCCGTTTCGAGCGCCGAATTGCCTGAAGCGTTTTTTAGACCCAAAAAACTCCCCAAAACCGTTTTTAGCCAAAAAGCTTCTCGAAATGTCCTAAAACGCACGTCTCAACATTTTACTGCACAGGTGCCGCAGATTCGCACGAAAATTGCTCCGGAGCCGTTTCGAGCGCCGAACTGCCTGAAGTGTTTTCCAGACCCAAGAAACTCCCCAAAACCGTTTTTAACAGAAAACATCTCGAAATGTCCAAAAACACCCATCTCAACATTTTCGTGCATAGGTGCCTAGATGCGCTCGAAAATAGGCCCGGAGCCGTTTCGAGCGCCAAATTGCCTGATGTGTTTTTTAGACCCAGGAAACTCCCCAAAACCGTTTTTAGACAAAAAGCTTCTCGAAATGTCCTAAAACGCACGTCTCAACATTTTCCTGCATAGGTACCGTAGATTCGCACGAAAATCGCTCCGGAGCCGTTTCGAGCGCCGAACTGACTGAAGTGTTTTCCAGACCCAAGAAACTCCCCAAAACCATTTTTAACAGAAAACCATCTGGAAATGTCGTAAAACGCACGTCTCAACATTTTCGTGCACAGGTGCCGTAGATGCGCAAGAAAATCGCTCCGGAGATGTTTCGAGCGCCGAACTGCCTGAAGTGTTTTCCAGACACATGAAACTCTCAAAAACCGTTTTTAACAGAAAAGCATCTCGAAATGTCCTAAAACGCCCATCTCAACATTTTCGTGCACAGGTAGCGTAGATGCGCACGAAAATCGCTTCGGAGCCGTTTCGAGCGCCGAACTGCCTGATGTGTTTTCCAGACCCAAGAAACACCCGAAAACGGTTTTTAGCCGAAAAGCATTTCGAAATGTCCTAAAACGCACGTCTCAACATTTTCGTGCACAGGTGCCGTAGATTCGCACGAAAATCGCTCCGGAGCCGTTTCGAGCGCCGAACTGCCTGAAGTGTTTTCCAGACCCAAGAAACTCCCCAAAACCGTTTTTAACAGAAAAGCATCTCGAAAAGTCCTAAAACACCCATCTCAACGTTTTCGTGCACAGGTGCCTAGACGCGCTCGAAAATAGGTCCGGAGCCGTTTCGAGCGCCGAATTGCCTGATGTGTTTTTTAGACCAAGAAACTCCCCAAAACCGTTTTTAGCCAAAAAGCTTCTCGAAATGTCCTAAAACGCACGTCTCAACATTTTCCCGCACATGTGCCGTAGATTCGCACGAAAATCGCTCCGGAGCCGTTTCGAGCGCCGAACTGACTGAAGTGTTTTCCAGACCCAAGAAGCTCCCCAAAACCATTTTTAACAGAAAACCATCTGGAAATGTCGTAAAACGCACGTCCCAACATTTTCGTGCACAGATGCCGTAGATGCGCACGAAAATCTGTCCGGAGCCGTTTCGAGCGCCGAACTGGCTGGTATGTTTTTTAGACCCAAGAAACTCCCAAAAATCGTTTTTAGCCGAAAAGCATCACGAGATGTTCTAAAACGCCCATCTCAACATTTTCGTGCACAGGTGCCGTAGATACGCACGAAAATCGATCCGGAGCCGTTTCGAGCGCCGAACTGACTGAAGTGTTTTCCAGACCCAAGATACTCCCCAAAACCGTTTTTAACCGAAAAGTATCTAGAAATGTGTTTTCCAGACCCAAGAAACACCCGAAATGTCCTAAAATGCACGTCTCAACATTTTCGTGCACAGGTGCCGTAGATTCGCACGAAAATCGCCCCGGAGCCGTTTCGAGCGCCGAACTACCTGAAGTGTTTTCCAGACCCAAGAAACTCCCCAAAACCGTTTTTAACAGAAAAGCATCTCGAAAAGTCCTAAAACACCCATCTCAACATTTTCGTGCACGAAAATCGGTCCGGAGCCGTTTCGAGCGCCGAACTACCTGAAGTGTTTTCCAGACCCAAGAAACACCCGAAAACCGTTTTTAGCCGAAAAGCATTTCGAAATGTCCTAAAACGCACGTCTCAACATTTTCGTGCGCAGGTGCCGTAGATTCGCACGAAAATCGCTCCGGAGCCGTTTAGAGCGCCGAACTGCCTGAAGTGTTTTCCAGACCCAAGAAACTCCCCAAAACCATTTTTAACAGAAAACCATCTGGGAATGTCCTAAAACGCGCTTCTAAATATTATCGTGCACAGGTGCCGTAGATGCGCACGAAAAGCGCTCCGGAGCCATTTCGAGCGCCGAACTGCCTGATGTGTTTTCCAGACCCAAGAAACACCCGAAAACCGTTTTTCGCCGAAAAGCATTTCGAAATGTCCTAAAACGCACGTCTCAACATTTTCGTGCACAGGTGCAGTAGATTCGCACGAAAATCGCTCCGGAGCCGTTCCGAGCGCCGAACTGCCTGAAGTGTTTTCCAAACCCAAGAAACTCCCCAAAACCGTTTTTAACAGAAAAGCATCTCGAAAAGTCCTAAAACACCCATCTCAACATTTTCGTGCACGGGTGTCTAGATGCGCTCGAAAATCGGTCCGGAGCCGTTTCGAGCGCCGAACTGCCTGAAGTGTTTTCCAGACCCAAGAAACACCCGAAAACCGTTTTTAGCCGAAAAGCATTTCGAAATGTCCTAAAACGCACGTCTCAACATTTTCGTGCGCAGGTGCCGTAGATTCGCACGAAAATCGCTCCGGAGCCGTTTCGAGCGCCGAACTGCCTGAAGTGTTTTCCAGACCCAAGAAACTCCCCAAAACCATTTTTAACAGAAAACCATCTGGAAATGTCCTAAAACGCGCTTCTAAACATTATCGTGCACAGGTGCCGTACATGCGCACGAAAATCGGTCCGGGGCCGTTTCGAGCGCCGAACTGCCTGATGTGTTTTCCATACCCAAGAAACACCCGAAAACCGTTTTTAGCCGAAAAGCATTTCGAAATGTCCTAAAACGCATGTCTCAACATTTTCGTGCACAGGTGCTGTAGATTCGTACGAAAATCGCTCCGGAGCCGTTTCGAGCGCCGAACTGCGTGAAGTGTTTTCCAGACCCAAGAAACTCCCCAAAACCATTTTTAACCGAAAACCATCTGGAAATGTCCTAAAACGCGCTTCTAAACATTATCGTGCACAGGTGCCGTAGATGCGCATGAAAAGCGCTCCGGAGCCGTTTCGAGCGCCGAACTGCCTGAAGTGTTTTTCAGACCCAAGAAACTCCCCAAAACCGTTTTTAACAGAAAACATCTCGAAATGTCCAAAAACACCCATCTCAACATTTTCGTGCACAGGTGCCTAGAGGCGCTCGAAAATAGGTCCGGAGCCGTTTCGAGCGCCGAATTGCCTGATGCGTTTTTTAGACCCAAGAAACTCCCCAAAACCGTTTTTAGGCAAAAAGCTTCTCGAACTGTCCTAAAACGCACGTCTCAACATTTTCCTGCACAGGTGCCGCAGATTCGCACGAAAATCGCTCCGGAGCCGTTTCGAGCGCCGAACTGCCTGAAGTGTTTTCCAGACCCAAGAAACTCCCCAAAACCGTTTTTAACAGAAAACATCTCGAAATGTCCAAAAACACCCATCTCAACATTTTCGTGCATAGGTGCCTAGACGCGATCGAAAATAGGTCCGGAGCCGTTTCGAGCGCCGAATTGCCTGATGTGTTTTTTAGACCCAAGAAACTCCCCAAAACCGTTTTTAGACAAAAAGCTTCTCGAAATGTCCTAAAACGCACGTCTCAACATTTTCCTGCACAGGTACCGTAGATTCGCACGAAAATCGCTCCGGAGCCGTTTCGAGCGCCGAACTGACTGAAGTGTTTTCCAGACCCAAGAAACTCCCCAAAACCATTTTTAACAGAAAACCATCTCGAAATGTCCTAAAACGCACGTCTCAACATTTTCCTGCACAGGTGCCGTAGATTCGCACGAAAATCGTTCCGGAGCCGTTTCGAGCGCCGAGCTGCCTGAAGTGATTTCCAGACCCAAGAAACTCCCAAAAACCGTTTTTAGCCAAAAAGCTTCTCGAAATGTCCAAAAACGCACGTCTCAACATTTTCGTGCACAGGTGCCGTAGATGCGCACGAAAATCGCTCCGGAGATGTTTCGAGCGCCGAACTGCCTGAAGTGTTTTCCAGACACATGAAACTCCCAAAAACCGTTTTCAACAGAAAAGCATCTCGAAATGTCATAAATCGCACATCCCAACATTTTCGTGCACAGGTGCCGTAGATGCGCACGAAAAGTCCTAAAACACCCATCTCAACATTTTCGTGCACGGGTGTCTAGACGCGCTCGAAAATCGGTTCGGAGCCGTTTCGAGCACCGAACTGCCTGAAGTGTTTTCCAGACCCAAGAAACACCCGAAAACGGTTTTTAGCCGAAAAGCATTTCGAAATGTCCTAAAACGCACGTCTCAACATTTTCGTGCACAGGTGCCGTAGATTCGCACGAAAATCGCTCCGGAGCCGTTTCGAGCGCCGAACTGCCTGAAGTGTTTTCCAGACCCAAGAAACTCCCCAAAACCGTTTTTAACAGAAAACATCTCGAAATGTCCAAAAACACCCATCTCAACATTTTCGTACATAGGTGCCTAGACGCGCTCGAAAATAGGTCCGGAGCCGTTTCGAGCGCCGAATTGCCTGATGTGTTTTTTAGACCCAAGAAACTCCCCAAAACCGTTTTTAGACAAAAAGCTTCTCGAAATGTCCTAAAACGCACGTCTCAACATTTTCCTGCACAGGTACCGTAGATTCGCACGAAAATCGCTCCGGAGCCGTTTCGAGTGCCGAACTGACTGAAGTGTTTTCCAGACCCAAGAAACTCCCCAAAACCATTTTTAACAGAAAACCATCTCGAAATGTCCTAAAACGCACGTCTCAACATTTTCCTGCACAGGTGCCGTAGATTCGCACGAAAATCGTTCCGGAGCCGTTTCGAGCGCCGAGCTGCCTGAAGTGATTTCCAGACCCAAGAAACTCCCAAAAACCGTTTTTAGCCAAAAAGCTTCTCGAAATGTCCAAAAACGCACGTCTCAACATTTTCGTGCACAGGTGCCGTAGATGCGCACGAAAATCGCTCCGGAGATGTTTCGAGCGCCGAACTGCCTGAAGTGTTTTCCAGACACATGAAACTCCCAAAAACCGTTTTCAACAGAAAAGCATCTCGAAATGTCATAAATCGCACATCCCAACATTTTCGTGCACAGGTGCCGTAGATGCGCACGAAAAGTCCTAAAACACCCATCTCAACATTTTCGTGCACGGGTGTCTAGATGCGCTCGAAAATCGGTCCGGAGCCGTTTCGAGCGCCGAACTGCCTGAAGTGTTTTCCAGACCCAAGAAACACCCGAAAACCGTTTTTAGCCAAAAAGCATTTCGAAATGTCCTAAAACGTACGTCTCAACATTTTCGTGCGTAGGTGCCTTTTAGATTCGCACGAAAATCGCTCCGGAGCCGTTTCGAGCGCCGAACTGCGTGAAGTGTTTTCCAGACCCAAGAAACTCCCCAAAACCATTTTTAACCGAAAACCATCTGGAAATGTCCTAAAACGCGCTTCTAAACATTATCGTGCACAGGTGCCGTAGATGCGCACGAAAAGCGCTCCGGAGCCGTTTCGAGCGCCGAACTGCCTGAAGTGTTTTTCAGACCCAAGAAACTCCCCAAAACCGTTTTTAACAGAAAACATCTCGAAATGTCCAAAAACACCCATCTCAACATTTTCGTGCACAGGTGCCTAGACGCGCTCGAAAATAGGTCCGGAGCCGTTTCGAGCGCCGAATTGCCTGAAGCGTTTTTTAGACCCAAAAAACTCCCCAAAACCGTTTTTAGCCAAAAAGCTTCTCGAAATGTCCTAAAACGCACGTCTCAACATTTTACTGCACAGGTGCCGCAGATTCGCACGAAAATTGCTCCGGAGCCGTTTCGAGCGCCGAACTGCCTGAAGTGTTTTCCAGACCCAAGAAACTCCCCAAAACCGTTTTTAACAGAAAACATCTCGAAATGTCCAAAAACACCCATCTCAACATTTTCGTGCATAGGTGCCTAGATGCGCTCGAAAATAGGCCCGGAGCCGTTTCGAGCGCCAAATTGCCTGATGTGTTTTTTAGACCCAGGAAACTCCCCAAAACCGTTTTTAGACAAAAAGCTTCTCGAAATGTCCTAAAACGCACGTCTCAACATTTTCCTGCACAGGTACCGTAGATTCGCACGAAAATCGCTCCGGAGCCGTTTCGAGTGCCGAACTGACTGAAGTGTTTTCCAGACCCAAGAAACTCCCCAAAACCATTTTTAACAGAAAACCATCTCGAAATGTCCTAAAACGCACGTCTCAACATTTTCCTGCACAGGTGCCGTAGATTCGCACGAAAATCGTTCCGGAGCCGTTTCGAGCGCCGAGCTGCCTGAAGTGATTTCCAGACCCAAGAAACTCCCAAAAACCGTTTTTAGCCAAAAAGCTTCTCGAAATGTCCAAAAACGCACGTCTCAACATTTTCGTGCACAGGTGCCGTAGATGCGCACGAAAATCGCTCCGGAGATGTTTCGAGCGCCGAACTGCCTGAAGTGTTTTCCAGACACATGAAACTCCCAAAAACCGTTTTCAACAGAAAAGCATCTCGAAATGTCATAAATCGCACATCCCAACATTTTCGTGCACAGGTGCCGTAGATGCGCACGAAAAGTCCTAAAACACCCATCTCAACATTTTCGTGCACGGGTGTCTAGATGCGCTCGAAAATCGGTCCGGAGCCGTTTCGAGCGCCGAACTGCCTGAAGTGTTTTCCAGACCCAAGAAACACCCGAAAACCGTTTTTAGCCAAAAAGCATTTCGAAATGTCCTAAAACGTACGTCTCAACATTTTCGTGCGTAGGTGCCTTTTAGATTCGCACGAAAATCGCTCCGGAGCCGTTTCGAGCGCCGAACTGCGTGAAGTGTTTTCCAGACCCAAGAAACTCCCCAAAACCATTTTTAACCGAAAACCATCTGGAAATGTCCTAAAACGCGCTTCTAAACATTATCGTGCACAGGTGCCGTAGATGCGCACGAAAAGCGCTCCGGAGCCGTTTCGAGCGCCGAACTGCCTGAAGTGTTTTTCAGACCCAAGAAACTCCCCAAAACCGTTTTTAACAGAAAACATCTCGAAATGTCCAAAAACACCCATCTCAACATTTTCGTGCACAGGTGCCTAGACGCGCTCGAAAATAGGTCCGGAGCCGTTTCGAGCGCCGAATTGCCTGAAGCGTTTTTTAGACCCAAAAAACTCCCCAAAACCGTTTTTAGCCAAAAAGCTTCTCGAAATGTCCTAAAACGCACGTCTCAACATTTTACTGCACAGGTGCCGCAGATTCGCACGAAAATTGCTCCGGAGCCGTTTCGAGCGCCGAACTGCCTGAAGTGTTTTCCAGACCCAAGAAACTCCCCAAAACCGTTTTTAACAGAAAACATCTCGAAATGTCCAAAAACACCCATCTCAACATTTTCGTGCATAGGTGCCTAGATGCGCTCGAAAATAGGCCCGGAGCCGTTTCGAGCGCCAAATTGCCTGATGTGTTTTTTAGACCCAGGAAACTCCCCAAAACCGTTTTTAGACAAAAAGCTTCTCGAAATGTCCTAAAACGCACGTCTCAACATTTTCCTGCATAGGTACCGTAGATTCGCACGAAAATCGCTCCGGAGCCGTTTCGAGCGCCGAACTGACTGAAGTGTTTTCCAGACCCAAGAAACTCCCCAAAACCATTTTTAACAGAAAACCATCTGGAAATGTCGTAAAACGCACGTCTCAACATTTTCGTGCACAGGTGCCGTAGATGCGCAAGAAAATCGCTCCGGAGATGTTTCGAGCGCCGAACTGCCTGAAGTGTTTTCCAGACACATGAAACTCTCAAAAACCGTTTTTAACAGAAAAGCATCTCGAAATGTCCTAAAACGCCCATCTCAACATTTTCGTGCACAGGTAGCGTAGATGCGCACGAAAATCGCTTCGGAGCCGTTTCGAGCGCCGAACTGCCTGATGTGTTTTCCAGACCCAAGAAACACCCGAAAACGGTTTTTAGCCGAAAAGCATTTCGAAATGTCCTAAAACGCACGTCTCAACATTTTCGTGCACAGGTGCCGTAGATTCGCACGAAAATCGCTCCGGAGCCGTTTCGAGCGCCGAACTGCCTGAAGTGTTTTCCAGACCCAAGAAACTCCCCAAAACCGTTTTTAACAGAAAACATCTCGAAATGTCCAAAAACACCCATCTCAACATTTTCGTACATAGGTGCCTAGACGCGCTCGAAAATAGGTCCGGAGCCGTTTCGAGCGCCGAATTGCCTGATGTGTTTTTTAGACCCAAGAAACTCCCCAAAACCGTTTTTAGACAAAAAGCTTCTCGAAATGTCCTAAAACGCACGTCTCAACATTTTCCTGCACAGGTACCGTAGATTCGCACGAAAATCGCTCCGGAGCCGTTTCGAGTGCCGAACTGACTGAAGTGTTTTCCAGACCCAAGAAACTCCCCAAAACCATTTTTAACAGAAAACCATCTCGAAATGTCCTAAAACGCACGTCTCAACATTTTCCTGCACAGGTGCCGTAGATTCGCACGAAAATCGTTCCGGAGCCGTTTCGAGCGCCGAGCTGCCTGAAGTGATTTCCAGACCCAAGAAACTCCCAAAAACCGTTTTTAGCCAAAAAGCTTCTCGAAATGTCCAAAAACGCACGTCTCAACATTTTCGTGCACAGGTGCCGTAGATGCGCACGAAAATCACTCCGGAGATGTTTCGAGCGCCGAACTGCCTGAAGTGTTTTCCAGACACATGAAACTCCCAAAAACCGTTTTCAACAGAAAAGCATCTCGAAATGTCATAAATCGCACATCCCAACATTTTCGTGCACAGGTACCGTAGATGCGCACGAAAAGTCCTAAAACACCCATCTCAACATTTTCGTGCACGGGTGTCTAGATGCGCTCGAAAATCGGTCCGGAGCCGTTTCGAGCGCCGAACTGCCTGAAGTGTTTTCCAGACCCAAGAAACACCCGAAAACCGTTTTTAGCCAAAAAGCATTTCGAAATGTCCTAAAACGTACGTCTCAACATTTTCGTGCGTAGGTGCCTTTTAGATTCGCACGAAAATCGCTCCGGAGCCGTTTCGAGCGCCGAACTGCGTGAAGTGTTTTCCAGACCCAAGAAACTCCCCAAAACCATTTTTAACCGAAAACCATCTGGAAATGTCCTAAAACGCGCTTCTAAACATTATCGTGCACAGGTGCCGTAGATGCGCACGAAAAGCGCTCCGGAGCCGTTTCGAGCGCCGAACTGCCTGAAGTGTTTTTCAGACCCAAGAAACTCCCCAAAACCGTTTTTAACAGAAAACATCTCGAAATGTCCAAAAACACCCATCTCAACATTTTCGTGCACAGGTGCCTAGACGCGCTCGAAAATAGGTCCGGAGCCGTTTCGAGCGCCGAATTGCCTGAAGCGTTTTTTAGACCCAAAAAACTCCCCAAAACCGTTTTTAGCCAAAAAGCTTCTCGAAATGTCCTAAAACGCACGTCTCAACATTTTACTGCACAGGTGCCGCAGATTCGCACGAAAATTGCTCCGGAGCCGTTTCGAGCGCCGAACTGCCTGAAGTGTTTTCCAGACCCAAGAAACTCCCCAAAACCGTTTTTAACAGAAAACATCTCGAAATGTCCAAAAACACCCATCTCAACATTTTCGTGCATAGGTGCCTAGATGCGCTCGAAAATAGGCCCGGAGCCGTTTCGAGCGCCAAATTGCCTGATGTGTTTTTTAGACCCAGGAAACTCCCCAAACCCGTTTTTAGACAAAAAGCTTCTCGAAATGTCCTAAAACGCACGTCTCAACATTTTCCTGCATAGGTACCGTAGATTCGCACGAAAATCGCTCCGGAGCCGTTTCGAGCGCCGAACTGACTGAAGTGTTTTCCAGACCCAAGAAACTCCCCAAAACCATTTTTAACAGAAAACCATCTGGAAATGTCGTAAAACGCACGTCTCAACATTTTCGTGCACAGGTGCCGTAGATGCGCAAGAAAATCGCTCCGGAGATGTTTCGAGCGCCGAACTGCCTGAAGTGTTTTCCAGACACATGAAACTCTCAAAAACCGTTTTTAACAGAAAAGCATCTCGAAATGTCCTAAAACGCCCATCTCAACATTTTCGTGCACAGGTAGCGTAGATGCGCACGAAAATCGCTTCGGAGCCGTTTCGAGCGCCGAACTGCCTGATGTGTTTTCCAGACCCAAGAAACACCCGAAAACGGTTTTTAGCCGAAAAGCATTTCGAAATGTCCTAAAACGCACGTCTCAACATTTTCGTGCACAGGTGCCGTAGATTCGCACGAAAATCGCTCCGGAGCCGTTTCGAGCGCCGAACTGCCTGAAGTGTTTTCCAGACCCAAGAAACTCCCCAAAACCGTTTTTAACAGAAAACATCTCGAAATGTCCAAAAACACCCATCTCAACATTTTCGTACATAGGTGCCTAGACGCGCTCGAAAATAGGTCCGGAGCCGTTTCGAGCGCCGAATTGCCTGATGTGTTTTTTAGACCCAAGAAACTCCCCAAAACCGTTTTTAGACAAAAAGCTTCTCGAAATGTCCTAAAACGCACGTCTCAACATTTTCCTGCACAGGTACCGTAGATTCGCACGAAAATCGCTCCGGAGCCGTTTCGAGTGCCGAACTGACTGAAGTGTTTTCCAGACCCAAGAAACTCCCCAAAACCATTTTTAACAGAAAACCATCTCGAAATGTCCTAAAACGCACGTCTCAACATTTTCCTGCACAGGTGCCGTAGATTCGCACGAAAATCGTTCCGGAGCCGTTTCGAGCGCCGAGCTGCCTGAAGTGATTTCCAGACCCAAGAAACTCCCAAAAACCGTTTTTAGCCAAAAAGCTTCTCGAAATGTCCAAAAACGCACGTCTCAACATTTTCGTGCACAGGTGCCGTAGATGCGCACGAAAATCGCTCCGGAGATGTTTCGAGCGCCGAACTGCCTGAAGTGTTTTCCAGACACATGAAACTCCCAAAAACCGTTTTCAACAGAAAAGCATCTCGAAATGTCATAAATCGCACATCCCAACATTTTCGTGCACAGGTGCCGTAGATGCGCACGAAAAGTCCTAAAACACCCATCTCAACATTTTCGTGCACGGGTGTCTAGATGCGCTCGAAAATCGGTCCGGAGCCGTTTCGAGCGCCGAACTGCCTGAAGTGTTTTCCAGACCCAAGAAACACCCGAAAACCGTTTTTAGCCAAAAAGCATTTCGAAATGTCCTAAAACGTACGTCTCAACATTTTCGTGCGTAGGTGCCTTTTAGATTCGCACGAAAATCGCTCCGGAGCCGTTTCGAGCGCCGAACTGCGTGAAGTGTTTTCCAGACCCAAGAAACTCCCCAAAACCATTTTTAACCGAAAACCATCTGGAAATGTCCTAAAACGCGCTTCTAAACATTATCGTGCACAGGTGCCGTAGATGCGCACGAAAAGCGCTCCGGAGCCGTTTCGAGCGCCGAACTGCCTGAAGTGTTTTTCAGACCCAAGAAACTCCCCAAAACCGTTTTTAACAGAAAACATCTCGAAATGTCCAAAAACACCCATCTCAACATTTTCGTGCACAGGTGCCTAGACGCGCTCGAAAATAGGTCCGGAGCCGTTTCGAGCGCCGAATTGCCTGAAGCGTTTTTTAGACCCAAAAAACTCCCCAAAACCGTTTTTAGCCAAAAAGCTTCTCGAAATGTCCTAAAACGCACGTCTCAACATTTTACTGCACAGGTGCCGCAGATTCGCACGAAAATTGCTCCGGAGCCGTTTCGAGCGCCGAACTGCCTGAAGTGTTTTCCAGACCCAAGAAACTCCCCAAAACCGTTTTTAACAGAAAACATCTCGAAATGTCCAAAAACACCCATCTCAACATTTTCGTGCATAGGTGCCTAGATGCGCTCGAAAATAGGCCCGGAGCCGTTTCGAGCGCCAAATTGCCTGATGTGTTTTTTAGACCCAGGAAACTCCCCAAAACCGTTTTTAGACAAAAAGCTTCTCGAAATGTCCTAAAACGCACGACTCAACATTTTCCTGCATAGGTACCTTAGATTCGCACGAAAATCGCTCCGGAGCCGTTTCGAGCGCCGAACTGACTGAAGTGTTTTCCAGACCCAAGAAACTCCCCAAAACCATTTTTAACAGAAAACCATCTGGAAATGTCGTAAAACGCACGTCTCAACATTTTCGTGCACAGGTGCCGTAGATGCGCAAGAAAATCGCTCCGGAGATGTTTCGAGCGCCGAACTGCCTGAAGTGTTTTCCAGACACATGAAACTCTCAAAAACCGTTTTTAACAGAAAAGCATCTCGAAATGTCCTAAAACGCCCATCTCAACATTTTCGTGCACAGGTAGCGTAGATGCGCACGAAAATCGCTTCGGAGCCGTTTCGAGCGCCGAACTGCCTGATGTGTTTTCCAGACCCAAGAAACACCCGAAAACGGTTTTTAGCCGAAAAGCATTTCGAAATGTCCTAAAACGCACGTCTCAACATTTTCGTGCACAGGTGCCGTAGATTCGCACGAAAATCGCTCCGGAGCCGTTTCGAGCGCCGAACTGCCTGAAGTGTTTTCCAGACCCAAGAAACTCCCCAAAACCGTTTTTAACAGAAAACATCTCGAAATGTCCAAAAACACCCATCTCAACATTTTCGTACATAGGTGCCTAGACGCGCTCGAAAATAGGTCCGGAGCCGTTTCGAGCGCCGAATTGCCTGATGTGTTTTTTAGACCCAAGAAACTCCCCAAAACCGTTTTTAGACAAAAAGCTTCTCGAAATGTCCTAAAACGCACGTCTCAACATTTTCCTGCACAGGTACCGTAGATTCGCACGAAAATCGCTCCGGAGCCGTTTCGAGTGCCGAACTGACTGAAGTGTTTTCCAGACCCAAGAAACTCCCCAAAACCATTTTTAACAGAAAACCATCTCGAAATGTCCTAAAACGCACGTCTCAACATTTTCCTGCACAGGTGCCGTAGATTCGCACGAAAATCGTTCCGGAGCCGTTTCGAGCGCCGAGCTGCCTGAAGTGATTTCCAGACCCAAGAAACTCCCAAAAACCGTTTTTAGCCAAAAAGCTTCTCGAAATGTCCAAAAACGCACGTCTCAACATTTTCGTGCACAGGTGCCGTAGATGCGCACGAAAATCGCTCCGGAGATGTTTCGAGCGCCGAACTGCCTGAAGTGTTTTCCAGACACATGAAACTCCCAAAAACCGTTTTCAACAGAAAAGCATCTCGAAATGTCATAAATCGCACATCCCAACATTTTCGTGCACAGGTGCCGTAGATGCGCACGAAAAGTCCTAAAACACCCATCTCAACATTTTCGTGCACGGGTGTCTAGATGCGCTCGAAAATCGGTCCGGAGCCGTTTCGAGCGCCGAACTGCCTGAAGTGTTTTCCAGACCCAAGAAACACCCGAAAACCGTTTTTAGCCAAAAAGCATTTCGAAATGTCCTAAAACGTACGTCTCAACATTTTCGTGCGTAGGTGCCTTTTAGATTCGCACGAAAATCGCTCCGGAGCCGTTTCGAGCGCCGAACTGCGTGAAGTGTTTTCCAGACCCAAGAAACTCCCCAAAACCATTTTTAACCGAAAACCATCTGGAAATGTCCTAAAACGCGCTTCTAAACATTATCGTGCACAGGTGCCGTAGATGCGCACGAAAAGCGCTCCGGAGCCGTTTCGAGCGCCGAACTGCCTGAAGTGTTTTTCAGACCCAAGAAACTCCCCAAAACCGTTTTTAACAGAAAACATCTCGAAATGTCCAAAAACACCCATCTCAACATTTTCGTGCACAGGTGCCTAGAGGCGCTCGAAAATAGGTCCGGAGCCGTTTCGAGCGCCGAATTGCCTGATGCGTTTTTTAGACCCAAGAAACTCCCTAAAACCGTTTTTAGCCAAAAAGCTTCTCGAAATGTCCTAAAACGCACGTCTCAACATTTTCCTGCACAGGTGCCGCAGATTCGCACGAAAATCGCTCCGGAGCCGTTTCGAGCGCCGAACTGCCTGAAGTGTTTTCCAGACCCAAGAAACTCCCCAAAACCGTTTTTAACAGAAAACATCTCGAAATGTCCAAAAACACCCATCTCAACATTTTCGTGCATAGGTGCCTAGACGCGATCGAAAATAGGTCCGGAGCCGTTTCGAGCGCCGAATTACCTGATGTGTTTTTTAGACCCAAGAAACTCCCCAAAACCGTTTTTAGACAAAAAGCTTCTCGAAATGTCCTAAAACGCACGTCTCAACATTTTCCTGCACAGGTACCGTAGATTCGCACGAAAATCGCTCCGGAGCCGTTTCGAGCGCCGAACTGACTGAAGTGTTTTCCAGACCCAAGAAACTCCCCAAAACCATTTTTAACAGAAAACCATCTCGAAATGTCCTAAAACGCACGTCTCAACATTTTCCTGCACAGGTGCCGTAGATTCGCACGAAAATCGTTCCGGAGCCGTTTCGAGCGCCGAGCTGCCTGAAGTGATTTCCAGACCCAAGAAACTCCCAAAAACCGTTTTTAGCCAAAAAGCTTCTCGAAATGTCCAAAAACGCACGTCTCAACATTTTCGTGCACAGGTGCCGTAGATGCGCACGAAAATCGCTCCGGAGATGTTTCGAGCGCCGAACTGCCTGAAGTGTTTTCCAGACACATGAAACTCCCAAAAACCGTTTTCAACAGAAAAGCATCTCGAAATGTCATAAATCGCACATCCCAACATTTTCGTGCACAGGTGCCGTAGATGCGCACGAAAAGTCCTAAAACACCCATCTCAACATTTTCGTGCACGGGTGTCTAGACGCGCACGAAAATCGGTTCGGAGCCGTTTCGAGCACCGAACTGCCTGAAGTGTTTTCCAGACCCAAGAAACACCCGAAAACGGTTTTTAGCCGAAAAGCATTTCGAAATGTCCTAAAACGCACGTCTCAACATTTTCGTGCACAGGTGCTGTAGATTCGTACGAAAATTGCACCGGAGCCGTTTCGAGCGCCGAACTGCGTGAAGTGTTTTCCAGACCCAAGAAACTCCCCAAAACCATTTTTAACCGAAAACCATCTGGAAATGTCCTAAAACGCGCTTCTAAACATTATCGTGCACAGGTGCCGTAGATGCGCACGAAAAGCGCTCCGGAGCCGTTTCGAGCGCCGAACTGCCTGAAGTGTTTTTCAGACCCAAGAAACTCCCCAAAACCGTTTTTAACAGAAAACATCTCGAAATGTCCAAAAACACCCATCTCAACATTTTCGTGCACAGGTGCCTAGACGCGCTCGAAAATAGGTCCGGAGCCGTTTCGAGCGCCGAATTGCCTAAAGCGTTTTTTAGACCCAAAAAACTCCCCAAAACCGTTTTTAGCCAAAAAGCTTCTCGAAATGTCCTAAAACGCACGTCTCAACATTTTACTGCACAGGTGCCGCAGATTCGCACGAAAATTGCTCCGGAGCCGTTTCGAGCGCCGAACTGCCTGAAGTGTTTTCCAGACCCAAGAAACTCCCCAAAACCGTTTTTAACAGAAAACATCTCGAAATGTCCAAAAACACCCATCTCAACATTTTCGTGCAAAGGTGCCTAGACGCGCTCGAAAATAGGCCCGGAGCCGTTTCGAGCGCCAAATTGCCTGATGTGTTTTTTAGACCCAGGAAACTCCCCAAAACCGTTTTTAGACAAAAAGCTTCTCGAAATGTCCTAAAACGCACGTCTCAACATTTTCCTGCACAGGTACCGTAGATTCGCACGAAAATCGCTCCGGAGCCGTTTCGAGCGCCGAACTGACTGAAGTGTTTTCCAGACCCAAGAAACTCCCCAAAACCATTTTTAACAGAAAACCATCTGGAAATGTCGTAAAACGCACGTCTCAACATTTTCGTGCACAGGTGCCGTAGATGCGCAAGAAAATCGCTCCGGAGATGTTTCGAGCGCCGAACTGCCTGAAGTGTTTTCCAGACACATGAAACTCTCAAAAACCGTTTTTAACAGAAAAGCATCTCGAAATGTCTTAAAACGCCCATCTCAACATTTTCGTGCACAGGTAGCGTAGATGCGCACGAAAATCGCTTCGGAGCCGTTTCGAGCGCCGAACTGCCTGATGTGTTTTCCAGACCCAAGAAACACCCGAAAACGGTTTTTAGCCGAAAAGCATTTCGAAATGTCCTAAAACGCACGTCTCAACATTTTCGTGCACAGGTGCCGTAGATTCGCACGAAAATCGCTCCGGAGCCGTTTCGAGCGCCGAACTGCCTGAAGTGTTTTCCAGACCCAAGAAACTCCCCAAAACCGTTTTTAATAGAAAACATCTCGAAATGTCCAAAAACACCCATCTCAACATTTTCGTACATAGGTGCCTAGACGCGCTCGAAAATAGGTCCGGAGCCGTTTCGAGCGCCGAATTGCCTGATGTGTTTTTTAGACCCAAGAAACTCCCCAAAACCGTTTTTAGACAAAAAGCTTCTCGAAATGTCCTAAAACGCACGTCTCAACATTTTCCTGCACAGGTACCGTAGATTCGCACGAAAATCGCTCCGGAGCCGTTTCGAGTGCCGAACTGACTGAAGTGTTTTCCAGACCCAAGAAACTCCCCAAAACCATTTTTAACAGAAAACCATCTCGAAATGTCCTAAAACGCACGTCTCAACATTTTCCTGCACAGGTGCCGTAGATTCGCACGAAAATCGTTCCGGAGCCGTTTCGAGCGCCGAGCTGCCTGAAGTGATTTCCAGACCCAAGAAACTCCCAAAAACCGTTTTTAGCCAAAAAGCTTCTCGAAATGTCCAAAAACGCACGTCTCAACATTTTCGTGCACAGGTGCCGTAGATGCGCACGAAAATCGCTCCGGAGATGTTTCGAGCGCCGAACTGCCTGAAGTGTTTTCCAGACACATGAAACTCCCAAAAACCGTTTTCAACAGAAAAGCATCTCGAAATGTCATAAATCGCACATCCCAACATTTTCGTGCACAGGTGCCGTAGATGCGCACGAAAAGTCCTAAAACACCCATCTCAACATTTTCGTGCACGGGTGTCTAGATGCGCTCGAAAATCGGTCCGGAGCCGTTTCGAGCGCCGAACTGCCTGAAGTGTTTTCCAGACCCAAGAAACACCCGAAAACCGTTTTTAGCCAAAAAGCATTTCGAAATGTCCTAAAACGTACGTCTCAACATTTTCGTGCGTAGGTGCCTTTTAGATTCGCACGAAAATCGCTCCGGAGCCGTTTCGAGCGCCGAACTGCGTGAAGTGTTTTCCAGACCCAAGAAACTCCCCAAAACCATTTTTAACCGAAAACCATCTGGAAATGTCCTAAAACGCGCTTCTAAACATTATCGTGCACAGGTGCCGTAGATGCGCACGAAAAGCGCTCCGGAGCCGTTTCGAGCGCCGAACTGCCTGAAGTGTTTTTCAGACCCAAGAAACTCCCCAAAACCGTTTTTAACAGAAAACATCTCGAAATGTCCAAAAACACCCATCTCAACATTTTCGTGCACAGGTGCCTAGACGCGCTCGAAAATAGGTCCGGAGCCGTTTCGAGCGCCGAATTGCCTGAAGCGTTTTTTAGACCCAAAAAACTCCCCAAAACCGTTTTTAGCCAAAAAGCTTCTCGAAATGTCCTAAAACGCACGTCTCAACATTTTACTGCACAGGTGCCGCAGATTCGCACGAAAATTGCTCCGGAGCCGTTTCGAGCGCCGAACTGCCTGAAGTGTTTTCCAGACCCAAGAAACTCCCCAAAACCGTTTTTAACAGAAAACATCTCGAAATGTCCAAAAACACCCATCTCAACATTTTCGTGCATAGGTGCCTAGATGCGCTCGAAAATAGGCCCGGAGCCGTTTCGAGCGCCAAATTGCCTGATGTGTTTTTTAGACCCAGGAAACTCCCCAAAACCGTTTTTAGACAAAAAGCTTCTCGAAATGTCCTAAAACGCACGACTCAACATTTTCCTGCATAGGTACCGTAGATTCGCACGAAAATCGCTCCGGAGCCGTTTCGAGCGCCGAACTGACTGAAGTGTTTTCCAGACCCAAGAAACTCCCCAAAACCATTTTTAACAGAAAACCATCTGGAAATGTCGTAAAACGCACGTCTCAACATTTTCGTGCACAGGTGCCGTAGATGCGCAAGAAAATCGCTCCGGAGATGTTTCGAGCGCCGAACTGCCTGAAGTGTTTTCCAGACACATGAAACTCTCAAAAACCGTTTTTAACAGAAAAGCATCTCGAAATGTCCTAAAACGCCCATCTCAACATTTTCGTGCACAGGTAGCGTAGATGCGCACGAAAATCGCTTCGGAGCCGTTTCGAGCGCCGAACTGCCTGATGTGTTTTCCAGACCCAAGAAACACCCGAAAACGGTTTTTAGCCGAAAAGCATTTCGAAATGTCCTAAAACGCACGTCTCAACATTTTCGTGCACAGGTGCCGTAGATTCGCACGAAAATCGCTCCGGAGCCGTTTCGAGCGCCGAACTGCCTGAAGTGTTTTCCAGACCCAAGAAACTCCCCAAAACCGTTTTTAACAGAAAACATCTCGAAATGTCCAAAAACACCCATCTCAACATTTTCGTACATAGGTGCCTAGACGCGCTCGAAAATAGGTCCGGAGCCGTTTCGAGCGCCGAATTGCCTGATGTGTTTTTTAGACCCAAGAAACTCCCCAAAACCGTTTTTAGACAAAAAGCTTCTCGAAATGTCCTAAAACGCACGTCTCAACATTTTCCTGCACAGGTACCGTAGATTCGCACGAAAATCGCTCCGGAGCCGTTTCGAGTGCCGAACTGACTGAAGTGTTTTCCAGACCCAAGAAACTCCCCAAAACCATTTTTAACAGAAAACCATCTCGAAATGTCCTAAAACGCACGTCTCAACATTTTCCTGCACAGGTGCCGTAGATTCGCACGAAAATCGTTCCGGAGCCGTTTCGAGCGCCGAGCTGCCTGAAGTGATTTCCAGACCCAAGAAACTCCCAAAAACCGTTTTTAGCCAAAAAGCTTCTCGAAATGTCCAAAAACGCACATCTCAACATTTTCGTGCACAGGTGCCGTAGATGCGCACGAAAATCGCTCCGGAGATGTTTCGAGCGCCGAACTGCCTGAAGTGTTTTCCAGACACATGAAACTCCCAAAAACCGTTTTCAACAGAAAAGCATCTCGAAATGTCATAAATCGCACATCCCAACATTTTCGTGCACAGGTGCCGTAGATGCGCACGAAAAGTCCTAAAACACCCATCTCAACATTTTCGTGCACGGGTGTCTAGATGCGCTCGAAAATCGGTCCGGAGCCGTTTCGAGCGCCGAACTGCCTGAAGTGTTTTCCAGACCCAAGAAACACCCGAAAACCGTTTTTAGCCAAAAAGCATTTCGAAATGTCCTAAAACGTACGTCTCAACATTTTCGTGCGTAGGTGCCTTTTAGATTCGCACGAAAATCGCTCCGGAGCCGTTTCGAGCGCCGAACTGCGTGAAGTGTTTTCCAGACCCAAGAAACTCCCCAAAACCATTTTTAACCGAAAACCATCTGGAAATGTCCTAAAACGCGCTTCTAAACATTATCGTGCACAGGTGCCGTAGATGCGCACGAAAAGCGCTCCGGAGCCGTTTCGAGCGCCGAACTGCCTGAAGTGTTTTTCAGACCCAAGAAACTCCCCAAAACCGTTTTTAACAGAAAACATCTCGAAATGTCCAAAAACACCCATCTCAACATTTTCGTGCACAGGTGCCTAGAGGCGCTCGAAAATAGGTCCGGAGCCGTTTCGAGCGCCGAATTGCCTGATGCGTTTTTTAGACCCAAGAAACTCCCTAAAACCGTTTTTAGCCAAAAAGCTTCTCGAAATGTCCTAAAACGCACGTCTCAACATTTTCCTGCACAGGTGCCGCAGATTCGCACGAAAATCGCTCCGGAGCCGTTTCGAGCGCCGAACTGCCTGAAGTGTTTTCCAGACCCAAGAAACTCCCCAAAACCGTTTTTAACAGAAAACATCTCGAAATGTCCAAAAACACCCATCTCAACATTTTCGTGCATAGGTGCCTAGACGCGATCGAAAATAGGTCCGGAGCCGTTTCGAGCGCCGAATTGCCTGATGTGTTTTTTAGACCCAAGAAACTCCCCAAAACCGTTTTTAGACAAAAAGCTTCTCGAAATGTCCTAAAACGCACGTCTCAACATTTTCCTGCACAGGTACCGTAGATTCGCACGAAAATCGCTCCGGAGCCGTTTCGAGCGCCGAACTGACTGAAGTGTTTTCCAGACCCAAGAAACTCCCCAAAACCATTTTTAACAGAAAACCATCTCGAAATGTCCTAAAACGCACGTCTCAACATTTTCCTGCACAGGTGCCGTAGATTCGCACGAAAATCGTTCCGGAGCCGTTTCGAGCGCCGAGCTGCCTGAAGTGATTTCCAGACCCAAGAAACTCCCAAAAACCGTTTTTAGCCAAAAAGCTTCTCGAAATGTCCAAAAACGCACGTCTCAACATTTTCGTGCACAGGTGCCGTAGATGCGCACGAAAATCGCTCCGGAGATGTTTCGAGCGCCGAACTGCCTGAAGTGTTTTCCAGACACATGAAACTCCCAAAAACCGTTTTCAACAGAAAAGCATCTCGAAATGTCATAAATCGCACATCCCAACATTTTCGTGCACAGGTGCCGTAGATGCGCACGAAAAGTCCTAAAACACCCATCTCAACATTTTCGTGCACGGGTGTCTAGACGCGCACGAAAATCGGTTCGGAGCCGTTTCGAGCACCGAACTGCCTGAAGTGTTTTCCAGACCCAAGAAACACCCGAAAACGGTTTTTAGCCGAAAAGCATTTCGAAATGTCCTAAAACGCACGTCTCAACATTTTCGTGCACAGGTGCTGTAGATTCGTACGAAAATTGCACCGGAGCCGTTTCGAGCGCCGAACTGCGTGAAGTGTTTTCCAGACCCAAGAAACTCCCCAAAACCATTTTTAACCGAAAACCATCTGGAAATGTCCTAAAACGCGCTTCTAAACATTATCGTGCACAGGTGCCGTAGATGCGCACGAAAAGCGCTCCGGAGCCGTTTCGAGCGCCGAACTGCCTGAAGTGTTTTTCAGACCCAAGAAACTCCCCAAAACCGTTTTTAACAGAAAACATCTCGAAATGTCCAAAAACACCCATCTCAACATTTTCGTGCACAGGTGCCTAGACGCGCTCGAAAATAGGTCCGGAGCCGTTTCGAGCGCCGAATTGCCTAAAGCGTTTTTTAGACCCAAAAAACTCCCCAAAACCGTTTTTAGCCAAAAAGCTTCTCGAAATGTCCTAAAACGCACGTCTCAACATTTTACTGCACAGGTGCCGCAGATTCGCACGAAAATTGCTCCGGAGCCGTTTCGAGCGCCGAACTGCCTGAAGTGTTTTCCAGACCCAAGAAACTCCCCAAAACCGTTTTTAACAGAAAACATCTCGAAATGTCCAAAAACACCCATCTCAACATTTTCGTGCAAAGGTGCCTAGACGCGCTCGAAAATAGGCCCGGAGCCGTTTCGAGCGCCAAATTGCCTGATGTGTTTTTTAGACCCAGGAAACTCCCCAAAACCGTTTTTAGACAAAAAGCTTCTCGAAATGTCCTAAAACGCACGTCTCAACATTTTCCTGCACAGGTACCGTAGATTCGCACGAAAATCGCTCCGGAGCCGTTTCGAGCGCCGAACTGACTGAAGTGTTTTCCAGACCCAAGAAACTCCCCAAAACCATTTTTAACAGAAAACCATCTGGAAATGTCGTAAAACGCACGTCTCAACATTTTCGTGCACAGGTGCCGTAGATGCGCAAGAAAATCGCTCCGGAGATGTTTCGAGCGCCGAACTGCCTGAAGTGTTTTCCAGACACATGAAACTCTCAAAAACCGTTTTTAACAGAAAAGCATCTCGAAATGTCTTAAAACGCCCATCTCAACATTTTCGTGCACAGGTAGCGTAGATGCGCACGAAAATCGCTTCGGAGCCGTTTCGAGCGCCGAACTGCCTGATGTGTTTTCCAGACCCAAGAAACACCCGAAAACGGTTTTTAGCCGAAAAGCATTTCGAAATGTCCTAAAACGCACGTCTCAACATTTTCGTGCACAGGTGCCGTAGATTCGCACGAAAATCGCTCCGGAGCCGTTTCGAGCGCCGAACTGCCTGAAGTGTTTTCCAGACCCAAGAAACTCCCCAAAACCGTTTTTAATAGAAAACATCTCGAAATGTCCAAAAACACCCATCTCAACATTTTCGTACATAGGTGCCTAGACGCGCTCGAAAATAGGTCCGGAGCCGTTTCGAGCGCCGAATTGCCTGATGTGTTTTTTAGACCCAAGAAACTCCCCAAAACCGTTTTTAGACAAAAAGCTTCTCGAAATGTCCTAAAACGCACGTCTCAACATTTTCCTGCACAGGTACCGTAGATTCGCACGAAAATCGCTCCGGAGCCGTTTCGAGTGCCGAACTGACTGAAGTGTTTTCCAGACCCAAGAAACTCCCCAAAACCATTTTTAACAGAAAACCATCTCGAAATGTCCTAAAACGCACGTCTCAACATTTTCCTGCACAGGTGCCGTAGATTCGCACGAAAATCGTTCCGGAGCCGTTTCGAGCGCCGAGCTGCCTGAAGTGATTTCCAGACCCAAGAAACTCCCAAAAACCGTTTTTAGCCAAAAAGCTTCTCGAAATGTCCTAAAACGCACGTCTCAACATTTTCCTGCACAGGTACCGTAGATTCGCACGAAAATCGCTCCGGAGCCGTTTCGAGTGCCGAACTGACTGAAGTGTTTTCCAGACCCAAGAAACTCCCCAAAACCATTTTTAACAGAAAACCATCTCGAAATGTCCTAAAACGCACGTCTCAACATTTTCCTGCACAGGTGCCGTAGATTCGCACGAAAATCGTTCCGGAGCCGTTTCGAGCGCCGAGCTGCCTGAAGTGATTTCCAGACCCAAGAAACTCCCAAAAACCGTTTTTAGCCAAAAAGCTTCTCGAAATGTCCAAAAACGCACGTCTCAACATTTTCGTGCACAGGTGCCGTAGATGCGCACGAAAATCGCTCCGGAGATGTTTCGAGCGCCGAACTGCCTGAAGTGTTTTCCAGACACATGAAACTCCCAAAAACCGTTTTCAACAGAAAAGCATCTCGAAATGTCATAAATCGCACATCCCAACATTTTCGTGCACAGGTGCCGTAGATGCGCACGAAAAGTCCTAAAACACCCATCTCAACATTTTCGTGCACGGGTGTCTAGATGCGCTCGAAAATCGGTCCGGAGCCGTTTCGAGCGCCGAACTGCCTGAAGTGTTTTCCAGACCCAAGAAACACCCGAAAACCGTTTTTAGCCAAAAAGCATTTCGAAATGTCCTAAAACGTACGTCTCAACATTTTCGTGCGTAGGTGCCTTTTAGATTCGCACGAAAATCGCTCCGGAGCCGTTTCGAGCGCCGAACTGCGTGAAGTGTTTTCCAGACCCAAGAAACTCCCCAAAACCATTTTTAACCGAAAACCATCTGGAAATGTCCTAAAACGCGCTTCTAAACATTATCGTGCACAGGTGCCGTAGATGCGCACGAAAAGCGCTCCGGAGCCGTTTCGAGCGCCGAACTGCCTGAAGTGTTTTTCAGACCCAAGAAACTCCCCAAAACCGTTTTTAACAGAAAACATCTCGAAATGTCCAAAAACACCCATCTCAACATTTTCGTGCACAGGTGCCTAGACGCGCTCGAAAATAGGTCCGGAGCCGTTTCGAGCGCCGAATTGCCTGAAGCGTTTTTTAGACCCAAAAAACTCCCCAAAACCGTTTTTAGCCAAAAAGCTTCTCGAAATGTCCTAAAACGCACGTCTCAACATTTTACTGCACAGGTGCCGCAGATTCGCACGAAAATTGCTCCGGAGCCGTTTCGAGCGCCGAACTGCCTGAAGTGTTTTCCAGACCCAAGAAACTCCCCAAAACCGTTTTTAACAGAAAACATCTCGAAATGTCCAAAAACACCCATCTCAACATTTTCGTGCATAGGTGCCTAGATGCGCTCGAAAATAGGCCCGGAGCCGTTTCGAGCGCCAAATTGCCTGATGTGTTTTTTAGACCCAGGAAACTCCCCAAAACCGTTTTTAGACAAAAAGCTTCTCGAAATGTCCTAAAACGCACGACTCAACATTTTCCTGCATAGGTACCTTAGATTCGCACGAAAATCGCTCCGGAGCCGTTTCGAGCGCCGAACTGACTGAAGTGTTTTCCAGACCCAAGAAACTCCCCAAAACCATTTTTAACAGAAAACCATCTGGAAATGTCGTAAAACGCACGTCTCAACATTTTCGTGCACAGGTGCCGTAGATGCGCAAGAAAATCGCTCCGGAGATGTTTCGAGCGCCGAACTGCCTGAAGTGTTTTCCAGACACATGAAACTCTCAAAAACCGTTTTTAACAGAAAAGCATCTCGAAATGTCCTAAAACGCCCATCTCAACATTTTCGTGCACAGGTAGCGTAGATGCGCACGAAAATCGCTTCGGAGCCGTTTCGAGCGCCGAACTGCCTGATGTGTTTTCCAGACCCAAGAAACACCCGAAAACGGTTTTTAGCCGAAAAGCATTTCGAAATGTCCTAAAACGCACGTCTCAACATTTTCGTGCACAGGTGCCGTAGATTCGCACGAAAATCGCTCCGGAGCCGTTTCGAGCGCCGAACTGCCTGAAGTGTTTTCCAGACCCAAGAAACTCCCCAAAACCGTTTTTAACAGAAAACATCTCGAAATGTCCAAAAACACCCATCTCAACATTTTCGTACATAGGTGCCTAGACGCGCTCGAAAATAGGTCCGGAGCCGTTTCGAGCGCCGAATTGCCTGATGTGTTTTTTAGACCCAAGAAACTCCCCAAAACCGTTTTTAGACAAAAAGCTTCTCGAAATGTCCTAAAACGCACGTCTCAACATTTTCCTGCACAGGTACCGTAGATTCGCACGAAAATCGCTCCGGAGCCGTTTCGAGTGCCGAACTGACTGAAGTGTTTTCCAGACCCAAGAAACTCCCCAAAACCATTTTTAACAGAAAACCATCTCGAAATGTCCTAAAACGCACGTCTCAACATTTTCCTGCACAGGTGCCGTAGATTCGCACGAAAATCGTTCCGGAGCCGTTTCGAGCGCCGAGCTGCCTGAAGTGATTTCCAGACCCAAGAAACTCCCAAAAACCGTTTTTAGCCAAAAAGCTTCTCGAAATGTCCAAAAACGCACGTCTCAACATTTTCGTGCACAGGTGCCGTAGATGCGCACGAAAATCGCTCCGGAGATGTTTCGAGCGCCGAACTGCCTGAAGTGTTTTCCAGACACATGAAACTCCCAAAAACCGTTTTCAACAGAAAAGCATCTCGAAATGTCATAAATCGCACATCCCAACATTTTCGTGCACAGGTGCCGTAGATGCGCACGAAAAGTCCTAAAACACCCATCTCAACATTTTCGTGCACGGGTGTCTAGATGCGCTCGAAAATCGGTCCGGAGCCGTTTCGAGCGCCGAACTGCCTGAAGTGTTTTCCAGACCCAAGAAACACCCGAAAACCGTTTTTAGCCAAAAAGCATTTCGAAATGTCCTAAAACGTACGTCTCAACATTTTCGTGCGTAGGTGCCTTTTAGATTCGCACGAAAATCGCTCCGGAGCCGTTTCGAGCGCCGAACTGCGTGAAGTGTTTTCCAGACCCAAGAAACTCCCCAAAACCATTTTTAACCGAAAACCATCTGGAAATGTCCTAAAACGCGCTTCTAAACATTATCGTGCACAGGTGCCGTAGATGCGCACGAAAAGCGCTCCGGAGCCGTTTCGAGCGCCGAACTGCCTGAAGTGTTTTTCAGACCCAAGAAACTCCCCAAAACCGTTTTTAACAGAAAACATCTCGAAATGTCCAAAAACACCCATCTCAACATTTTCGTGCACAGGTGCCTAGAGGCGCTCGAAAATAGGTCCGGAGCCGTTTCGAGCGCCGAATTGCCTGATGCGTTTTTTAGACCCAAGAAACTCCCTAAAACCGTTTTTAGCCAAAAAGCTTCTCGAAATGTCCTAAAACGCACGTCTCAACATTTTCCTGCACAGGTGCCGCAGATTCGCACGAAAATCGCTCCGGAGCCGTTTCGAGCGCCGAACTGCCTGAAGTGTTTTCCAGACCCAAGAAACTCCCCAAAACCGTTTTTAACAGAAAACATCTCGAAATGTCCAAAAACACCCATCTCAACATTTTCGTGCATAGGTGCCTAGACGCGATCGAAAATAGGTCCGGACCCGTTTCGAGCGCCGAATTGCCTGATGTGTTTTTTAGACCCAAGAAACTCCCCAAAACCGTTTTTAGACAAAAAGCTTCTCGAAATGTCCTAAAACGCACGTCTCAACATTTTCCTGCACAGGTACCGTAGATTCGCACGAAAATCGCTCCGGAGCCGTTTCGAGCGCCGAACTGACTGAAGTGTTTTCCAGACCCAAGAAACTCCCCAAAACCATTTTTAACAGAAAACCATCTCGAAATGTCCTAAAACGCACGTCTCAACATTTTCCTGCACAGGTGCCGTAGATTCGCACGAAAATCGTTCCGGAGCCGTTTCGAGCGCCGAGCTGCCTGAAGTGATTTCCAGACCCAAGAAACTCCCAAAAACCGTTTTTAGCCAAAAAGCTTCTCGAAATGTCCAAAAACGCACGTCTCAACATTTTCGTGCACAGGTGCCGTAGATGCGCACGAAAATCGCTCCGGAGATGTTTCGAGCGCCGAACTGCCTGAAGTGTTTTCCAGACACATGAAACTCCCAAAAACCGTTTTCAACAGAAAAGCATCTCGAAATGTCATAAATCGCACATCCCAACATTTTCGTGCACAGGTGCCGTAGATGCGCACGAAAAGTCCTAAAACACCCATCTCAACATTTTCGTGCACGGGTGTCTAGACGCGCTCGAAAATCGGTTCGGAGCCGTTTCGAGCACCGAACTGCCTGAAGTGTTTTCCAGACCCAAGAAACACCCGAAAACGGTTTTTAGCCGAAAAGCATTTCGAAATGTCCTAAAACGCACGTCTCAACATTTTCGTGCACAGGTGCTGTAGATTCGTACGAAAATTGCACCGGAGCCGTTTCGAGCGCCGAACTGCGTGAAGTGTTTTCCAGACCCAAGAAACTCCCCAAAACCATTTTTAACCGAAAACCATCTGGAAATGTCCTAAAACGCGCTTCTAAACATTATCGTGCACAGGTGCCGTAGATGCGCACGAAAAGCGCTCCGGAGCCGTTTCGAGCGCCGAACTGCCTGAAGTGTTTTTCAGACCCAAGAAACTCCCCAAAACCGTTTTTAACAGAAAACATCTCGAAATGTCCAAAAACACCCATCTCAACATTTTCGTGCACAGGTGCCTAGACGCGCTCGAAAATAGGTCCGGAGCCGTTTCGAGCGCCGAATTGCCTAAAGCGTTTTTTAGACCCAAAAAACTCCCCAAAACCGTTTTTAGCCAAAAAGCTTCTCGAAATGTCCTAAAACGCACGTCTCAACATTTTACTGCACAGGTGCCGCAGATTCGCACGAAAATTGCTCCGGAGCCGTTTCGAGCGCCGAACTGCCTGAAGTGTTTTCCAGACCCAAGAAACTCCCCAAAACCGTTTTTAACAGAAAACATCTCGAAATGTCCAAAAACACCCATCTCAACATTTTCGTGCATAGGTGCCTAGACGCGCTCGAAAATAGGCCCGGAGCCGTTTCGAGCGCCAAATTGCCTGATGTGTTTTTTAGACCCAGGAAACTCCCCAAAACCGTTTTTAGACAAAAAGCTTCTCGAAATGTCCTAAAACGCACGTCTCAACATTTTCCTGCACAGGTACCGTAGATTCGCACGAAAATCGCTCCGGAGCCGTTTCGAGCGCCGAACTGACTGAAGTGTTTTCCAGACCCAAGAAACTCCCCAAAACCATTTTTAACAGAAAACCATCTGGAAATGTCGTAAAACGCACGTCTCAACATTTTCGTGCACAGGTGCCGTAGATGCGCAAGAAAATCGCTCCGGAGATGTTTCGAGCGCCGAACTGCCTGAAGTGTTTTCCAGACACATGAAACTCTCAAAAACCGTTTTTAACAGAAAAGCATCTCGAAATGTCTTAAAACGCCCATCTCAACATTTTCGTGCACAGGTAGCGTAGATGCGCACGAAAATCGCTTCGGAGCCGTTTCGAGCGCCGAACTGCCTGATGTGTTTTCCAGACCCAAGAAACACCCGAAAACGGTTTTTAGCCGAAAAGCATTTCGAAATGTCCTAAAACGCACGTCTCAACATTTTCGTGCACAGGTGCCGTAGATTCGCACGAAAATCGCTCCGGAGCCGTTTCGAGCGCCGAACTGCCTGAAGTGTTTTCCAGACCCAAGAAACTCCCCAAAACCGTTTTTAATAGAAAACATCTCGAAATGTCCAAAAACACCCATCTCAACATTTTCGTACATAGGTGCCTAGACGCGCTCGAAAATAGGTCCGGAGCCGTTTCGAGCGCCGAATTGCCTGATGTGTTTTTTAGACCCAAGAAACTCCCCAAAACCGTTTTTAGACAAAAAGCTTCTCGAAATGTCCTAAAACGCACGTCTCAACATTTTCCTGCACAGGTACCGTAGATTCGCACGAAAATCGCTCCGGAGCCGTTTCGAGTGCCGAACTGACTGAAGTGTTTTCCAGACCCAAGAAACTCCCCAAAACCATTTTTAACAGAAAACCATCTCGAAATGTCCTAAAACGCACGTCTCAACATTTTCCTGCACAGGTGCCGTAGATTCGCACGAAAATCGTTCCGGAGCCGTTTCGAGCGCCGAGCTGCCTGAAGTGATTTCCAGACCCAAGAAACTCCCAAAAACCGTTTTTAGCCAAAAAGCTTCTCGAAATGTCCAAAAACGCACGTCTCAACATTTTCGTGCACAGGTGCCGTAGATGCGCACGAAAATCGCTCCGGAGATGTTTCGAGCGCCGAACTGCCTGAAGTGTTTTCCAGACACATGAAACTCCCAAAAACCGTTTTCAACAGAAAAGCATCTCGAAATGTCATAAATCGCACATCCCAACATTTTCGTGCACAGGTGCCGTAGATGCGCACGAAAAGTCCTAAAACACCCATCTCAACATTTTCGTGCACGGGTGTCTAGATGCGCTCGAAAATCGGTCCGGAGCCGTTTCGAGCGCCGAACTGCCTGAAGTGTTTTCCAGACCCAAGAAACACCCGAAAACCGTTTTTAGCCAAAAAGCATTTCGAAATTTCCTAAAACGTACGTCTCAACATTTTCGTGCGTAGGTGCCTTTTAGATTCGCACGAAAATCGCTCCGGAGCCGTTTCGAGCGCCGAACTGCGTGAAGTGTTTTCCAGACCCAAGAAACTCCCCAAAACCATTTTTAACCGAAAACCATCTGGAAATGTCCTAAAACGCGCTTCTAAACATTATCGTGCACAGGTGCCGTAGATGCGCACGAAAAGCGCTCCGGAGCCGTTTCGAGCGCCGAACTGCCTGAAGTGTTTTTCAGACCCAAGAAACTCCCCAAAACCGTTTTTAACAGAAAACATCTCGAAATGTCCAAAAACACCCATCTCAACATTTTCGTGCACAGGTGCCTAGACGCGCTCGAAAATAGGTCCGGAGCCGTTTCGAGCGCCGAATTGCCTGAAGCGTTTTTTAGACCCAAAAAACTCCCCAAAACCGTTTTTAGCCAAAAAGCTTCTCGAAATGTCCTAAAACGCACGTCTCAACATTTTACTGCACAGGTGCCGCAGATTCGCACGAAAATTGCTCCGGAGCCGTTTCGAGCGCCGAACTGCCTGAAGTGTTTTCCAGACCCAAGAAACTCCCCAAAACCGTTTTTAACAGAAAACATCTCGAAATGTCCAAAAACACCCATCTCAACATTTTCGTGCATAGGTGCCTAGATGCGCTCGAAAATAGGCCCGGAGCCGTTTCGAGCGCCAAATTGCCTGATGTGTTTTTTAGACCCAGGAAACTCCCCAAAACCGTTTTTAGACAAAAAGCTTCTCGAAATGTCCTAAAACGCACGACTCAACATTTTCCTGCATAGGTACCGTAGATTCGCACGAAAATCGCTCCGGAGCCGTTTCGAGCGCCGAACTGACTGAAGTGTTTTCCAGACCCAAGAAACTCCCCAAAACCATTTTTAACAGAAAACCATCTGGAAATGTCGTAAAACGCACGTCTCAACATTTTCGTGCACAGGTGCCGTAGATGCGCAAGAAAATCGCTCCGGAGATGTTTCGAGCGCCGAACTGCCTGAAGTGTTTTCCAGACACATGAAACTCTCAAAAACCGTTTTTAACAGAAAAGCATCTCGAAATGTCCTAAAACGCCCATCTCAACATTTTCGTGCACAGGTAGCGTAGATGCGCACGAAAATCGCTTCGGAGCCGTTTCGAGCGCCGAACTGCCTGATGTGTTTTCCAGACCCAAGAAACACCCGAAAACGGTTTTTAGCCGAAAAGCATTTCGAAATGTCCTAAAACGCACGTCTCAACATTTTCGTGCACAGGTGCCGTAGATTCGCACGAAAATCGCTCCGGAGCCGTTTCGAGCGCCGAACTGCCTGAAGTGTTTTCCAGACCCAAGAAACTCCCCAAAACCGTTTTTAACAGAAAACATCTCGAAATGTCCAAAAACACCCATCTCAACATTTTCGTACATAGGTGCCTAGACGCGCTCGAAAATAGGTCCGGAGCCGTTTCGAGCGCCGAATTGCCTGATGTGTTTTTTAGACCCAAGAAACTCCCCAAAACCGTTTTTAGACAAAAAGCTTCTCGAAATGTCCTAAAACGCACGTCTCAACATTTTCCTGCACAGGTACCGTAGATTCGCACGAAAATCGCTCCGGAGCCGTTTCGAGTGCCGAACTGACTGAAGTGTTTTCCAGACCCAAGAAACTCCCCAAAACCATTTTTAACAGAAAACCATCTCGAAATGTCCTAAAACGCACGTCTCAACATTTTCCTGCACAGGTGCCGTAGATTCGCACGAAAATCGTTCCGGAGCCGTTTCGAGCGCCGAGCTGCCTGAAGTGATTTCCAGACCCAAGAAACTCCCAAAAACCGTTTTTAGCCAAAAAGCTTCTCGAAATGTCCAAAAACGCACGTCTCAACATTTTCGTGCACAGGTGCCGTAGATGCGCACGAAAATCGCTCCGGAGATGTTTCGAGCGCCGAACTGCCTGAAGTGTTTTCCAGACACATGAAACTCCCAAAAACCGTTTTCAACAGAAAAGCATCTCGAAATGTCATAAATCGCACATCCCAACATTTTCGTGCACAGGTGCCGTAGATGCGCACGAAAAGTCCTAAAACACCCATCTCAACATTTTCGTGCACGGGTGTCTAGATGCGCTCGAAAATCGGTCCGGAGCCGTTTCGAGCGCCGAACTGCCTGAAGTGTTTTCCAGACCCAAGAAACACCCGAAAACCGTTTTTAGCCAAAAAGCATTTCGAAATGTCCTAAAACGTACGTCTCAACATTTTCGTGCGTAGGTGCCTTTTAGATTCGCACGAAAATCGCTCCGGAGCCGTTTCGAGCGCCGAACTGCGTGAAGTGTTTTCCAGACCCAAGAAACTCCCCAAAACCATTTTTAACCGAAAACCATCTGGAAATGTCCTAAAACGCGCTTCTAAACATTATCGTGCACAGGTGCCGTAGATGCGCACGAAAAGCGCTCCGGAGCCGTTTCGAGCGCCGAACTGCCTGAAGTGTTTTTCAGACCCAAGAAACTCCCCAAAACCGTTTTTAACAGAAAACATCTCGAAATGTCCAAAAACACCCATCTCAACATTTTCGTGCACAGGTGCCTAGAGGCGCTCGAAAATAGGTCCGGAGCCGTTTCGAGCGCCGAATTGCCTGATGCGTTTTTTAGACCCAAGAAACTCCCTAAAACCGTTTTTAGCCAAAAAGCTTCTCGAAATGTCCTAAAACGCACGTCTCAACATTTTCCTGCACAGGTGCCGCAGATTCGCACGAAAATCGCTCCGGAGCCGTTTCGAGCGCCGAACTGCCTGAAGTGTTTTCCAGACCCAAGAAACTCCCCAAAACCGTTTTTAACAGAAAACATCTCGAAATGTCCAAAAACACCCATCTCAACATTTTCGTGCATAGGTGCCTAGACGCGATCGAAAATAGGTCCGGAGCCGTTTCGAGCGCCGAATTGCCTGATGTGTTTTTTAGACCCAAGAAACTCCCCAAAACCGTTTTTAGACAAAAAGCTTCTCGAAATGTCCTAAAACGCACGTCTCAACATTTTCCTGCACAGGTACCGTAGATTCGCACGAAAATCGCTCCGGAGCCGTTTCGAGCGCCGAACTGACTGAAGTGTTTTCCAGACCCAAGAAACTCCCCAAAACCATTTTTAACAGAAAACCATCTCGAAATGTCCTAAAACGCACGTCTCAACATTTTCCTGCACAGGTGCCGTAGATTCGCACGAAAATCGTTCCGGAGCCGTTTCGAGCGCCGAGCTGCCTGAAGTGATTTCCAGACCCAAGAAACTCCCAAAAACCGTTTTTAGCCAAAAAGCTTCTCGAAATGTCCAAAAACGCACGTCTCAACATTTTCGTGCACAGGTGCCGTAGATGCGCACGAAAATCGCTCCGGAGATGTTTCGAGCGCCGAACTGCCTGAAGTGTTTTCCAGACACATGAAACTCCCAAAAACCGTTTTCAACAGAAAAGCATCTCGAAATGTCATAAATCGCACATCCCAACATTTTCGTGCACAGGTGCCGTAGATGCGCACGAAAAGTCCTAAAACACCCATCTCAACATTTTCGTGCACGGGTGTCTAGACGCGCTCGAAAATCGGTTCGGAGCCGTTTCGAGCACCGAACTGCCTGAAGTGTTTTCCAGACCCAAGAAACACCCGAAAACGGTTTTTAGCCGAAAAGCATTTCGAAATGTCCTAAAACGCACGTCTCAACATTTTCGTGCACAGGTGCTGTAGATTCGTACGAAAATTGCACCGGAGCCGTTTCGAGCGCCGAACTGCGTGAAGTGTTTTCCAGACCCAAGAAACTCCCCAAAACCATTTTTAACCGAAAACCATCTGGAAATGTCCTAAAACGCGCTTCTAAACATTATCGTGCACAGGTGCCGTAGATGCGCACGAAAAGCGCTCCGGAGCCGTTTCGAGCGCCGAACTGCCTGAAGTGTTTTTCAGACCCAAGAAACTCCCCAAAACCGTTTTTAACAGAAAACATCTCGAAATGTCCAAAAACACCCATCTCAACATTTTCGTGCACAGGTGCCTAGACGCGCTCGAAAATAGGTCCGGAGCCGTTTCGAGCGCCGAATTGCCTAAAGCGTTTTTTAGACCCAAAAAACTCCCCAAAACCGTTTTTAGCCAAAAAGCTTCTCGAAATGTCCTAAAACGCACGTCTCAACATTTTACTGCACAGGTGCCGCAGATTCGCACGAAAATTGCTCCGGAGCCGTTTCGAGCGCCGAACTGCCTGAAGTGTTTTCCAGACCCAAGAAACTCCCCAAAACCGTTTTTAACAGAAAACATCTCGAAATGTCCAAAAACACCCATCTCAACATTTTCGTGCATAGGTGCCTAGACGCGCTCGAAAATAGGCCCGGAGCCGTTTCGAGCGCCAAATTGCCTGATGTGTTTTTTAGACCCAGGAAACTCCCCAAAACCGTTTTTAGACAAAAAGCTTCTCGAAATGTCCTAAAACGCACGTCTCAACATTTTCCTGCACAGGTACCGTAGATTCGCACGAAAATCGCTCCGGAGCCGTTTCGAGCGCCGAACTGACTGAAGTGTTTTCCAGACCCAAGAAACTCCCCAAAACCATTTTTAACAGAAAACCATCTGGAAATGTCGTAAAACGCACGTCTCAACATTTTCGTGCACAGGTGCCGTAGATGCGCAAGAAAATCGCTCCGGAGATGTTTCGAGCGCCGAACTGCCTGAAGTGTTTTCCAGACACATGAAACTCTCAAAAACCGTTTTTAACAGAAAAGCATCTCGAAATGTCTTAAAACGCCCATCTCAACATTTTCGTGCACAGGTAGCGTAGATGCGCACGAAAATCGCTTCGGAGCCGTTTCGAGCGCCGAACTGCCTGATGTGTTTTCCAGACCCAAGAAACACCCGAAAACGGTTTTTAGCCGAAAAGCATTTCGAAATGTCCTAAAACGCACGTCTCAACATTTTCGTGCACAGGTGCCGTAGATTCGCACGAAAATCGCTCCGGAGCCGTTTCGAGCGCCGAACTGCCTGAAGTGTTTTCCAGACCCAAGAAACTCCCCAAAACCGTTTTTAATAGAAAACATCTCGAAATGTCCAAAAACACCCATCTCAACATTTTCGTACATAGGTGCCTAGACGCGCTCGAAAATAGGTCCGGAGCCGTTTCGAGCGCCGAATTGCCTGATGTGTTTTTTAGACCCAAGAAACTCCCCAAAACCGTTTTTAGACAAAAAGCTTCTCGAAATGTCCTAAAACGCACGTCTCAACATTTTCCTGCACAGGTACCGTAGATTCGCACGAAAATCGCTCCGGAGCCGTTTCGAGTGCCGAACTGACTGAAGTGTTTTCCAGACCCAAGAAACTCCCCAAAACCATTTTTAACAGAAAACCATCTCGAAATGTCCTAAAACGCACGTCTCAACATTTTCCTGCACAGGTGCCGTAGATTCGCACGAAAATCGTTCCGGAGCCGTTTCGAGCGCCGAGCTGCCTGAAGTGATTTCCAGACCCAAGAAACTCCCAAAAACCGTTTTTAGCCAAAAAGCTTCTCGAAATGTCCAAAAACGCACGTCTCAACATTTTCGTGCACAGGTGCCGTAGATGCGCACGAAAATCGCTCCGGAGATGTTTCGAGCGCCGAACTGCCTGAAGTGTTTTCCAGACACATGAAACTCCCAAAAACCGTTTTCAACAGAAAAGCATCTCGAAATGTCATAAATCGCACATCCCAACATTTTCGTGCACAGGTGCCGTAGATGCGCACGAAAAGTCCTAAAACACCCATCTCAACATTTTCGTGCACGGGTGTCTAGATGCGCTCGAAAATCGGTCCGGAGCCGTTTCGAGCGCCGAACTGCCTGAAGTGTTTTCCAGACCCAAGAAACACCCGAAAACCGTTTTTAGCCAAAAAGCATTTCGAAATTTCCTAAAACGTACGTCTCAACATTTTCGTGCGTAGGTGCCTTTTAGATTCGCACGAAAATCGCTCCGGAGCCGTTTCGAGCGCCGAACTGCGTGAAGTGTTTTCCAGACCCAAGAAACTCCCCAAAACCATTTTTAACCGAAAACCATCTGGAAATGTCCTAAAACGCGCTTCTAAACATTATCGTGCACAGGTGCCGTAGATGCGCACGAAAAGCGCTCCGGAGCCGTTTCGAGCGCCGAACTGCCTGAAGTGTTTTTCAGACCCAAGAAACTCCCCAAAACCGTTTTTAACAGAAAACATCTCGAAATGTCCAAAAACACCCATCTCAACATTTTCGTGCACAGGTGCCTAGACGCGCTCGAAAATAGGTCCGGAGCCGTTTCGAGCGCCGAATTGCCTGAAGCGTTTTTTAGACCCAAAAAACTCCCCAAAACCGTTTTTAGCCAAAAAGCTTCTCGAAATGTCCTAAAACGCACGTCTCAACATTTTACTGCACAGGTGCCGCAGATTCGCACGAAAATTGCTCCGGAGCCGTTTCGAGCGCCGAACTGCCTGAAGTGTTTTCCAGACCCAAGAAACTCCCCAAAACCGTTTTTAACAGAAAACATCTCGAAATGTCCAAAAACACCCATCTCAACATTTTCGTGCATAGGTGCCTAGATGCGCTCGAAAATAGGCCCGGAGCCGTTTCGAGCGCCAAATTGCCTGATGTGTTTTTTAGACCCAGGAAACTCCCCAAAACCGTTTTTAGACAAAAAGCTTCTCGAAATGTCCTAAAACGCACGACTCAACATTTTCCTGCATAGGTACCGTAGATTCGCACGAAAATCGCTCCGGAGCCGTTTCGAGCGCCGAACTGACTGAAGTGTTTTCCAGACCCAAGAAACTCCCCAAAACCATTTTTAACAGAAAACCATCTGGAAATGTCGTAAAACGCACGTCTCAACATTTTCGTGCACAGGTGCCGTAGATGCGCAAGAAAATCGCTCCGGAGATGTTTCGAGCGCCGAACTGCCTGAAGTGTTTTCCAGACACATGAAACTCTCAAAAACCGTTTTTAACAGAAAAGCATCTCGAAATGTCCTAAAACGCCCATCTCAACATTTTCGTGCACAGGTAGCGTAGATGCGCACGAAAATCGCTTCGGAGCCGTTTCGAGCGCCGAACTGCCTGATGTGTTTTCCAGACCCAAGAAACACCCGAAAACGGTTTTTAGCCGAAAAGCATTTCGAAATGTCCTAAAACGCACGTCTCAACATTTTCGTGCACAGGTGCCGTAGATTCGCACGAAAATCGCTCCGGAGCCGTTTCGAGCGCCGAACTGCCTGAAGTGTTTTCCAGACCCAAGAAACTCCCCAAAACCGTTTTTAACAGAAAACATCTCGAAATGTCCAAAAACACCCATCTCAACATTTTCGTACATAGGTGCCTAGACGCGCTCGAAAATAGGTCCGGAGCCGTTTCGAGCGCCGAATTGCCTGATGTGTTTTTTAGACCCAAGAAACTCCCCAAAACCGTTTTTAGACAAAAAGCTTCTCGAAATGTCCTAAAACGCACGTCTCAACATTTTCCTGCACAGGTACCGTAGATTCGCACGAAAATCGCTCCGGAGCCGTTTCGAGTGCCGAACTGACTGAAGTGTTTTCCAGACCCAAGAAACTCCCCAAAACCATTTTTAACAGAAAACCATCTCGAAATGTCCTAAAACGCACGTCTCAACATTTTCCTGCACAGGTGCCGTAGATTCGCACGAAAATCGTTCCGGAGCCGTTTCGAGCGCCGAGCTGCCTGAAGTGATTTCCAGACCCAAGAAACTCCCAAAAACCGTTTTTAGCCAAAAAGCTTCTCGAAATGTCCAAAAACGCACGTCTCAACATTTTCGTGCACAGGTGCCGTAGATGCGCACGAAAATCGCTCCGGAGATGTTTCGAGCGCCGAACTGCCTGAAGTGTTTTCCAGACACATGAAACTCCCAAAAACCGTTTTCAACAGAAAAGCATCTCGAAATGTCATAAATCGCACATCCCAACATTTTCGTGCACAGGTGCCGTAGATGCGCACGAAAAGTCCTAAAACACCCATCTCAACATTTTCGTGCACGGGTGTCTAGATGCGCTCGAAAATCGGTCCGGAGCCGTTTCGAGCGCCGAACTGCCTGAAGTGTTTTCCAGACCCAAGAAACACCCGAAAACCGTTTTTAGCCAAAAAGCATTTCGAAATGTCCTAAAACGTACGTCTCAACATTTTCGTGCGTAGGTGCCTTTTAGATTCGCACGAAAATCGCTCCGGAGCCGTTTCGAGCGCCGAACTGCGTGAAGTGTTTTCCAGACCCAAGAAACTCCCCAAAACCATTTTTAACCGAAAACCATCTGGAAATGTCCTAAAACGCGCTTCTAAACATTATCGTGCACAGGTGCCGTAGATGCGCACGAAAAGCGCTCCGGAGCCGTTTCGAGCGCCGAACTGCCTGAAGTGTTTTTCAGACCCAAGAAACTCCCCAAAACCGTTTTTAACAGAAAACATCTCGAAATGTCCAAAAACACCCATCTCAACATTTTCGTGCACAGGTGCCTAGAGGCGCTCGAAAATAGGTCCGGAGCCGTTTCGAGCGCCGAATTGCCTGATGCGTTTTTTAGACCCAAGAAACTCCCTAAAACCGTTTTTAGCCAAAAAGCTTCTCGAAATGTCCTAAAACGCACGTCTCAACATTTTCCTGCACAGGTGCCGCAGATTCGCACGAAAATCGCTCCGGAGCCGTTTCGAGCGCCGAACTGCCTGAAGTGTTTTCCAGACCCAAGAAACTCCCCAAAACCGTTTTTAACAGAAAACATCTCGAAATGTCCAAAAACACCCATCTCAACATTTTCGTGCATAGGTGCCTAGACGCGATCGAAAATAGGTCCGGAGCCGTTTCGAGCGCCGAATTGCCTGATGTGTTTTTTAGACCCAAGAAACTCCCCAAAACCGTTTTTAGACAAAAAGCTTCTCGAAATGTCCTAAAACGCACGTCTCAACATTTTCCTGCACAGGTACCGTAGATTCGCACGAAAATCGCTCCGGAGCCGTTTCGAGCGCCGAACTGACTGAAGTGTTTTCCAGACCCAAGAAACTCCCCAAAACCATTTTTAACAGAAAACCATCTCGAAATGTCCTAAAACGCACGTCTCAACATTTTCCTGCACAGGTGCCGTAGATTCGCACGAAAATCGTTCCGGAGCCGTTTCGAGCGCCGAGCTGCCTGAAGTGATTTCCAGACCCAAGAAACTCCCAAAAACCGTTTTTAGCCAAAAAGCTTCTCGAAATGTCCAAAAACGCACGTCTCAACATTTTCGTGCACAGGTGCCGTAGATGCGCACGAAAATCGCTCCGGAGATGTTTCGAGCGCCGAACTGCCTGAAGTGTTTTCCAGACACATGAAACTCCCAAAAACCGTTTTCAACAGAAAAGCATCTCGAAATGTCATAAATCGCACATCCCAACATTTTCGTGCACAGGTGCCGTAGATGCGCACGAAAAGTCCTAAAACACCCATCTCAACATTTTCGTGCACGGGTGTCTAGACGCGCTCGAAAATCGGTTCGGAGCCGTTTCGAGCACCGAACTGCCTGAAGTGTTTTCCAGACCCAAGAAACACCCGAAAACGGTTTTTAGCCGAAAAGCATTTCGAAATGTCCTAAAACGCACGTCTCAACATTTTCGTGCACAGGTGCTGTAGATTCGTACGAAAATTGCACCGGAGCCGTTTCGAGCGCCGAACTGCGTGAAGTGTTTTCCAGACCCAAGAAACTCCCCAAAACCATTTTTAACCGAAAACCATCTGGAAATGTCCTAAAACGCGCTTCTAAACATTATCGTGCACAGGTGCCGTAGATGCGCACGAAAAGCGCTCCGGAGCCGTTTCGAGCGCCGAACTGCCTGAAGTGTTTTTCAGACCCAAGAAACTCCCCAAAACCGTTTTTAACAGAAAACATCTCGAAATGTCCAAAAACACCCATCTCAACATTTTCGTGCACAGGTGCCTAGACGCGCTCGAAAATAGGTCCGGAGCCGTTTCGAGCGCCGAATTGCCTAAAGCGTTTTTTAGACCCAAAAAACTCCCCAAAACCGTTTTTAGCCAAAAAGCTTCTCGAAATGTCCTAAAACGCACGTCTCAACATTTTACTGCACAGGTGCCGCAGATTCGCACGAAAATTGCTCCGGAGCCGTTTCGAGCGCCGAACTGCCTGAAGTGTTTTCCAGACCCAAGAAACTCCCCAAAACCGTTTTTAACAGAAAACATCTCGAAATGTCCAAAAACACCCATCTCAACATTTTCGTGCATAGGTGCCTAGACGCGCTCGAAAATAGGCCCGGAGCCGTTTCGAGCGCCAAATTGCCTGATGTGTTTTTTAGACCCAGGAAACTCCCCAAAACCGTTTTTAGACAAAAAGCTTCTCGAAATGTCCTAAAACGCACGTCTCAACATTTTCCTGCACAGGTACCGTAGATTCGCACGAAAATCGCTCCGGAGCCGTTTCGAGCGCCGAACTGACTGAAGTGTTTTCCAGACCCAAGAAACTCCCCAAAACCATTTTTAACAGAAAACCATCTGGAAATGTCGTAAAACGCACGTCTCAACATTTTCGTGCACAGGTGCCGTAGATGCGCAAGAAAATCGCTCCGGAGATGTTTCGAGCGCCGAACTGCCTGAAGTGTTTTCCAGACACATGAAACTCTCAAAAACCGTTTTTAACAGAAAAGCATCTCGAAATGTCTTAAAACGCCCATCTCAACATTTTCGTGCACAGGTAGCGTAGATGCGCACGAAAATCGCTTCGGAGCCGTTTCGAGCGCCGAACTGCCTGATGTGTTTTCCAGACCCAAGAAACACCCGAAAACGGTTTTTAGCCGAAAAGCATTTCGAAATGTCCTAAAACGCACGTCTCAACATTTTCGTGCACAGGTGCCGTAGATTCGCACGAAAATCGCTCCGGAGCCGTTTCGAGCGCCGAACTGCCTGAAGTGTTTTCCAGACCCAAGAAACTCCCCAAAACCGTTTTTAATAGAAAACATCTCGAAATGTCCAAAAACACCCATCTCAACATTTTCGTACATAGGTGCCTAGACGCGCTCGAAAATAGGTCCGGAGCCGTTTCGAGCGCCGAATTGCCTGATGTGTTTTTTAGACCCAAGAAACTCCCCAAAACCGTTTTTAGACAAAAAGCTTCTCAAAATGTCCTAAAACGCACGTCTCAACATTTTCCTGCACAGGTACCGTAGATTCGCACGAAAATCGCTCCGGAGCCGTTTCGAGTGCCGAACTGACTGAAGTGTTTTCCAGACCCAAGAAACTCACCAAAACCATTTTTAACAGAAAACCATCTCGAAATGTCCTAAAACGCACGTCTCAACATTTTCCTGCACAGGTGCCGTAGATTCGCACGAAAATCGTTCCGGAGCCGTTTCGAGCGCCGAGCTGCCTGAAGTGATTTCCAGACCCAAGAAACTCCCAAAAACCGTTTTTAGCCAAAAAGCTTCTCGAAATGTCCAAAAACGCACGTCTCAACATTTTCGTGCACAGGTGCCGTAGATGCGCACGAAAATCGCTCCGGAGATGTTTCGAGCGCCGAACTGCCTGAAGTGTTTTCCAGACACATGAAACTCCCAAAAACCGTTTTCAACAGAAAAGCATCTCGAAATGTCATAAATCGCACATCCCAACATTTTCGTGCACAGGTGCCGTAGATGCGCACGAAAAGTCCTAAAACACCCATCTCAACATTTTCATGCACGGGTGTCTAGATGCGCTCGAAAATCGGTCCGGAGCCGTTTCGAGCGCCGAACTGCCTGAAGTGTTTTCCAGACCCAAGAAACACCCGAAAACCGTTTTTAGCCGAAAAGCATTTCGAAATGTCCTAAAACGCACGTCTCAACATTTTCGTGCGTAGGTGCCTTTTAGATTCGCACGAAAATCGCTCCGGAGCCGTTTCGAGCGCCGAACTGCGTGAAGTGTTTTCCAGACCCAAGAAACTCCCCAAAACCATTTTTAACCGAAAACCATCTGGAAATGTCCTAAAACGCGCTTCTAAACATTATCGTGCACAGGTGCCGTAGATGCACACGAAAAGCGCTCCGGAGCCGTTTCGAGCGCCGAACTGCCTGAAGTGTTTTTCAGACCCAAGAAACTCCCCAAAACCGTTTTTAACAGAAAACATCTCGAAATGTCCAAAAACACCCATCTCAACATTTTCGTGCACAGGTGCCTAGAGGCGCTCGAAAATAGGTCCGGAGCCGTTTCGAGCGCCGAATTGCCTGATGCGTTTTTTAGACCCAAGAAACTCCCCAAAACCGTTTTTAGCCAAAAAGCTTCTCGAAATGTCCTAAAACGCACGTCTCAACATTTTCCTGCACAGGTGCCGCAGATTCGAACGAAAATCGCTCCGGAGCCGTTTCGAGCGCCGAACTGCCTGAAGTGTTTTCCAGACCCAAGAAACTCCCCAAAACCGTTTTTAACAGAAAACATCTCGAAATGTCCAAAAACACCCATCTCAACATTTTCGTGCATAGGTGCCTAGACGCGCTCGAAAATAGGTCCGGAGCCGTTTCGAGCGCCGAACTGACTGAAGTGTTTTCCAGACCCAAGAAACTCCCCAAAACCGTTTTTAACCGAAAAGTAACTAGAAATGTCATAAAACGCGCATCTCAACATTTTCGTACACAGGTGGCGTAGATGCGCACGGAAATCGGTCCGGAGCAGTTTCGAGCGCCGAACTGCCAGATTGGTTTTCCAGACCCAAGAAACACCCGAAAACCGTTTTTAGCCGAAAAGCATTTCGAAATGTCCTAAAACGCACGTCTCAACATTTTCGTGCACAGGTGCCGTAGATTCGCACGAAAATCGCTCCGGAGCCGTTTCGAGCGCCGAACTGCCTGAAGTGTTTTCCAGACCAAAGAAACTCCCCAAAACCGTTTTTAACAGAAAAGCATCTCGAAAAGTCCTAAAACACCCGTCTCAACATTTTCGTGCACGGGTGGCTAGACGCGCTCGAAAATCGGTCCGGTGCCGTTTCGAGCGCCGAACTGCCTGAAGTGTTTTCCAGACCCAAGAAACACCCGAAAACCGTTTTTAGCCGAAAAGCATTTCGAAATGTCCTAAAACGCACGTCTCAACATTTTCGTGCGCAGGTGCCGTAGATTCGCACGAAAATCGCTCCGGAGCCGTTTCGAGCGCCGAACTGCCTGAAGTGTTTTCCAGACCCAAGAAACTCCCCAAAACCGTTTTTAACAGAAAAGCATCTCGAAAAGTCCTAAAACACCCATCTCAACATTTTCGTGCACGGGTGGTTAGACGCGCTCGAAAATCGGTCCGGAGCCGTTTCGAGCGCCGAACTGCCTGAAGTGTTTTCCAGACCCAAGAAACACCCGAAAACCACTTTTAGCCGACAAGCATTTCGAAATGTCCTAAAACGCACGTCTCAACATTTTCGTGCACAGGTGCAGTAGATTCGTACGAAAATCGCACCGGAGCCGTTTCGAGCGCCGAACTGCCTGAAGTGTTTTCCAGACCCAAGAAACTCCCCAAAACCATTTTTAACCGAAAACCATCTGGAAATGTCCTAAAACGCGCTTCTAAACATTATCGTGCACAGGTGCCGTAGATGCGCACGAAAAGCGCTCCGGAGCCGTTTCGATCGCCGAACTGCCTGAAGTGTTTTTCAGACCCAAGAAACTCCCCAAAACCGTTTTTAACAGAAAACATCTCGAAATGTCGAAAAACACCCATCTCAACATTTTCGTGCACAGGTGCCGTAGATACGCACGAAAATCGCTCCGGTGCCGTTTCGAGGGCCGAACTGCCTGATGTGTTTTCCAGACCCAAGAAACACCCGAAAACCGTTTTTAGCCGAAAAGCATTTCGAAATGTCCTAAAACGCGCATCTCAACATTTTCGTCCACAGGTGCCGTAGATTCGAACGAAAATCGCTCCGGAGCCGTTTCGAGCGCCGAACTGCCTGAAATGTTTTCCAGACCCAAGAAACTCCCCAAAACCGTTTTTAGCCAAAAAGCTTCTCGAAATGTCCAAAAACGCACGTCTCAACATTTTCGTGCACAGGTGCCGTAGATGCGCACGAAAATCGCTCCGGAGATGTTTCGAGCGCCGAACTGCCTGAAGTGTTTTCCAGACACATGAAACTCCCAAAATCCGTTTTTAACAGAAAAGCATCTCGAAATGCCCTAAAACGCCCATCTCAACATTTTCGTGCACAGGTGGCGTAGGTGCGCACGAAAATCGCTCCGGAGCCGTTTCGAGCGCCGAACTGCCTGATGTGTTTTCCAGACCATAGAAACACCCGAAAACCGTTTTAAGCCGAAAAGCATTTCGAAATGTCCTAAAACGCACGTCTCAACATCTTCGTGCACAGGTGCCGTAGATTCGCACGAAAATCGTTCCGGAGCCGTTTCGAGCGCCGAACTGCCTGAAGTGTTTTCCAGACCCAAGAAACTCCCCAAAACCGTTTTTAACAGAAAAGCATCTCGAAAAGTCCTACAACACCCATCTCAACGTTTTCGTGCACAGGTGCCTAGACGCGCTCGAAAATAGGTCCGGAGCCGTTTCGAGCGCCGAATTGCCTGATGTGTTTTTTAGACCAAGAAACTCCCCAAAACCGTTTTTAGCCAAAAAGCTTCTCGAAATGTCCTAAAACGCACGTCTCAACATTTTCCCGCAGATGTGCCGTAGATTCGCACGAAAATCGCTCCGGAGCCGTTTCGAGCGCCGAACTGACTGAAGTGTTTTCCAGACCCAAGAAGCTCCCCAAAACCATTTTTAACAGAAAACCATCTGGAAATGTCGTAAAACGCACGTCCCAACATTTTCGTGCACAGATGCCATAGATGCGCACGAAAATCTGTCCGGAGCCGTTTCGAGCGCCGAACTGGCTGGTATGTTTTTTAGACCCAAGAAACTCCCAAAAATCGTTTTTAGCCGAAAAGCATCACGAGATGTTCTAAAACGCCCATCTCAACATTTTCGTGCACAGGTGCCGTAGATACGCACGAAAATCGATCCGGAGCCGTTTCGAGCGCCGAACTGACTGAAGTGTTTTCCAGACGCAAGAAACTCCCCAAAACCGTTTTTAACCGAAAAGTATCTAGAAATGTCATCAAACGCGCATCTCAACATTTTCGTACACAGGTGGCGTAGATGCGCACGAAAATCGGTCCGGAGCCGTTTCGAGCGCCGAACTGCCTGATGTGTTTTCCAGACCCAAGAAACACCCGAAAACCGGTTTTAGCCGAAAAGCATTTCGAAATGTCCTAAAATGCACGTCTCAACATTTTCGTGCACAGGTGCCGTAGATTCGCACGAAAATCGCCCCGGAGCCGTTTCGAGCGCCGAACTACCTGAAGTGTTTTCCAGACCCAAGAAACTCCCCAAAACCGTTTTTAACAGAAAAGCATCTCGAAAAGTCCTAAAACACCCATCTCAACATTTTCGTGCACGGGTGTCTAGATGCGCTCGAAAATCGGTCCGGAGCCGTTTCGAGCGCCGAACTGCCTGAAGTGTTTTCCAGACCCAAGAAACACCCGAAAACCATTTTTAGCCGAAAAGCATTTCGAAATGTCCTAAAACGCACGTCTCAACATTTTCGTGCGCAGGTGCCGTAGATTCGCACGAAAATCGCTCCGGAGCCGTTTCGAGCGCCGAACTGCCTGAAGTGTTTTCCAGACCCAAGAAACTCCCCAAAACCATTTTTAACAGAAAACCATCTGGGAATGTCCTAAAACGCGCTTCTAAACATTATCGTGCACAGGTGCCGTAGATGCGCACGAAAAGCGCTCCGGAGCCATTTCGAGCGCCGAACTGCCTGATGTGTTTTCCAGACCCAAGAAACACCCGAAAACCGTTTTTCGCCGAAAAGCATTTCGAAATGTCCTAAAACGCACGTCTCAACATTTTCGTGCACAGGTGCAGTAGATTCGCACGAAAATCGCTCCGGAGCCGTTCCGAGCGCCGAACTGCCTGAAGTGTTTTCCAAACCCAAGAAACTCCCCAAAACCGTTTTTAACAGAAAAGCATCTCGAAAAGTCCTAAAACACCCATCTCAACATTTTCGTGCACGGGTGTCTAGATGCGCTCGAAAATCGGTCCGGAGCCGTTTCGAGCGCCGAACTGCCAGAAGTGTTTTCCAGACCCAAGAAACACCCGAAAACCGTTTTTAGCCGAAAAGCATTTCGAAATGTCCTAAAACGCACGTCTCAACATTTTCGTGCGCAGGTGCCGTAGATTCGCACGAAAATCGCTCCGGAGCCGTTTCGAGCGCCGAACTGCCTGAAGTGTTTTCCAGACCCAAGAAACTCCCCAAAACCATTTTTAACAGAAAACCATCTGGAAATGTCCTAAAACGCGCTTCTAAACATTATCGTGCACAGGTGCCGTACATGCGCACGAAAATCGGTCCGGGGCCGTTTCGAGCGCCGAACTGCTTGATGTGTTTTCCAGACCCAAGAAACACCCGAAAACCGTTTTTAGCCGAAAAGCATTTCAAAATGTCCTAAAACGCACGTCTCAACATTTTCGTGCACAGGTGCTGTAGATTCGTACGAAAATCGCTCCGGAGCCGTTTCGAACGCCGAACTGCGTGAAGTGTTTTCCAGACCCAAGAAACTCCCCAAAACCATTTTTAACCGAAAACCATCTGGAAATGTCCTAAAACGCGCTTCTAAACATTATCGTGCACAGGTGCCGTAGATGCGCACGAAAAGCGCTCCGGAGCCGTTTCGAGCGCCGAACTGCCTGAAGTGTTTTTCAGACCCAAGAAACTCCCCAAAACCGTTTTTAACAGAAAACATCTCGAAATGTCCAAAAACACCCATCTCAACATTTTCGTGCACAGGTGCCTAGACGCGCTCGAAAATAGGTCCGGAGCCGTTTCGAGCGCCGAATTGCCTGAACCGTTTTTTAGACCCAAGAAACTCCCCAAAACCGTTTTTAGCCAAAAAGCTTCTCGAAATGTCCTAAAACGCACGTCTCAATATTTTACTGCACAGCTGCCGCAGATTCGCACGAAAATCGCTCCGGAGCCGTTTCGAGCGCCGAACTGCCTGAAGTGTTTTCCAGACCCAAGAAACTCCCCAAAACCGTTTTTAACAGAAAACATCTCGAAATGTCCAAAAACACCCATCTCAACATTTTCGTGCATAGGTGCCTAGACGCGATCGAAAATAAGTCCGGAGCCGTTTCGAGCGCCGAATTGCCTGATGTGTTTTTGAGACCCAAGAAACTCCCCAAAACCGTTTTTAGACAAAAAGCTTCTCGAAATGTCCTAAAACGCACGTCTCAACATTTTCATGCACAGGTGCCGTAGATGCGCAAGAAAATCGCTTCGGAGATGTTTCGAGCGCCGAACTGCCTGAAGTGTTTTCCAGACACATGAAACTCCCAAAAACCGTTTTTAACAGAAAAGCATCTCGAAATGTCCTAAAACGCCCATCTCAACATTTTCGTGCACAGGTGCCGTAGATGCGCACGAAAAGCGCTCCGGAGCCGTTTCGAGCGCCGAACTGCCTGAAGTGTTTTCCAGACCCAAGAAACTCCCCAAAACCATTTTTAACAGAAAACCATCTCGAAATGTCCTAAAACGCACGTCTCAACATTTTCCTGCACAGGTGCCGTAGATTCGCACGAAAATCGTTCCGGAGCCGTTTCGAGCGCCGAGCTGCCTGAAGTGATTTCCAGACCCAAGAAACTCCCAAAAACCGTTTTTAGCCAAAAAGCTTCTCGAAATGTCCAAAAACGCACGTCTCAACATTTTCGTGCACAGGTGCCGTAGATGCGCACGAAAATCGCTCCGGAGATGTTTCGAGCGCCGAACTGCCTGAAGTGTTTTCCAGACACATGAAACTCCCAAAAACCGTTTTTAACAGAAAAGCATCTCGAAATGTCATAAATCGCGCATCCCAACATTTTCGTGCACAGGTGCCGTAGATACGCACGAAAATCGCTCCGGTGCCGTTTCGAGCGCCGAACTGCCTGAAGTGATTTCCAGACCCAAGAAACTCCCCAAAACCATTTTTAACCGTTAAGCATCTCGAAACGTCCTAAAACGCCCATCTCAACATTTTCGTGCACAGGGGGCGTAGATGCGTACGAAAATCGGTCCGGAGCCGTTTCGAGCGCCGAACTGCCTGATGTGTTTTCCAGACCCAAGAAACACCCGAAAACCATTTTTAGCCGAAAAGCATTTCGAAATGTCCTAAAACGCACGTCTCAACATTTTCGTGCACAGGGGCCGTAGATTCGCACGAAAATCGCTCCGGAGCCGTTTCGAGCGCCGAACTGCCTGAAATGTTTTCCAGACTCAAGAAACTCCCCAAAACCGTTTTTAGCCAAAAAGCTTCTCGAAATGTCCAAAAACGCACGTCTCAACATTGTCGTGCACAGGTGCCGTAGATGCGCACGAAAATCGCTCCGGAGATGTTTCGAGCGCCGAACAGCCTAAAGTGTTTTCCAGACACATGAAACTCCCAAAAACCGTTTTTAACAGAAAAGCATCTCGAAATGTCCTAAAACGCGCATCTCAACATTTTCGTGCACAGGTGGCGTAGATGCGCACGAAAATCGGTCCGGAGCCGTTTCGAGCGCCGAACTGCCTGATGTGTTTTCCAGACCCAAGAAACACCCGAAAACCGTTTTTAGCCGAAAAGCAGTTCGAAATGTCCTAAAACGCACGTCTCAACATTTTCGTGCACAGGGGCCGTAGATTCGCACGAAAATCGCTCCGGAGCCGTTTCGAGCGCCGAACTGCCTGAAATGTTTTCCAGACTCAAGAAACTCCCCAAAACCGTTTTTAGCCAAAAAGCTTCTCGAAATGTCCAAAAACGCACGTCTCAACATTGTCGTGCACAGGTGCCGTAGATGCGCACGAAAATCGCTCCGGAGATGTTTCGAGCGCCGAACAGCCTAAAGTGTTTTCCAGACACATGAAACTCCCAAAAACCGTTTTTAACAGAAAAGCATCTCGAAATGTCCTAAAACGCGCATCTCAACATTTTCGTGCACAGGTGGCGTAGATGCGCACGAAAATCGCTCCGGAGCCGTTTCGAGCGCCGAACTGCCTGATGTGTTTTCCAGACCCAAGAAACACCCGAAAACCGTTTTTAGCCGAAAAGCATTTCGAAATGTCCTAAAACGCACGTCTCAACATTTTCGTGCACAGGTGCCGTAGATTCGCACGAAAACCGCTCCAGAGCCGTTTCGAGCGCCGAACTGCCTGAAGTGTTTTCCTGACCCAAGAAACTCCCCAAAACCATTTTTAACAGAAAACCATCTCGAAATGTCCTAAAACGCGCTTCTAAACATTATCGTGCCCAGGTGCCGTAGATGCGCACGAAAAGCGTTCCGGAGCCGTTTCGAGCGCCGAACTGCCTGAAGTGTTTTCCAGACCCAAGAAACTCCTCAAAACCATTTTTAACAGAAAACCATCTCGAAATGTCCTAAAACGCACGTCTCAACATTTTCGTGCACAGGTGCCGTAGATTCGCACGAAAATCGCTCCGGAGCCGTTTCGAGCGCCGAACTGCCTGAAGTGTTTTCCAGACCAAAGAAACCCCCCAAAACCGTTTTTAACAGAAAAGCATCTCGAAAAGTCCTAAAACACCCATCTCAACATTTTCGTGCACGGGTGGCTAGACGCGCTCGAAAATCGGTCCGGTGCCGTTTCGAGCGCCGAACTGCCTGAAGTGTTTTCCAGACCCAAGAAACACCCGAAAACCATTTTTAGCCGAAAAGCATTTCGAAATGTCCTAAAACGCACGTCTCAACATTTTCGTGCGCAGGTGCCGTAGATTCGCACGAAAATCGCTCCGGAGCCGTTTCGAGCGCCGAACTGCCTGAAGTGTTTTCCAGACCCAAGAAACTCCCCAAAACCGTTTTTAACAGAAAAGCATCTCGAAAAGTCCTAAAACACCCATCTCAACATTTTCGTGCACGGGTGGCTAGACGCGCTCGAAAATCGGTCCGGAACCGTTTCGAGCGCCGAACTGCCTGAAGTGTTTTCCAGACCCAAGAATCATATATATATTACAATCATATATATATTACAATCATATATATATATTTTTTCCTTCCTCTGGCGATATCCTTCTTCTCCACATCTTTGGCCGCCGCATCCCCATGGATGGAGGTTCTGCCTCCATCCCATTACCCTCTTCTTCTTTGATGGAGCAGTTCCGTGATATGTTGAGTTACGTTGAAGATCGGGATTCTCTAGTCCACCTTCTCAAATCAATTATCAAGAGAAAGCAAGAGGACGCCATCCCTGCTGATATTCCACGTGATCTCATTCTTGAGGCAAAAATAAGGATCGGTGAAGACAACAAGATCAATAAGCCTCCATCTGTTGGAAACCGGTCAAATCAGGTCCTACACGTGGAACGTGATCACGAAGTTATGTTGGAAGATAAGGCGTTTGCTGCAATGAACACTCGACGATCTGATGCTATTCTCGGCCACACGGTAGATCAAACACTCGTGGATAGCGGCAGCGCAACAGGTGTCTTTCATGGACGAGAATCTATGGTGGCTGATGTGCAGATTGATGCATTAAAAATTCCATCTTCTGATGCCACAACCGGAGTACAAATTCCGTCTTCTGATGCCACACCCGGAGTAGATCCAATGCAGAACATCAGCGCAACAGGTGTCCTGGTGCAGGCCGAGAGTGCCCCACCTCTGCAACTAAAGAATTTGGCCTCTCAATCCAATACGTGGTCCTCCTTGTTTCAAAAAAATACGGCTGGGTCCAGGGACTTGCGACGACACACACAACCTTCAAAGGATCCTTCCCACCACATTGAATTTGATGAGGAAGACTCCTCTGCGGCTGCACAACATTGGGGCAATGCGTTGGTTGGCTACTTCATAGGTAATTCTCCTCCTCTTAGCGCTGTTCGTCATTGTTTATCAAAAGCGTGGAGACTGAAGGACTTGGAAATTATCCCTATGGCAGATGGATTCTTGTTGTTTAAATTTCATACATATGATATTGGCCAAACTATTCTTGATGATGGACCCTGGTTTGTATATGGCCGACCATTAATTTTGAGGCGATGGTCAGAAGCTATCACAATGCATAGGGAAAACCTTGAAACCATCCCAGTGTGGCTTCGCCTTCCAAATCTGAACTTTTGTTTCCGTACAAACTCTGCACTTAGTAAAATTGGAAGTGTTATTGGCAATCCAATCTGTATGGATCATGCTACTGCGGCTGGTACTAGATATGCTTTTTCGAGAATCTGTATGGATCAACTTCTGTGGAAGTTGATGTTGATGCTGAATTTCCCAATGAATTACGTATGAAATATAAAGATCAAACTATTATTCAGAAAATTGATTATGCATGGAAGCCAAACCCTTGTAAAGCTTGCAGAACTTTTAACCATGGGGAGATATCATGTCCGTTCAAGATTGTTAAACAAAGCCCGAAGCAAGTATGGGTACCAAAGCAACAATCAGTAAAAGCAACACATGATGCTGCTAATGAAGAAAGTAGGAATACTCTTCTTGATGTACATGAGGAGAAAAATCAACAACCTGTAGTGGAGGAATGGAATGTTGTTAAAGGTAAGAAGATGGATAAATCTTCTACAAAGGTGAGTAGTCCAACACAGAAAGCAATTCCAAGTCTATCATCAAATGTCGATTCAAACCGGTTCTTAAGCCTCTCAAACCTTGATGGGGACTCTAATGTGCCTGAAACTGAACTCTTAGCAACTACAGCCTTAGTCATTCAAGGTACTGCATCCAGCTCTTCTCAAATAAATTCAGATGACCAGCAACAATGCTTGTTTTCAATTCACCAATTGGATAAAAGTAAGCTTCCTAAAGTGCCTAGTTCCAGCTCAAGTGCAAGACACAAACCGAAACCTACAGGGATCACCATTAAAGAGAAGCCGAGTCCAAGGAATCGCGCCACCTGACTATCATCATATGGAACGTGAGTGCTTTGAAGCTGATGCTCGGAATAAAATCCGGATTTGAATATATCTTAGAAATTGTATCATTTGCTTTTATTGTTATGGGGCATACCCCATTGGGAGTGTCTAGTAACCATGTTGGTTTCTAGACCTCCTCTCCTGTACTTTATTTTCAAGAAATGAAGAACTAACTTACTCTTCAAAAAAAAAAAAAAAAAAAACACCCGAAAACCGCTTTTAGCCGACAAGCATTTCGAAATGTCCTAAAACGCACGTCTCAACATTTTCGTGCACAGGCGCAGTAGATTCGTACGAAAATCGCACCGGAGCCGTTTCGAGCGCCGAACTGCCTGAAGTGTTTTCCAGACCCAAGAAACTCCCCAAAACCATTTTTAACCGAAAACCATCTGGAAATGTCCTAAAACGCGCTTCTAAACATTATCGTGCACAGGTGCCGTAGATGCGCACGAAAAGCGCTCCGGAGCCGTTTCGAGCGCCGAACTGCCTGAAGTGTTTTTCAGACCCAAGAAACTCCCCAAAACCGTTTTTAACAGAAAACATCTCGAAATGTCCAAAAACACCCATCTCAACATTTTCGTGCACAGGTGCCGTAGATACGCACGAAAAATCGCTCCGGTGCCGTTTCGAGCGCCGAACTGCCTGATGTGTTTTCCAGACCCAAGAAACACCCGAAAACCCTTTTTAGCCGAAAAGCATTTCGAAATGTCCTAAAACGCGCATCTCAAAATTTTCGTGCACAGGTGCCGCAGATTCGAACGAAAATCGCTCCGGAGCCGTTTCGAGCGCCGAACTGCCTGAACTGTTTTCCAGACCCAAGAAACTCCCCAAAACCGTTTTTAGCCAAAACGCTTCTCGAAATGTCCAAAAACGCACGTCTCAACATTTTCGTGCACAGGTGCCGTAGATGCGCACGAAAATCGCTCCGGAGATGTTTCGAGCGCCGAACTGCCTGAAGTGTTTTCCAGACACATGAAACTCCCAAAAACCGTTTTTAACAGAAAAGCATCTCGAAATGCCCTAAAACGCCCATCTCAACATTTTCGTGCACAGGTGGCGTCGGTGCGCACGAAAATCGCTCCGGAGCCGTTTCGAGCGCCGAACTGCCTGATGTGTTTTCCAGACCATAGAAACACCCGAAAACCGTTTTTAGCCAAAAAGCATTTCGAAAAGTCCTAAAACGCACGTCTCAACATCTTCGTGCACAGGTGCCGTAGATTCGCACGAAAATCGCTCCGGAGCCGTTTCGAGCGCCGAACTGCCTGAAGTGTTTTCCAGACCCAAGAAACTCCCCAAAACCGTCTTTAACAGAAAAGCATCTCGAAAAGTCCTAAAACACCCATCTCAACGTTTTCGTGCACAGGTGCCTAGACGCGCTCGAAAATAGGTCCGGAGCCGTTTCGAGCGCCGAATTGCCTGATGTGTTTTTTAGACCAAGAAACTCCCCAAAACCGTTTTTAGCCAAAAAGCTTCTCGAAATGTCCTAAAACGCACGTCTCAACATTTTCCCGCACATGTGCCTAGATTCGCACGAAAATCGCTCCGGAGCCGTTTCGAGCGCCGAACTGACTGAAGTGTTTTCCAGACCCAAGAAACTCCCCAAAACCATTTTTAACAGAAAACCATTTGGAAATGTCGTAAAACGCACGTCCCAACATTTTCGTGCACAGGTGCCGTAGATGCGCACGAAAATCTGTCCGGAGCCGTTTCGAGCGCCGAACTGCCTGGTATGTTTTTTAGACCCAAGAAACTCCCAAAAATCATTTTTAGCCGAAAAGCATTACGAGATGTTCTAAAACGCCCATCTCAACATTTTCGTGCACAGGTGCCGTAGATACGCACGAAAATCGGTCCGGAACCGTTTCGAGCGCCGAACTGACTGAAGTGTTTTCCAGACCCAAGAAACTCCCCAAAACCGTTTTTAACCGAAAAGTATCTAGAAATGTCATAAAACGCGCATCTCAACATTTTCGTACACAGGTGGCGTAGATACGCACGAAAATCGGTCCGGAGCCGTTTCGAGCGCCGAACTACCTGATGTGTTTTCCAGACCAAAGAAACACACGAAAACCGTTTTTAGCCGAAAAGCATTTCGAAATGTCCTAAAATGCACGTCTCAACATTTTCGTGCACAGGTGCCGTAGATTCGCACGAAAATCGCCCCGGAGCCGTTTCGAGCGCCGAACTGCCTGAAGTGTTTTCCAGACCCAAGAAACTCCCCAAAACCGTTTTTAACAGAAAAGTATCTCGAAAAGTCCTAAAACACCCATCTCAACATTTTCGTGCACAGGTGTCAAGACGCGCTCGAAAATCGGTCCGGAGCCGTTTCGAAACCCGAACTGCCTGAAGTGTTTTCCAGACCCAAGAAACACCCGAAAACCGTTTTTAGCCGAAAAGCATTTCGAAATGTCCTAAAACGCACGTCTCAACATTTTCGTGCGCAGGTGCCGTAGATTCGCACGAAAATCGCTCCGGAGCCGTTTAGAGCGCCGAACTGCCTGAAGTGTTTTCCAGACCCAAGAAACTCCCCAAAACCATTTTTAACAGAAAACCATCTGGGAATGTCCTAAATCGCGCTTCTCAACATTATCGTGCACAGGTGCCGTAGATGCGCACGAAAAGCGCTCCGGAGCCATTTCGAGCGCCGAACTGCCTGATGTGTTTTCCAGACCCAAGAAACACCCGAAAACCGTTTTTCGCCGAAAAGCATTTCGAAATGTCCTAAAACGCACGTCTCAACATTTTCGTGCACAGGTGCAGTAGATTCGCACGAAAATCGCTCCGGAGCCGTTTCGAGCGCCGAACTGCCTGAAGTGTTTTCCAAACCCAAGAAACTCCCCAAAACCGTTTTTAACAGAAAAGCATCTCGAAAAGTCCTAAAACACCCATCTCAACATTTTCGTGCACGGGTGTCTAGACGCGCTCGAAAATCGGTCCGGAGCCGTTTCGAGCGCCGAACTTCCTGAAGTGTTATCCAGACCAAAGAAACACCCGAAAACCGTTTTTAGCCGAAAAGCATTTCGAAATGTCCTAAAACGCACGTCTCAACATTTTCGTGCGCAGGTGCCGTAGATTCGCACGAAAATCACTCCGGAGCCGTTTCGAGCGCCGAACTGCCTGAAGTGTTTTCCAGACCCAAGAAACTCCCCAAAACCATTTTTAACAGAAAACCATCTGGAAATGTCCTAAAACGCGCTTCTAAACATTATCGTGCACAGGTGCCGTACATGCCCACGAAAATCGGTCCGGAGCCGTTTCGAGCGCCGAACTGCCAGATGTGTTTTCCAGACCCAAGAAACACCCGAAAACCGTTTTTAGCCGAAAAGCATTTCGAAATGTCCTAAAACGCACGTCTCAACATTTTCGTGCACAGGTGCTGTAGATTCGTACGAAAATCGCTCCGGAGCCGTTTCGAGCGCCGAACTGCGTGAAGTGTTTTCCAGACCCAAGAAACTCCCCAAAACCATTTTTAACCGGAAACCATCTGGAAATGTCCTAAAACGCGCTTCTAAACATTATCGTGCACAGGTGCCGTAGATGCACACGAAAAGCGCTCCGGAGCCGTTTCGAGCGCCGAACTGCCTGAAGTGTTTTTCAGACCCAAGAAACTCCCCAAAATCGTTTTTAACAGAAAACATCTCGAAATGTCCAAAAACACCCATCTCAACATTTTCGTGCACAGGTGCCTAGACGCGCTCGAAAATAGGTCCGGAGCCGTTTCGAGCGCCGAATTGCCTGATGCGTTTTTTAGACCCAAGAAACTCCCCAAAACCATTTTTAGCCAAAAAGCTTCTCGAAATGTCCTAAAACGCACGTCTCAACATTTTCCTGCACAGGTGCCGCAGATTCGCACGAATATCGCTCCGGAGCCGTTTCGAGCGCCGAACTGCCTGAAGTGTTTTCCAGACCCAAGAAACTTCCCAAAACCGTTTTTAACAGAAAACATCTCGAAATGTCCAAAAACACCCATCTCAACATTTTCGTGCACAGGTGCCTAGACGCGCTCGAAAATAGGTCCGGAGCCGTTTCGAGAGCCGAATTGCCTGATGTGTTTTTTAGACCCAAGAAACTCCCCAAAACCGTTTTTAGACAAAAAGCTTCTCGAAATGTCCTAAAACGCACGTCTCAACATTTTCCTGCACAGGTACCGTAGATTCGCACGAAAATCGCTCCGGAGCCGTTTCGAGCGCCGAACTGACTGAAGTGTTTTCCAGACCCAAGAAACTCCCCAAAACCATTTTTAACAGAAAACCATCTCGAAATGTCCTAAAACGCACGTCTCAACATTTTCCTGCACAGGTGCCGTAGATTCGCACGAAAATCGTTCCGGAGCCGTTTCGAGCGCCGAGCTGCCTGAAGTGATTTCCAGACCCAAGAAACTCCCAAAAACCGTTTTTAGCCAAAAAGCTTCTCGAAATGTCCAAAAACGCACGTCTCAACATTTTCGTGCACAGGTGCCGTAGATGTGCACGAAAATCGCTCCGGAGATGTTTCGAGCGCCGAACTGCCTGAAGTGTTTTCCAGACACATGAAACTCCCAAAAACCGTTTTCAACAGAAAAGCATCTCGAAATGTCATAAATCGCACGTCCCAACATTTTCGTGCACAGGTGCCGTAGATGCGCACGAAAAGTCCTAAAACACCCATCTCAACATTTTCGTGCACGGGTGTCTAGACGCGCTCGAAAATCGGTCCGGAGCCGTTTCGAGCGCCGAACTACCTGAAGTGTTTTCCAGACCCAAGAAACACCCGAAAACGGTTTTTAGCCGAAAAGCATTTCGAAATGTCCTAAAACGCACGTCTCAACATTTTCGTACACAGGTGCTGTAGATTCGTACGAAAATCGCACCGGAGCCGTTTCGAGCGCCGAACTGCGTGAAGTGTTTTCCAGACCCAAGAAACTCCCCAAAACCATTTTTAACCGAAAACCATCTGGAAATGTCCTAAAACGCGCTTCTAAACATTATCGTGCACAGGTGCCGTAGATGCGCACGAAATGCGCTCCGGAGCCGTTTCGAGCGCCGAACTGCCTGAAGTGTTTTTCAGACCCAAGAAACTCCCCAAAACCGTTTTTAACAGAAAACATCTCGAAATGTCCAAAAACACCCATCTCAACATTTTCGTGCACAGGTGCCTAGACGCTCTCGAAAATAGGTCCGGAGCCGTTTCGAGCGCCGAATTGCCTGAAGCGTTTTTTAGACCCAAGAAACTCCCCAAAACCGTTTTTAGCCAAAAAGCTTCTCGAAATGTCCTAAAACGCACGTCTCAACATTTTACTGCACAGCTGCCGCAGATTCGCACGAAAATTGCTCCGGAGCCGTTTCGAGCGCCGAACTGCCTAAAGTGTTTTCCAGACCCAAGAAACTCCCCAAAACCGTTTTTAACAGAAAACATCTCGAAATGTCCAAAAACACCCATCTCAACATTTTCGTGCATAGGTGCCTAGACGCGCTCGAAAATAGGTCCGGAGCCGTTTCGAGCGCCAAATTGCCTGATGTGTTTTTTAGACCCAGGAAACTCCCCAAAACCGTTTTTAGACAAAAAGCTTCTCGAAATGTCCTAAAACGCACGTCTCAACATTTTCCTGCACAGGTACCGTAGATTCGCACGAAAATCGCTCCGGAGCCGTTTCGAGCGCCGAACTAACTGAAGTGTTTTCCAGACACATGAAACTCCCAAAAACCGTTTTTAACAGAAAAGCATCTCGAAATGTCCTAAAACGCCAATCTCAACATTTTCGTGCACAGGTAGCGTAGATGCGCACGAAAATCGCTTCGGAGCCGTTTCGAGCGCCGAACTGCCTGATGTGTTTTCCAGACCCAAGAAACACCCGAAAACGGTTTTTAGCCGAAAAGCATTTCGAAATGTCCTAAAACGCACGTCTCAACATTTTCGTGCACAGGTGCCGTAGATTCGCACGAAAATCGCTCCGGAGCCGTTTCGAGCGCCGAGCTGCCTGAAGTGATTTCCAGACCCAGGAAACTCCCAAAAACCGTTTTTAGCCAAAAAGCTTCTCGAAATGTCCAAAAACGCACGTCTCAACATTTTCGTGCACAGGTGCCGTAGATGCGCACGAAAATCGCTCCGGAGATGTTTCGAGCGCCGAACTGCCTGAAGTGTTTTCCAGACACATGAAACTCCCAAAAACCGTTTTTAACAGAAAAGCATCTCGAAATGTCATAAATCGCGCATCCCAACATTTTCGTGCACAGTTGCCGTAGATGCGCACGAAAATCTGTCCGGAGCCGTTTCGAGCGCCTAACTGCCTGGTTTGTTTTTTAGACCCAAGAAACTCCCAAAAATCGATTTTAGCCGAAAAGCATCATGAAATGTCCTAAAACGCCCATCTCAACGTTTTCGTGCATAGGTGCCGTAGATACGCACGAAAATCGGTCCAGAGCCGTTTTGAGCGCCGAACTGACTGAAGTGTTTTCCAGACCCAAGAAACTGCCAAAAACCGGTTTTAGCCGAAAAGCATTTCGAAATGTCCTAAAACGCACGTCTCAACATTTTCGTGCACAGGTGCCGTAGGTTCGCACGAAAATCGCCCCGGAGCCGTTTCGAGCGCCGAACTGCCTGAAGTGTTTTCCAGACCCAAGAAACTCCCAAAACCGTTTTTAACAGAAAAGCATCTCGAAATCTTCTAAAACACCCATCTCAACATTTTCGTGCACAGGTGCGTAGACGCGCTCGAAAATCGGTCCGGAGCCGTTTCGAGCGCCGACCTGCCTGAAGTGTTTTCCAGACCCAAGAAACTCCCGAAAACCCTTTTTAACAGAAAAGCATCTCGAAATGTCCAAAAACACCCATCTCAACATTTTCGTGCACAGGTGCCGTAGATACGCACGAAAATCGGTCCGGAGCCGTTTCGAGCGCCGAGCTGCCTGAAGTGATTTCCAGACCAAGGAACTCCCCAAAACCATATTTAATTGAAAAGCATCTCGAAATGTCTTAAAACACCCATCTCAACATTTTCGTGCACAGGTGCCGTAGATACGCACGAAAATCGGTCCGGAGCCGTTTCGAGCGCCGAGCTGCCTGAAGTGATTTCCAGACCCAAGAAACTCCCCAAAACCATATTTAATTGAAAAGCATCTCAAAATGTCCTAAAACGCCCATCTCAACATTTTCGTTCACAGGTGCCGTAGATACGCACGAAAATCGTTCCAGAGCCGTTTCGAGCGCCGAACTGCCTGAAGTGTTTTCCAGACCCAAGAAACTCCCCAAAACAATTTTTAGCCAAAAAGCTTCTCGAAATGTCCTAAAACGCACGTCTCAACATTTTCCTGCACAGGTGCCATAGATTCGCACGAAAATCGCTCCGGAGCCGTTTCGAGCGCCGAACTGACTGAAGTGTTTTCCAGACCCAAGAAACTCCCCAAAACCATTTTTAACAGAAAACCTTCTGGAAATGTCGTAAAACGCACGTCTCAACATTTTCCTGCACAGGTGCCGTAGATGCGCACGAAAATCGCTCCGGAGCCGTTTCGTGCACCGAACTGCCTGAAGTGTTTTCCAGACCCAATAAACTCCCCAAAACCGTTTTTAACAGAAAAGCATCTCGAAATGTCCTAAAACACCCATATCAACATTTTCGTGCACAGGTGCCTAGACGCGCTCGAAAATCGGTCCGGAGCCGTTTCGAGCGCCGAACTCCCTCAAGTGTTTTCCAGACCCAAGAAACACCCGAAAACCTTGGGTTCTTTTTATTTTCTAGGGTTCTTTTTATTTTCTAGGGTTCTTTTTATTTTCTAGGGTTCTTTTTATTTTCTCTTCTTCTCTGGCGATTTTTAACCCCTGAACACCTTGGCCGGCGATCGCATTATGAATGGAGGATCGGCCTCCATTCAATCCGATCGTCCTGATTTGGCTTCATTGAAGGAGCAGATTCGTCTGTTGCTTTCTTATGTTGAAGACCGGGATGATAAGGTCACCGTCCTGCAGTCAATCCTCAGAAAAAATCAAGAAGAAGCTATTCCGCCTGATGTGCCACGTGGTCTGATCCTTGAAGCCAAGATCCGTCTGGGCGATGAAAGGAAAGCACTAGCGTGTAAAGAGGGCCATATTCCCTGTACAGAACGTCCACCTGCCGCTGATCGAAGGAACCTACATAATGAAAAGAATCAGGACTCTATACTCATTGAAGAACGTGCCGCCCTAGATGGCTCTCAATCCACTGATAAAGATGGTGTTATCAATGCACCGTCTATTCAGAATATGAAGAATGCTGCTCGGCCTGATACATGGTCATCTTTGTTTCAACATCGTTTAGATAGATCGAGGGACTTGCATCGCCACATTCAACCTTCAACGGATCCGAACCACCATATTGAATTTGATGAAGCAGACTCCTCTGCTGCTGTACAAAATTGGGGCAACGCCCTGGTTGGCTACTTTATTGGTAATTCTCCTCCCATTTTTGCGATTAAAAATTGCTTAACAAAAGCATGGAGAACTAAAGATCTGGAAATCCTCCCTATGGCTGAAGGGTTTTTCTTGTTCAAATTTCACTCTTACGATGTTGGCCAATGTATTCTTGATGAAGGTCCGTGGTTTGTCTATGGACATCCATTGATTTTACGGCGATGGTCAGAAGATATCACAATGTATAGGGAGAATCTTAACTCCATTCCCGTATGGGTTCGTCTTCCTAATCTGAATTTATGTTTTCGGACAAATTCTGCATTGAGTAAAATTGCAACAGTTCTTGGAAATCCTTTATGTATGGATCATGCTACTGCGACTGGTACTCGTTATGCCTTTGCTCGAATCTGTGTTGAAGTTGATGTTGATGCTGAGTTCCCTTCTGAATTGCGCATTAAATATAAAGAAAAAACTATCATTCAAAAAATTGAGTATGCTTGGAAACCCAATCCTTGTAAATCATGCAGAACCTTTAACCATGGAGATAAAGTCTGTCCTCTGAAGACTGATATGAGTAGACCAAAGAAAGTTTGGGTACCTAAAAAGAGACAAGATGTAGAGTCAACTCCTGATTTGAATGAAGCAAGTGAGCAAACTGTATCAACTGAAACCGTCCAACAGCAAATAATTACTGAGGAGGAGTGGAATGTTGTCAAAGGGAAGAAAAGTTCAAATGGAGCCACATCACCTCCAAACACGTCTTTGACCAGCCCTGCACAACAAATGGGCCCTGGTATTTCTTCAAATCAAGAATCAAATAGATTCCTTAGTCTTTCAAACCTTGATGGTGATTCAAATGTCTCAGCAGAAGAAATTGCTTCCACTACAGCACTAGTTATCAACAGTACTGATGAAGGAACTAGTTTGGGTGACCAGCAAAAGGACTTTTCATCCATTCACCAACTAGATAGAAGTTTCCTTGCAAGATTGACAAGCACAGGTGCCAAACAAAAGCCAGGATCTACTGGGCTGATTCGTAAAGCAAAGGCCACTCATAACAAGCGGCCCACATGAGTGTTATCATCAGGAATGTGATATTTCATTGTCCCATTTGAATTCTATTTGCTAAAGTTATATGCTTTGTTACACTTTTTAGTCTTAGAGTGTTTGTTTATGGGGTATGCCCCATTGGGAGGTTCTAAGGTCCTTGTTGGTGACTTAGACTCCATTCCTTTTGTAATTACTCCTTTCTAGAAAATGAAGAACTCACTTACTCTTCAAAAAAAAAAAAAACACCCGAAAACCGTTTTTAGCCGAAAAGCATTTCGAAATGTCCTAAAACGCACGTGTCAACATTTTCGTGCGCAGGTGCCGTAGATTCGCACGAAAATCGCTCCGGTGCCGTTTCGAGCGCCGAACTGCCTGAAGTGTTTTCCAAACCCAAGAAACTCCCCAAAACCATTTTCAACAGAAAACCATCTGGAAATGTCCTAAAACGCGCTTCTAAACATTATCGTGCACAGGTGCCGTAGATGCGCACGAAAATCGGTCCGGAGCCGTTTCGAGCGCCGAACTGCCTGATGTGTTTTCCAGACCCAAGAAACACCCAAAAACCGTTTTAAGCCAAAAAGCATTTCGAAATGTCCTAAAACGCACCTCTCAACATTTTCGCGCACAGGTGCAGTAGATTCGCACGAAAATCGCTCCGGAGCCGTTTCGAGCGCCGAACTGCCTGAAGTGTTTTCCAGACCCAAGAAACTCCCCAAAACCATTTTTAACAGAAAACCATCAGGAAATTTCCTAAAACGCGCTTCTAAACATTATCGTGCACAAGTGCCGTAGATGTGCACGAAAATCGGTCCGGAGCCGTTTCGAGCGCCGAACTGCCTGATGTGTTTTCCAGACCCAAGAAACACCCGAAAACCGTTTTTAGCCGAAAAGCATTTCGAAATGTCCTAAAACGCACGTCTCAACATTTTCGTGCACAGGTGCAGTAGATTCGCACCAAAATCGCTCCGGAGCCGTTTCGAGCGCCGAACTGCCTGAAGTGTTTTCCAGACCCAAGAAACTCCCCAAAACAATTTTTAGCCAAAAAGCTTCTCGAAATGTCCTAAAACGCACGTCTCAACATTTTCCTGCACAGGTGCCATAGATTCGCACGAAAATCGGTCCGGAGCCGTTTCGAGCGCCGAACTGACTGAAGTGTTTTCCAGACCCAAGAAACTCCCCAAAACCATTTTTATCAGAAAACCTTCTGGAAATGTCGTAAAACGCACGTCTCAACATTTTCCTGCACAGGTGCCGTAGATGCGCACGAAAATCGCTCCGGAGCCGTTTCGTGCGCCGAACTGCCTGAAGTGTTTTCCAGACCCAAGAAACTCCCCAAAACCGTTTTTAACAGAAAAGCATCTCGAAATGTCCTAAAACACCCATATCAACATTTTCGTGCACAGGTGCCTAGACGCGCTCGAAAATCGGTCCGGAGCCGTTTCGAGCGCCGAATTGCCTGATGCGTTTTTTAGACCTAAGAAACTCCCTCAAGTGTTTTCCAGACCCAAGAAACTCCCCAAAACCATTTTTAACAGAAAACCATCTGGAAATGTCCTAAAACGCGCTTATAAACATTATCGTGCACAGGTGCCGTAGATGCGCACGAAAATCGGTCCGGACCCGTTTCGAGCGCCGAACTGCCTGATGTGTTTTCCAGACCCATGAAACACCCGAAAACCGTTTTTAGCCGAAAAGCATTTCGAAATGTCCTAAAACGCACGTCTCAACATTTTCGTGCACAGGTGCAGTACATTCGCTCGAAAATCGCTTCGGAGCCGTTTCTAGCGCCGAACTGCCTGAAGTGTTTTCCAGACCCAAGAGACTCCCCAAAACCATTTTTAACAGAAAACCATCTCGAAATGTCCTAAAACGCGCTTCTAAACATTATCGTGCACAGGTGCCGTAGATGCGCACGAAAAGCGTTCCGGAGCCGTTTCGAGCGCCAAACTGCCTGAAGTGTTATTCAGACCCAAGAAACTCCCCAAAACCGTTTTTAATAGAAAACATCTCGAAATGTCCAAAAACACCCATCTCAACATTTTCGTGCACAGGTGCCTAGCCGCGCTCGAAAATAGGTCCGGAGCCGTTTCGAGCGCCGAATTGCCTGATGCGTTTTTTAGACCTAAGAAACTCCCCAAAACCGTTTTTAGCCAAAAAGCTTCTCGAAATGTCCTAAAACGCACGTTTCAACATTTTCCTGCACAGGTGCCGCAGATTCGCACGAAAATTGCTCCGGAGCCGTTTCGAGCGCCGAACTGCCTGAAGTGTTTTCCAGACCCAAGAAACTCCCCAAAACCGTTTTTAACAAAAAAGCATCTCGAAATCTCCTAAAACACCCATCTCAACATTTTCGTGCACAGGTGCCGTAGATACGCACGAAAATCGCTCCGGTGCCGTTTCGAGCGCCGAACTGCCTGAAGTGATTTCCAGACCCAAGAAACTCCCCAAAACCATTTTTAACCGTTAAGCATCTCGAAACGTCCTAAAACGCCCATCTCAACATTTTCGTGCACAGGGGGCGTAGATGCGCACGAAAATCGGTCCGGAGCCGTTTCGAGCGCCGAACTGCCTGATGTGTTTTCCAGACCCAAGAAACACCCGAAAACCGTTTTTAGCCGAAAAGCATTTCGAAATGTCCTAAAACGCACGTCTCAACATTTTCGTGCACAGGGGCCGTAGATTCGCATGAAAATCGCTCTGGAGCCGTTTCGAGCGCCGAACTGCCTGAAATGTTTTCCAGACTCAAAAAACTCCCCAAAACCGTTTTTAGCCAAAAAGCTTCTCGAAATTTCCAAAAACGCACGTCTCAACATTGTCGTGCACAGGTGCCGTAGATGCGCACGAAAATCGCTCCGGAGATGTTTCGAGCGCCGAACAGCCTAAAGTGTTTTCCAGACACATGAAACTCCCAAAAACCGTTTCTAACAGAAAAGCATCTCGAAATGTCCTAAAACGCGCATCTCAACATTTTCGTGCACAGGTGGCGTAGATGCGCACGAAAATCGCTCCGGAGCCGTTTCGAGCGCCGAACTGCCTGATGTGTTTTCCAGACCCAAGAAACACCTGAAAACCGTTTTTAGCCGAAAAGCATTTCGAAATGTCCTAAAACGCACGTCTCAACATTTTCGTGCACAGGTGCCGTAGATTCGCACGAAAACCGCTCCGGAGCCGTTTCGGGCGCCGAACTGCCTGAAGTGTTTTCCTGACCCAAGAAACTCCCCAAAACCATTTTTAACAGAAAACCATCTCGAAATGTCCTAAAACGCGCTTCTAAACATTATCGTGCCCAGGTGCCGTAGATGCGCACGAAAAGCGTTCCGGAGCCGTTTCGAGCGCCGAACTGCCTGAAGTGTTTTCCAGACCCAAGAAACTCCTCAAAACCATTTTTAACAGAAACCATCTCGAAATGTCCTAAAACGCACGTCTCAACATTTTTCTACACAGGTGCCGTAGATTCGCACGAAAATCGCTCCGGAGCCGTTTCGAGCGCCGAGCTGCCTGAAGTGATTTCCAGACCCAAGAAACTCCCCAAAACCGTTTTTAGCCAAAAAGCTTCTCGAAATGTCCAGAAACGCACGTCTCAACATTTTCGTGCACAGGTGCCGTAGATGCGCACGAAAATCGCTCCGGAGATGTTTCGAGCGCCGAACTGCCTGAACTGTTTTCCAGACACATGAAACTCCCAAAAACCGCTTTTAACAGAAAAGCATCTCGAAATGTCATAAATCGCGCATCCCAACATTTTCGTGCACAGGTGCCGTAGATGCGCACGAAAATCTGTCCGGAGCCGTTTCGAGCGCCGAACTGCCTGGTATGTTTTTTAGACCCAAGAAACTCCCAAAAATCGTTTTTAGCCTAAAAGCACCACGAAATGTCCTAAAACGCCCATCCCAACATTTTCGTGCACAGGTGCCGTAGATACGCACGAAAATCGGTCCGGTGCCGTTTCGAGCGCCGAACTGACTGAAGTGTTTTCCAGACCCAAGAAACTCCCCAAAACCGTTTTTAACCGAAAAGTATCTAGAAATGTCATAAAACGCGCATCTCAACATTTTCGTACACAGGTGGCGTAGATGCGTACGAAAATCGGTCCGGAGCCGTTTCGAGTGCCGAACTGCCTGATGAGTTTTCCAGACCCAAGAAACACCTGAAAACCGTTTTTAGCCGAAAAGCATTTTGAAATGTCCTAAAATGCACGTCTCAACATTTTCGTGCACAGGTGCCGTAGATTCGCACGAAAATCGCTCCGGAGCCGTTTCGAGCGCCGAACTGCCTGAACTGTTTTCCAGACCCAAGAAACTCCCCAAAACCATTTTTAACAGAAAACCATCTGGAAATATCCTAAAACGCGCTTCTAAACATAATCGTGCACAGGTGCCGTAGATGCGCACGAAAAGCGCTCCGGAGCCGTTTCGAGCGCCGAACTGCCTGAAGTGTTTTCCAGACCCAAGAAACTCCCCAAAACCATTTTTAACAGAAAAGCATCTCGAAATGTCCTAAAACACCCATCTCAACATTTTCGTGCACAGGTGCCTAGACGCGCTCGAAAATAGGTCCGGAGACGTTTCGAGCGCCAAATTGCCTGATGTGTTTTTTAGACCCAGGAAACTCCCCAAAACCGTTTTTAGACAAAAAACTTCTCGAAATGTCCTAAAACGCACGTCTCAACATTTTCCTGCACAGGTACCGTAGATTCGCACGAAAATCGCTCCGGAGCCGTTTCGAGCGCCGAACTGACTGAAGTGTTTTCCAGACCCAAGAAACTCCCCAAAACCATTTTTAACAGAAAACCATCTGGAAATGTCGTAAAACGCACGTCTCAACATTTTCGTGCACAGGTGCCGTAGATACGCAAGAAAATCGCTTCGGAGATGTTTCGAGCGCCGAACTGCCTGAAGTGTTTTCCAGACACATGAAACTCCCAAAAACCGTTTTTAACAGAAAAGCATCTCGAAATGTCCTAAAACGCCCATCTCAACATTTTCGTGCACAGGTAGCGTAGATGCGCACGAAAATCGCTTCGGAGCCGTTTCGAGCGCCGAACTGCCTGATGTGTTTTCCAGACCCAAGAAAAACCCGAAAACGGTTTTTAGCCGAAAAGCATTTCGAAATGTCCTAAAACGCACGTCTCAACATTTTCGTGCACAGGTGCCGTAGATTCGCACGAAAATCGCTCCGGAGCCGTTTCGAGCGCCGAACTGCCTTAAGTGTTTTCCTGACCCAAGAAACTCCAAAAAACCATTTTTAACAGAAAACCATCTCGAAATGTCCTAAAACGCGCTTCTAAACATTATCGTGCACAGGTGCCGTAGATGCGCACGAAAAGCGCTCCGGAGCCGTTTCGAGCGCCGAACTGCCTGAAGTGTTTTCCAGACCCAAGAAACTCCCCAAAACCATTTTTAACAGAAAACCATCTCAAAATGTCCTAAAACGCACGTCTCAACATTTTCCTGCACAGGTGCCGTAGATTCGCACGAAAATCGTTCCGGAGCCGTTTCGAGCGCCGAGCTGCCTGAAGTGATTTCCAGACCCAAGAAACTCCCAAAAACCGTTTTTAGCCAAAAAGCTTCTCGAAATGTCCAAAAACGCACGTCTCAACATTTTCGTGCACAGGTGCCGTAGATGCGCACGAAAATCGCTCCGGAGATGTTTCGAGCGCCGAACTGCCTGAAGTGTTTTCCAGACACATGAAACTCCCAAAAACCGTTTTTAACAGAAAAGCATCTCGAAATGTCATAAATCGCGCATCCCAACATTTTCGTGCACAGGTGCCGTAGATACGCACGAAAATCGCTCCGGTGCCGTTTCGAGCGCCGAACTGCCTGAAGTGATTTCCAGACCCAAGAAACTCCCCAAAACCATTTTTAACCGTTAAGCATCTCGAAACGTCCTAAAACGCCCATCTCAACATTTTCGTGCACAGGGGGCGTAGATGCGCACGAAAATCGGTCCGGAGCCGTTTCGAGCGCCGAACTGCCTGATGTGTTTTCCAGACCCAAGAAACACCCGAAAACCGTTTTTAGCCGAAAAGCATTTCGAAATGTCCTAAAACGCACGTCTCAACATTTTCGTGCACAGGGGCCGTAGATTCGCACGAAAATCGCTCCGGAGCCGTTTCGAGCGCCGAACTGCCTGAAATGTTTTCCAGACTCAAGAAACTCCCCAAAACCGTTTTTAGCCAAAAAGCTTCTCGAAATGTCCAAAAACGCACGTCTCAACATTGTCGTGCACAGGTGCCGTAGATGCGCACGAAAATCGCTCCGGAGATGTTTCGAGCGCCGAACAGCCTAAAGTGTTTTTCAGACACATGAAACTCCCAAAAACCGTTTTTAACAGAAAAGCATCTCGAAATGTCCTAAAACGCGCATCTCAACATTTTCGTGCATAGGTGGCGTAGATGCGCACGAAAATAGCTCCGGAGCCGTTTCGAGCGCCGAACTGCCTGATGTGTTTTCCAGACCCAAGAAACACCTTTAAACCGTTTTTAGCCAAAAAGCATTTCGAAATGTCCTAAAACGCACGTCTCAACATTTTCGTGCACAGGTGCCGTAGATTCGCACGAAAACCGCTCCGGAGCCGTTTCGAGCGCCGAACTGCCTGAAGTGTTTTCCTGACCCAAGAAACTCCCCAAAACCATTTTTAACAGAAAACCATCTCGAAATGACCTAAAACGCGCTTCTAAACATTATCGTGCCCAGGTGCCGTAGATGCGCACGAAAAGCGTTCCGGAGCCGTTTCGAGCGCCGAACTGCCTGAAGTGTTTTCCAGACCCAAGAAACTCCTCAAAACCATTTTTAACAGAAAACCATCTCGAAATGTCCTAAAACGCACGTCTCAACATTTTCGTGCACAGGTGCCGTAGATTCGCACGAAAATCGCTCCGGAGCCTTTTCGAGCGCCGAACTGCCTGAAGTGTTTTCCAGACCAAAGAAACTCCCCAAAACCGTTTTTAACAGAAAAGCATCTCGAAAAGTCCTAAAACACCCATCTCAACATTTTCGTGCACGGGTTGCTAGACGCGCTCGAAAATCGGTCCGGTGCCGTTTCGAGCGCCGAACTGCCTGAAGTGTTTTCCAGACCCAAGAAACACCCGAAAACCATTTTTAGCCGAAAAGCATTTCGAAATGTCCTAAAACGCACGTCTCCACATTTTCGTGCGCAGGTGCCGTAGATTCGCACGAAAATCGCTCCGGAGCCGTTTCGAGCGCCGAACTGCCTGAAGTGTTTTCCAGACCCAAGAAACTCCCCAAAACCGTTTTTAACAGAAAAGCATCTCGAAAAGTCCTAAAACACCCATCTCAACATTTTCGTGCACGGGTGGCTAGACGCGCTCGAAAATCGGTCCGGAACCATTTCGAGCGCCGAACTGCCTGAAGTGTTTTCCAGACCCAAGAAACACCCGAAAACCGCTTTTAGCCGACAAGCATTTCGAAATGTCCTAAAACGCACGTCTCAACATTTTCGTGCACAGGTGCAGTAGATTCGTACGAAAATCGCACCGGAGCCGTTTCGAGCGCCGAACTGCCTGAAGTGTTTTCCAGACCCAAGAAACTCCCCAAAACCATTTTTAACCGAAAACCATCTGGAAATGTCCTAAAACGCGCTTCTAAACATTATCGTGCACAGGTGCCGTAGATGCGCACGAAAAGCGCTCCGGAGCCGTTTCGAGCGCCGAACTGCCTGAAGTGTTTTTCAGACCCAAGAAACTCCCCAAAACCGTTTTTAACAGAAAACATCTCGAAATGTCCAAAAACACCCATCTCAACATTTTCGTGCACAGGTGCCGTAGATACGCACGAAAATCGCTCCGGTGCCGTTTCGAGCGCCGAACTGCCTGATGTGTTTTCCAGACCCAAGAAACACCCGAAAACCGTTTTTAGCCGAAAAACATTTCGAAATGTCCTAAAACGCGCATCTCAAAATTTTCGTGCACAGGTGCCGTAGATTCGAACGAAAATCGCTCCGGAGCCGTTTCGAGCGCCGAACTGCCTGAACTGTTTTCCAGACCCAAGAAACTCTCCAAAACCGTTTTTAGCCAAAAAGCTTCTCGAAATGTCCAAAAACGCACGTCTCAACATTTTCGTGCACAGGTGCCGTAGATGCGCACGAAAATCGCTCCGGAGATGTTTCGAGCGCCGAACTGCCTGAAGTGTTTTCCAGACACATGAAACTCCCAAAAACCGTTTTTTACAGAAAAGCATCTCGAAATGCCCTAAAACGCCCATCTCAACATTTTCGTGCACAGGTGGCGTCGGTGCGCACGAAAATCGCTCCGGAGCCGTTTCGAGCGCCGAACTGCCTGATGTGTTTTCCAGACCATAGAAACACCCGAAAACCATTTTTAGCCAAAAAGCATTTCGAAATGTCCTAAAACGCACGTCTCAACATCTTCGTGCACAGGTGCCGTAGATTCGCACGAAAATCGCTCCGGAGCCGTTTCGAGCGCCGAACTGCCTGAAGTGTTTTCCAGACCCAAGAAACTCCCCAAAACCGTCTTTAACAGAAAAGCATCTCGAAAAGTCCTAAAACACCCATCTCAACGTTTTCGTGCACAGGTGCCTAGACGCGCTCGAAAATAGGTCCGGAGCCGTTTCGAGCGCCGAATTGCCTGATGTGTTTTTTAGACCAAGAAACTCCCCAAAACCGTTTTTAGCCAAAAAGCTTCTCGAAATGTCCTAAAACGCACGTCTCAACATTTTCCCGCACATGTGCCGTAGATTCGCACGAAAATCGCTCCGGAGCCGTTTCGAGCGCCGAACTGACTGAAGTGTTTTCCAGACCCAAGAAACTCCCCAAAACCATTTTTAACAGAAAACCATTTGGAAATGTCGTAAAACGCCCATCTCAACATTTTCGTGCACAGGTGCCGTAGATACGCACGAAAATCGGTCCGGAGCCGTTTCGAGCGCCGAACTGACTGAAGTGTTTTCCAGACCCAAGAAACTCCCCAAAACCGTTTTTAACCGAAAAGTATCTAGAAATGTCATAAAACGCGCATCTCAACATTTTCGTACACAGGTGGCGTAGATACGCACGAAAATCGGTCCGGAGCCGTTTCGAGCGCCGAACTACCTGATGTGTTTTCCAGACCCAAGAAACACCCGAAAACCGTTTTTAGCCGAAAAGCATTTCGAAATGTCCTAAAATGCACGTCTCAACATTTTCGTGTACAGGTGCCGTAGATTCGCACGAAAATCGCCCCGGAGCCGTTTCGAGCGCCGAACTGCCTGAAGTGTTTTCCAGACCCAAGAAACTCCCCAAAACCGTTTTTAACAGAAAAGCATCTCGAAAAGTCCTAAAACACCCATCTCAACATTTTCGTGCACAGGTGTCTAGACGCGCTCGAAAATCGGTCCGGAGCCGTTTCGAGCGCCGAACTGCCTGAAGTGTTTTCCAGACCCAAGAAACACCCGAAAACCGTTTTTAGCCGAAAAGCATTTCGAAATGTCCTAAAACGCACGTCTCAACATTTTCGTGCGCAGGTGCCGTAGATTCGCACGAAAATCGCTCCGGAGCTGTTTAGAGCGCCGAACTGCCTGAAGTGTTTTCCAGACCCAAGAAACTCCCCAAAACCATTTTTAACAGAAAACCATCTGGGAATGTCCTAAATCGCGCTTCTCAACATTATCGTGCACAGGTGCCGTAGATGCGCACGAAAAGCGTTCCGGAGCCATTTCGAGCGCCGAACTGCCTGATGTGTTTTCCAGACCCAAGAAACACCCGAAAACCGTTTTTCGCCGAAAAGCATTTCGAAATGTCCTAAAACGCACGTCTCAACATTTTCGTGCACAGGTGCAGTAGATTCGCACGAAAATCGCTCCGGAGCCGTTTCGAGCGCCGAACTGCTTGAAGTGTTTTCCAAACCCAAGAAACTCCCCAAAACCGTTTTTAACAGAAAAGCATCTCGAAAAGTCCTAAAACACCCATCTCAACATTTTCGTGCACGGGTGTCTAGACGCGCTCGAAAATCGGTCCGGAGCCGTTTCGAGCGCCGAACTGCCTGATGTGTTTTCCAGACCCAAGAAACACCCGAAAACCGTTTTTAGCCGAAAAGCATTTCGAAATGTCCTAAAACGCAAGTCTCAACATTTTCGTGCACAGGTGCTGTAGATTCGTACGAAAATCGCTCCGGAGCCGTTTCGAGCGCCAAACTGCGTGAAGTGTTTTCCAGACCCAAGAAACTCCCCAAAACCATTTTTAACCGGAAACCATCTGGAAATGTCCTAAAACGCGCTTCTAAACATTATCGTGCACAGGTGCCGTAGATGCGCTCGAAAAGCGCTCCGGAGCCGTTTCGAGCGCCGAACTGCCTGAAGTGTTTTTCAGACCCAAGAAACTCCCCAAAACCGTTTTTAACAGAAAACATCTCGAAATGTCCAAAAACACCCATCTCAACATTTTCGTGCACAGGTGCCTAGACGCGCTCGAAAATAGGTCCGGAGCCGTTTCGAGCGCCGAATTGCCTGATGCGTTTTTTAGACCCAAGAAACTCCCCAAAACCGTTTTTAGCAAAAAGCTTCTCGAAATGTCCTAAAACGCACGTCTCAACATTTTCCTGCACAGGTGCCGCAGATTCGCACGAATATCGCTCCGGAGCCGTTTCGAGCGCCGAACTGCCTGAAGTGTTTTCCAGACCCAAGAAACTCCCCAAAACCGTTTTTAACAGAAAACATCTCGAAATGTTCAAAAACACCCATCTCAACATTTTCGTGCATAGGTGCCTAGACGCGCTCGAAAATAGGTCCGGAGCCGTTTCGAGCGCCGAATTGCCTGATGTGTTTTTTAGACCCAAGAAACTCCCCAAAACCGTTTTTAGACAAAAAGCTTCTCGAAATGTCCTAAAACGCACGTCTCAACATTTTCCTGCACAGGTACCGTAGATTCGCACGAAAATCGCACCGGAGCCGTTTCGAGCGCCGAACTGACTGAAGTGTTTTCCAGACCCAAGAAACTCCCCAAAACCATTTTTAACAGAAAACCATCTCGAAATGTCCTAAAACGCACGTCTCAACATTTTCCTGCACAGGTGCCGTAGATTCGCACGAAAATCGTTCCGGAGCCGTTTCGAGCGCCGAGGTGCCTGAAGTGATTTCCAGACCCAAGAAACTCCCAAAAACCGTTTTTAGCCAAAAAGCTTCTCGAAATGTCCAAAAACGCACGTCTCAACATTTTCGTGCACAGGTGCCGTAGATGCGCACGAAAATCGCTCCGGAGATGTTTCGAGCGCCGAACTGCCTGAAGTGTTTTCCAGACACATGAAACTCCCAAAAACCGTTTTCAACAGAAAAGCATCTCGAAATGTCATAAATCGCACGTCCCAACATTTTCGTGCACAGGTGCCGTAGATGCGCACGAAAAGTCCTAAAACACCCATCTCAACATTTTCGTGCACGGGTGTCTAGACGCGCTCGAAAATCGGTCCGGAGCCGTTTCGAGCGCCGAACTACCTGAAGTGTTTTCCAGACCCAAGAAACACCCGAAAACGGTTTTTAGCCGAAAAGCATTTCGAAATGTCCTAAAACGCACGTCTCAACATTTTCGTGCACAGGTGCTGTAGATTCGTACGAAAATCGCACCGGAGCCGTTTCGAGCGCCGAACTGCGTGAAGTGTTTTCCAGACCCAAGAAACTCCCCAAAACCATTTTTAACCGAAAACCATCTGGAAATGTCCTAAAACGCGCTTCTAAACATTATCGTGCACAGGTGCCGTCGATGCGCACGAAAAGCGCTCCGGAGCCGTTTCGAGCGCCGAACTGCCTGAAGTGTTTTTCAGACCCAAGAAACTCCCCAAAACCGTTTTTAACAGAAAACATCTCGAAATGTCCAAAAACACCCATCTCAACATTTTCGTGCACAGGTGCCTAGACGCGCTCGAAAATAGGTCCGGAGCCGTTTCGAGCGCCGAATTGCCTGAAGCGTTTTTTAGACCCAAGAAACTCCCCAAAACCGTTTTTAGCCAAAAAGCTTCTCGAAATGTCCTAAAACGCACGTCTCAACATTTTACTGCACAGGTGCCGCAGATTCGCACGAAAACTGCTCCGGAGCCGTTTCGGGCGCCGAACTGCCTAAAGTGTTTTCCAGACCCAAGAAACTCCCCAAAACCGTTTTTAACAGAAAACATCTCGAAATGTCCAAAAACACCCATCTCAACATTTTCGTGCATAGGTGCCTAGACGCGCTCGAAAATAGGTCCGGAGCCGTTTCGAGCGCCAAATTGCCTGATGTGTTTTTTAGACCCAGGAAACTCCCCAAAACCGTTTTTAGACAAAAAGCTTCTCGAAATGTCCTAAAACGCACGTCTCAACATTTTCCTGCACAGGTACCGTAGATTCGCACGAAAATCGCTCCGGAGCCGTTTCGAGCGCCGAACTGACTGAAGTGTTTTCCAGACCCAAGAAACTCCCCAAAACCATTTTTAACAGAAAACCATCTGGAAATGTCGTAAAACGCACGTCTCAACATTTTCGTGTACAGGTGCCGTAGATGCGCAAGAAAATCGCTTCGGAGATATTTCGAGCGCCGAACTGCCTGAAGTGTTTTCCAGACACATGAAACTCCCAAAAACCGTTTTTAACAGAAAAGCATCTCGAAATGTCCTAAAACGCCCATCTCAACATTTTCGTGCACAGGTAGCGTAGATGCGCACGAAAATCGCTTCGGAGCCGTTTCGAGCCCCGAACTGCCTGATGTGTTTTCCAGACCCAAGAAACACCCGAAAACGGTTTTTAGCCGAAAAGCATTTCGAAATGTCCTAAAACGCACGTCTCAACATTTTCGTGCACAGGTGCCGTAGATTCGCACGAAAATCGCTCCGGAGCCGTTTCGAGCGCCGAACTGCCTGAAGTGTTTTCCTGACCCAAGAAACTCCCCAAAACCATTTTTAACCGTTAAGCATCTCGAAACGTCCTAAAACGCCCATCTCAACATTTTCGTGCACAGGGGGCGTAGATGCGCACGAAAATCGGTCCGGAGCCGTTTCGAGCGCCGAACTGCCTGATGTGTTTTCCAGACCCAAGAAACTCCCCAAAACCATTTTTAACAGAAAACCATCTCGAAATGTCCTAAAACGCACGTCTCAACATTTTCGTGCACAGGGGCCGTAGATTCGCACGAAAATCGCTCCGGAGCCGTTTCGAGCGCCGAGCTGCCTGAAGTGATTTCCAGACCCAAGAAACTCCCAAAAACCGTTTTTAGCCAAAAAGCTTCTCGAAATGTCCAAAAACGCACGTCTCAACATTGTCGTGCACAGGTGCCGTAGATGCGCACGAAAATCGCTCCGGAGATGTTTCGAGCGCCGAACAGCCTAAAGTGTTTTCCAGACACATGAAACTCTCAAAAACCGTTTTTAACAGAAAAGCATCTCGAAATGTCCTAAAACGCGCATCTCAACATTTTCGTGCACAGGTGGCGTAGATGCGCACGAAAATCGCTCCGGAGCCGTTTCGAGCGCCGAACTGCCTGATGTGTTTTCCAGACCCAAGAAACACCTTAAAACCGTTTTTAGCCGAAAAGCATTTCGAAATGTCCTAAAACGCACGTCTCAACATTTTCGTGCACAGGTGCCGTAGATTCGCACTAAAACCGCTCCGGAGCCGTTTCGAGCGCCGAACTGCCTGAAGTGTTTTCCTGACCCAAGAAACTCCCCAAAACCATTTTTAACAGAAAACCATCTCGAAATGACCTAAAACGCGCTTCTAAACATTATCGTGCCCAGGTGCCGTAGATGCGCACGAAAAGCGTTCCGGAGCCGTTTCGAGCGCCGAACTGCCTGAAGTGTTTTCCAGACCCAAGAAACTCCTCAAAACCATTTTTAACAGAAAACCATCTCGAAATGTCCTAAAACGCACGTCTCAACATTTTCCTGCACAGGTGCCGTAGATTCGCACGAAAATCGTTCCGGAGCCGTTTCGAGCGCCGAGCTGCCTGAAGTGATTTCCAGACCCAAGAAACTCCCAAAAACCCTTTTTAGCCAAAAAGCTTCTCGAAATGTCCAAAAACGCACGTCTCAACATTTTCGTGCACAGGTGCCGTAGATGCGCACGAAAATCGCTCCGGAGATGTTTCGAGCGCCGAACTGCCTGAAGTGTTTTCCAGACACATGAAACTCCCAAAAACCGTTTTTAACAGAAAAGCATCTCGAAATGTCATAAATCGCGCATCCCAACATTTTCGTGCACAGGTGCCGTAGATACGCACGAAAATCGCTCCGGTGCCGTTTCGAGCGCCGAACTGCCTGAAGTGATTTCCAGACCCAAGAAACTCCCCAAAACCATTTTCAACCGTTAAGCATCTCGAAACGTCCTAAAACGCCCATCTCAACATTTTCGTGCACAGGGGGCGTAGATGCGCACGAAAATCGGTCCGGAGCCGTTTCGAGCGCCGAACTGCCTGATGTGTTTTCCAGACCCAAGAAACACCCGAAAACCGTTTTTAGCCGAAAAGCATTTCGAAATGTCCTAAAACGCACGTCTCAACATTTTCGTGCACAGGGGCCGTAGATTCGTACGAAAATCGCTCCGGAGCCGTTTCGAGCGCCGAGCTGCCTGAAGTGATTTCCAGACCCAAGAAACTCCCAAAAACCGTTTTTAGCCAAAAAGCTTCTCGAAATGTCCAAAAACGCACGTCTCAACAGCCTAAAGTGTTTTCCAGACACATGAAACTCCCAAAAACCGTTTTTAACAGAAAAGCATCTCGAAATGTCCTAAAACGCGCATCTCAACATTTTCGTGCACAGGTGCCGTAGATGCGCACGAAAATCGCTCCGGAGATGTTTCGAGCGCCGAACAGCCTAAAGTGTTTTCCAGACACATGAAACTCCCAAAAACCGTTTTTAACAGAAAAGCATCTCGAAATGTCCTAAAACGCGCATCTCAACATTTTCGTGCACAGGTGGCGTAGATGCGCACGAAAATCGCTCCGGAGCCGTTTCGAGCGCCGAACTGCCTGATGTGTTTTCCAGACCCAAGAAACACCTTAAAACCGTTTTTAGCCGAAAAGCATTTCGAAATGTCCTAAAACGCACGTCTCAACATTTTCGTGCACAGGTGCCGTAGATTCGCACTAAAACCGCTCCGGAGCCGTTTCGAGCGCCGAACTGCCTGAAGTGTTTTCCTGACCCAAGAAACTCCCCAAAACCATTTTTAACAGAAAACCATCTCGAAATGACCTAAAACGCGCTTCTAAACATTATCGTGCCCAGGTGCCGTAGATGCGCACGAAAAGCGTTCCGGAGCCGTTTCGAGCGCCGAACTGCCTGAAGTGTTTTCCAGACCCAAGAAACTCCTCAAAACCATTTTTAACAGAAAACCATCTCGAAATGTCCTAAAACGCACGTCTCAACATTTTCGTGCACAGGTGCCGTAGATTCGCACGAAAATCGCTCCGGAGCCGTTTCGAGCGCCGAACTGCCTGAAGTGTTTTCCAGACCAAAGAAACTCCCCAAAACCGTTTTTAACAGAAAAGCATCTCGAAAAGTCCTAAAACACCCATCTCAACATTTTCGTGCACGGGTGGCTAGACGCGCTCGAAAATCGGTCCGGTGCCGTTTCGAGCGCCGAACTGCCTGAAGTGTTTTCCAGACCCAAGAAACACCCGAAAACCATTTTTAGCCGAAAAGCATTTCGAAATGTCCTAAAACGCACGTCTCCACATTTTCGTGCGCAGGTGCCGTAGATTCGCACGAAAATCGCTCCGGAGCCGTTTCGAGCGCCGAACTGCCTGAAGTGTTTTCCAGACCCAAGAAACTCCCCAAAACCGTTTTTAACAGAAAAGCATCTCGAAAAGTCCTAAAACACCCATCTCAACATTTTCGTGCACGGGTGGCTAGACGCGCTCGAAAATCGGTCCGGAACCATTTCGAGCGCCGAACTGCCTGAAGTGTTTTCCAGACCCAAGAAACACCCGAAAACCGCTTTTAGCCGACAAGCATTTCGAAATGTCCTAAAACGCACGTCTCAACATTTTCGTGCACAGGTGCAGTAGATTCGTACGAAAATCGCACCGGAGCCGTTTCGAGCGCCGAACTGCCTGAAGTGTTTTCCAGACCCAAGAAACTCCCCAAAACCATTTTTAACCGAAAACCATCTGGAAATGTCCTAAAACGCGCTTCTAAACATTATCGTGCACAGGTGCCGTAGATGCGCACGAAAAGCGCTCCGGAGCCGTTTCGAGCGCCGAACTGCCTGAAGTGTTTTTCAGACCCAAGAAACTCCCCAAAACCGTTTTTAACAGAAAACATCTCGAAATGTCCAAAAACACCCATCTCAACATTTTCGTGCACAGGTGCCGTAGATACGCACGAAAATCGCTCCGGTGCCGTTTCGAGCGCCGAACTGCCTGATGTGTTTTCCAGACCCAAGAAACACCCGAAAACCGTTTTTAGCCGAAAAGCATTTCGAAATGTCCTAAAACGCGCATCTCAAAATTTTCGTGCACAGGTGCCGTAGATTCGAACGAAAATCGCTCCGGAGCCGTTTCGAGCGCCGAACTGCCTGAACTGTTTTCCAGACCCAAGAAACTCCCCAAAACCGTTTTTAGCCAAAAAGCTTCTCGAAATGTCCAAAAACGCACGTCTCAACATTTTCGTGCACAGGTGCCGTAGATGCGCACGAAAATCGCTCCGGAGATGTTTCGAGCGCCGAACTGCCTGAAGTGTTTTCCAGACACATGAAACTCCCAAAAACCGTTTTTAACAGAAAAGCATCTCGAAATGCCCTAAAACGCCCATCTCAACATTTTCGTGCACAGGTGGCGTCGGTGCGCACGAAAATCGCTCCGGAGCCGTTTCGAGCGCCGAACTGCCTGATGTGTTTTCCAGACCATAGAAACACCCGAAAACCGTTTTTAGCCAAAAAGCATTTCGAAATGTCCTAAACGCACGTCTCAACATCTTCGTGCACAGGTGCTGTAGATTCGCACGAAAATCGCTCCGGAGCCGTTTCGAGCGCCGAACTGCCTGAAGTGTTTTCCAGACCCAAGAAACTCCCCAAAACCGTCTTTAACAGAAAAGCATCTCGAAAAGTCCTAAAACACCCATCTCAACGTTTTCGTGCACAGGTGCCTAGACGCGCTCGAAAATAGGTCCGGAGCCGTTTCGAGCGCCGAATTGCCTGATGTGTTTTTTAGACCAAGAAACTCCCCAAAACCGTTTTTAGCCAAAAAGCTTCTCGAAATGTCCTAAAACGCACGTCTCAACATTTTCCCGCACATGTGCCGTAGATTCGCACGAAAATCGCTCCGGAGCCGTTTCGAGCGCCGAACTGACTGAAGTGTTTTCCAGACCCAAGAAACTCCCCAAAACCATTTTTAACAGAAAACCATTTGGAAATGTCGTAAAACGCCCATCTCAACATTTTCGTGCACAGGTGCCGTAGATACGCACGAAAATCGGTCCGGAGCCGTTTCGAGCGCCGAACTGACTGAAGTGTTTTCCAGACCCAAGAAACTCCCCAAAACCGTTTTTAACCGAAAAGTATCTAGAAATGTCATAAAACGCGCATCTCAACATTTTCGTACACAGGTGGCGTAGATACGCACGAAAATCGGTCCGGAGCCGTTTCGAGCGCCGAACTACCTGATGTGTTTTCCAGACCCAAGAAACACCCGAAAACCGTTTTTAGCCGAAAAGCATTTCGAAATGTCCTAAAATGCACGTCTCAACATTTTCGTGCACAGGTGCCGTAGATTCGCACGAAAATCGCCCCGGAGCCGTTTCGAGCGCCGAACTGCCTGAAGTGTTTTCCAGACCCAAGAAACTCCCCAAAACCGTTTTTAACAGAAAAGCATCTCGAAAAGTCCTAAAACACCCATCTCAACATTTTCGTGCACAGGTGTCTAGACGCGCTCGAAAATCGGTCCGGAGCCGTTTCGAGCACCGAACTGCCTGAAGTGTTTTCCAGACCCAAGAAACACCGAAAACCGTTTTTAGCCGAAAAGCATTTCGAAATGTCCTAAAACGCACGTCTCAACATTTTCGTGCGCAGGTGCCGTAGATTCGCACGAAAATCGCTCCGGAGCCGTTTAGAGCGCCGAACTGCCTGAAGTGTTTTCCAGACCCAAGAAACTCCCCAAAACCATTTTTAACAGAAAACCATCTGGGAATGTCCTAAATCGCGCTTCTCAACATTATCGTGCACAGGTGCCGTAGATGCGCACGAAAAGCGCTCCGGAGCCATTTCGAGCGCCGAACTGCCTGATGTGTTTTCCAGACCCAAGAAACACCCGAAAACCGTTTTTCGCCGAAAAGCATTTCGAAATGTCCTAAAACGCACGTCTCAACATTTTCGTGCACAGGTGCAGTAGATTCGCACGAAAATCGCTCCGGAGCCGTTTCGAGCGCCGAACTGCCTGAAGTGTTTTCCAAACCCAAGAAACTCCCAAAACCGTTTTTAACAGAAAAGCATCTCGAAAAGTCCTAAAACACCCATCTCAACATTTTCGTGCACGGGTGTCTAGACGCGCTCGAAAATCGGTCCGGAGCCGTTTCGAGCGCCGAACTGCCTGAAGTGTTATCCAGACCAAAGAAACACCCGAAAACCGTTTTTAGCCGAAAAGCATTTCGAAATGTCCTAAAACGCACGTCTCAACATTTTCGTGCGCAGGTGCCGTAGATTCGCACGAAAATCACTCTGGAGCCGTTTCGAGCGCCGAACTGCGTGAAGTGTTTTCCAGACCCAAGAAACTCCCCAAAACCATTTTTAACCGGAAACCATCTGGAAATGTCCTAAAACGCGCTTCTAAACATTATCGTGCACAGGTGCCGTAGATGCGCACGAAAAGCGCTCCGGAGCCGTTTCGAGCGCCGAACTGCCTGAAGTGTTTTTCAGACCCAAGAAACTCCCCAAAACCGTTTTTAACAGAAAACATCTCGAAATGTCCAAAAACACCCATCTCAACATTTTCGTGCACAGGTGCCTAGACGCGCTCGAAAATAGGTCCGGAGCCGTTTCGAGCGCCGAATTGCCTGATGCGTTTTTTAGACCCAAGAAACTCCCCAAAACCGTTTTTAGCCAAAAAGCTTCTCGAAATGTCCTAAAACGCACGTCTCAACATTTTCCTGCACAGGTGCCGCAGATTCGCACGAATATCGCTCCGGAGCCGTTTCGAGCGCCGAACTGCCTGAAGTGTTTTTCAGACCCAAGAAACTCCCCAAAACCGTTTTTAACAGAAAACATCTCGAAATGTCCAAAAACACCCATCTCAACATTTTCGTGCACAGGTGCCTAGACGCGCTCGAAAATAGGTCCGGAGCCGTTTCGAGCGCCGAATTGCCTGATGCGTTTTTTAGACCCAAGAAACTCCCCAAAACCGTTTTTAGCCAAAAAGCTTCTCGAAATGTCCTAAAACGCACGTCTCAACATTTTCCTGCACAGGTGCCGCAGATTCGTACGAATATCGCTCCGGAGCCGTTTCGAGCGCCGAACTGCCTGAAGTGTTTTCCAGACCCAAGAAACTCCCCAAAACCGTTTTTAACAGAAAACATCTCGAAATGTTCAAAAACACCCATCTCAACATTTTCGTGCATAGGTGCCTAGACGCGCTCGAAAATAGGTCCGGAGCCGTTTCGAGCGCCGAATTGCCTGATGTGTTTTTTAGACCCAAGAAACTCCCCAAAACCGTTTTTAGACAAAAAGCTTCTCGAAATGTCCTAAAACGCACGTCTCAACATTTTCCTGCACAGGTACCGTAGATTCGCACGAAAATCGCACCGGAGCCGTTTCGAGCGCCGAACTGACTGAAGTGTTTTCCAGACCCAAGAAACTACCCAAAACCATTTTTAACAGAAAACCATCTCGAAATGTCCTAAAACGCACGTCTCAACATTTTCCTGCACAGGTGCCGTAGATTCGCACGAAAATCGTTCCGGAGCCGTTTCGAGCGCCGAGCTGCCTGAAGTGATTTCCAGACCCAAGAAACTCCCAAAAACCGTTTTTAGCCAAAAAGCTTCTCGAAATGTCCAAAAACGCACGTCTCAACATTTTCGTGCACAGGTGCCGTAGATGCGCACGAAAATCGCTCCGGAGATGTTTCGAGCGCCGAACTGCCTGAAGTGTTTTCCAGACACATGAAACTCCCAAAAACCGTTTTCAACAGAAAAGCATCTCGAAATGTCATAAATCGCACGTCCCAACATTTTCGTGCACAGGTGCCGTAGATGCGCACGAAAAGTCCTAAAACACCCATCTCAACATTTTCGTGCACGGGTGTCTAGACGCGCTCGAAAATCGGTCCGGAGCCGTTTCGAGCGCCGAACTACCTGAAGTGTTTTCCAGACCCAAGAAACACCCGAAAACGATTTTTAGCCGAAAAGCATTTCGAAATGTCCTAAAACGCACGTCTCAACATTTTCGTGCACAGGTGCTGTAGATTCGTACGAAAATCGCACCGGAGCCGTTTCGAGCGCCGAACTGCGTGAAGTGTTTTCCAGACCCAAGAAACTCCCCAAAACCATTTTTAACCGAAAACCATCTGGAAATGTCCTAAAACGCGCTTCTAAACATTATCGTGCACAGGTGCCGTCGATGCGCACGAAAAGCGCTCCGGAGCCGTTTCGAGCGCCGAACTGCCTGAAGTGTTTTTCAGACCCAAGAAACTCCCCAAAACCGTTTTTAACAGAAAACATCTCGAAATGTCCAAAAACACCCATCTCAACATTTTCGTGCACAGGTGCCTAGACGCGCTCGAAAATAGGTCCGGAGCCGTTTCGAGCGCCGAATTGCCTGAAGCGTTTTTTAGACCCAAGAAACTCCCCAAAACCGTTTTTAGCCAAAAAGCTTCTCGAAATGTCCTAAAACGCACGTCTCAACATTTTACTGCACAGGTGCCGCAGATTCGCACGAAAATTGCTCCGGAGCCGTTTCGGGCGCCGAACTGCCTAAAGTGTTTTCCAGACCCAAGAAACTCCCCAAAACCGTTTTTAACAGAAAACATCTCGAAATGTCCAAAAACACCCATCTCAACATTTTCGTGCATAGGTGCCTAGACGCGCTCGAAAATAGGTCCGGAGCCGTTTCGAGCGCCAAATTGCCTGATGTGTTTTTTAGACCCAGGAAACTCCCCAAAACCGTTTTTAGACAAAAAGCTTCTCGAAATGTCCTAAAACGCACGTCTCAACATTTTCCTGCACAGGTACCGTAGATTCGCACGAAAATCGCTCCGGAGCCGTTTCGAGCGCCGAACTGACTGAAGTGTTTTCCAGACCCAAGAAACTCCCCAAAACCATTTTTAACAGAAAACCATCTGGAAATGTCGTAAAACGCACGTCTCAACATTTTCGTGTACAGGTGCCGTAGATGCGCAAGAAAATCGCTTCGGAGATATTTCGAGCGCCGAACTGCCTGAAGTGTTTTCCAGACACATGAAACTCCCAAAAACCGTTTTTAACAGAAAAGCATCTCGAAATGTCCTAAAACGCCCATCTCAACATTTTCGTGCACAGGTAGCGTAGATGCGCACGAAAATCGCTTCGGAGCCGTTTCGAGCCCCGAACTGCCTGATGTGTTTTCCAGACCCAAGAAACACCCGAAAACGGTTTTTAGCCGAAAAGCATTTCGAAATGTCCTAAAACGCACGTCTCAACATTTTCGTGCACAGGTGCCGTAGATTCGCACGAAAATCGCTCCGGAGCCGTTTCGAGCGCCGAACTGCCTGAAGTGTTTTCCTGACCCAAGAAACTCCCCAAAACCATTTTTAACCGTTAAGCATCTCGAAACGTCCTAAAACGCCCATCTCAACATTTTCGTGCACAGGGGGCGTAGATGCGCACGAAAATCGGTCCGGAGCCGTTTCGAGCGCCGAACTGCCTGATGTGTTTTCCAGACCCAAGAAACTCCCCAAAACCATTTTTAACAGAAAACCATCTCGAAATGTCCTAAAACGCACGTCTCAACATTTTCGTGCACAGGGGCCGTAGATTCGCACGAAAATCGCTCCGGAGCCGTTTCGAGCGCCGAGCTGCCTGAAGTGATTTCCAGACCCAAGAAACTCCCAAAAACCGTTTTTAGCCAAAAAGCTTCTCGAAATGTCCAAAAACGCACGTCTCAACATTGTCGTGCACAGGTGCCGTAGATGCGCACGAAAATCGCTCCGGAGATGTTTCGAGCGCCGAACAGCCTAAAGTGTTTTCCAGACACATGAAACTCCCAAAAACCGTTTTTAACAGAAAAGCATCTCGAAATGTCCTAAAACGCGCATCTCAACATTTTCGTGCACAGGTGGCGTAGATGCGCACGAAAATCGCTCCGGAGCCGTTTCGAGCGCCGAACTGCCTGATGTGTTTTCCAGACCCAAGAAACACCTTAAAACCGTTTTTAGCCGAAAAGCATTTCGAAATGTCCTAAAACGCACGTCTCAACATTTTCGTGCACAGGTGCCGTAGATTCGCACTAAAACCGCTCCGGAGCCGTTTCGAGCGCCGAACTGCCTGAAGTGTTTTCCTGACCCAAGAAACTCCCCAAAACCATTTTTAACAGAAAACCATCTCGAAATGACCTAAAACGCGCTTCTAAACATTATCGTGCCCAGGTGCCGTAGATGCGCACGAAAAGCGTTCCGGAGCCGTTTCGAGCGCCGAACTGCCTGAAGTGTTTTCCAGACCCAAGAAACTCCTCAAAACCATTTTTAACAGAAAACCATCTCGAAATGTCCTAAAACGCACGTCTCAACATTTTCCTGCACAGGTGCCGTAGATTCGCACGAAAATCGTTCCGGAGCCGTTTCGAGCGCCGAGCTGCCTGAAGTGATTTCCAGACCCAAGAAACTCCCAAAAACCCTTTTTAGCCAAAAAGCTTCTCGAAATGTCCAAAAACGCACGTCTCAACATTTTCGTGCACAGGTGCCGTAGATGCGCACGAAAATCGCTCCGGAGATGTTTCGAGCGCCGAACTGCCTGAAGTGTTTTCCAGACACATGAAACTCCCAAAAACCGTTTTTAACAGAAAAGCATCTCGAAATGTCATAAATCGCGCATCCCAACATTTTCGTGCACAGGTGCCGTAGATACGCACGAAAATCGCTCCGGTGCCGTTTCGAGCGCCGAACTGCCTGAAGTGATTTCCAGACCCAAGAAACTCCCCAAAACCATTTTCAACCGTTAAGCATCTCGAAACGTCCTAAAACGCCCATCTCAACATTTTCGTGCACAGGGGGCGTAGATGCGCACGAAAATCGGTCCGGAGCCGTTTCGAGCGCCGAACTGCCTGATGTGTTTTCCAGACCCAAGAAACACCCGAAAACCGTTTTTAGCCGAAAAGCATTTCGAAATGTCCTAAAACGCACGTCTCAACATTTTCGTGCACAGGGGCCGTAGATTCGTACGAAAATCGCTCCGGAGCCGTTTCGAGCGCCGAGCTGCCTGAAGTGATTTCCAGACCCAAGAAACTCCCAAAAACCGTTTTTAGCCAAAAAGCTTCTCGAAATGTCCAAAAACGCACGTCTCAACAGCCTAAAGTGTTTTCCAGACACATGAAACTCCCAAAAACCGTTTTTAACAGAAAAGCATCTCGAAATGTCCTAAAACGCGCATCTCAACATTTTCGTGCACAGGTGCCGTAGATGCGCACGAAAATCGCTCCGGAGATGTTTCGAGCGCCGAACAGCCTAAAGTGTTTTCCAGACACATGAAACTCCCAAAAACCGTTTTTAACAGAAAAGCATCTCGAAATGTCCTAAAACGCGCATCTCAACATTTTCGTGCACAGGTGGCGTAGATGCGCACGAAAATCGCTCCGGAGCCGTTTCGAGCGCCGAACTGCCTGATGTGTTTTCCAGACCCAAGAAACACCTTAAAACCGTTTTTAGCCGAAAAGCATTTCGAAATGTCCTAAAACGCACGTCTCAACATTTTCGTGCACAGGTGCCGTAGATTCGCACTAAAACCGCTCCGGAGCCGTTTCGAGCGCCGAACTGCCTGAAGTGTTTTCCTGACCCAAGAAACTCCCCAAAACCATTTTTAACAGAAAACCATCTCGAAATGACCTAAAACGCGCTTCTAAACATTATCGTGCCCAGGTGCCGTAGATGCGCACGAAAAGCGTTCCGGAGCCGTTTCGAGCGCCGAACTGCCTGAAGTGTTTTCCAGACCCAAGAAACTCCTCAAAACCATTTTTAACAGAAAACCATCTCGAAATGTCCTAAAACGCACGTCTCAACATTTTCGTGCACAGGTGCCGTAGATTCGCACGAAAATCGCTCCGGAGCCGTTTCGAGCGCCGAACTGCCTGAAGTGTTTTCCAGACCAAAGAAACTCCCCAAAACCGTTTTTAACAGAAAAGCATCTCGAAAAGTCCTAAAACACCCATCTCAACATTTTCGTGCACGGGTGGCTAGACGCGCTCGAAAATCGGTCCGGTGCCGTTTCGAGCGCCGAACTGCCTGAAGTGTTTTCCAGACCCAAGAAACACCCGAAAACCATTTTTAGCCGAAAAGCATTTCGAAATGTCCTAAAACGCACGTCTCCACATTTTCGTGCGCAGGTGCCGTAGATTCGCACGAAAATCGCTCCGGAGCCGTTTCGAGCGCCGAACTGCCTGAAGTGTTTTCCAGACCCAAGAAACTCCCCAAAACCGTTTTTAACAGAAAAGCATCTCGAAAAGTCCTAAAACACCCATCTCAACATTTTCGTGCACGGGTGGCTAGACGCGCTCGAAAATCGGTCCGGAACCATTTCGAGCGCCGAACTGCCTGAAGTGTTTTCCAGACCCAAGAAACACCCGAAAACCGCTTTTAGCCGACAAGCATTTCGAAATGTCCTAAAACGCACGTCTCAACATTTTCGTGCACAGGTGCAGTAGATTCGTACGAAAATCGCACCGGAGCCGTTTCGAGCGCCGAACTGCCTGAAGTGTTTTCCAGACCCAAGAAACTCCCCAAAACCATTTTTAACCGAAAACCATCTGGAAATGTCCTAAAACGCGCTTCTAAACATTATCGTGCACAGGTGCCGTAGATGCGCACGAAAAGCGCTCCGGAGCCGTTTCGAGCGCCGAACTGCCTGAAGTGTTTTTCAGACCCAAGAAACTCCCCAAAACCGTTTTTAACAGAAAACATCTCGAAATGTCCAAAAACACCCATCTCAACATTTTCGTGCACAGGTGCCGTAGATACGCACGAAAATCGCTCCGGTGCCGTTTCGAGCGCCGAACTGCCTGATGTGTTTTCCAGACCCAAGAAACACCCGAAAACCGTTTTTAGCCGAAAAGCATTTCGAAATGTCCTAAAACGCGCATCTCAAAATTTTCGTGCACAGGTGCCGTAGATTCGAACGAAAATCGCTCCGGAGCCGTTTCGAGCGCCGAACTGCCTGAACTGTTTTCCAGACCCAAGAAACTCCCCAAAACCGTTTTTAGCCAAAAAGCTTCTCGAAATGTCCAAAAACGCACGTCTCAACATTTTCGTGCACAGGTGCCGTAGATGCGCACGAAAATCGCTCCGGAGATGTTTCGAGCGCCGAACTGCCTGAAGTGTTTTCCAGACACATGAAACTCCCAAAAACCGTTTTTAACAGAAAAGCATCTCGAAATGCCCTAAAACGCCCATCTCAACATTTTCGTGCACAGGTGGCGTCGGTGCGCACGAAAATCGCTCCGGAGCCGTTTCGAGCGCCGAACTGCCTGATGTGTTTTCCAGACCATAGAAACACCCGAAAACCGTTTTTAGCCAAAAAGCATTTCGAAATGTCCTAAAACGCACGTCTCAACATCTTCGTGCACAGGTGCCGTAGATTCGCACGAAAATCGCTCCGGAGCCGTTTCGAGCGCCGAACTGCCTGAAGTGTTTTCCAGACCCAAGAAACTCCCCAAAACCGTCTTTAACAGAAAAGCATCTCGAAAAGTCCTAAAACACCCATCTCAACGTTTTCGTGCACAGGTGCCTAGACGCGCTCGAAAATAGGTCCGGAGCCGTTTCGAGCGCCGAATTGCCTGATGTGTTTTTTAGACCAAGAAACTCCCCAAAACCGTTTTTAGCCAAAAAGCTTCTCGAAATGTCCTAAAACGCACGTCTCAACATTTTCCCGCACATGTGCCGTAGATTCGCACGAAAATCGCTCCGGAGCCGTTTCGAGCGCCGAACTGACTGAAGTGTTTTCCAGACCCAAGAAACTCCCCAAAACCATTTTTAACAGAAAACCATTTGGAAATGTCGTAAAACGCCCATCTCAACATTTTCGTGCACAGGTGCCGTAGATACGCACGAAAATCGGTCCGGAGCCGTTTCGAGCGCCGAACTGACTGAAGTGTTTTCCAGACCCAAGAAACTCCCCAAAACCGTTTTTAACCGAAAAGTATCTAGAAATGTCATAAAACGCGCATCTCAACATTTTCGTACACAGGTGGCGTAGATACGCACGAAAATCGGTCCGGAGCCGTTTCGAGCGCCGAACTACCTGATGTGTTTTCCAGACCCAAGAAACACCCGAAAACCGTTTTTAGCCGAAAAGCATTTCGAAATGTCCTAAAATGCACGTCTCAACATTTTCGTGCACAGGTGCCGTAGATTCGCACGAAAATCGCCCCGGAGCCGTTTCGAGCGCCGAACTGCCTGAAGTGTTTTCCAGACCCAAGAAACTCCCCAAAACCGTTTTTAACAGAAAAGCATCTCGAAAAGTCCTAAAACACCCATCTCAACATTTTCGTGCACAGGTGTCTAGACGCGCTCGAAAATCGGTCCGGAGCCGTTTCGAGCGCCGAACTGCCTGAAGTGTTTTCCAGACCCAAGAAACACCGAAAACCGTTTTTAGCCGAAAAGCATTTCGAAATGTCCTAAAACGCACGTCTCAACATTTTCGTGCGCAGGTGCCGTAGATTCGCACGAAAATCGCTCCGGAGCCGTTTAGAGCGCCGAACTGCCTGAAGTGTTTTCCAGACCCAAGAAACTCCCCAAAACCATTTTTAACAGAAAACCATCTGGGAATGTCCTAAATCGCGCTTCTCAACATTATCGTGCACAGGTGCCGTAGATGCGCACGAAAAGCGCTCCGGAGCCATTTCGAGCGCCGAACTGCCTGATGTGTTTTCCAGACCCAAGAAACACCCGAAAACCGTTTTTCGCCGAAAAGCATTTCGAAATGTCCTAAAACGCACGTCTCAACATTTTCGTGCACAGGTGCAGTAGATTCGCACGAAAATCGCTCCGGAGCCGTTTCGAGCGCCGAACTGCCTGAAGTGTTTTCCAAACCCAAGAAACTCCCCAAAACCGTTTTTAACAGAAAAGCATCTCGAAAAGTCCTAAAACACCCATCTCAACATTTTCGTGCACGGGTGTCTAGACGCGCTCGAAAATCGGTCCGGAGCCGTTTCGAGCGCCGAACTGCCTGAAGTGTTATCCAGACCAAAGAAACACCCGAAAACCGTTTTTAGCCGAAAAGCATTTCGAAATGTCCTAAAACGCACGTCTCAACATTTTCGTGCGCAGGTGCCGTAGATTCGCACGAAAATCACTCTGGAGCCGTTTCGAGCGCCGAACTGCCTGAAGTGTTTTCCAGACCCAAGAAACTCCCCAAAACCATTTTTAACAGAAAACCATCTGGAAATGTCCTAAAACGCGCTTCTAAACATTATCGTGCACAGGTGCCGTACATGCGCACGAAAATCGGTCCGGAGCCGTTTCGAGCGCCGAACTGCCTGATGTGTTTTCCAGACCCAAGAAACACCCGAAAACCGTTTTTAGCCGAAAAGCATTTCGAAATGTCCTAAAACGCACGTCTCAACATTTTCGTGCACAGGTGCTGTAGATTCGTACGAAAATCGCTCCGGAGCCGTTTCGAGCGCCGAACTGCGTGAAGTGTTTTCCAGACCCAAGAAACTCCCCAAAACCATTTTTAACCGGAAACCATCTGGAAATGTCCTAAAACGCGCTTCTAAACATTATCGTGCACAGGTGCCGTAGATGCGCACGAAAAGCGCTCCGGAGCCGTTTCGAGCGCCGAACTGCCTGAAGTGTTTTTCAGACCCAAGAAACTCCCCAAAACCGTTTTTAACAGAAAACATCTCGAAATGTCCAAAAACACCCATCTCAACATTTTCGTGCACAGGTGCCTAGACGCGCTCGAAAATAGGTCCGGAGCCGTTTCGAGCGCCGAATTGCCTGATGCGTTTTTTAGACCCAAGAAACTCCCCAAAACCGTTTTTAGCCAAAAAGCTTCTCGAAATGTCCTAAAACGCACGTCTCAACATTTTCCTGCACAGGTGCCGCAGATTCGCACGAATATCGCTCCGGAGCCGTTTCGAGCGCCGAACTGCCTGAAGTGTTTTTCAGACCCAAGAAACTCCCCAAAACCGTTTTTAACAGAAAACATCTCGAAATGTCCAAAAACACCCATCTCAACATTTTCGTGCACAGGTGCCTAGACGCGCTCGAAAATAGGTCCGGAGCCGTTTCGAGCGCCGAATTGCCTGATGCGTTTTTTAGACCCAAGAAACTCCCCAAAACCGTTTTTAGCCAAAAAGCTTCTCGAAATGTCCTAAAACGCACGTCTCAACATTTTCCTGCACAGGTGCCGCAGATTCGTACGAATATCGCTCCGGAGCCGTTTCGAGCGCCGAACTGCCTGAAGTGTTTTCCAGACCCAAGAAACTCCCCAAAACCGTTTTTAACAGAAAACATCTCGAAATGTTCAAAAACACCCATCTCAACATTTTCGTGCATAGGTGCCTAGATGCGCTCGAAAATAGGTCCGGAGCCGTTTCGAGCGCCGAATTGCCTGATGTGTTTTTTAGACCCAAGAAACTCCCCAAAACCGTTTTTAGACAAAAAGCTTCTCGAAATGTCCTAAAACGCACGTCTCAACATTTTCCTGCACAGGTACCGTAGATTCGCACGAAAATCGCACCGGAGCCGTTTCGAGCGCCGAACTGACTGAAGTGTTTTCCAGACCCAAGAAACTACCCAAAACCATTTTTAACAGAAAACCATCTCGAAATGTCCTAAAACGCACGTCTCAACATTTTCCTGCACAGGTGCCGTAGATTCGCACGAAAATCGTTCCGGAGCCGTTTCGAGCGCCGAGCTGCCTGAAGTGATTTCCAGACCCAAGAAACTCCCAAAAACCGTTTTTAGCCAAAAAGCTTCTCGAAATGTCCAAAAACGCACGTCTCAACATTTTCGTGCACAGGTGCCGTAGATGCGCACGAAAATCGCTCCGGAGATGTTTCGAGCGCCGAACTGCCTGAAGTGTTTTCCAGACACATGAAACTCCCAAAAACCGTTTTCAACAGAAAAGCATCTCGAAATGTCATAAATCGCACGTCCCAACATTTTCGTGCACAGGTGCCGTAGATGCGCACGAAAAGTCCTAAAACACCCATCTCAACATTTTCGTGCACGGGTGTCTAGACGCGCTCGAAAATCGGTCCGGAGCCGTTTCGAGCGCCGAACTACCTGAAGTGTTTTCCAGACCCAAGAAACACCCGAAAACGATTTTTAGCCGAAAAGCATTTCGAAATGTCCTAAAACGCACGTCTCAACATTTTCGTGCACAGGTGCTGTAGATTCGTACGAAAATCGCACCGGAGCCGTTTCGAGCGCCGAACTGCGTGAAGTGTTTTCCAGACCCAAGAAACTCCCCAAAACCATTTTTAACCGAAAACCATCTGGAAATGTCCTAAAACGCGCTTCTAAACATTATCGTGCACAGGTGCCGTCGATGCGCACGAAAAGCGCTCCGGAGCCGTTTCGAGCGCCGAACTGCCTGAAGTGTTTTTCAGACCCAAGAAACTCCCCAAAACCGTTTTTAACAGAAAACATCTCGAAATGTCCAAAAACACCCATCTCAACATTTTCGTGCACAGGTGCCTAGACGCGCTCGAAAATAGGTCCGGAGCCGTTTCGAGCGCCGAATTGCCTGAAGCGTTTTTTAGACCCAAGAAACTCCCCAAAACCGTTTTTAGCCAAAAAGCTTCTCGAAATGTCCTAAAACGCACGTCTCAACATTTTACTGCACAGGTGCCGCAGATTCGCACGAAAATTGCTCCGGAGCCGTTTCGGGCGCCGAACTGCCTAAAGTGTTTTCCAGACCCAAGAAACTCCCCAAAACCGTTTTTAACAGAAAACATCTCGAAATGTCCAAAAACACCCATCTCAACATTTTCGTGCATAGGTGCCTAGACGCGCTCGAAAATAGGTCCGGAGCCGTTTCGAGCGCCAAATTGCCTGATGTGTTTTTTAGACCCAGGAAACTCCCCAAAACCGTTTTTAGACAAAAAGCTTCTCGAAATGTCCTAAAACGCACGTCTCAACATTTTCCTGCACAGGTACCGTAGATTCGCACGAAAATCGCTCCGGAGCCGTTTCGAGCGCCGAACTGACTGAAGTGTTTTCCAGACCCAAGAAACTCCCCAAAACCATTTTTAACAGAAAACCATCTGGAAATGTCGTAAAACGCACGTCTCAACATTTTCGTGTACAGGTGCCGTAGATGCGCAAGAAAATCGCTTCGGAGATATTTCGAGCGCCGAACTGCCTGAAGTGTTTTCCAGACACATGAAACTCCCAAAAACCGTTTTTAACAGAAAAGCATCTCGAAATGTCCTAAAACGCCCATCTCAACATTTTCGTGCACAGGTAGCGTAGATGCGCACGAAAATCGCTTCGGAGCCGTTTCGAGCGCCGAACTGCCTGATGTGTTTTCCAGACCCAAGAAACACCCGAAAACGGTTTTTAGCCGAAAAGCATTTCGAAATGTCCTAAAACGCACGTCTCAACATTTTCGTGCACAGGTGCCGTAGATTCGCACGAAAATCGCTCCGGAGCCGTTTCGAGCGCCGAACTGCCTGAAGTGTTTTCCTGACCCAAGAAACTCCAAAAAACCATTTTTAACAGAAAACCATCTCGAAATGTCCTAAAACGCGCTTCTAAACATTATCCTGCACAGGTGCCGTAGATGCGCACGAAAAGCGCTCCGGAGCCGTTTCGAGCGCCGAACTGCCTGAAGTGTTTTCCAGACCCAAGAAACTCCCCAAAACCATTTTTAACAGAAAACCATCTCGAAATGTCCTAAAACGCACGTCTCAACATTTTCCTGCACAGGTGCCGTAGATTCGCACGAAAATCGTTCCGGAGCCGTTTCGAGCGCCGAGCTGCCTGAAGTGATTTCCAGACCCAAGAAACTCCCAAAAACCGTTTTTAGCCAAAAAGCTTCTCGAAATGTCCAAAAACGCACGTCTCAACATTTTCGTGCACAGGTGCCGTAGATGCGCACGAAAATCGCTCCGGAGATGTTTCGAGCGCCGAACTGCCTGAAGTGTTTTCCAGACACATGAAACTCCCAAAAACCGTTTTCAACAGAAAAGCATCTCGAAATGTCATAAATCGCACGTCCCAACATTTTCGTGCACAGGTGCCGTAGATGCGCACGAAAAGTCCTAAAACACCCATCTCAACATTTTCGTGCACGGGTGTCTAGACGCGCTCGAAAATCGGTCCGGAGCCGTTTCGAGCGCCGAACTACCTGAAGTGTTTTCCAGACCCAAGAAACACCCGAAAACGATTTTTAGCCGAAAAGCATTTCGAAATGTCCTAAAACGCACGTCTCAACATTTTCGTGCACAGGTGCTGTAGATTCGTACGAAAATCGCACCGGAGCCGTTTCGAGCGCCGAACTGCGTGAAGTGTTTTCCAGACCCAAGAAACTCCCCAAAACCATTTTTAACCGAAAACCATCTGGAAATGTCCTAAAACGCGCTTCTAAACATTATCGTGCACAGGTGCCGTCGATGCGCACGAAAAGCGCTCCGGAGCCGTTTCGAGCGCCGAACTGCCTGAAGTGTTTTTCAGACCCAAGAAACTCCCCAAAACCGTTTTTAACAGAAAACATCTCGAAATGTCCAAAAACACCCATCTCAACATTTTCGTGCACAGGTGCCTAGACGCGCTCGAAAATAGGTCCGGAGCCGTTTCGAGCGCCGAATTGCCTGAAGCGTTTTTTAGACCCAAGAAACTCCCCAAAACCGTTTTTAGCCAAAAAGCTTCTCGAAATGTCCTAAAACGCACGTCTCAACATTTTACTGCACAGGTGCCGCAGATTCGCACGAAAATTGCTCCGGAGCCGTTTCGGGCGCCGAACTGCCTAAAGTGTTTTCCAGACCCAAGAAACTCCCCAAAACCGTTTTTAACAGAAAACATCTCGAAATGTCCAAAAACACCCATCTCAACATTTTCGTGCATAGGTGCCTAGACGCGCTCGAAAATAGGTCCGGAGCCGTTTCGAGCGCCAAATTGCCTGATGTGTTTTTTAGACCCAGGAAACTCCCCAAAACCGTTTTTAGACAAAAAGCTTCTCGAAATGTCCTAAAACGCACGTCTCAACATTTTCCTGCACAGGTACCGTAGATTCGCACGAAAATCGCTCCGGAGCCGTTTCGAGCGCCGAACTGACTGAAGTGTTTTCCAGACCCAAGAAACTCCCCAAAACCATTTTTAACAGAAAACCATCTGGAAATGTCGTAAAACGCACGTCTCAACATTTTCGTGTACAGGTGCCGTAGATGCGCAAGAAAATCGCTTCGGAGATATTTCGAGCGCCGAACTGCCTGAAGTGTTTTCCAGACACATGAAACTCCCAAAAACCGTTTTTAACAGAAAAGCATCTCGAAATGTCCTAAAACGCCCATCTCAACATTTTCGTGCACAGGTAGCGTAGATGCGCACGAAAATCGCTTCGGAGCCGTTTCGAGCGCCGAACTGCCTGATGTGTTTTCCAGACCCAAGAAACACCCGAAAACGGTTTTTAGCCGAAAAGCATTTCGAAATGTCCTAAAACGCACGTCTCAACATTTTCGTGCACAGGTGCCGTAGATTCGCACGAAAATCGCTCCGGAGCCGTTTCGAGCGCCGAACTGCCTGAAGTGTTTTCCTGACCCAAGAAACTCCAAAAAACCATTTTTAACAGAAAACCATCTCGAAATGTCCTAAAACGCGCTTCTAAACATTATCCTGCACAGGTGCCGTAGATGCGCACGAAAAGCGCTCCGGAGCCGTTTCGAGCGCCGAACTGACTGAAGTGTTTTCCAGACCCAAGAAACTCCCCAAAACCATTTTTAACAGAAAACCATCTCGAAATGTCCTAAAACGCACGTCTCAACATTTTCCTGCACAGGTGCCGTAGATTCGCACGAAAATCGTTCCGGAGCCGTTTCGAGCGCCGAGCTGCCTGAAGTGATTTCCAGACCCAAGAAACTCCCAAAAACCATTTTTAGCCAAAAAGCTTCTCGAAATGTCCAAAAACGCACGTCTCAACATTTTCGTGCACAGGTGCCGTAGATGCGCACGAAAATCGCTCCGGAGATGTTTCGAGCGCCGAACTGCCTGAAGTGTTTTCCAGACACATGAAACTCCCAAAAACCGTTTTCAACAGAAAAGCATCTCGAAATGTCATAAATCGCACGTCCCAACATTTTCGTGCACAGGTGCCGTAGATGCGCACGAAAAGTCCTAAAACACCCATCTCAACATTTTCGTGCACGGGTGTCTAGACGCGCTCGAAAATCGGTCCGGAGCCGTTTCGAGCGCCGAACTACCTGAAGTGTTTTCCAGACCCAAGAAACACCCGAAAACGATTTTTAGCCGAAAAGCATTTCGAAATGTCCTAAAACGCACGTCTCAACATTTTCGTGCACAGGTGCTGTAGATTCGTACGAAAATCGCACCGGAGCCGTTTCGAGCGCCGAACTGCGTGAAGTGTTTTCCAGACCCAAGAAACTCCCCAAAACCATTTTTAACCGAAAACCATCTGGAAATGTCCTAAAACGCGCTTCTAAACATTATCGTGCACAGGTGCCGTCGATGCGCACGAAAAGCGCTCCGGAGCCGTTTCGAGCGCCGAACTGCCTGAAGTGTTTTTCAGACCCAAGAAACTCCCCAAAACCGTTTTTAACAGAAAACATCTCGAAATGTCCAAAAACACCCATCTCAACATTTTCGTGCACAGGTGCCTAGACGCGCTCGAAAATAGGTCCGGAGCCGTTTCGAGCGCCGAATTGCCTGAAGCGTTTTTTAGACCCAAGAAACTCCCCAAAACCGTTTTTAGCCAAAAAGCTTCTCGAAATGTCCTAAAACGCACGTCTCAACATTTTACTGCACAGGTGCCGCAGATTCGCACGAAAATTGCTCCGGAGCCGTTTCGGGCGCCGAACTGCCTAAAGTGTTTTCCAGACCCAAGAAACTCCCCAAAACCGTTTTTAACAGAAAACATCTCGAAATGTCCAAAAACACCCATCTCAACATTTTCGTGCATAGGTGCCTAGACGCGCTCGAAAATAGGTCCGGAGCCGTTTCGAGCGCCAAATTGCCTGATGTGTTTTTTAGACCCAGGAAACTCCCCAAAACCGTTTTTAGACAAAAAGCTTCTCGAAATGTCCTAAAACGCACGTCTCAACATTTTCCTGCACAGGTACCGTAGATTCGCACGAAAATCGCTCCGGAGCCGTTTCGAGCGCCGAACTGACTGAAGTGTTTTCCAGACCCAAGAAACTCCCCAAAACCATTTTTAACAGAAAACCATCTGGAAATGTCGTAAAACGCACGTCTCAACATTTTCGTGTACAGGTGCCGTAGATGCGCAAGAAAATCGCTTCGGAGATATTTCGAGCGCCGAACTGCCTGAAGTGTTTTCCAGACACATGAAACTCCCAAAAACCGTTTTTAACAGAAAAGCATCTCGAAATGTCCTAAAACGCCCATCTCAACATTTTCGTGCACAGGTAGCGTAGATGCGCACGAAAATCGCTTCGGAGCCGTTTCGAGCGCCGAACTGCCTGATGTGTTTTCCAGACCCAAGAAACACCCGAAAACGGTTTTTAGCCGAAAAGCATTTCGAAATGTCCTAAAACGCACGTCTCAACATTTTCGTGCACAGGTGCCGTAGATTCGCACGAAAATCGCTCCGGAGCCGTTTCGAGCGCCGAACTGCCTGAAGTGTTTTCCTGACCCAAGAAACTCCAAAAAACCATTTTTAACAGAAAACCATCTCGAAATGTCCTAAAACGCGCTTCTAAACATTATCCTGCACAGGTGCCGTAGATGCGCACGAAAAGCGCTCCGGAGCCGTTTCGAGCGCCGAACTGCCTGAAGTGTTTTCCAGACCCAAGAAACTCCCCAAAACCATTTTTAACAGAAAACCATCTCGAAATGTCCTAAAACGCACGTCTCAACATTTTCCTGCACAGGTGCCGTAGATTCGCACGAAAATCGTTCCGGAGCCGTTTCGAGCGCCGAGCTGCCTGAAGTGATTTCCAGACCCAAGAAACTCCCAAAAACCGTTTTTAGCCAAAAAGCTTCTCGAAATGTCCAAAAACGCACGTCTCAACATTTTCGTGCACAGGTGCCGTAGATGCGCACGAAAATCGCTCCGGAGATGTTTCGAGCGCCGAACTGCCTGAAGTGTTTTCCAGACACATGAAACTCCCAAAAACCGTTTTCAACAGAAAAGCATCTCGAAATGTCATAAATCGCACGTCCCAACATTTTCGTGCACAGGTGCCGTAGATGCGCACGAAAAGTCCTAAAACACCCATCTCAACATTTTCGTGCACGGGTGTCTAGACGCGCTCGAAAATCGGTCCGGAGCCGTTTCGAGCGCCGAACTACCTGAAGTGTTTTCCAGACCCAAGAAACACCCGAAAACGATTTTTAGCCGAAAAGCATTTCGAAATGTCCTAAAACGCACGTCTCAACATTTTCGTGCACAGGTGCTGTAGATTCGTACGAAAATCGCACCGGAGCCGTTTCGAGCGCCGAACTGCGTGAAGTGTTTTCCAGACCCAAGAAACTCCCCAAAACCATTTTTAACCGAAAACCATCTGGAAATGTCCTAAAACGCGCTTCTAAACATTATCGTGCACAGGTGCCGTCGATGCGCACGAAAAGCGCTCCGGAGCCGTTTCGAGCGCCGAACTGCCTGAAGTGTTTTTCAGACCCAAGAAACTCCCCAAAACCGTTTTTAACAGAAAACATCTCGAAATGTCCAAAAACACCCATCTCAACATTTTCGTGCACAGGTGCCTAGACGCGCTCGAAAATAGGTCCGGAGCCGTTTCGAGCGCCGAATTGCCTGAAGCGTTTTTTAGACCCAAGAAACTCCCCAAAACCGTTTTTAGCCAAAAAGCTTCTCGAAATGTCCTAAAACGCACGTCTCAACATTTTACTGCACAGGTGCCGCAGATTCGCACGAAAATTGCTCCGGAGCCGTTTCGGGCGCCGAACTGCCTAAAGTGTTTTCCAGACCCAAGAAACTCCCCAAAACCGTTTTTAACAGAAAACATCTCGAAATGTCCAAAAACACCCATCTCAACATTTTCGTGCATAGGTGCCTAGACGCGCTCGAAAATAGGTCCGGAGCCGTTTCGAGCGCCAAATTGCCTGATGTGTTTTTTAGACCCAGGAAACTCCCCAAAACCGTTTTTAGACAAAAAGCTTCTCGAAATGTCCTAAAACGCACGTCTCAACATTTTCCTGCACAGGTACCGTAGATTCGCACGAAAATCGCTCCGGAGCCGTTTCGAGCGCCGAACTGACTGAAGTGTTTTCCAGACCCAAGAAACTCCCCAAAACCATTTTTAACAGAAAACCATCTGGAAATGTCGTAAAACGCACGTCTCAACATTTTCGTGTACAGGTGCCTAGACGCGCTCGAAAATAGGTCCGGAGCCGTTTCGAGCGCCGAATTGCCTGATGTGTTTTTTAGACCCAAGAAACTCCCCAAAACCATTTTTAACAGAAAACCATCTGGAAATGTCCTAAAACGCGCTTCTAAACATTATCGTGCACAGGTGCCGTACATGCGCACGAAAATCGCTTCGGAGCCGTTTCGAGCGCCGAACTGCCTGATGTGTTTTCCAGACCCAAGAAACACCCGAAAACGGTTTTTAGCCGAAAAGCATTTCGAAATGTCCTAAAACGCACGTCTCAACATTTTCGTGCACAGGTGCCGTAGATTCGCACGAAAATCGCTCCGGAGCCGTTTCGAGCGCCGAACTGCCTGAAGTGTTTTCCTGACCCAAGAAACTCCAAAAAACCATTTTTAACAGAAAACCATCTCGAAATGTCCTAAAACGCGCTTCTAAACATTATCCTGCACAGGTGCCGTAGATGCGCACGAAAAGCGCTCCGGAGCCGTTTCGAGCGCCGAACTGCCTGAAGTGTTTTCCAGACCCAAGAAACTCCCCAAAACCATTTTTAACAGAAAACCATCTCGAAATGTCCTAAAACGCACGTCTCAACATTTTCCTGCACAGGTGCCGTAGATTCGCACGAAAATCGTTCCGGAGCCGTTTCGAGCGCCGAGCTGCCTGAAGTGATTTCCAGACCCAAGAAACTCCCAAAAACCGTTTTTAGCCAAAAAGCTTCTCGAAATGTCCAAAAACGCACGTCTCAACATTTTCGTGCACAGGTGCCGTAGATGCGCACGAAAATCGCTCCGGAGATGTTTCGAGCGCCGAACTGCCTGAAGTGTTTTCCAGACACATGAAACTCCCAAAAACCGTTTTTAACAGAAAAGCATCTCGAAATGTCATAAATCGCGCATCCCAACATTTTCGTGCACAGGTGCCGTAGATACGCACGAAAATCGCTCCGGTGCCGTTTCGAGCGCCGAACTGCCTGAAGTGATTTCCAGACCCAAGAAACTCCCCAAAACCATTTTTAACCGTTAAGCATCTCGAAACGTCCTAAAACGCCCATCTCAACATTTTCGTGCACAGGGGGCGTAGATGCGCACGAAAATCGGTCCGGAGCCGTTTCGAGCGCCGAACTGCCTGATGTGTTTTCCAGACCCAAGAAACACCCGAAAACCGTTTTTAGCCGAAAAGCATTTCGAAATGTCCTAAAACGCACGTCTCAACATTTTCGTGCACAGGGGCCGTAGATTCGTACGAAAATCGCTCCGGAGCCGTTTCGAGCGCCGAGCTGCCTGAAGTGATTTCCAGACCCAAGAAACTCCCAAAAACCGTTTTTAGCCAAAAAGCTTCTCGAAATGTCCAAAAACGCACGTCTCAACATTGTCGTGCACAGGTGCCGTAGATGCGCACGAAAATCGCTCTGGAGATGTTTCGAGCGCCGAACAGCCTAAAGTGTTTTCCAGACACATGAAACTCCCAAAAACCGTTTTTAACAGAAAAGCATCTCGAAATGTCCTAAAACGCGCATCTCAACATTTTCGTGCACAGGTGGCGTAGATGCGCACGAAAATCGCTCCGGAGCCGTTTCGAGCGCCGAACTGCCTGATGTGTTTTCCAGACCCAAGAAACACCTTAAAACCGTTTTTAGCCGAAAAGCATTTCGAAATGTCCTAAAACGCACGTCTCAACATTTTCGTGCACAGGTGCCGTAGATTCGCACTAAAACCGCTCCGGAGCCATTTCGAGCGCCGAACTGCCTGAAGTGTTTTCCTGACCCAAGAAACTCCCCAAAACCATTTTTAACAGAAAACCATCTCGAAATGACCTAAAACGCGCTTCTAAACATTATCGTGCCCAGGTGCCGTAGATGCGCACGAAAAGCGTTCCGGAGCCGTTTCGAGCGCCGAACTGCCTGAAGTGTTTTCCAGACCCAAGAAACTCCCCAAAACCGTTTTTAACAGAAAAGCATCTCGAAAAGTCCTAAAACACCCATCTCAACATTTTCGTGCACGGGTGGCTAGACGCGCTCGAAAATCGGTCCGGAACCATTTCGAGCGCCGAACTGCCTGAAGTGTTTTCCAGACCCAAGAAACACCCGAAAACCGCTTTTAGCCGACAAGCATTTCGAAATGTCCTAAAACGCACGTCTCAACATTTTCGTGCACAGGTGCAGTAGATTCGTACGAAAATCGCACCGGAGCCGTTTCGAGCGCCGAACTGCCTGAAGTGTTTTCCAGACCCAAGAAACTCCCCAAAACCATTTTTAACCGAAAACCATCTGGAAATGTCCTAAAACGCGCTTCTAAACATTATCGTGCACAGGTGCCGTAGATGCGCACGAAAAGCGCTCCGGAGCCGTTTCGAGCGCCGAACTGCCTGAAGTGTTTTTCAGACCCAAGAAACTCCCCAAAACCGTTTTTAACAGAAAACATCTCGAAATGTCCAAAAACACCCATCTCAACATTTTCGTGCACAGGTGCCGTAGATACGCACGAAAATCGCTCCGGTGCCGTTTCGAGCGCCGAACTGCCTGATGTGTTTTCCAGACCCAAGAAACACCCGAAAACCGTTTTTAGCCGAAAAGCATTTCGAAATGTCCTAAAACGCGCATCTCAAAATTTTCGTGCACAGGTGCCGTAGATTCGAACGAAAATCGCTCCGGAGCCGTTTCGAGCGCCGAACTGCCTGAACTGTTTTCCAGACCCAAGAAACTCCCCAAAACCGTTTTTAGCCAAAAAGCTTCTCGAAATGTCCAAAAACGCACGTCTCAACATTTTCGTGCACAGGTGCCGTAGATGCGCACGAAAATCGCTCCGGAGATGTTTCGAGCGCCGAACTGCCTGAAGTGTTTTCCAGACACATGAAACTCCCAAAAACCGTTTTTAACAGAAAAGCATCTCGAAATGCCCTAAAACGCCCATCTCAACATTTTCGTGCACAGGTGGCGTCGGTGCGCACGAAAATCGCTCCGGAGCCGTTTCGAGCGCCGAACTGCCTGATGTGTTTTCCAGACCATAGAAACACCCGAAAACCGTTTTTAGCCAAAAAGCATTTCGAAATGTCCTAAAACGCACGTCTCAACATCTTCGTGCACAGGTGCCGTAGATTCGCACGAAAATCGCTCCGGAGCCGTTTCGAGCGCCGAACTGCCTGAAGTGTTTTCCAGACCCAAGAAACTCCCCAAAACCGTCTTTAACAGAAAAGCATCTCGAAAAGTCCTAAAACACCCATCTCAACGTTTTCGTGCACAGGTGCCTAGACGCGCTCGAAAATAGGTCCGGAGCCGTTTCGAGCGCCGAATTGCCTGATGTGTTTTTTAGACCAAGAAACTCCCCAAAACCGTTTTTAGCCAAAAAGCTTCTCGAAATGTCCTAAAACGCACGTCTCAACATTTTCCCGCACATGTGCCGTAGATTCGCACGAAAATCGCTCCGGAGCCGTTTCGAGCGCCGAACTGACTGAAGTGTTTTCCAGACCCAAGAAACTCCCCAAAACCATTTTTAACAGAAAACCATTTGGAAATGTCGTAAAACGCCCATCTCAACATTTTCGTGCACAGGTGCCGTAGATACGCACGAAAATCGGTCCGGAGCCGTTTCGAGCGCCGAACTGACTGAAGTGTTTTCCAGACCCAAGAAACTCCCCAAAACAGTTTTTAACCGAAAAGTATCTAGAAATGTCATAAAACGCGCATCTCAACATTTTCGTACACAGGTGGCGTAGATACGCACGAAAATCGGTCCGGAGCCGTTTCGAGCGCCGAACTACCTGATGTGTTTTCCAGACCCAAGAAACACCCGAAAACCGTTTTTAGCCGAAAAGCATTTCGAAATGTCCTAAAATGCACGTCTCAACATTTTCGTGCACAGGTGCCGTAGATTCGCACGAAAATCGCCCCGGAGCCGTTTCGAGCGCCGAACTGCCTGAAGTGTTTTCCAGACCCAAGAAACTCCCCAAAACCGTTTTTAACAGAAAAGCATCTCGAAAAGTCCTAAAACACCCATCTCAACATTTTCGTGCACAGGTGTCTAGACGCGCTCGAAAATCGGTCCGGAGCCGTTTCGAGCGCCGAACTGCCTGAAGTGTTTTCCAGACCCAAGAAACACCCGAAAACCGTTTTTAGCCGAAAAGCATTTCGAAATGTCCTAAAACGCACGTCTCAACATTTTCGTGCGCAGGTGCCGTAGATTCGCACGAAAATCGCTCCGGAGCCGTTTAGAGCGCCGAACTGCCTGAAGTGTTTTCCAGACCCAAGAAACTCCCCAAAACCATTTTTAACAGAAAACCATCTGGGAATGTCCTAAATCGCGCTTCTCAACATTATCGTGCACAGGTGCCGTAGATGCGCACGAAAAGCGCTCCGGAGCCATTTCGAGCGCCGAACTGCCTGATGTGTTTTCCAGACCCAAGAAACACCCGAAAACCGTTTTTCGCCGAAAAGCATTTCGAAATGTCCTAAAACGCACGTCTCAACATTTTCGTGCACAGGTGCAGTAGATTCGCACGAAAATCGCTCCGGAGCCGTTTCGAGCGCCGAACTGCCTGAAGTGTTTTCCAAACCCAAGAAACTCCCCAAAACCGTTTTTAACAGAAAAGCATCTCGAAAAGTCCTAAAACACCCATCTCAACATTTTCGTGCACGGGTGTCTAGACGCGCTCGAAAATCGGTCCGGAGCCGTTTCGAGCGCCGAACTGCCTGAAGTGTTATCCAGACCAAAGAAACACCCGAAAACCGTTTTTAGCCGAAAAGCATTTCGAAATGTCCTAAAACGCACGTCTCAACATTTTCGTGCGCAGGTGCCGTAGATTCGCACGAAAATCACTCTGGAGCCGTTTCGAGCGCCGAACTGCCTGAAGTGTTTTCCAGACCCAAGAAACTCCCCAAAACCATTTTTAACAGAAAACCATCTGGAAATGTCCTAAAACGCGCTTCTAAACATTATCGTGCACAGGTGCCGTACATGCGCACGAAAATCGGTCCGGAGCCGTTTCGAGCGCCGAACTGCCTGATGTGTTTTCCAGACCCAAGAAACACCCGAAAACCGTTTTTAGCCGAAAAGCATTTCGAAATGTCCTAAAACGCACGTCTCAACATTTTCGTGCACAGGTGCTGTAGATTCGTACGAAAATCGCTCCGGAGCCGTTTCGAGCGCCGAACTGCGTGAAGTGTTTTCCAGACCCAAGAAACTCCCCAAAACCATTTTTAACCGGAAACCATCTGGAAATGTCCTAAAACGCGCTTCTAAACATTATCGTGCACAGGTGCCGTAGATGCGCACGAAAAGCGCTCCGGAGCCGTTTCGAGCGCCGAACTGCCTGAAGTGTTTTTCAGACCCAAGAAACTCCCCAAAACCGTTTTTAACAGAAAACATCTCGAAATGTCCAAAAACACCCATCTCAACATTTTCGTGCACAGGTGCCTAGACGCGCTCGAAAATAGGTCCGGAGCCGTTTCGAGCGCCGAATTGCCTGATGCGTTTTTTAGACCCAAGAAACTCCCCAAAACCGTTTTTAGCCAAAAAGCTTCTCGAAATGTCCTAAAACGCACGTCTCAACATTTTCCTGCACAGGTGCCGCAGATTCGCACGAATATCGCTCCGGAGCCGTTTCGAGCGCCGAACTGCCTGAAGTGTTTTTCAGACCCAAGAAACTCCCCAAAACCGTTTTTAACAGAAAACATCTCGAAATGTCCAAAAACACCCATCTCAACATTTTCGTGCACAGGTGCCTAGACGCGCTCGAAAATAGGTCCGGAGCCGTTTCGAGCGCCGAATTGCCTGATGCGTTTTTTAGACCCAAGAAACTCCCCAAAACCGTTTTTAGCCAAAAAGCTTCTCGAAATGTCCTAAAACGCACGTCTCAACATTTTCCTGCACAGGTGCCGCAGATTCGCACGAATATCGCTCCGGAGCCGTTTCGAGCGCCGAACTGCCTGAAGTGTTTTTCAGACCCAAGAAACTCCCCAAAACCGTTTTTAACAGAAAACATCTCGAAATGTCCAAAAACACCCATCTCAACATTTTCGTGCACAGGTGCCTAGACGCGCTCGAAAATAGGTCCGGAGCCGTTTCGAGCGCCGAATTGCCTGATGCGTTTTTTAGACCCAAGAAACTCCCCAAAACCGTTTTTAGCCAAAAAGCTTCTCGAAATGTCCTAAAACGCACGTCTCAACATTTTCCTGCACAGGTGCCGCAGATTCGTACGAATATCGCTCCGGAGCCGTTTCGAGCGCCGAACTGCCTGAAGTGTTTTCCAGACCCAAGAAACACCCCAAAACCGTTTTTAACAGAAAACATCTCGAAATGTTCAAAAACACCCATCTCAACATTTTCGTGCAGAGGTGCCTAGACGCGCTCGAAAATCGGTCCGGAGCCGTTTCGAGCGCCGAACTGACTGAAGTGTTTTCCAGACCCAAGAAACTCCCCAAAACCATTTTTAACAGAAAACCATCTCGAAATGTCCTAAAACGCACGTCTCAACATTTTCCTGCACAGGTGCCGTAGATTCGCACGAAAATCGTTCCGGAGCCGTTTCGAGCGCCGAGCTGCCTGAAGTGATTTCCAGACCCAAGAAACTCCCAAAAACCGTTTTTAGCCAAAAAGCTTCTCGAAATGTCCAAAAACGCACGTCTCAACATTTTCGTGCACAGGTGCCGTAGATGCGCACGAAAATCGCTCCGGAGATGTTTCGAGCGCCGAACTGCCTGAAGTGTTTTCCAGACACATGAAACTCCCAAAAACCGTTTTCAACAGAAAAGCATCTCGAAATGTCATAAATCGCACGTCCCAACATTTTCGTGCACAGGTGCCGTAGATGCGCACGAAAAGTCCTAAAACACCCATCTCAACATTTTCGTGCACGGGTGTCTAGACGCGCTCGAAAATCGGTCCGGAGCCGTTTCGAGCGCCGAACTACCTGAAGTGTTTTCCAGACCCAAGAAACACCCGAAAACGATTTTTAGCCGAAAAGCATTTCGAAATGTCCTAAAACGCACGTCTCAACATTTTCGTGCACAGGTGCTGTAGATTCGTACGAAAATCGCACCGGAGCCGTTTCGAGCGCCGAACTGCGTGAAGTGTTTTCCAGACCCAAGAAACTCCCCAAAACCATTTTTAACCGAAAACCATCTGGAAATGTCCTAAAACGCGCTTCTAAACATTATCGTGCACAGGTGCCGTCGATGCGCACGAAAAGCGCTCCGGAGCCGTTTCGAGCGCCGAACTGCCTGAAGTGTTTTTCAGACCCAAGAAACTCCCCAAAACCGTTTTTAACAGAAAACATCTCGAAATGTCCAAAAACACCCATCTCAACATTTTCGTGCACAGGTGCCTAGACGCGCTCGAAAATAGGTCCGGAGCCGTTTCGAGCGCCGAATTGCCTGAAGCGTTTTTTAGACCCAAGAAACTCCCCAAAACCGTTTTTAGCCAAAAAGCTTCTCGAAATGTCCTAAAACGCACGTCTCAACATTTTACTGCACAGGTGCCGCAGATTCGCACGAAAATTGCTCCGGAGCCGTTTCGGGCGCCGAACTGCCTAAAGTGTTTTCCAGACCCAAGAAACTCCCCAAAACCGTTTTTAACAGAAAACATCTCGAAATGTCCAAAAACACCCATCTCAACATTTTCGTGCATAGGTGCCTAGACGCGCTCGAAAATAGGTCCGGAGCCGTTTCGAGCGCCAAATTGCCTGATGTGTTTTTTAGACCCAGGAAACTCCCCAAAACCGTTTTTAGACAAAAAGCTTCTCGAAATGTCCTAAAACGCACGTCTCAACATTTTCCTGCACAGGTACCGTAGATTCGCACGAAAATCGCTCCGGAGCCGTTTCGAGCGCCGAACTGACTGAAGTGTTTTCCAGACCCAAGAAACTCCCCAAAACCATTTTTAACAGAAAACCATCTGGAAATGTCGTAAAACGCACGTCTCAACATTTTCGTGTACAGGTGCCGTAGATGCGCAAGAAAATCGCTTCGGAGATATTTCGAGCGCCGAACTGCCTGAAGTGTTTTCCAGACACATGAAACTCCCAAAAACCGTTTTTAACAGAAAAGCATCTCGAAATGTCCTAAAACGCCCATCTCAACATTTTCGTGCACAGGTAGCGTAGATGCGCACGAAAATCGCTTCGGAGCCGTTTCGAGCGCCGAACTGCCTGATGTGTTTTCCAGACCCAAGAAACACCCGAAAACGGTTTTTAGCCGAAAAGCATTTCGAAATGTCCTAAAACGCACGTCTCAACATTTTCGTGCACAGGTGCCGTAGATTCGCACGAAAATCGCTCCGGAGCCGTTTCGAGCGCCGAACTGCCTGAAGTGTTTTCCTGACCCAAGAAACTCCAAAAAACCATTTTTAACAGAAAACCATCTCGAAATGTCCTAAAACGCGCTTCTAAACATTATCCTGCACAGGTGCCGTAGATGCGCACGAAAAGCGCTCCGGAGCCGTTTCGAGCGCCGAACTGCCTGAAGTGTTTTCCAGACCCAAGAAACTCCCCAAAACCATTTTTAACAGAAAACCATCTCGAAATGTCCTAAAACGCACGTCTCAACATTTTCCTGCACAGGTGCCGTAGATTCGCACGAAAATCGTTCCGGAGCCGTTTCGAGCGCCGAGCTGCCTGAAGTGATTTCCAGACCCAAGAAACTCCCAAAAACCGTTTTTAGCCAAAAAGCTTCTCGAAATGTCCAAAAACGCACGTCTCAACATTTTCGTGCACAGGTGCCGTAGATGCGCACGAAAATCGCTCCGGAGATGTTTCGAGCGCCGAACTGCCTGAAGTGTTTTCCAGACACATGAAACTCCCAAAAACCGTTTTTAACAGAAAAGCATCTCGAAATGTCATAAATCGCGCATCCCAACATTTTCGTGCACAGGTGCCGTAGATACGCCCGAAAATCGCTCCGGTGCCGTTTCGAGCGCCGAACTGCCTGAAGTGATTTCCAGACCCAAGAAACTCCCCAAAACCATTTTTAACCGTTAAGCATCTCGAAACGTCCTAAAACGCCCATCTCAACATTTTCGTGCACAGGGGGCGTAGATGCGCACGAAAATCGGTCCGGAGCCGTTTCGAGCGCCGAACTGCCTGATGTGTTTTCCAGACCCAAGAAACACCCGAAAACCGTTTTTAACCGAAAAGCATTTCGAAATGTCCTAAAACGCACGTCTCAACATTTTCGTGCACAGGGGCCGTAGATTCGCACGAAAATCGCTCCGGAGCCGTTTCGAGCGCCGAGCTGCCAGAAGTGATTTCCAGACCCAAGAAACTCCCAAAAACCGTTTTTAGCCAAAAAGCTTCTCGAAATGTCCAAAAACGCACATCTCAACATTGTCGTGCACAGGTGCCGTAGATGCGCACGAAAATCGCTCCGGAGATGTTTCGAGCGCCGAACAGCCTAAAGTGTTTTCCAGACACATGAAACTCCCAAAAACCGTTTTTAACAGAAAAGCATCTCGAAATGTCCTAAAACGCGCATCTCAACATTTTCGTGCACAGGTGGCGTAGATGCGCACGAAAATCGCTCCGGAGCCGTTTCGAGCGCCGAACTGCCTGATGTGTTTTCCAGACCCAAGAAACACCTTAAAACCGTTTTTAGCCGAAAAGCATTTCGAAATGTCCTAAAACGCACGTCTCAACATTTTCGTGCACAGGTGCCGTAGATTCGCACTAAAACCGCTCCGGAGCCGTTTCGAGCGCCGAACTGCCTGAAGTGTTTTCCTGACCCAAGAAACTCCCCAAAACCATTTTTAACAGAAAACCATCTCGAAATGACCTAAAACGCGCTTCTAAACATTATCGTGCCCAGGTGCCGTAGATGCGCACGAAAAGCGTTCCGGAGCCGTTTCGAGCGCCGAACTGCCTGAAGTGTTTTCCAGACCCAAGAAACTCCTCAAAACCATTTTTAACAGAAAACCATCTCGAAATGTCCTAAAACGCACGTCTCAATATTTTCGTGCACAGGTGCCGTAGATTCGCACGAAAATCGCTCCGGAGCCGTTTCGAGCGCCGAACTGCCTGAAGTGTTTTCCAGACCAAAGAAACTCCCCAAAACCGTTTTTAACAGAAAAGCATCTCGAAAAGTCCTAAAACACCCATCTCAACATTTTCGTGCACGGGTGGCTAGACGCGCTCGAAAATCGGTCCGGTGCCGTTTCGAGCGCCGAACTGCCTGAAGTGTTTTCCAGACCCAAGAAACTCCCGAAAACCATTTTTAGCCGAAAAGCATTTCGAAATGTCCTAAAACGCACGTCTCCACATTTTCGTGCGCAGGTGCCGTAGATTCGCACGAAAATCGCTCCGGAGCCGTTTCGAGCGCCGAACTGCCTGAAGTGTTTTCCAGACCCAAGAAACTCCCCAAAACCGTTTTTAACAGAAAAGCATCTCGAAAAGTCCTAAAACACCCATCTCAACATTTTCGTGCACGGGTGGCTAGACGCGCTCGAAAATCGGTCCGGAACCATTTCGAGCGCCGAACTGCCTGAAGTGTTTTCCAGACCCAAGAAACACCCGAAAACCGCTTTTAGCCGACAAGCATTTCGAAATGTCCTAAAACGCACGTCTCAACATTTTCGTGCACAGGTGCAGTAGATTCGTACGAAAATCGCACCGGAGCCGTTTCGAGCGCCGAACTGCCTGAAGTGTTTTCCAGACCCAAGAAACTCCCCAAAACCATTTTTAACCGAAAACCATCTGGAAATGTCCTAAAACGCGCTTCTAAACATTATCGTGCACAGGTGCCGTAGATGCGCACGAAAAGCGCTCCGGAGCCGTTTCGAGCGCCGAACTGCCTGAAGTGTTTTTCAGACCCAAGAAACTCCCCAAAACCGTTTTTAACAGAAAACATCTCGAAATGTCCAAAAACACCCATCTCAACATTTTCGTGCACAGGTGCCGTAGATACGCACGAAAATCGCTCCGGTGCCGTTTCGAGCGCCGAACTGCCTGATGTGTTTTCCAGACCCAAGAAACACCCGAAAACCGTTTTTAGCCGAAAAGCATTTCGAAATGTCCTAAAACGCGCATCTCAAAATTTTCGTGCACAGGTGCCGTAGATTCGAACGAAAATCGCTCCGGAGCCGTTTCGAGCGCCGAACTGCCTGAACTGTTTTCCAGACCCAAGAAACTCCCCAAAACCGTTTTTAGCCAAAAAGCTTCTCGAAATGTCCAAAAACGCACGTCTCAACATTTTCGTGCACAGGTGCCGTAGATGCGCACGAAAATCGCTCCGGAGATGTTTCGAGCGCCGAACTGCCTGAAGTGTTTTCCAGACACATGAAACTCCCAAAAACCGTTTTTAACAGAAAAGCATCTCGAAATGCCCTAAAACGCCCATCTCAACATTTTCGTGCACAGGTGGCGTCGGTGCGCACGAAAATCGCTCCGGAGCCGTTTCGAGCGCCGAACTGCCTGATGTGTTTTCCAGACCATAGAAACACCCGAAAACCGTTTTTAGCCAAAAAGCATTTCGAAATGTCCTAAAACGCACGTCTCAACATCTTCGTGCACAGGTGCCGTAGATTCGCACGAAAATCGCTCCGGAGCCGTTTCGAGCGCCGAACTGCCAGAAGTGTTTTCCAGACCCAAGAAACTCCCCAAAACCGTCTTTAACAGAAAAGCATCTCGAAAAGTCCTAAAACACCCATCTCAACGTTTTCGTGCACAGGTGCCTAGACGCGCTCGAAAATAGGTCCGGAGTCGTTTCGAGCGCCGAATTGCCTGATGTGTTTTTTAGACCAAGAAACTCCCCAAAACCGTTTTTAGCCAAAAAGCTTCTCGAAATGTCCTAAAACGCACGTCTCAACATTTTCCCGCACATGTGCCGTAGATTCGCACGAAAATCGCTCCGGAGCCGTTTCGAGCGCCGAACTGACTGAAGTGTTTTCCAGACCCAAGAAACTCCCCAAAACCATTTTTAACAGAAAACCATTTGGAAATGTCGTAAAACGCCCATCTCAACATTTTCGTGCACAGGTGCCGTAGATACGCACGAAAATCGGTCCGGAGCCGTTTCGAGCGCCGAACTGACTGAAGTGTTTTCCAGACCCAAGAAACTCCCCAAAACCGTTTTTAACCGAAAAGTATCTAGAAATGTCATAAAACGCGCATCTCAACATTTTCGTACACAGGTGGCGTAGATACGCACGAAAATCGGTCCGGAGCCGTTTCGAGCGCCGAACTACCTGATGTGTTTTCCAGACCCAAGAAACACCCGAAAACCGTTTTTAGCCGAAAAGCATTTCGAAATGTCCTAAAATGCACGTCTCAACATTTTCGTGCACAGGTGCCGTAGATTCGCACGAAAATCGCCCCGGAGCCGTTTCGAGCGCCGAACTGCCTGAAGTGTTTTCCAGACCCAAGAAACTCCCCAAAACCGTTTTTAACAGAAAAGCATCTCGAAAAGTCCTAAAACACCCATCTCAACATTTTCGTGCACAGGTGTCTAGACGCGCTCGAAAATCGGTCCGGAGCCGTTTCGAGCGCCGAACTGCCTGAAGTGTTTTCCAGACCCAAGAAACACCCGAAAACCGTTTTTAGCCGAAAAGCATTTCGAAATGTCCTAAAACGCACGTCTCAACATTTTCGTGCGCAGGTGCCGTAGATTCGCACGAAAATCGCTCCGGAGCCGTTTAGAGCGCCGAACTGCCTGAAGTGTTTTCCAGACCCAAGAAACTCCCCAAAACCATTTTTAACAGAAAACCATCTGGGAATGTCCTAAATCGCGCTTCTCAACATTATCGTGCACAGGTGCCGTAGATGCGCACGAAAAGCGCTCCGGAGCCATTTCGAGCGCCGAACTGCCTGATGTGTTTTCCAGACCCAAGAAACACCCGAAAACCGTTTTTCGCCGAAAAGCATTTCGAAATGTCCTAAAACGCACGTCTCAACATTTTCGTGCACAGGTGCAGTAGATTCGCACGAAAATCGCTCCGGAGCCGTTTCAAGCGCCGAACTGCCTGAAGTGTTTTCCAAACCCAAGAAACTCCCCAAAACCGTTTTTAACAGAAAAGCATCTCGAAAAGTCCTAAAACACCCATCTCAACATTTTCGTGCACGGGTGTCTAGACGCGCTCGAAAATCGGTCCGGAGCCGTTTCGAGCGCCGAACTGCCTGAAGTGTTATCCAGACCAAAGAAACACCCGAAAACCGTTTTTAGCCGAAAAGCATTTCGAAATGTCCTAAAACGCACGTCTCAACATTTTCGTGCGCAGGTGCCGTAGATTCGCACGAAAATCACTCTGGAGCCGTTTCGAGCGCCGAACTGCCTGAAGTGTTTTCCAGACCCAAGAAACTCCCCAAAACCATTTTTAACAGAAAACCATCTGGAAATGTCCTAAAACGCGCTTCTAAACATTATCGTGCACAGGTGCCGTACATGCGCACGAAAATCGGTCCGGAGCCGTTTCGAGCGCCGAACTGCCTGATGTGTTTTCCAGACCCAAGAAACACCCGAAAACCGTTTTTAGCCGAAAAGCATTTCGAAATGTCCTAAAACGCACGTCTCAACATTTTCGTGCACAGGTGCTGTAGATTCGTACGAAAATCGCTCCGGAGCCGTTTCGAGCGCCGAACTGCGTGAAGTGTTTTCCAGACCCAAGAAACTCCCCAAAACCATTTTTAACCGGAAACCATCTGGAAATGTCCTAAAACGCGCTTCTAAACATTATCGTGCACAGGTGCCGTAGATGCGCACGAAAAGCGCTCCGGAGCCGTTTCGAGCGCCGAACTGCCTGAAGTGTTTTTCAGACCCAAGAAACTCCCCAAAACCGTTTTTAACAGAAAACATCTCGAAATGTCCAAAAACACCCATCTCAACATTTTCGTGCACAGGTGCCTAGACGCGCTCGAAAATAGGTCCGGAGCCGTTTCGAGCGCCGAATTGCCTGATGCGTTTTTTAGACCCAAGAAACTCCCCAAAACCGTTTTTAGCCAAAAAGCTTCTCGAAATGTCCTAAAACGCACGTCTCAACATTTTCCTGCACAGGTGCCGCAGATTCGCACGAATATCGCTCCGGAGCCGTTTCGAGCGCCGAACTGCCTGAAGTGTTTTTCAGACCCAAGAAACTCCCCAAAACCGTTTTTAACAGAAAACATCTCGAAATGTCCAAAAACACCCATCTCAACATTTTCGTGCACAGGTGCCTAGACGCGCTCGAAAATAGGTCCGGAGCCGTTTCGAGCGCCGAATTGCCTGATGCGTTTTTTAACCCAAGAAACTCCCCAAAACCGTTTTTAGCCAAAAAGCTTCTCGAAATGTCCTAAAACGCACGTCTCAACATTTTCCTGCACAGGTGCCGCAGATTCGTACGAATATCGCTCCGGAGCCGTTTCGAGCGCCGAACTGCCTGAAGTGTTTTCCAGACCCAAGAAACTCCCCAAAACCGTTTTTAACAGAAAACATCTCGAAATGTTCAAAAACACCCATCTCAACATTTTCGTGCATAGGTGCCTAGACGCGCTCGAAAATAGGTCCGGAGCCGTTTCGAGCGCCGAATTGCCTGATGTGTTTTTTAGACCCAAGAAACTCCCCAAAACCGTTTTTAGACAAAATGCTTCTCGAAATGTCCTAAAACGCACGTCTCAACATTTTCCTGCACAGGTACCGTAGATTCGCACGAAAATCGCACCGGAGCCGTTTCGAGCGCCGAACTGACTGAAGTGTTTTCCAGACCCAAGAAACTCCCCAAAACCATTTTTAACAGAAAACCATCTCGAAATGTCCTAAAACGCACGTCTCAACATTTTCCTGCACAGGTGCCGTAGATTCGCACGAAAATCGTTCCGGAGCCGTTTCGAGCGCCGAGCTGCCTGAAGTGATTTCCAGACCCAAGAAACTCCCAAAAACCGTTTTTAGCCAAAAAGCTTCTCGAAATGTCCAAAAACGCACGTCTCAACATTTTCGTGCACAGGTGCCGTAGATGCGCACGAAAATCGCTCCGGAGATGTTTCGAGCGCCGAACTGCCTGAAGTGTTTTCCAGACACATGAAACTCCCAAAAACCGTTTTCAACAGAAAAGCATCTCGAAATGTCATAAATCGCACGTCCCAACATTTTCGTGCACAGGTGCCGTAGATGCGCACGAAAAGTCCTAAAACACCCATCTCAACATTTTCGTGCACGGGTGTCTAGACGCGCTCGAAAATCGGTCCGGAGCCGTTTCGAGCGCCGAACTACCTGAAGTGTTTTCCAGACCCAAGAAACACCCGAAAACGATTTTTAGCCGAAAAGCATTTCGAAATGTCCTAAAACGCACGTCTCAACATTTTCGTGCACAGGTGCTGTAGATTCGTACGAAAATCGCACCGGAGCCGTTTCGAGCGCCGAACTGCGTGAAGTGTTTTCCAGACCCAAGAAACTCCCCAAAACCATTTTTAACCGAAAACCATCTGGAAATGTCCTAAAACGCGCTTCTAAACATTATCGTGCACAGGTGCCGTCGATGCGCACGAAAAGCGCTCCGGAGCCGTTTCGAGCGCCGAACTGCCTGAAGTGTTTTTCAGACCCAAGAAACTCCCCAAAACCGTTTTTAACAGAAAACATCTCGAAATGTCCAAAAACACCCATCTCAACATTTTCGTGCACAGGTGCCTAGACGCGCTCGAAAATAGGTCCGGAGCCGTTTCGAGCGCCGAATTGCCTGAAGCGTTTTTTAGACCCAAGAAACTCCCCAAAACCGTTTTTAGCCAAAAAGCTTCTCGAAATGTCCTAAAACGCACGTCTCAACATTTTACTGCACAGGTGCCGCAGATTCGCACGAAAATTGCTCCGGAGCCGTTTCGGGCGCCGAACTGCCTAAAGTGTTTTCCAGACCCAAGAAACTCCCCAAAACCGTTTTTAACAGAAAACATCTCGAAATGTCCAAAAACACCCATCTCAACATTTTCGTGCATAGGTGCCTAGACGCGCTCGAAAATAGGTCCGGAGCCGTTTCGAGCGCCAAATTGCCTGATGTGTTTTTTAGACCCAGGAAACTCCCCAAAACCGTTTTTAGACAAAAAGCTTCTCGAAATGTCCTAAAACGCACGTCTCAACATTTTCCTGCACAGGTACCGTAGATTCGCACGAAAATCGCTCCGGAGCCGTTTCGAGCGCCGAACTGACTGAAGTGTTTTCCAGACCCAAGAAACTCCCCAAAACCATTTTTAACAGAAAACCATCTGGAAATGTCGTAAAACGCACGTCTCAACATTTTCGTGTACAGGTGCCGTAGATGCGCAAGAAAATCGCTTCGGAGATATTTCGAGCGCCGAACTGCCTGAAGTGTTTTCCAGACACATGAAACTCCCAAAAACCGTTTTTAACAGAAAAGCATCTCGAAATGTCCTAAAACGCCCATCTCAACATTTTCGTGCACAGGTAGCGTAGATGCGCACGAAAATCGCTTCGGAGCCGTTTCGAGCGCCGAACTGCCTGATGTGTTTTCCAGACCCAAGAAACACCCGAAAACGGTTTTTAGCCGAAAAGCATTTCGAAATGTCCTAAAACGCACGTCTCAACATTTTCGTGCACAGGTGCCGTAGATTCGCACGAAAATCGCTCCGGAGCCGTTTCGAGCGCCGAACTGCCTGAAGTGTTTTCCTGACCCAAGAAACTCCAAAAAACCATTTTTAACAGAAAACCATCTCGAAATGTCCTAAAACGCGCTTCTAAACATTATCCTGCACAGGTGCCGTAGATGCGCACGAAAAGCGCTCCGGAGCCGTTTCGAGCGCCGAACTGCCTGAAGTGTTTTCCAGACCCAAGAAACTCCCCAAAACCATTTTTAACAGAAAACCATCTCGAAATGTCCTAAAACGCACGTCTCAACATTTTCCTGCACAGGTGCCGTAGATTCGCACGAAAATCGTTCCGGAGCCGTTTCGAGCGCCGAGCTGCCTGAAGTGATTTCCAGACCCAAGAAACTCCCAAAAACCGTTTTTAGCCAAAAAGCTTCTCGAAATGTCCAAAAACGCACGTCTCAACATTTTCGTGCACAGGTGCCGTAGATGCGCACGAAAATCGCTCCGGAGATGTTTCGAGCGCCGAACTGCCTGAAGTGTTTTCCAGACACATGAAACTCCCAAAAACCGTTTTTAACAGAAAAGCATCTCGAAATGTCATAAATCGCGCATCCCAACATTTTCGTGCACAGGTGCCGTAGATACGCCCGAAAATCGCTCCGGTGCCGTTTCGAGCGCCGAACTGCCTGAAGTGATTTCCAGACCCAAGAAACTCCCCAAAACCATTTTTAACCGTTAAGCATCTCGAAACGTCCTAAAACGCCCATCTCAACATTTTCGTGCACAGGGGGCGTAGATGCGCACGAAAATCGGTCCGGAGCCGTTTCGAGCGCCGAACTGCCTGATGTGTTTTCCAGACCCAAGAAACACCCGAAAACCGTTTTTAGCCGAAAAGCATTTCGAAATGTCCTAAAACGCACGTCTCAACATTTTCGTGCACAGGGGCCGTAGATTCGCACGAAAATCGCTCCGGAGCCGTTTCGAGCGCCGAGCTGCCAGAAGTGATTTCCAGACCCAAGAAACTCCCAAAAACCGTTTTTAGCCAAAAAGCTTCTCGAAATGTCCAAAAATGCACGTCTCAACATTGTCGTGCACAGGTGCCGTAGATGCGCACGAAAATCGCTCCGGAGATGTTTCGAGCGCCGAACAGCCTAAAGTGTTTTCCAGACACATGAAACTCCCAAAAACCGTTTTTAACAGAAAAGCATCTCGAAATGTCCTAAAACGCGCATCTCAACATTTTCGTGCACAGGTGGCGTAGATGCGCACGAAAATCGCTCCGGAGCCGTTTCGAGCGCCGAACTGCCTGATGTGTTTTCCAGACCCAAGAAACACCTTAAAACCGTTTTTAGCCGAAAAGCATTTCGAAATGTCCTAAAACGCACGTCTCAACATTTTCGTGCACAGGTGCCGTAGATTCGCACTAAAACCGCTCCGGAGCCGTTTCGAGCGCCGAACTGCCTGAAGTGTTTTCCTGACCCAAGAAACTCCCCAAAACCATTTTTAACAGAAAACCATCTCGAAATGACCTAAAACGCGCTTCTAAACATTATCGTGCCCAGGTGCCGTAGATGCGCACGAAAAGCGTTCCGGAGCCGTTTCGAGCGCCGAACTGCCTGAAGTGTTTTCCAGACCCAAGAAACTCCCCAAAACCGTTTTTAACAGAAAAGCATCTCGAAAAGTCCTAAAACACCCATCTCAACATTTTCGTGCACGGGTGGCTAGACGCGCTCGAAAATCGGTCCGGAACCATTTCGAGCGCCGAACTGCCTGAAGTGTTTTCCAGACCCAAGAAACACCCGAAAACCGCTTTTAGCCGACAAGCATTTCGAAATGTCCTAAAACGCACGTCTCAACATTTTCGTGCACAGGTGCAGTAGATTCGTACGAAAATCGCACCGGAGCCGTTTCGAGCGCCGAACTGCCTGAAGTGTTTTCCAGACCCAAGAAACTCCCCAAAACCATTTTTAACCGAAAACCATCTGGAAATGTCCTAAAACGCGCTTCTAAACATTATCGTGCACAGGTGCCGTAGATGCGCACGAAAAGCGCTCCGGAGCCGTTTCGAGCGCCGAACTGCCTGAAGTGTTTTTCAGACCCAAGAAACTCCCCAAAACCGTTTTTAACAGAAAACATCTCGAAATGTCCAAAAACACCCATCTCAACATTTTCGTGCACAGGTGCCGTAGATACGCACGAAAATCGCTCCGGTGCCGTTTCGAGCGCCGAACTGCCTGATGTGTTTTCCAGACCCAAGAAACACCCGAAAACCGTTTTTAGCCGAAAAGCATTTCGAAATGTCCTAAAACGCGCATCTCAAAATTTTCGTGCACAGGTGCCGTAGATTCGAACGAAAATCGCTCCGGAGCCGTTTCGAGCGCCGAACTGCCTGAACTGTTTTCCAGACCCAAGAAACTCCCCAAAACCGTTTTTAGCCAAAAAGCTTCTCGAAATGTCCAAAAACGCACGTCTCAACATTTTCGTGCACAGGTGCCGTAGATGCGCACGAAAATCGCTCCGGAGATGTTTCGAGCGCCGAACTGCCTGAAGTGTTTTCCAGACACATGAAACTCCCAAAAACCGTTTTTAACAGAAAAGCATCTCGAAATGCCCTAAAACGCCCATCTCAACATTTTCGTGCACAGGTGGCGTCGGTGCGCACGAAAATCGCTCCGGAGCCGTTTCGAGCGCCGAACTGCCTGATGTGTTTTCCAGACCATAGAAACACCCGAAAACCGTTTTTAGCCAAAAAGCATTTCGAAATGTCCTAAAACGCACGTCTCAACATCTTCGTGCACAGGTGCCGTAGATTCGCACGAAAATCGCTCCGGAGCCGTTTCGAGCGCCGAACTGCCAGAAGTGTTTTCCAGACCCAAGAAACTCCCCAAAACCGTCTTTAACAGAAAAGCATCTCGAAAAGTCCTAAAACACCCATCTCAACGTTTTCGTGCACAGGTGCCTAGACGCGCTCGAAAATAGGTCCGGAGCCGTTTCGAGCGCCGAATTGCCTGATGTGTTTTTTAGACCAAGAAACTCCCCAAAACCGTTTTTAGCCAAAAAGCTTCTCGAAATGTCCTAAAACGCACGTCTCAACATTTTCCCGCACATGTGCCGTAGATTCGCACGAAAATCGCTCCGGAGCCGTTTCGAGCGCCGAACTGACTGAAGTGTTTTCCAGACCCAAGAAACTCCCCAAAACCATTTTTAACAGAAAACCATTTGGAAATGTCGTAAAACGCCCATCTCAACATTTTCGTGCACAGGTGCCGTAGATACGCACGAAAATCGGTCCGGAGCCGTTTCGAGCGCCGAACTGACTGAAGTGTTTTCCAGACCCAAGAAACTCCCCAAAACCGTTTTTAACCGAAAAGTATCTAGAAATGTCATAAAACGCGCATCTCAACATTTTCGTACACAGGTGGCGTAGATACGCACGAAAATCGGTCCGGAGCCGTTTCGAGCGCCGAACTACCTGATGTGTTTTCCAGACCCAAGAAACACCCGAAAACCGTTTTTAGCCGAAAAGCATTTCGAAATGTCCTAAAATGCACGTCTCAACATTTTCGTGCACAGGTGCCGTAGATTCGCACGAAAATCGCCCCGGAGCCGTTTCGAGCGCCGAACTGCCTGAAGTGTTTTCCAGACCCAAGAAACTCCCCAAAACCGTTTTTAACAGAAAAGCATCTCGAAAAGTCCTAAAACACCCATCTCAACATTTTCGTGCACAGGTGTCTAGACGCGCTCGAAAATCGGTCCGGAGCCGTTTCGAGCGCCGAACTGCCTGAAGTGTTTTCCAGACCCAAGAAACACCCGAAAACCGTTTTTAGCCGAAAAGCATTTCGAAATGTCCTAAAACGCACGTCTCAACATTTTCGTGCGCAGGTGCCGTAGATTCGCACGAAAATCGCTCCGGAGCCGTTTAGAGCGCCGAACTGCCTGAAGTGTTTTCCAGACCCAAGAAACTCCCCAAAACCATTTTTAACAGAAAACCATCTGGGAATGTCCTAAATCGCGCTTCTCAACATTATCGTGCACAGGTGCCGTAGATGCGCACGAAAAGCGCTCCGGAGCCATTTCGAGCGCCGAACTGCCTGATGTGTTTTCCAGACCCAAGAAACACCCGAAAACCGTTTTTCGCCGAAAAGCATTTCGAAATGTCCTAAAACGCACGTCTCAACATTTTCGTGCACAGGTGCAGTAGATTCGCACGAAAATCGCTCCGGAGCCGTTTCGAGCGCCGAACTGCCTGAAGTGTTTTCCAAACCCAAGAAACTCCCCAAAACCGTTTTTAACAGAAAAGCATCTCGAAAAGTCCTAAAACACCCATCTCAACATTTTCGTGCACGGGTGTCTAGACGCGCTCGAAAATCGGTCCGGAGCCGTTTCGAGCGCCGAACTGCCTGAAGTGTTATCCAGACCAAAGAAACACCCGAAAACCGTTTTTAGCCGAAAAGCATTTCGAAATGTCCTAAAACGCACGTCTCAACATTTTCGTGCGCAGGTGCCGTAGATTCGCACGAAAATCACTCTGGAGCCGTTTCGAGCGCCGAACTGCCTGAAGTGTTTTCCAGACCCAAGAAACTCCCCAAAACCATTTTTAACAGAAAACCATCTGGAAATGTCCTAAAACGCGCTTCTAAACATTATCGTGCACAGGTGCCGTACATGCGCACGAAAATCGGTCCGGAGCCGTTTCGAGCGCCGAACTGCCTGATGTGTTTTCCAGACCCAAGAAACACCCGAAAACCGTTTTTAGCCGAAAAGCATTTCGAAATGTCCTAAAACGCACGTCTCAACATTTTCGTGCACAGGTGCTGTAGATTCGTACGAAAATCGCTCCGGAGCCGTTTCGAGCGCCGAACTGCGTGAAGTGTTTTCCAGACCCAAGAAACTCCCCAAAACCATTTTTAACCGGAAACCATCTGGAAATGTCCTAAAACGCGCTTCTAAACATTATCGTGCACAGGTGCCGTAGATGCGCACGAAAAGCGCTCCGGAGCCGTTTCGAGCGCCGAACTGCCTGAAGTGTTTTTCAGACCCAAGAAACTCCCCAAAACCGTTTTTAACAGAAAACATCTCGAAATGTCCAAAAACACCCATCTCAACATTTTCGTGCACAGGTGCCTAGACGCGCTCGAAAATAGGTCCGGAGCCGTTTCGAGCGCCGAATTGCCTGATGCGTTTTTTAGACCCAAGAAACTCCCCAAAACCGTTTTTAGCCAAAAAGCTTCTCGAAATGTCCTAAAACGCACGTCTCAACATTTTCGTGCACAGGTGCCGCAGATTCGCACGAATATCGCTCCGGAGCCATTTCGAGCGCCGAGCTGCCTGAAGTGATTTCCAGACCCAAGAAACTCCCAAAAACCGTTTTTAGCCAAAAAGCTTCTCGAAATGTCCAAAAACGCACGTCTCAACATTGTCGTGCACAGGTGCCGTAGATGCGCACGAAAATCGCTCCGGAGATGTTTCGAGCGCCGAACAGCCTAAAGTGTTTTCCAGACACATGAAACTCCCAAAAACCGTTTTTAACAGAAAAGCATCTCGAAATGTCCTAAAACGCGCATCTCAACATTTTCGTGCACAGGTGGCGTAGATGCGCACGAAAATCGCTCCGGAGCCGTTTCGAGCGCCGAACTGCCTGATGTGTTTTCCAGACCCAAGAAACACCTTAAAACCGTTTTTAGCCGAAAAGCATTTCGAAATGTCCTAAAACGCACGTCTCAACATTTTCGTGCACAGGTGCCGTAGATTCGCACGAAAACCGCTCCGGAGCCGTTTCGAGCGCCGAACTGCCTGAAGTGTTTTCCTGACCCAAGAAACTCCCCAAAACCATTTTTAACAGAAAACCATCTCGAAATGTCCTAAAACGCGCTTCTAAACATTATCGTGCCCAGGTGCCGTAGATGCGCACGAAAAGCGTTCCGGAGCCGTTTCGAGCGCCGAACTGCCTGAAGTGTTTTCCAGACCCAAGAAACTCCTCAAAACCATTTTTAACAGAAAACCATCTCGAAATGTCCTAAAACGCAAGTCTCAACATTTTCGTGCACAGGTGCCGTAGATTCGCACGAAAATCGCTCCGGAGCCGTTTCGAGCGCCGAACTGCCTGAAGTGTTTTCCAGACCAAAGAAACTCCCCAAAACCGTTTTTAACAGAAAAGCATCTCGAAAAGTCCTAAAACACCCATCTCAACATTTTCGTGCACGGGTGGCTAGACGCGCTCGAAAATCGGTCCGGTGCCGTTTCGAGCGCCGAACTGCTTGAAGTGTTTTCCAGACCCAAGAAACACCCGAAAACCATTTTTAGCCGAAAAGCATTTCGAAATGTCCTAAAACGCACGTCTCAACATTTTCGTGCGCAGGTGCCGTAGATTCGCACGAAAATCGCTCCGGAGCCGTTTCGAGCGCCGAACTGCCTGAAGTGTTTTCCAGACCCAAGAAACTCCCCAAAACCGTTTTTAACAGAAAAGCATCTCGAAAAGTCCTAAAACGCCCATCTCAACATTTTCGTGCACGGGTGGCTAGACGCGCTCGAAAATCGGTCCGGAACCGTTTCGAGCGCCGAACTGCCTGAAGTGTTTTCCAGACCCAAGAAACACCCGAAAACCGCTTTTAGCCGACAAGCATTTCGAAATGTCCTAAAACGCACGTCTCAACATTTTCGTGCACAGGTGCAGTAGATTCGTACGAAAATCGCACCGGAGCCGTTTCGAGCGCCGAACTGCCTGAAGTGTTTTCCAGCCCAAGAAACTCCCCAAAACCATTTTTAACCGAAAACCATCTGGAAATGTCCTAAAACGCGCTTCTAAACATTATCGTGCACAGGTGCCGTAGATGCGCACGAAAAGCGCTCCGGAGCCGTTTCGAGCGCCGAACTGCCTGAAGTGTTTTTCAGACCCAAGAAACTCCCCAAAACCGTTTTTAACAGAAAACATCTCGAAATGTCCAAAAACACCCATCTCAACATTTTCGTGCACAGGTGCCGTAGATACGCACGAAAATCGCACCGGTGCCGTTTCGAGCGCCGAACTGCCTGATGTGTTTTCCAGACCCAACAAACACCCGAAAACCGTTTTTAGCCGAAAAGCATTTCGAAATGTCCTAAAACGCGCATCTCAAAATTTTCGTGCACAGGTGCCGTAGATTCGAACGAAAATCGCTCCGGAGCCGTTTCGAGCGCCGAACTGCCTGAACTGTTTTCCAGACCCAAGAAACTCCCCAAAACCGTTTTTAGCCAAAAAGCTTCTCGAAATGTCCAAAAACGCACGTCTCAACATTTTCGTGCACAGGTGCCGTAGATGCGCACGAAAATCGCTCCGGAGATGTTTCGAGCGCCGAACTGCCTGAAGTGTTTTCCAGACACATGAAACTCCCAAAAACCGTTTTTAACAGAAAAGCATCTCGAAATGCCCTAAAACGCCCATCTCAACATTTTCGTGCACAGGTGGCGTCGGTGCGCACGAAAATCGCTCCGGAGCCGTTTCGAGCGCCGAACTGCCTGATGTGTTTTCCAGACCATAGAAACACCCGAAAACCGTTTTTAGCCAAAAAGCATTTCGAAATGTCCTAAAACGCACGTCTCAACATCTTCGTGCACAGGTGCCGTAGATTCGCACGAAAATCGCTCCGGAGCCGTTTCGAGCGCCGAACTGCCTGAAGTGTTTTCCAGACCCAAGAAACTCCCCAAAACCGTCTTTAACAGAAAAGCATCTCGAAAAGTCCTAAAACACCCATCTCAACGTTTTCGTGCACAGGTGCCTAGACGCGCTCGAAAATAGGTCCGGAGCCGTTTCGAGCGCCGAATTGCCTGATGTGTTTTTTAGACCAAGAAACTAGCCAAAACCGTTTTTAGCCAAAAAGCTTCTCGAAATGTCCTAAAACGCACGTCTCAACATTTTCCCGCACATGTGCCGTAGATTCGCACGAAAATCGCTCCGGAGCCGTTTCGAGCGCCGAACTGACTGAAGTGTTTTCCAGACCCAAGAAACTCCCCAAAACCATTTTTAACAGAAAACCATTTGGAAATGTCGTAAAACGCCCATCTCAACATTTTCGTGCACAGGTGCCGTAGATACGCACGAAAATCGGTCCGGGGCCGTTTCGAGCGCCGAACTGACTGAAGTGTTTTCCAGACCCAAGAAACTCCCCAAAACCGTTTTTAACCGAAAAGTATCTAGAAATGTCATAAAACGCGCATCTCAACATTTTCGTACACAGGTGGCGTAGATACGCACGAAAATCGGTCCGGAGCCGTTTCGAGCGCCGAACTACCTGATGTGTTTTCCAGACCCAAGAAACACCCGAAAACCGTTTTTAGCCGAAAAGCATTTCGAAATGTCCTAAAATGCACGTCTCAACATTTTCGTGCACAGGTGCCGTAGATTCGCACGAAAATCGCCCCGGAGCCGTTTCGAGCGCCGAACTGCCTGAAGTGTTTTCCAGACCCAAGAAACTCCCCAAAACCGTTTTTAACAGAAAAGCATCTCGAAAAGTCCTAAAACACCCATCTCAACATTTTCGTGCACAGGTGTCTAGACGCGCTCGAAAATCGGTCCGGAGCCGTTTCGAGCGCCGAACTGCCTGAAGTGTTTTCCAGACCCAAGAAACACCCGAAAACCGTTTTTAGCCGAAAAGCATTTCGAAATGTCCTAAAACGCACGTCTCAACATTTTCGTGCGCAGGTGCCGTAGATTCGCACGAAAATCGCTCCGGAGCCGTTTAGAGCGCCGAACTGCCTGAAGTGTTTTCCAGACCCAAGAAACTCCCCAAAACCATTTTTAACAGAAAACCATCTGGGAATGTCCTAAATCGCGCTTCTCAACATTATCGTGCACAGGTGCCGTAGATGCGCACGAAAAGCGCTCCGGAGCCATTTCGAGCGCCGAACTGCCTGATGTGTTTTCCAGACCCAAGAAACACCCGAAAACCGTTTTTCGCCGAAAAGCATTTCGAAATGTCCTAAAACGCACGTCTCAACATTTTCGTGCACAGGTGCAGTAGATTCGCACGAAAATCGCTCCGGAGCCGTTTCGAGCGCCGAACTGCCTGAAGTGTTTTCCAAACCCAAGAAACTCCCCAAAACCGTTTTTAACAGAAAAGCATCTCGAAAAGTCCTAAAACACCCATCTCAACATTTTCGTGCACGGGTGTCTAGACGCGCTCGAAAATCGGTCCGGAGCCGTTTCGAGCGCCGAACTGCCTGAAGTGTTATCCAGACCAAAGAAACACCCGAAAACCGTTTTTAGCCGAAAAGCATTTCGAAATGTCCTAAAACGCACGTCTCAACATTTTCGTGCGCAGGTGCCGTAGATTCGCACGAAAATCACTCTGGAGCCGTTTCGAGCGCCGAACTGCCTGAAGTGTTTTCCAGACCCAAGAAACTCCCCAAAACCATTTTTAACAGAAAACCATCTGGAAATGTCCTAAAACGCGCTTCTAAACATTATCGTGCACAGGTGCCGTACATGCGCACGAAAATCGGTCCGGAGCCGTTTCGAGCGCCGAACTGCCTGATGTGTTTTCCAGACCCAAGAAACACCCGAAAACCGTTTTTAGCCGAAAAGCATTTCGAAATGTCCTAAAACGCACGTCTCAACATTTTCGTGCACAGGTGCTGTAGATTCGTACGAAAATCGCTCCGGAGCCGTTTCGAGCGCCGAACTGCGTGAAGTGTTTTCCAGACCCAAGAAACTCCCCAAAACCATTTTTAACCGGAAACCATCTGGAAATGTCCTAAAACGCGCTTCTAAACATTATCGTGCACAGGTGCCGTAGATGCGCACGAAAAGCGCTCCGGAGCCGTTTCGAGCGCCGAACTGCCTGAAGTGTTTTTCAGACCCAAGAAACTCCCCAAAACCGTTTTTAACAGAAAACATCTCGAAATGTCCAAAAACACCCATCTCAACATTTTCGTGCACAGGTGCCTAGACGCGCTCGAAAATAGGTCCGGAGCCGTTTCGAGCGCCGAATTGCCTGATGCGTTTTTTAGACCCAAGAAACTCCCCAAAACCGTTTTTAGCCAAAAAGCTTCTCGAAATGTCCTAAAACGCACGTCTCAACATTTTCGTGCACAGGTGCCGCAGATTCGCACGAATATCGCTCCGGAGCCATTTCGAGCGCCGAGCTGCCTGAAGTGATTTCCAGACCCAAGAAACTCCCAAAAACCGTTTTTAGCCAAAAAGCTTCTCGAAATGTCCAAAAACGCACGTCTCAACATTGTCGTGCACAGGTGCCGTAGATGCGCACGAAAATCGCTCCGGAGATGTTTCGAGCGCCGAACAGCCTAAAGTGTTTTCCAGACACATGAAACTCCCAAAAACCGTTTTTAACAGAAAAGCATCTCGAAATGTCCTAAAACGCGCATCTCAACATTTTCGTGCACAGGTGGCGTAGATGCGCACGAAAATCGCTCCGGAGCCGTTTCGAGCGCCGAACTGCCTGATGTGTTTTCCAGACCCAAGAAACACCTTAAAACCGTTTTTAGCCGAAAAGCATTTCGAAATGTCCTAAAACGCACGTCTCAACATTTTCGTGCACAGGTGCCGTAGATTCGCACGAAAACCGCTCCGGAGCCGTTTCGAGCGCCGAACTGCCTGAAGTGTTTTCCTGACCCAAGAAACTCCCCAAAACCATTTTTAACAGAAAACCATCTCGAAATGTCCTAAAACGCGCTTCTAAACATTATCGTGCCCAGGTGCCGTAGATGCGCACGAAAAGCGTTCCGGAGCCGTTTCGAGCGCCGAACTGCCTGAAGTGTTTTCCAGACCCAAGAAACTCCTCAAAACCATTTTTAACAGAAAACCATCTCGAAATGTCCTAAAACGCAAGTCTCAACATTTTCGTGCACAGGTGCCGTAGATTCGCACGAAAATCGCTCCGGAGCCGTTTCGAGCGCCGAACTGCCTGAAGTGTTTTCCAGACCAAAGAAACTCCCCAAAACCGTTTTTAACAGAAAAGCATCTCGAAAAGTCCTAAAACACCCATCTCAACATTTTCGTGCACGGGTGGCTAGACGCGCTCGAAAATCGGTCCGGTGCCGTTTCGAGCGCCGAACTGCCTGAAGTGTTTTCCAGACCCAAGAAACACCCGAAAACCATTTTTAGCCGAAAAGCATTTCGAAATGTCCTAAAACGCACGTCTCAACATTTTCGTGCGCAGGTGCCGTAGATTCGCACGAAAATCGCTCCGGAGCCGTTTCGAGCGCCGAACTGCCTGAAGTGTTTTCCAGACCCAAGAAACTCCCCAAAACCGTTTTTAACAGAAAAGCATCTCGAAAAGTCCTAAAACGCCCATCTCAACATTTTCGTGCACGGGTGGCTAGACGCGCTCGAAAATCGGTCCGGAACCGTTTCGAGCGCCGAACTGCCTGAAGTGTTTTCCAGACCCAAGAAACACCCGAAAACCGCTTTTAGCCGACAAGCATTTCGAAATGTCCTAAAACGCACGTCTCAACATTTTCGTGCACAGGTGCAGTAGATTCGTACGAAAATCGCACCGGAGCCGTTTCGAGCGCCGAACTGCCTGAAGTGTTTTCCAGCCCAAGAAACTCCCCAAAACCATTTTTAACCGAAAACCATCTGGAAATGTCCTAAAACGCGCTTCTAAACATTATCGTGCACAGGTGCCGTAGATGCGCACGAAAAGCGCTCCGGAGCCGTTTCGAGCGCCGAACTGCCTGAAGTGTTTTTCAGACCCAAGAAACTCCCCAAAACCGTTTTTAACAGAAAACATCTCGAAATGTCCAAAAACACCCATCTCAACATTTTCGTGCACAGGTGCCGTAGATACGCACGAAAATCGCACCGGTGCCGTTTCGAGCGCCGAACTGCCTGATGTGTTTTCCAGACCCAACAAACACCCGAAAACCGTTTTTAGCCGAAAAGCATTTCGAAATGTCCTAAAACGCGCATCTCAAAATTTTCGTGCACAGGTGCCGTAGATTCGAACGAAAATCGCTCCGGAGCCGTTTCGAGCGCCGAACTGCCTGAACTGTTTTCCAGACCCAAGAAACTCCCCAAAACCGTTTTTAGCCAAAAAGCTTCTCGAAATGTCCAAAAACGCACGTCTCAACATTTTCGTGCACAGGTGCCGTAGATGCGCACGAAAATCGCTCCGGAGATGTTTCGAGCGCCGAACTGCCTGAAGTGTTTTCCAGACACATGAAACTCCCAAAAACCGTTTTTAACAGAAAAGCATCTCGAAATGCCCTAAAACGCCCATCTCAACATTTTCGTGCACAGGTGGCGTCGGTGCGCACGAAAATCGCTCCGGAGCCGTTTCGAGCGCCGAACTGCCTGATGTGTTTTCCAGACCATAGAAACACCCGAAAACCGTTTTTAGCCAAAAAGCATTTCGAAATGTCCTAAAACGCACGTCTCAACATCTTCGTGCACAGGTGCCGTAGATTCGCACGAAAATCGCTCCGGAGCCGTTTCGAGCGCCGAACTGCCTGAAGTGTTTTCCAGACCCAAGAAACTCCCCAAAACCGTCTTTAACAGAAAAGCATCTCGAAAAGTCCTAAAACACCCATCTCAACGTTTTCGTGCACAGGTGCCTAGACGCGCTCGAAAATAGGTCCGGAGCCGTTTCGAGCGCCGAATTGCCTGATGTGTTTTTTAGACCAAGAAACTAGCCAAAACCGTTTTTAGCCAAAAAGCTTCTCGAAATGTCCTAAAACGCACGTCTCAACATTTTCCCGCACATGTGCCGTAGATTCGCACGAAAATCGCTCCGGAGCCGTTTCGAGCGCCGAACTGACTGAAGTGTTTTCCAGACCCAAGAAACTCCCCAAAACCATTTTTAACAGAAAACCATTTGGAAATGTCGTAAAACGCCCATCTCAACATTTTCGTGCACAGGTGCCGTAGATACGCACGAAAATCGGTCCGGGGCCGTTTCGAGCGCCGAACTGACTGAAGTGTTTTCCAGACCCAAGAAACTCCCCAAAACCGTTTTTAACCGAAAAGTATCTAGAAATGTCATAAAACGCGCATCTCAACATTTTCGTACACAGGTGGCGTAGATACGCACGAAAATCGGTCCGGAGCCGTTTCGAGCGCCGAACTACCTGATGTGTTTTCCAGACCCAAGAAACACCCGAAAACCGTTTTTAGCCGAAAAGCATTTCGAAATGTCCTAAAATGCACGTCTCAACATTTTCGTGCACAGGTGCCGTAGATTCGCACGAAAATCGCCCCGGAGCCGTTTCGAGCGCCGAACTGCCTGAAGTGTTTTCCAGACCCAAGAAACTCCCCAAAACCGTTTTTAACAGAAAAGCATCTCGAAAAGTCCTAAAACACCCATCTCAACATTTTCGTGCACAGGTGTCTAGACGCGCTCGAAAATCGGTCCGGAGCCGTTTCGAGCGCCGACCTGCCTGAAGTGTTTTCCAGACCCAAGAAACACCCGAAAACCGTTTTTAGCCGAAAAGCATTTCGAAATGTCCTAAAACGCACGTCTCAACATTTTCGTGCGCAGGTGTCGTAGATTCGCACGAAAATCGCTCCGGAGCCGTTTAGAGCGCCGAACTGCCTGAAGTGTTTTCCAGACCCAAGAAACTCCCCAAAACCATTTTTAACAGAAAACCATCTGGGAATGTCCTAAATCGCGCTTCTCAACATTATCGTGCACAGGTGCCGTAGATGCGCACGAAAAGCGCTCCGGAGCCATTTCGAGCGCCGAACTGCCTGATGTGTTTTCCAGACCCAAGAAACACCCGAAAACCGTTTTTCGCCGAAAAGCATTTCGAAATGTCCTAAAACGCACGTCTCAACATTTTCGTGCACAGGTACAGTAGATTCGCACGAAAATCGCTCCGGAGCCGTTTCGAGCGCCGAACTGCCTGAAGTGTTTTCCAAACCCAAGAAACTCCCCAAAACCGTTTTTAACAGAAAAGCATCTCGAAAAGTCCTAAAACACCCATCTCAACATTTTCGTGCACGGGTGTCTAGACGCGCTCGAAAATCGGTCCGGAGCCGTTTCGAGCGCCGAACTGCCTGAAGTGTTATCCAGAACAAAGAAACACCCGAAAACCGTTTTTAGCCGAAAAGCATTTCGAAATGTCCTAAAACGCACGTCTCAACATTTTCGTGCGCAGGTGCCGTAGATTCGTACGAAAATCACTCCGGAGCCGTTTCGAGCGCCGAACTGCCTGAAGTGTTTTCCAGACCCAAGAAACTCCCCAAAACCATTTTTAACAGAAAACCATCTGGAAATGTCCTAAAACGCGCTTCTAAACATTATCGTGCACAGGTGCCGTACATGCGCACGAAAATCGGTCCGGAGCCGTTTCGAGCGCCGAACTGCCTGATGTGTTTTCCAGACCCAAGAAACACCCGAAAACCGTTTTTAGCCGAAAAGCATTTCGAAATGTCCTAAAACGCACGTCTCAACATTTTCGTGCACAGGTGCTGTAGATTCGTACGAAAACCGCTCCGGAGCCGTTTCGAGCGCCGAACTGCGTGAAGTGTTTTCCAGACCCAAGAAACTCCCCAAAACCATTTTTAACCGGAAACCATCTGGAAATGTCCTAAAACGCGCTTCTAAACATTATCGTGCACAGGTGCCGTAGATGCGCACGAAAAGCGCTCCGGAGCCGTTTCGAGCGCCGAACTGCCTGAAGTGTTTTTCAGACCCAAGAAACTCCCCAAAACCGTTTTTAACAGAAAACATCTCGAAATGTCCAAAAACACCCATCTCAACATTTTCGTGCACAGGTGCCTAGACGCGCTCGAAAATAGGTCCGGAGCCGTTTCGAGCGCCGAATTGCCTGATGCGTTTTTTAGACCCAAGAAACTCCCCAAAACCGTTTTTAGCCAAAAAGCTTCTCGAAATGTCCTAAAACGCACGTCTCAACATTTTCCTGCACAGGTGCCGCAGATTCGCACGAATATCGCTCCGGAGCCGTTTCGAGCGCCGAACTGCCTGAAGTGTTTTCCAGACCCAAGAAACTCCCCAAAACCGTTTTTAACAGAAAACATCTCGAAATGTTCAAAAACACCCATCTCAACATTTTCGTGCATAGGTGCCTAGACGCGCTCGAAAATAGGTCCGGAGCCGTTTCGAGCGCCGAATTGCCTGATGTGTTTTTTAGACCCAAGAAACTCCCCAAAACCGTTTTTAGACAAAAAGCTTCTCGAAATGTCCTAAAACGCACGTCTCAACATTTTCCTGCACAGGTACCGTAGATTCGCACGAAAATCGCACCGGAGCCGTTTCGAGCGCCGAACTGACTGAAGTGTTTTCCAGACCCAAGAAACTCCCCAAAACCATTTTTAACAGAAAACCATCTCGAAATGTCCTAAAACGCACGTCTCAACATTTTCCTGCACAGGTGCCGTAGATTCGCACGAAAATCGTTCCGGAGCCGTTTCGAGCGCCGAGCTGCCTGAAGTGATTTCCAGACCCAAGAAACTCCCAAAAACCGTTTTTAGCCAAAAAGCTTCTCGAAATGTCCAAAAACGCACGTCCCAATATTTTCGTGCACAGGTGCCGTAGATGCGCACGAAAATCGCTCCGGAGATGTTTCGAGCGCCGAACTGCCTGAAGTGTTTTCCAGACACATGAAACTCCCAAAAACCGTTTTCAACAGAAAAGCATCTCGAAATGTCATAAATCGCACGTCCCAACATTTTCGTGCACAGGTGCCGTAGATGCGCACGAAAAGTCCTAAAACACCCATCTCAACATTTTCGTGCACGGGTGTCTAGACGCGCTCGAAAATCGGTCCGGAGCCGTTTCGAGCGCCGAACTACCTGAAGTGTTTTCCAGACCCAAGAAACACCCGAAAACGGTTTTTAGCCGAAAAGCATTTCGAAATGTCCTAAAACGCACGTCTCAACATTTTTGCGCACAGGTGCTGTAGATTCGTACGAAAATCGCACCGGAGCCGTTTCGAGCGCCGAACTGCGTGAAGTATTTTCCAGACCCAAGAAACTCCCCAAAACCATTTTTAACCGAAAACCATCTGGAAATGTCCTAAAACGCGCTTCTAAACATTATCGTGCACAGGTGCCGTAGATGCGCACGAAAAGCGCTCCGGAGCCGTTTCGAGCGCCGAACTGCCTGAAGTGTTTTTCAGACCCAAGAAAATCCCCAAAACCGTTTTTAACAGAAAACATCTCGAAATGTCCAAAAACACCCATCTCAACATTTTCGTGCACAGGTGCCTAGACGCGCTCGAAAATAGGTCCGGAGCCGTTTCGAGCGCCGAATTGCCTGAAGCGTTTTTTAGACCCAAGAAACTCCCCAAAACCGTTTTTAGCCAAAAAGCTTCTCGAAATGTCCTAAAACGCACGTCTCAACATTTTACTGCACAGGTGCCGCAGATTCGCACGAAAATTGCTCCGGAGCCGTTTCGGGCGCCGAACTGCCTAAAGTGTTTTCCAGACCCAAGAAACTCCCCAAAACCGTTTTTAACAGAAAACATCTCGAAATGTCCAAAAACACCCATCTCAACATTTTCGTGCATAGGTGCCTAGACGCGCTCGAAAATAGGTCCGGAGCCGTTTCGAGCGCCAAATTGCCTGATGTGTTTTTTAGACCCAGGAAACTCCCCAAAACCGTTTTTAGACAAAAAGCTTCTCGAAATGTCCTAAAACGCACGTCTCAACATTTTCCTGCACAGGTACCGTAGATTCGCACGAAAATCGCTCCGGAGCCGTTTCGAGCGCCGAACTGACTGAAGTGTTTTCCAGACCCAAGAAACTCCCCAAAACCATTTTTAACAGAAAACCATCTGGCAATGTCGTAAAACGCACGTCTCAACATTTTCGTGCACAGGTGCCGTAGATGCGCAAGAAAATCGCTCCGGAGATGTTTCGAGCGCCGAACTGCCTGAAGTGTTTTCCAGACACATGAAACTCCCAAAAACCGTTTTTAACAGAAAAGCATCTCGAAATGTCCTAAAACGCCCATCTCAACATTTTCGTGCACAGGTAGCGTAGATGCGCACGAAAATCGCTTCGGAGCCGTTTCGAGCGCCGAACTGCCTGATGTGTTTTCCAGACCCAAGAAACACCCAAAAACGGTTTTTAGCCGAAAAGCATTTCGAAATGTCCTAAAACGCACGTCTCAACATTTTCGTGCACAGGTGCCGTAGATTCGCACGAAAATCGCTCCGGAGCCGTTTCGAGCGCCGAGCTGCCTGAAGTGATTTCCAGACCCAGGAAACTCCCAAAAACCGTTTTTAGCCAAAAAGCTTCTCGAAATGTCCAAAAACGCACGTCTCAACATTTTCGTGCACAGGTGCCGTAGATGCGCACGAAAATCGCTCCGGAGATGTTTCGAGCGTCGAACTGCCTGAAGTGTTTTCCAGACACATGAAACTCCCAAAAACCGTTTTTAACAGAAAAGCATCTCGAAATGTCATAAATCGCGCATCCCAACATTTTCGTGCACAGGTGCCGTAGATGCGCACGAAAATCTGTCCGGAGCCGTTTCGAGCGCCGAACTGCCTGGTTTGTTTTTTAGACCCAGGAAACTCCCAAAAATCGATTTTAGCCGAAAAGCATCATGAAATGTCCTAAAACGCCCATCTCAACGTTTTCGTGCATAGGTGCCGTAGATACGCACGAAAATCGGTCCGGAGCCGTTTCGAGCGCCGAACTGACTGAAGTGTTTTCCAGACCCAAGAAACTGCCAAAAACCGGTTTTAGCCGAAAAGCATTTCGAAATGTCCTAAAACGCACGTCTCAACATTTTCGTGCCCAGGTGCCGTAGGTTCGCACGAAAATCGCCCCGGAGCCGTTTCGAGCGCCGAACTGCCTGAAGTGTTTTCCAGACCCAAGAAACTCCCAAAACCGTTTTTAACAGAAAAGCATCTCGAAATCTTCTAAAACACCCATCTCAACATTTTCGTGCACAGGTGCGTAGACGCGCTCGAAAATCGGTCCGGAGCCGTTTCGAGCGCCGACCTGCCTGAAGTGTTTTCCAGACCCAAGAAACTCCCGAAAACCCTTTTTAACAGAAAAGCATCTCGAAATGTCCAAAAACACCCATCTCAACATTTTCGTGCACAGGTGCCGTAGATACGCACGAAAATCGGTCCGGAGCCGTTTCGAGCGCCGAGCTGCCTGAAGTGATTTCCAGACCAAGGAACTCCCCAAAACCATATTTAATTGAAAAGCATCTCGAAATGTCTTAAAACACCCATCTCAACATTTTCGTGCACAGGTGCCGTAGATACGCACGAAAATCGGTCCGGAGCCGTTTCGAGCGCCGAGCTGCCTGAAGTGATTTCCTGACCCAAGAAACTCCCCAAAACCATATTTAATTGAAAAGCATCTCGAAATGTCTTAAAACACCCATCTCAACATTTTCGTGCACAGGTGCCGTAGATACGCACGAAAATCGGTCCGGAGCCGTTTCGAGCGCCGAGCTGCCTAAAGTGATTTCCAGACCCAAGAAACTCCCCAAAACCATATTTAATTGAAAAGCATCTCAAAATGTCCTAAAACGCCCATCTCAACATTTTCGTTCACAGGTGCCGTAGATACGCACGAAAATCGTTCCAGAGCCGTTTCGAACGCCGAACTGACTGAAGTGTTTTCCAGACCCAAGAAACTCCCCAAAACCATTTTTAACAGAAAAGAATCTCGAATTGTCATAAATCGCGCATCTCAACATTTTCGCGCACAGGTGCCGTTGATGCCTACGAAAATCGGTCCGGAGCGGTTTCGAGCGCCGAACTGCCTGATATGTTTTTTAGACCCAAGAAACTCCCAAAAACCGTTTTTAACAGAAAAGCATCTCGAAATGTCATAAATCGCGCATCCCAACATTTTCGTGCACAAGTGCCGTAGATGCGCACGAAAATCGGTCCGGAGCCGTTTCGAGCGCCGAACTGCCTGATTTGTTTTTTAGACCCAAGAAAATCCCAAAAATCGTTTTTAGCCGAAAAGCATCTCGAAATGTCCTAAAACGCCAATCTCAACATTTTCGTGCACAGGTGCCGAAGATACGCACGAAAATCGGTCCGGAGCCGTTTCGAGCGCCGAACTGCCTGATGTGTTTTCCAGACCCAAGAAACACCCGAAAACCGTTTTTAGCCGAAAAGCATTTCGAAATGTCCAAAAACGCACGTCTCAACATTTTCGTGCGCAGGTGCCGTAGATTCGCACGAAAATCGCTCCGGAGCCGTTTCGATCGCCGAACTCCTTAAGTGTTTTCCAGACCCAAGAAACTCCCCAAAACCATATTTAAGAGAAAACCAACTGGAAATGTCCTAAAACGCGCTTCTAAACATTATCGTGCACAGGTGCCGTAGATGCGCACGAAAATCAGTCCGGAGCCGTTTCGAGCGCCGAACTGACTGAAGTGATTTCCAGACCCAAGAAACTCCCCAAACCCATTTTTAACCGATAAGCATCTCGAAATGTCCTAAAACGCCCATCTCAACATTTTCGTGCACAGGTGGCGTAGATGCGCACGAAAATCGGTCCGGAGCCGTTTCGAGCGCCGAACGGCCTGATGTGTTTTCCAGACCCAAAAACACCCAAAAACCGTTTTTAGCCGAAAAGCATTTCGAAATGTCCTAAAACGCACGTCTCAACATTTTCGTCCACAGGTGCCGTAGATTCGCACGAAAATCGTTCCGGAGCCGTTTCGAGCGCCGAACTGCCTGATGTGTTTTCCAGACCCAAGAAACTCCCCAAAACCATTTTTAACAGAAAACCATATGGAAATGTCCTAAAACGCGCTTCTAAACATTATCGTGCACAGGTGCCGTAGATGCGCACGAAAATCGGTACGGAGCCGTTTCGAGCGCCGAACTGCCTGATGTGTTTTCCAGACCCAAGAGACACCCGAAAACCGTTTTTAGCCAAAAAGCATTTCGAAATGTCCTAAAACGCACGTCTCAACATTTTCGCGCACAGGTGCAGTAGATTCGCATGAAAATCGCTCCGGAGCCGTTTCGAGCGCCGAACTGCCTGAAGTGTTTTCCAGACCCAAGAAACACCCCAAAACCATTTTTAACAGAAAACCATCAGGAAATGTCCTAAAACGCGCTTCTAAACATTATCGTGCACAGGTGCCGTAGATGGGCACGAAAATCGGTCCGGAGCCGTTTCGAGCGCCGAACTGCCTGATGTGTTTTCCAGACCCAAGAAAAACCCGAAAACCGTTTTTAGCCGAAAAGCATTTCGAAATGTCCTAAAACGCACGTCTCAACATTTTCGTGCACAGGTGCAGTAGATTCGCACAAAAATCGCTCCAGAGCCGTTTCGAGCGCCGAACTGCCTGAAGTGTTTTCCAGACCCAAGAAAATCCCCAAAACAATTTTTAGCCAAAAAGCTTCTCGAAATGTCCTAAAACGCATGTCTCAACATTTTCCTGCACAGGTGCCATAGATTCGCACGAAAATCGCTCCGGAGCCGTTTCGAGCGCCGAACTGACTGAAGTGTTTTCCAGACCCAAGAAACTCCCCAAAACCATTTTTAACAGAAAACCTTCTGGAAATGTCGTAAAACGCACGTCTCAACATTTTCCAGCACAGGTGCCGTAGATGCGCACGAAAATCGCTCCGGAGCCGTTTCGTGCACCGAACTGCCTGAAGTGTTTTCCAGACCCAATAAACTCCCCAAAACCGTTTTTAACAGAAAAGCATCTCGAAATGTCCTAAAACACCCATATCAACATTTTCGTGCACAGGTGCCTAGAGGCGCTCGAAAATCGGTCCGGAGCCGTTTCGAGCGCCGAACTCCCTCAAGTGTTTTCCAGACCCAAGAAACACCCGAAAACCGTTTTTAGCCGAAAAGCATTTCGAAATGTCCTAAAACGCACGTGTCAACATTTTCGTGCGCAGGTGCCGTAGATTCGCACGAAAATCGCACCGGTGCCGTTTCGAGCGCCGAACTGCCTGAAGTGTTTTCCAAACCCAAGAAACTCCCCAAAACCATTTTTAACAGAAAACCAACTGGAAATGTCCTAAAACGCGCTTCTAAACATTATCGTGCACAGGTGCCGTAGATGCGCACGAAAATCGGTCCGGAGCCGTTTCGAGCGCCGAACTGCCTGATGTGTTTTCCAGACCCAAGAAACACCCAAAAACCGTTTTTAGCCAAAAAGCATTTCGAAATGTCCTAAAACGCACGTCTCAACATTTTCGCGCACAGGTGCAGTAGATTCGCACGAAAATCGCTCCGGAGCCGTTTCGAGCGCCGAACTGCCTGAAGTGTTTTCCAGACCCAAGAAACTCCCCAAAACCATTTTTAAAAGAAAACCATCAGGAAATTTCCTAAAACGCGCTTCTAAACATTATCGTGCACAAGTGCCGTAGATGTGCACGAAAATCGGTCCGGAGCCGTTTCGAGCGCCGAACTGCCTGAAGTGTTTTCCAGACCCAAGAAACTCCCCAAAACCATTTTTAAAAGAAAACCATCAGGAAATTTCCTAAAACGCGCTTCTAAACATTATCGTGCACAAGTGCCGTAGATGCGCACGAAAATCGGTCCGGAGCCGTTTCGAGCGCCGAACTGCCTGATTTGTTTTTTAGACCCAAGAAAATCCCAAAAATCGTTTTTAGCCGAAAAGCATCTCGAAATGTCCTAAAACGCCAATCTCAACATTTTCGTGCACAGGTGCCGAAGATACGCACGAAAATCGGTCCGGAGCCGTTTCGAGCGCCGAACTGCCTGATGTGTTTTCCAGACCCAAGAAACACCCGAAAACCGTTTTTAGCCGAAAAGCATTTCGAAATGTCCAAAAACGCACGTCTCAACATTTTCGTGCGCAGGTGCCGTAGATTCGCACGAAAATCGCTCCGGAGCCGTTTCGATCGCCGAACTCCTTAAGTGTTTTCCAGACCCAAGAAACTCCCCAAAACCATATTTAAGAGAAAACCAACTGGAAATGTCCTAAAACGCGCTTCTAAACATTATCGTGCACAGGTGCCGTAGATGCGCACGAAAATCAGTCCGGAGCCGTTTCGAGCGCCGAACTGACTGAAGTGATTTCCAGACCCAAGAAACTCCCCAAACCCATTTTTAACCGATAAGCATCTCGAAATGTCCTAAAACGCCCATCTCAACATTTTCGTGCACAGGTGGCGTAGATGCGCACGAAAATCGGTCCGGAGCCGTTTCGAGCGCCGAACGGCCTGATGTGTTTTCCAGACCCAAAAACACCCAAAAACCGTTTTTAGCCGAAAAGCATTTCGAAATGTCCTAAAACGCACGTCTCAACATTTTCGTCCACAGGTGCCGTAGATTCGCACGAAAATCGTTCCGGAGCCGTTTCGAGCGCCGAACTGCCTGATGTGTTTTCCAGACCCAAGAAACTCCCCAAAACCATTTTTAACAGAAAACCATATGGAAATGTCCTAAAACGCGCTTCTAAACATTATCGTGCACAGGTGCCGTAGATGCGCACGAAAATCGGTACGGAGCCGTTTCGAGCGCCGAACTGCCTGATGTGTTTTCCAGACCCAAGAGACACCCGAAAACCGTTTTTAGCCAAAAAGCATTTCGAAATGTCCTAAAACGCACGTCTCAACATTTTCGCGCACAGGTGCAGTAGATTCGCATGAAAATCGCTCCGGAGCCGTTTCGAGCGCCGAACTGCCTGAAGTGTTTTCCAGACCCAAGAAACACCCCAAAACCATTTTTAACAGAAAACCATCAGGAAATGTCCTAAAACGCGCTTCTAAACATTATCGTGCACAGGTGCCGTAGATGGGCACGAAAATCGGTCCGGAGCCGTTTCGAGCGCCGAACTGCCTGATGTGTTTTCCAGACCCAAGAAAAACCCGAAAACCGTTTTTAGCCGAAAAGCATTTCGAAATGTCCTAAAACGCACGTCTCAACATTTTCGTGCACAGGTGCAGTAGATTCGCACAAAAATCGCTCCAGAGCCGTTTCGAGCGCCGAACTGCCTGAAGTGTTTTCCAGACCCAAGAAAATCCCCAAAACAATTTTTAGCCAAAAAGCTTCTCGAAATGTCCTAAAACGCATGTCTCAACATTTTCCTGCACAGGTGCCATAGATTCGCACGAAAATCGCTCCGGAGCCGTTTCGAGCGCCGAACTGACTGAAGTGTTTTCCAGACCCAAGAAACTCCCCAAAACCATTTTTAACAGAAAACCTTCTGGAAATGTCGTAAAACGCACGTCTCAACATTTTCCAGCACAGGTGCCGTAGATGCGCACGAAAATCGCTCCGGAGCCGTTTCGTGCACCGAACTGCCTGAAGTGTTTTCCAGACCCAATAAACTCCCCAAAACCGTTTTTAACAGAAAAGCATCTCGAAATGTCCTAAAACACCCATATCAACATTTTCGTGCACAGGTGCCTAGAGGCGCTCGAAAATCGGTCCGGAGCCGTTTCGAGCGCCGAACTCCCTCAAGTGTTTTCCAGACCCAAGAAACACCCGAAAACCGTTTTTAGCCGAAAAGCATTTCGAAATGTCCTAAAACGCACGTGTCAACATTTTCGTGCGCAGGTGCCGTAGATTCGCACGAAAATCGCACCGGTGCCGTTTCGAGCGCCGAACTGCCTGAAGTGTTTTCCAAACCCAAGAAACTCCCCAAAACCATTTTTAACAGAAAACCAACTGGAAATGTCCTAAAACGCGCTTCTAAACATTATCGTGCACAGGTGCCGTAGATGCGCACGAAAATCGGTCCGGAGCCGTTTCGAGCGCCGAACTGCCTGATGTGTTTTCCAGACCCAAGAAACACCCAAAAACCGTTTTTAGCCAAAAAGCATTTCGAAATGTCCTAAAACGCACGTCTCAACATTTTCGCGCACAGGTGCAGTAGATTCGCACGAAAATCGCTCCGGAGCCGTTTCGAGCGCCGAACTGCCTGAAGTGTTTTCCAGACCCAAGAAACTCCCCAAAACCATTTTTAAAAGAAAACCATCAGGAAATTTCCTAAAACGCGCTTCTAAACATTATCGTGCACAAGTGCCGTAGATGTGCACGAAAATCGGTCCGGAGCCGTTTCGAGCGCCGAACTGCCTGAAGTGTTTTCCAGACCCAAGAAACTCCCCAAAACCATTTTTAAAAGAAAACCATCAGGAAATTTCCTAAAACGCGCTTCTAAACATTATCGTGCACAAGTGCCGTAGATGCGCACGAAAATCGGTCCGGAGCCGTTTCGAGCGCCGAACTGCCTGATTTGTTTTTTAGACCCAAGAAAATCCCAAAAATCGTTTTTAGCCGAAAAGCATCTCGAAATGTCCTAAAACGCCAATCTCAACATTTTCGTGCACAGGTGCCGAAGATACGCACGAAAATCGGTCCGGAGCCGTTTCGAGCGCCGAACTGCCTGATGTGTTTTCCAGACCCAAGAAACACCCGAAAACCGTTTTTAGCCGAAAAGCATTTCGAAATGTCCAAAAACGCACGTCTCAACATTTTCGTGCGCAGGTGCCGTAGATTCGCACGAAAATCGCTCCGGAGCCGTTTCGATCGCCGAACTCCTTAAGTGTTTTCCAGACCCAAGAAACTCCCCAAAACCATATTTAAGAGAAAACCAACTGGAAATGTCCTAAAACGCGCTTCTAAACATTATCGTGCACAGGTGCCGTAGATGCGCACGAAAATCAGTCCGGAGCCGTTTCGAGCGCCGAACTGACTGAAGTGATTTCCAGACCCAAGAAACTCCCCAAACCCATTTTTAACCGATAAGCATCTCGAAATGTCCTAAAACGCCCATCTCAACATTTTCGTGCACAGGTGGCGTAGATGCGCACGAAAATCGGTCCGGAGCCGTTTCGAGCGCCGAACGGCCTGATGTGTTTTCCAGACCCAAAAACACCCAAAAACCGTTTTTAGCCGAAAAGCATTTCGAAATGTCCTAAAACGCACGTCTCAACATTTTCGTCCACAGGTGCCGTAGATTCGCACGAAAATCGTTCCGGAGCCGTTTCGAGCGCCGAACTGCCTGATGTGTTTTCCAGACCCAAGAAACTCCCCAAAACCATTTTTAACAGAAAACCATATGGAAATGTCCTAAAACGCGCTTCTAAACATTATCGTGCACAGGTGCCGTAGATGCGCACGAAAATCGGTACGGAGCCGTTTCGAGCGCCGAACTGCCTGATGTGTTTTCCAGACCCAAGAGACACCCGAAAACCGTTTTTAGCCAAAAAGCATTTCGAAATGTCCTAAAACGCACGTCTCAACATTTTCGCGCACAGGTGCAGTAGATTCGCATGAAAATCGCTCCGGAGCCGTTTCGAGCGCCGAACTGCCTGAAGTGTTTTCCAGACCCAAGAAACACCCCAAAACCATTTTTAACAGAAAACCATCAGGAAATGTCCTAAAACGCGCTTCTAAACATTATCGTGCACAGGTGCCGTAGATGGGCACGAAAATCGGTCCGGAGCCGTTTCGAGCGCCGAACTGCCTGATGTGTTTTCCAGACCCAAGAAAAACCCGAAAACCGTTTTTAGCCGAAAAGCATTTCGAAATGTCCTAAAACGCACGTCTCAACATTTTCGTGCACAGGTGCAGTAGATTCGCACAAAAATCGCTCCAGAGCCGTTTCGAGCGCCGAACTGCCTGAAGTGTTTTCCAGACCCAAGAAAATCCCCAAAACAATTTTTAGCCAAAAAGCTTCTCGAAATGTCCTAAAACGCATGTCTCAACATTTTCCTGCACAGGTGCCATAGATTCGCACGAAAATCGCTCCGGAGCCGTTTCGAGCGCCGAACTGACTGAAGTGTTTTCCAGACCCAAGAAACTCCCCAAAACCATTTTTAACAGAAAACCTTCTGGAAATGTCGTAAAACGCACGTCTCAACATTTTCCAGCACAGGTGCCGTAGATGCGCACGAAAATCGCTCCGGAGCCGTTTCGTGCACCGAACTGCCTGAAGTGTTTTCCAGACCCAATAAACTCCCCAAAACCGTTTTTAACAGAAAAGCATCTCGAAATGTCCTAAAACACCCATATCAACATTTTCGTGCACAGGTGCCTAGAGGCGCTCGAAAATCGGTCCGGAGCCGTTTCGAGCGCCGAACTCCCTCAAGTGTTTTCCAGACCCAAGAAACACCCGAAAACCGTTTTTAGCCGAAAAGCATTTCGAAATGTCCTAAAACGCACGTGTCAACATTTTCGTGCGCAGGTGCCGTAGATTCGCACGAAAATCGCACCGGTGCCGTTTCGAGCGCCGAACTGCCTGAAGTGTTTTCCAAACCCAAGAAACTCCCCAAAACCATTTTTAACAGAAAACCAACTGGAAATGTCCTAAAACGCGCTTCTAAACATTATCGTGCACAGGTGCCGTAGATGCGCACGAAAATCGGTCCGGAGCCGTTTCGAGCGCCGAACTGCCTGATGTGTTTTCCAGACCCAAGAAACACCCAAAAACCGTTTTTAGCCAAAAAGCATTTCGAAATGTCCTAAAACGCACGTCTCAACATTTTCGCGCACAGGTGCAGTAGATTCGCACGAAAATCGCTCCGGAGCCGTTTCGAGCGCCGAACTGCCTGAAGTGTTTTCCAGACCCAAGAAACTCCCCAAAACCATTTTTAAAAGAAAACCATCAGGAAATTTCCTAAAACGCGCTTCTAAACATTATCGTGCACAAGTGCCGTAGATGTGCACGAAAATCGGTCCGGAGCCGTTTCGAGCGCCGAACTGCCTGAAGTGTTTTCCAGACCCAAGAAACTCCCCAAAACCATTTTTAAAAGAAAACCATCAGGAAATTTCCTAAAACGCGCTTCTAAACATTATCGTGCACAAGTGCCGTAGATGCGCACGAAAATCGGTCCGGAGCCGTTTCGAGCGCCGAACTGCCTGATTTGTTTTTTAGACCCAAGAAAATCCCAAAAATCGTTTTTAGCCGAAAAGCATCTCGAAATGTCCTAAAACGCCAATCTCAACATTTTCGTGCACAGGTGCCGAAGATACGCACGAAAATCGGTCCGGAGCCGTTTCGAGCGCCGAACTGCCTGATGTGTTTTCCAGACCCAAGAAACACCCGAAAACCGTTTTTAGCCGAAAAGCATTTCGAAATGTCCAAAAACGCACGTCTCAACATTTTCGTGCGCAGGTGCCGTAGATTCGCACGAAAATCGCTCCGGAGCCGTTTCGATCGCCGAACTCCTTAAGTGTTTTCCAGACCCAAGAAACTCCCCAAAACCATATTTAAGAGAAAACCAACTGGAAATGTCCTAAAACGCGCTTCTAAACATTATCGTGCACAGGTGCCGTAGATGCGCACGAAAATCAGTCCGGAGCCGTTTCGAGCGCCGAACTGACTGAAGTGATTTCCAGACCCAAGAAACTCCCCAAACCCATTTTTAACCGATAAGCATCTCGAAATGTCCTAAAACGCCCATCTCAACATTTTCGTGCACAGGTGGCGTAGATGCGCACGAAAATCGGTCCGGAGCCGTTTCGAGCGCCGAACGGCCTGATGTGTTTTCCAGACCCAAAAACACCCAAAAACCGTTTTTAGCCGAAAAGCATTTCGAAATGTCCTAAAACGCACGTCTCAACATTTTCGTCCACAGGTGCCGTAGATTCGCACGAAAATCGTTCCGGAGCCGTTTCGAGCGCCGAACTGCCTGATGTGTTTTCCAGACCCAAGAAACTCCCCAAAACCATTTTTAACAGAAAACCATATGGAAATGTCCTAAAACGCGCTTCTAAACATTATCGTGCACAGGTGCCGTAGATGCGCACGAAAATCGGTACGGAGCCGTTTCGAGCGCCGAACTGCCTGATGTGTTTTCCAGACCCAAGAGACACCCGAAAACCGTTTTTAGCCAAAAAGCATTTCGAAATGTCCTAAAACGCACGTCTCAACATTTTCGCGCACAGGTGCAGTAGATTCGCATGAAAATCGCTCCGGAGCCGTTTCGAGCGCCGAACTGCCTGAAGTGTTTTCCAGACCCAAGAAACACCCCAAAACCATTTTTAACAGAAAACCATCAGGAAATGTCCTAAAACGCGCTTCTAAACATTATCGTGCACAGGTGCCGTAGATGGGCACGAAAATCGGTCCGGAGCCGTTTCGAGCGCCGAACTGCCTGATGTGTTTTCCAGACCCAAGAAAAACCCGAAAACCGTTTTTAGCCGAAAAGCATTTCGAAATGTCCTAAAACGCACGTCTCAACATTTTCGTGCACAGGTGCAGTAGATTCGCACAAAAATCGCTCCAGAGCCGTTTCGAGCGCCGAACTGCCTGAAGTGTTTTCCAGACCCAAGAAAATCCCCAAAACAATTTTTAGCCAAAAAGCTTCTCGAAATGTCCTAAAACGCATGTCTCAACATTTTCCTGCACAGGTGCCATAGATTCGCACGAAAATCGCTCCGGAGCCGTTTCGAGCGCCGAACTGACTGAAGTGTTTTCCAGACCCAAGAAACTCCCCAAAACCATTTTTAACAGAAAACCTTCTGGAAATGTCGTAAAACGCACGTCTCAACATTTTCCAGCACAGGTGCCGTAGATGCGCACGAAAATCGCTCCGGAGCCGTTTCGTGCACCGAACTGCCTGAAGTGTTTTCCAGACCCAATAAACTCCCCAAAACCGTTTTTAACAGAAAAGCATCTCGAAATGTCCTAAAACACCCATATCAACATTTTCGTGCACAGGTGCCTAGAGGCGCTCGAAAATCGGTCCGGAGCCGTTTCGAGCGCCGAACTCCCTCAAGTGTTTTCCAGACCCAAGAAACACCCGAAAACCGTTTTTAGCCGAAAAGCATTTCGAAATGTCCTAAAACGCACGTGTCAACATTTTCGTGCGCAGGTGCCGTAGATTCGCACGAAAATCGCACCGGTGCCGTTTCGAGCGCCGAACTGCCTGAAGTGTTTTCCAAACCCAAGAAACTCCCCAAAACCATTTTTAACAGAAAACCAACTGGAAATGTCCTAAAACGCGCTTCTAAACATTATCGTGCACAGGTGCCGTAGATGCGCACGAAAATCGGTCCGGAGCCGTTTCGAGCGCCGAACTGCCTGATGTGTTTTCCAGACCCAAGAAACACCCAAAAACCGTTTTTAGCCAAAAAGCATTTCGAAATGTCCTAAAACGCACGTCTCAACATTTTCGCGCACAGGTGCAGTAGATTCGCACGAAAATCGCTCCGGAGCCGTTTCGAGCGCCGAACTGCCTGAAGTGTTTTCCAGACCCAAGAAACTCCCCAAAACCATTTTTAAAAGAAAACCATCAGGAAATTTCCTAAAACGCGCTTCTAAACATTATCGTGCACAAGTGCCGTAGATGTGCACGAAAATCGGTCCGGAGCCGTTTCGAGCGCCGAACTGCCTGATGTGTTTTCCAGACCCAAGAAACACCCGAAAACCGTTTTTAGCCGAAAAGCATTTCGAAATGTCCTAAAACGCACGTCTCAACATTTTCGTGCACAGGTGCAGTAGATTCGCACAAAAATCGCTCCGGAGCCGTTTCGAGCGCCGAACTGCCTGAAGTGTTTTCCAGACCCAAGAAACTCCCCAAAACAATTTTTAGCCAAAAAGCTTCTCGAAATGTCCTAAAACGCACGTCTCAACATTTTCCTGCACAGGTGCCATAGATTCGCACGAAAATCGGTCCGGAGCCGTTTCGAGCGCCGAACTGACTGAAGTGTTTTCCAGACCCAAGAAACTCCCCAAAACCATTTTTATCAGAAAACCTTCTGGAAATGTCGTAAAACGCACGTCTCAACATTTTCCTGCACAGGTGCCGTAGATGCGCACGAAAATCGCTCCGGAGCCGTTTCGTGCGCCGAACTGCCTGAAGTGTTTTCCAGACCCAAGAAACTCCCCAAAACCGTTTTTAACAGAAAAGCATCTCGAAATGTCCTAAAACACCCATATCAACATTTTCGTGCACAGGTGCCTAGACGCGCTCGAATATCGGTCCGGAGCCGTTTCGAGCGCCGAACTCCCTCAAGTGTTTTCCAGACCCAAGAAACTCCCCAAAACCATTTTTAACAGAAAACCATCTGGAAATGTCCTAAAACGCGCTTATAAACATTATCGTGCACAGGTGCCGTAGATGCGCACGAAAATCGGTCCGGACCCGTTTCGAGCGCCGAACTGCCTGATGTGTTTTCCAGACCCATGAAACACCCGAAAACCGTTTTTAGCCGAAAAGCATTTCGAAATGTCCTAAAACGCACGTCTCAACATTTTCGTGCACAGGTGCAGTACATTCGCTCGAAAATCGCTTCGGAGCCGTTTCTAGCGCCGAACTGCCTGAAGTGTTTTCCAGACCCAAGAGACTCCCCAAAACCATTTTTAACAGAAAACCATCTCGAAATGTCCTAAAACGCGCTTCTAAACATTATCGTGCACAGGTGCCGTAGATGCGCACGAAAAGCGTTCCGGAGCCGTTTCGAGCGCCAAACTGCCTGAAGTGTTTTTCAGACCCAAGAAACTCCCCAAAACCGTTTTTAATAGAAAACATCTCGAAATGTCCAAAAACACCCATCTCAACATTTTCGTGCACAGGTGCCTAGACGCGCTCGAAAATAGGTCCGGAGCCGTTTCGAGCGCCGAATTGCCTGATGCGTTTTTTAGACCTAAGAAACTCCCCAAAACCGTTTTTAGCCAAAAAGCTTCTCGAAATGTCCTAAAACGCACGTTTCAACATTTTCCTGCACAGGTGCCGCAGATTCGCACGAAAATTGCTCCGGAGCCGTTTCGAGCGCCGAACTGCCTGAAGTGTTTTCCAGACCCAAGAAACTCCCCAAAACCGTTTTTAACAAAAAAGCATCTCGAAATCTCCTAAAACACCCATCTCAACATTTTCGTGCACAGGTGCCTATACGCGCTCGAAAATCGGTCCGGAGCCGTTTCGAGCGCCGAACTGCCTGAAGTGTTTTCCAGACCCAAGAAACTCCCCAAAACCGTTTTTAACAGAAAAGCATCTCGAAATGTCCTAAAACACCCATCTCAACATTTTCGTGCACAGGTGCCGTAGATACGCACGAAAATCGCTCCGGTGCCGTTTCGAGCGCCGAACTGCCTGAAGTGATTTCCAGACCCAAGAAACTCCCCAAAACCATTTTTAACCGTTAAGCATCTCGAAACGTCCTAAAACGCCCATCTCAACATTTTCGTGCACAGGGGGCGTAGATGCGCACGAAAATCGGTCCGGAGCCGTTTCGAGCGCCGAACTGCCTGATGTGTTTTCCAGACCCAAGAAACACCCGAAAACCGTTTTTAGCCGAAAAGCATTTCGAAATGTCCTAAAACGCACGTCTCAACATTTTCGTTCACAGGGGCCGTAGATTCGCACGAAAATCGCTCTGGAGCCGTTTCGAGCGCCGAACTGCCTGAAATGTTTTCCAGACTCAAGAAACTCCCCAAAACCGTTTTTAGCCAAAAAGCTTCTCGAAATTTCCAAAAACGCACGTCTCAACATTGTCGTGCACAGGTGCCGTAGATGCGCACGAAAATCGCTCCGGAGATGTTTCGAGCGCCGAACAGCCTCAAGTGTTTTCCAGACACATGAAACTCCCAAAAACCGTTTTTAACAGAAAAGCATCTCGAAATGTCCTAAAACGCGCATCTCAACATTTTCGTGCACAGGTGGCGTAGATGCGCACGAAAATCGCTCCGGAGCCGTTTCGAGCGCCGAACTGCCTGATGTGTTTTCCAGACCCAAGAAACACCCGAAAACCGTTTTTAGCCAAAAAGCATTTCGAAATGTCCTAAAACGCACGTCTCAACATTTTCGTGCACAGGTGCCGTAGATTCGCACGAAAACCGCTCCGGAGCCGTTTCGAGCGCCGAACTGCCTGAAGTGTTTTCCTGACCCAAGAAACTCCCCAAAACCATTTTTAACAGAAAACCATCTCGAAATGTCCTAAAACGCGCTTCTAAACATTATCGTCCCCAGGTGCCGTAGATGCGCACGAAAAGCGTTCCGGAGCCGTTTCGAGCGCCGAACTGCCTGAAGTGTTTTCCAGACCCAAGAAACTCCTCAAAACCATTTTTAACAGAAAACCATCTCGAAATGTCCTAAAACGCACGTCTCAACATTTTTCTACACAGGTGCCGTAGATTCGCACGAAAATCGCTCCGGAGCCGTTTCGAGCGCCGAGCTGCCTGAAGTGATTTCCAGACCCAAGAAACTCCCCAAAACCGTTTTTAGCCAAAAAGCTTCTCGAAATGTCCAGAAACGCACGTCTCAACATTTTCGTGCACAGGTGCCGTAGATGCGCACGAAAATCGCTCCGGAGATGTTTCGAGCGCCGAACTGCCTGAACTGTTTTCCGGACACATGAAACTCCCAAAAACCGCTTTTAACAGAAAAGCATCTCGAAATGTCATAAATCGCGCATCCCAACATTTTCGTGCACAGGTGCCGTAGATGCGCACGAAAATCTGTCCGGAGCAGTTTCGAGCGCCGAACTGCCTGGTATGTTTTTTAGACCCAAGAAACTCCCAAAAATCGTTTTTAGCCTAAAAGCATCACGAAATGTCCTAAAACGCCCATCTCAACATTTTCGTGCACAGGTGCCGTAGATACGCACGAAAATCGGTCCGGTGCCGTTTCGAGCGCCGAACTGACTGAAGTGTTTTCCAGACCCAAGAAACTCCCCAAAACCGTTTTTAACCGAAAAGTATCTAGAAATGTCATAAAACGCGCATCTCAACATTTTCGTACACAGGTGGCGTAGATGCGTACGAAAATCGGTCCGGAGCCGTTTCGAGTGCCGAACTGCCTGATGAGTTTTCCAGACCCAAGAAACACCTGAAAACCGTTTTTAGCCGAAAAGCATTTCGAAATGTCCTAAAATGCACGTCTCAACATTTTCGTGCACAGGTGCCGTAGATTCGCACGAAAATCGCTCCGGAGCCGTTTCGAGCGCCGAACTGCCTGAACTGTTTTCCAGACCCAAGAAACTCCCCAAAACCATTTTTAACAGAAAACCATCTGGAAATGTCCTAAAACGCGCTTCTAAACATAACCGTGCACAGGTGCCGTAGATGCGCACGAAAAGCGCTCCGGAGCCGTTTCGAGCGCCGAACTGCCTGAAGTGTTTTCCAGACCCAAGAAACTCCCCAAAACCATTTTTAACAGAAAAGCATCTCGAAATGTCCTAAAACACCCATCTCAACATTTTCGTGCACAGGTGCCTAGACGCGCTCGAAAATAGGTCCGGAGCCGTTTCGAGCGCCGAATTGCCTGATGTGTTTTTTAGACCCAAGAAACTCCCCAAAAACCGTTTTTAGCCAAAAAGCTTCTCGAAATGTCCTAAAACGCACGTCTCAACATTTTCCTTCACAGGTGCCGTAGATTCGCACGAAAAACGCTCCGGAGCCGTTTCGAGCGCCGAACTGACTGAAGTCTTTTCCAGACCCAAGAAACTCCCCAAAACCATTTTTAACAGAAAACCATCTGGAAATGTCGTAAAACGCACGTCTCAACATTTTCCTGCACAGGTGCCGTAGATGCGCACGAAAATTGGTCCGGAGCCGTTTCGAGCGCCGAACTGCTAGAAGTGTTTTTCAGACCCAAGAAACTCCCCAAAACCGTTTTTAACAGAAAAGCATCTCGAAATGTCCTAAAACACCCATCTCAACATTTTCGTGCACAGGTGCCTAGACGCGCTCGAAAATCGGTACGGAGCCTTTTTTTTTTTTTTTTTTTTGAAGAGTAAGTTTGTTCTTCATTTTCTCAGAAAAATATAGTACAAGATGGAAGGCTAATATCAGAAAGATAATAGCCTCTACCAGAAGGGGCATACCCCTTTCTTACAAAGCAGAGGATTCCCTAATAAAGGCAATAACAAACAAGAGTTGTCATCTAGTGTTTACATTGAGAGAATTGTACAAAATATCAATGTTATCAATATTCATCATTTGAGGCCCTGATAATTTGCTGATAACTTGGCTGAAACGAACAGTAGAAGGATGGAGACGAGAAAAGCTGACTTCATCAAAGCAAGTAACCAAAGCATGAAGCCTTCTCGCCTGGAATCGCATTTGCCATTGAGACTGATCTGGGTGAAGAATTATTTGTTGCAATGAAGTATCAGTTTCGATGGTGATGGGAATAGCATCCGCTGGAACAAGCTGCATAAGTTGATAGACACCATCATAGTGTGTAAGCATTGACAACCGCTGTCCCTTCAAAGGCTGATGAATATCACGCCATAAAATGCCAACGAGTACCTGATGAATTGTGGCTAATGAAAGCCTCCACCCATGGACTCTATCACTAACCAAAGTCCTGCTGATAACATGATCGACTGTAGGCACATTCCAATGACACTGAATATCATTCGGTAAGCTGATGCCAAGATACAGAATTTTAATTGTGACAACCTGAACAATGAGTTGTACCAATGTCCGACTGGATCTAGCTGTTGCCCTGAAAATTCTTGCATTGCGCTCGGCCCACACATGCCACACATAAGCATTAAAGAGTAGTTTCCCAAGAGTGTCTACACCCGCACACTGCATAGGAAGACGAGAGAGAACAGAGTCTAATAGCTCCTGAACAGTAGACCATTGAACCGGTAGCAATTTTAATTTAGAGAGCAGTACCTTCCAAACCTCTTGAGTATATGGACAGTGAATAATGAGGTGTGTAGCTGATTCCCATGTGCAGTCACAAAGGACGCAACAAGTATCACAATCAACATTTCGTTGCAATAGAAAGTCCTTGGTCTTGAGGCGACCATGAAATAACATCCAAGCACAAATAGAATGCTTTTTAATGCACCCTGTAAACCATATTGCAGCTGTCCAATTTAGCGGCTGGGTTGGAGTGTTGCATATAAAGTTGTAGGCAGACTTTAAAGTGAAATTCCCCTTCTCTTCAAGAGTCCAAACAATTTCATCATCAAACAGACTCCATGGTTGAGTCTCATTAGGAATAAGTTGAAATATATCTATCAGGGCATTTGATGTAGGAGGTGGAAAATGCCAACAACCATGATGGATGAATCGACTAACCCTTATATCAGCGCCTAAGCCTAGATCATACACAGCTCGAGATCCATAAAATTCCCAGAGGCGGCCACCTCGAAGCCATGCGAGAGCCGAACTGCCCGAAAATTTTTCCAGACCCAAGGAACTCTCCAAAACCATTTTTAACCGAAAAGCATCTCGAATTGTCCTAAACGAGCATCTCAACATTTTCGTGCACAGGTGCCGTACATACGCACGAAAATCGGCCCGGAGCCGTTTCGAGCACCGAACCGCCTGAAGTGTTTTCCAGACCCAAGAAACTCCCCAAAACCGTTTTTAACCGAACAGCATCTCGAAATGTCCTAAAATGCACGTCTCAACATTTTCGTGCACAGGTGCCGTAGATGCGCACGAAGTTCGGGCCGGAGCCGTTTCGAGCGCCAAACTGACTGAAGTGTTTTCCAGACCCAAGAAACTCCCCAAAACCGTTTTTAACCGAAAAGTATCTAGAAATGTCATAAAACGCGCATCTCAACATTTTCGTGCACAGGTCGCGTAGATGCGCACGAAAATCGGTCCGAAGCCGTTTCGAGCGCCGAACTGCCTGATGTGTTTTCCAGACCCAAGAAACACCCGAAAACCGTTTTTAGCCGAAAAGCATCTCGAAATGTCCTAAAACGCACGTCTCAACATTTTCCTGCACAGGTGCCGTAGATTCGCACGAAAATCGCTCCGGAGTCATTTCGAGCGCCGAACTGCTTGAAGTGTTTTCCAGACCCAAGAAACTCCCCAAAACCGTTTTCAACTGAACAGGATCTCGAAATGTCCTAAAACGCGCATCTGAAAATTTTCGTGCACACGAGCCGTTGATGCGCACGAAAATCGCACCGGAGCCGTCTCGAGCGCCGAACTGCCTGAAGTGTTTGCCAGACCCAAGAAACTCCCCAAAACCGTTTTTAACATAAAAGAATCTCGACATGTCTTAAAACTCGCATCTCAACATTTTCGTTCAAAGGTGCCGTAGATGCGCGGGAAAATCGCTCCGGAGCCATTTCGACCGCCGAATTGCCTCAAGTGTTTTCCAGACCTAACGAAACTCCCCAAAATCATTTTCAACTGAAAAGCATCTCAAAATGTCCTAAAACGCGCATCTACACATTTTCGAGCAGCGGTGCCGTCGATGCGCACGAAAATGGGTCCGGAGCCGTTTCGAGCGCGAAACTGCTAGAAGTGTTTTCCAGACCCAAGAAACTCCCCAAAACCGTTTTTAACCGAAAAGCATCTCGAATGTCCTAAAACGCGCATCTGAGCATTTTCGTGCACATGTGCCGTAGATGCGTACGAAAATCGCACCGGAGCCGTCTCGAGCGCCGAACTGCCTGAAGTGTTTTCCAGACCCAAGAAACTCCCGGAAACCGTTTTCAACCGAAAACAATCACGAAATGTCCTAAAACGCGCATCTCAAGATTTTCGTGCACAGGTGCCTAGATGCCCACGAAAATGGGTCCGGAGCCGTTTCAAGCGCCGAACTGCTAGAAGTGTTTTCCAGACCCAAGAAACTCCCCAAAACCCTTTTGAACAGAAAAGCATCTCGAAATGTCCTAAAACGTGCATCTCAACATTTTCGTGCACAGGTGCTGTAGATGCGCGCGAAAATCGGTACGGAGCCTTTTCGAGCGCCGAACTGCCCGAAAAATTTTCCAGACCCAAGGAACTCTCCAAAACCGTTTTTAACCGAAAAGCATCTCGAAATGTCCTAAAACGCGCATCTCAACATTTTCGTGCACAGGTACCGTACATACGCACGAAAATCGGCCCGGAGCCGTTTCGAGCGCCGAACCGCCTGAAGTGTTTTCCAGACCCAAGAAACTCCCCAAAACCGTTTTTAACCGAAAAGCATCTCGAAATGTCCTAAAATGCACGTCTCAACATTTTCGTGCACAGTTGCCGTAGATGCGTACGAAGTTCGGGCCGGAGCCGTTTCGAGCGCCGAACTGACTGAAGTGTTTTCCAGACCCAAGAAACTCCCCAAAACCGTTTTTAACCGAAAAGTATCTAGAAATGTCATAAAACGCGCATCTCAACATTTTCGTGCACAGGTGGCGTAGATGCGCACGAAAATCGGTCCGGAGGCATTTCGAGCGCCGAACTGCCTGATGTGTTTTCCAGACCCAAGAAACACCCGAAAACCGTTTTTAGCCGAAAAGCATCCCGAAATGTCCTGAAACGTACAACTCAACATTTTCCTGCACCGGCGCCGCAGATTCGTACGAAAATCGCTCCGGAGCCGTTTCGAGCGCCGAACTGCCTGAAGTGTTTTCCAGACCCAAGAAACTCCCCAAAACCATTTTTAACAGAAAACCTTCTGGAAATGTCCTAAAACGCGCTTCTAAACATTATCGTGCACAGGTGCCGTAGATGCGCACGAAAATCGCTCCGGAGCCGTTTCGAGCGCCGAACTGCCTGAAGTGTTTTCCAGACCCAAGAAACTCCCCAAAACCGTTTTTAACAGAAAAGCATCTCGAAATGTCCTAAAACACCCATCTCAACATTTTCGTGCACAGGTGCCTAGACGCGCTCGAAAATCGGTCCGGAGCCATTTCTAGAGCCGAATTGCCTGATGTGTTTTTTAGACCCAAGAAACTCCCCAAAACCGTTTTTAGACAAAAAGCTTCTCGAAATGTCCTAAAACGCACGTCTCAACATTTTCGTGCACAGGTGCCGTAGATGCGCACGAAAATCGCTCCGGAGATGTTTCGAGCGCCGAACTGCCTGAAGTGTTTTCCAGTCCCAAGAAACTCCCCAAAACCATATTTAATTGAAAAGCATCTCGAAATGTCCTAAAACACCCATCTCAACATTTTCGTGCACAGGTGCCGTAGATACGCACGAAAATCGGTCCGGAACCGTTTCGAGCGCCGAGCTGTCTGAAGTGATTTCTAGACCCAAGAAACTCCCGGAAACCATTTTTAACCGATAAGCATCTCGAAATGTCCTAAAACGCCCATCTCAACATTTTCGTGCACGGTGCCGTAGATACGCACGAAAATCGGTCCAGAGCCGTTTCAAGCGCCGAACTGACTGAAGTGTTTTCCATACCCAAGAAACTCCCCAAAACCATTTTTAACCGAAAAGCATCTCGAAATGTCATAAATCGCGCATCTCAACATTTTCGTGCACAGGTGCCGCAGATGCGCATGAAAATCGGTACGGAGCAGTTTCGAGCGCCGAACTGCCTGATGTGTTTTCCAGACCCAAGAAACTACCGAAAACCGTTTTTAGCCGAAAAGCATCTCGAAATGTCCTAAAACGCACGTCACAACATTTTCATGCATAGGTGCCGTAGATGCGCACGAAAATCCCTCCGGAGCCGTTTCGAGCGGCGAACAGCCTGAAATGTTTTCCAGACCCAAGAAACTCCCCAAAACCATTTTTAACGGAAAACCATCTGGAAATGTCTTAAAACGCGCTTCTCAACATTCTCGTGGACAGGTGCCGTAGATGCGCTCGAAAATCGGTCCGGAGCCGTTTCGAGCGCCGAACTGCTAGAACTGTTTTCCAGACTCAAGCAACTCCCCAAAACTATTTTAAACCGAAAATCATTTCGAAATGTCATAAAACGCGCATCTCAACATTTTCGTGCATAGGTGCCGTAGATGTGGACGAAAATCGGTCCGGAGCCGTTTCGAGCGCCGAAATGCCTGATGTGTTTTCCTGACCCAAGAAACTCCCAAAAACTGCTTTTAGCCGAAAAGCATTTCGAAATGTCCTAAAACGCGCATCTCAACATTTTCGTGCATGGGTGCCGTAGATGCGCACGAAATTCGGACCGGACCCGTTTCGAGCGCAGAACTGCTAGAAGTGTTTTCCAGACCCAAGAAACTCCCCAAAACCGTTTTTAACCGAAAAGCATCTCGAAATGTCCCAAAACGCGCATCTGAACATTTTCGTGCACACGAGCCGTAGATGCGCACGAAAATTGCACCGGAGCCGTATCGAGCGCAGAACTGCCTGAAGTGTTTTCCAGACCCAAGAAACTCCCCAAAACCGTTTTTAACCGAAAAGTATCTAGAAATGTCATAAAACGCGCATCTCAACATTTTCGTGCACAGGTGGCGTAGATGCGCACGAAAATCGATCCGGAGCCGTTTCGAGCGCCGAACTACCTTTTTTTTTTTTTAAGAGTAAGTTTGTTCTTCATTTTCTCAGAAAAATATAGTACAAGATGGAAGGCTAATATCAGAAAGATTATAGCCTCTACCAGAAGGGGCATACATACTCCTTTCTTACAAATCAAAGGATTCCCTAATAAAGGCAATAACAAACAAGAGTTGTCATCTAGTGTTGACATTGAGAGAATTGTACAAAATATCAATGTTATCAATATTCATCATTTGAGGCCCTGATAATTTGCTGATAACTTGGCTGAAACGAACAGTAGAAGGATGCAGACGAGAAAAGCTGACGTGATCAAAGCAAGTAACCAAAGCGTGAAGCCTTCTCGCCTGGAATCGCATTTGCCATTGAGACTGATCTGGGTGAAGAATTATTTGTTGCAATGAAGTATCAGTTTCGATGGTGATAGGAATAGCATCCGCTGGAACAAGCTGCATAAGTTGATAGACACCATCATAGTGTGTAAGCATTGACACCCGCTGTCCCTTCAAAGGCTGATGAATATCACGCCATAAAATGCCAACGAATAGCTGATGAATTGTGGCTAATGAAAGCCTCCACCCATGGACTCTATCACTAACCAAAGTCCTGCTGATAACAAGATCGACTGTAGGCACATTCCAATGACACTGAATATCATTCGGTAAGCTGATGCCAAGATACAGAATTTTAATTGTGACAACCTGAACAATGAGTTGTACCAATGTCCCACTGGATCTAGCTGTTGCCCTGAAAATTCTTGTATTGCGCTCAGCCCACACATGCCACACATAAGCATTAAAGAGTAGTTTCCCAAGAGTGTCTACACCCGCACACTGCAAAGGGAGACGAGAGAGAACAGAGTCTAATAGCTCCTGAACAGTAGAGCACTGAACCGGTAGCAAATTTAATTTAGAGAGCAGTACCTTCCAAACCTCTTGAGTATATGGACAGTGAATAATGAGGTGTGTAGCTGATTCCCATGTGCAGTCACAAAGGACGCAACAAGTATCACAATCAACATGGCGTTGCAATAGAAAATCCTTGGTCTTGAGGCGACCATGAAATAACATCCAAGCACAAATAGAATGCTTTTTAATGCACCCTGTAAACCATATTGCAGCTGTCCAATTTAGCGACTGGGTTGGAGTGTTGCATATAAAGTTGTAGGCAGACTTTAAAGTGAAATTCCCCTTCTCTTCAAGTGTCCAAACAATTTCATCATCAAACAGACTCCATGGTTGAGTCTCATTAGGAATAAGTTGAAATATATCTATCAGGGCATTTGATGTAGGAGGTGGAAAATGCCAACAACCATGATGGATGAATCGACTAACCCTTATATCAGTGCCTAAGCCCAGATCATACACAGCTCGAGATCCATAAAAGTCCCAGAGGCGGCCACCTCGAAGCCATGGGTCAGACCAGAATTCCGTGGCTTGCCCGTTACCAATCAAAAATCGGATATGAGGAAGAGCCAACTGGCGGAGAGCTAAGATACCTTTCCAACCCCAAGATGCTGATTTTGGAATGGAAACATCCCAGAAGGATTGACCTTTCAAATATTTTGCATTGACCCAGATATTCCAGCAAGTGTTTTTGTTGCTAACAACGTTCCAGACCTGTCTTAACAATGCTGCCTTTGCAAGGCCAGCAAGAGATCGCACACCTAAGCCTCCCACAGTGACAGGCTGGCATATAGAACTCCAGGCAATAGGGTGGATATAAGAAAAAGACCAGCAATTCCAGAAAAAGTCTCGGATCTGTCTGTCTAGAGCATGTAACGTTGCTTGAGGGAGGAGGAAGACAGATGTCCAAAATAAATGAAATGATGATAGAGTAGACCTGATCAATTCCAATCGACCAGCATATGAGATCACCTTTGCTTTCTAGCCAGATAACCGTTGCTACACTTTGGCCAGAAGAGGTTGACAGTCATTGAAGCTTAACTTTTTGGAAGAGAGAGGAAGCCCGAGATATCTGATGGGAAGGTCTCCTTTTCTAACATGAAGCATAGAAGAAATAGCAAGCTGAACATCCTCATTACAATTGGCAAAGAAAATAGCACTCTTCAGCCAGCTGACTCCAAGCCCTATAAATTCTTGAAAATGGTGAAGGAAGTGCTTGAGATTAGCTGCAGCACACGTGGTAGCTTTACTAAAGACCATGAGATCATCAGCAAACAACAAGTGAGATATGATGACATCCTTTTTCACAAAAGGAGATGGAATCAAATTGCTAGAGGCATATTGATTCATCATAATAGAGAAAAACTCCATAACGATAGCAAAAAGGTAAGGGGATAAAGGGCAGCCTTGTCTCAACCCACGAGTACCTCTAAAGAAACCCTCTGCAGCACCATTAATCAATACGGAGAACATTGCTCCTGAGACACATTCCATAAGCAGCTTGATAACATGTGCTGGGAATCGCAGACACTGAAGAGCAGCCTCCAAAAAATCCCAACGAACACTATCATATGCTTTGGTAAGATCAAGCTTAATGCACATTCGTGGAACACCTTTCTCTATATGAAAATTGTGGATCAAGTCATGAGCAAGGAGAATATTATCAGTGATGCTTCTACCAGGCACAAAGGCTGATTGCATTGGACCCACAATTTTGGCTATGAGCGGTTTCAACCGCTTCACCAGAATTCGACTGATAATTTTATACAACTCATTCGTTAGAGCAATTGGACGAAATTTATCAGGAGAGCTTGGATTTTCAGATTTAGGCACCAACACAATGAAAGCGTGCTTCAGCTGTTTCAACATAGAGCCATGTTTAAAGAAATCTGTGATAGCAGCACACACATCCTCGCCTATGATTGGCCAGCACACTTTGAAAAAATGAGCATTGAAGCCATCAGGACCAGGTGCTTTATTAGGATTAGCTGCCCGAACGACATCTTCAATTTCAGAGATTGTAACTGGGTGCATGAGAGACAAAGCATCGTCCTCAGATAGAACCCCAGGAGGACAAATCTGAGATAAATCAGGATCTTGAGACTGCACTTCTGGTCCAAGAATATTTTGGAAATGAGAGACAAACACTGCAGAAATTCCTGAAGGATCAGTGTAGACGGTGTCTGTACCATCGGTAATCTGAGAAATATAAGCTTGAGACTGTCGTTTCCTCATAAGTCGATAAAAGTACTTTGAGTTACTATCACCCAAATTCACTGCCAATTCACGAGCACGCTGCTTATACATACTCTCCTCAGCCCGAAGTAATGTATCAAGTTCACTTTTAGCCACACGGATTTGTTCATGGATAAACAGTTGACTGGAGTCATGTGCTAACAGCTGTTGCAAAGTCTCTAAGTGTAGAGAGGCTTCTGAAACCTTTAATGGGATGGATCCCTGGGATTTCTTCCATTCAATGAGGCGTTCTTTTAGGATTTTAAGCTTGCGGACAACAACAAAGAGTGGAGCGCCAGAAATATTCATGTCCCATGCATCTCTGACTATGTGGAAAAATCCCGGAAGCTTTGCCCAGTAATTATAATACCTGAACGGAGCTTTAATATGTGATCTCTTATGCACAGTGAGCATAATCGGAGAATGATCAGACAGTCCTGGCATTAAGATGTCTCCCTTGAAAGGGTTGGACTGAAGAAAACATGTATTAACCAGAACCCGATCCAGTTTACATTCAATTCGCGAAGCTCCAAAGCTAGAATTAGACCATGTGAAAGGAGAGCCTGTTAACTTGAGATCAAGTAGACCTGCATCATTAATACAATCATTAAATTCAATTAGGCCCCTGGCTTTTGGAATAGCACCTCCAACCTTTTCATGAACCCATCGGACAGTGTTAAAGTCGCCAGCAACAATCCATGGCAAGGCAGTACTCGCCATGTCACAAATACTCTTCCATAATACTCTGCGTTGCAAATAATCATTAAATCCATAGCAAGCTGAAAGCAAGAAATGCTCATTCCCATACATTATGTCACAGTGTATACATTGGGCAGTTGTTGCAGTAACTGTAACCTGAATCAGTCTAGGATTCCACATCACCCATATGCGTGCAGACAAGTCAGCACTGATATTAGATCCATGTTTCTTCTTAGGTCCAAGACCCTGTTGTTTCCCTCGAGCTCCAGATTGATGAGAAAGATGGGCATTCGCATTGCTTTGACCCGCAGTACTTGGACCGTGACCAGAGTCAACAAGAACTAAGGCCGTAGCTGTAGCTAACTCAGCAGCTCCAACTGTAGAGTCCCCTTCAAGATTTGATAAGCTTAGGAAACGATTTGAGTCCACATTAATACTCTGATCATGAGTTTTTGGAGGGCTGGATGGATGCTTTGTAGGCGAAGGAATTCTATCAGCAGAAGTCTTTCCTTTAACTACATGCCACTGATCAGCGACAGGTGGGTCATGCTGCACTCTTTCATAAAATGGGTCACGCTGCACTGTTTCTTGAATCACATGGCTGTTAGCATGATCAGCGACAGGTGGGTCATGCTGCACTCTTTCATGAAATGGGTCACGCTGCACTGTTTCTTGAATCACATGGCTGTTAGCATGATGCACGTGGCTGTGAGCATTCACATCCCCAATGGACGTGTCCTCCTGAATGTTACCAGCATCAACACTTGGGTTGTCTTTTTGTTTTGGAACCCACACCTATTTTGGTTTAATCTTTTCAGCTTGGAATGGACATGTGCTTTCACCATGATTAAACGTCTTGCATTGTTTGCATGGGTGTGGTTTCCAAGAATATTCAATTCTTTGAATAATAGTTTTCTCCTTGTATTTCATACGAAGCTCAGTAGGAAACTTAGCATCAACACCAACTTCCACACAGATTCTAGCAAAAGCATAGCGAGTGCCAGTTGCAGTCGCATGATCCATACATATAGGGTTTCCGATAACACTTGCAATTTTGCTAAGAGCAGAAGAAGTTCGAAAGCAAAAATTCAAATTAGGAAGACGAACCCATATAGGTATAGTTTCGAGATTATCCCGATACATGGAGATGTCCACAGTCCAGCGCCTCAAGATTAATGGCCTGCCATAGACGAACCAGGGACCGTCATCAAGAATATGCTGTCCTACATCATAAGAGTGAAATTTAAATAGAAAGAACCCATCTGCCATAGGAATAATTTCCAGATCGTTCACCCGCCAGGCTTTGGAAGGACTTGATCTAATGTCAGGAAGGGAAGGGGAGTTTCCAATGAAATACCCAACAAGAGCATTCCCCCAGTTCTGGATCGCTGCAGAAGAGTCTTCCTCATCAAACTCAATATGATGGTGTGGATCTGTTGATGGGTTTGAATGGCGATGCAGATCTCTTGATCGATCAGTGCGATTTTGAAATAACGATGACCATGTCTCAGTCGTTTTAATAGGCTGCACCCCGTTCAGATCCAAGGACGCTCCGGGATCAGAGTTGATTTGAGCATTCGAGTTTTTCGGATCTGAGATCTCATTAGTGTTTCCGATGGCCGGAGGGGACAGCAAGGACTCAGTCAACTCATCATCAGAAAGAATATGACCAATAGTTTTTTCCACTTGTAAGATATGTTGTCGCCGTTCCTCATCAGAGGGGGAACAGTCCAAGGAAAGAATGGTGGCAGCACGCTGAGCAGAAGCTTTTTTATCATCAGCGATTCGAATCTTGGCCTTGAGGATCAGATCTCGAGGAACATCACACGGAATGGATGCTTCCTGTTTTTTCTTTATGATCGACTTCAAAAGAGAGATCTTAACAGATCGATCATCGGCAAAAGATAATAGCAGACGGATCTGCTCTGATAAAGAAGAAGGGTGCGAGGGATCAGAAGGAATGGAGGCTGATCCTCCATCCATGCTGAAACGCCAACCAGCAAGGAGCAGAAGAAACCAAAATCGCCAGAGTTACCTGAAGTGTTTTCCAGACCCAAGAAACTCCCCAAAATCGTTTTTTACCGAAAAGCATCTCGAAATGTCCTAAAACGCGCATCTACACATTTTCGTGCATAGGTGCCGTAGATGCGCACGAAAATGGGTCCGGAGCCGTTTCGAGCGCCAAACTGCTAGAAGTGTTTTCCAGACCCATGAAACTCCCCAAAACCGTTTTTAACCGAAAAGCATCTCGAAATGTCCTAAAACGCGCATCTCGACATTTTCGTGCATAGGTGCCGTAGATGCGCACGAAAATTGGTCCGGAGCCGTTTCGAGCGCCAAACTGCTAGAAGTGTTTTCCAGACCCATGAAACTCCCCAAAACTGTTTTTAACCGAAAAGCATCTCGAAATGTCCTAAAACGCGCATCTCAACATTTTCGTGCATAGGCACGTAGATGCGCACGAAAATGGGTCCGGAGCCGTCTCGAACGCCAAACTGCTAGAAGTGTTTTCCAGACCCATGAAACTCCCCAAAATCGTTTTTAACCGAAAAGTATATCGAAATGTCCTAAAATGCGCATCTCAATATTTTCGTACACAGGTGCCGTAGATGCGCACGGAAATAGCTCCGGAGCCGTTTCGAGCGCCGAACTGCCTAAAGTATTTTCCAGACCCAAGAAACTCCCCAAAACCGTTTTTAACAAAAAAGCATCTCGAAATGTCCTAAAACGTGCATCTCAACATTTTCGTACACAGGTGCGTAGATGCGCGCGAAAATCGGTCCAGAGCCTTTTCGAGCGCCGAACTGCCTGAAGTGTTTTCCAGACACAAGAAACTCCCCAAAACCGTTTTTAACCAAAAAGCATCTCGAAATGTCCTAAAACGCACATCTCAATATTTTCGTGCACAGGTGCCGTACATACGCACGAAAATCGGCCCGGAGCCGTTTCGAGCGCCGAACCGCCTGAAGTGTTTTCCAGACCCAAGAAACTCCCCAAAACCGTTTTTAACCGAAAAGCATCTCGAAATGTCCTAAAAAGCGCATCTCAACATTTTCGTGCACAGGTGCCGTAGATGCGCACGAAGTTCAGGCCGGAGCCTTTTCGAGCACCGAACAGCCTACAGTGTTTTCCAGACCCAAGAAACTCCCCAAAACCGTTTTTAACCGAAAAGTATCTCGAAATCTTGGTCTTCGGGTGCTAATGCTTCCCCACATCAAATTCCTTGTTGGGAATGGGCATCTAATTAACTTCTGGACTGATCCGTGGTTAAATGGAGGACGGTTACAAGATAGGTATGGTGAAAGAGCAATTTATGATCTTGGACTTGGGACTGACATCAGGTTGCATTCCTTTATAGTTGATCATGCGTGGGTGTTTCCATATCCTACTTCTAATGCTCTTATGGATATTTTCCATGAGATTCCTTTAGAAGTCCAGCCTTCTTATGATTTTGATGATGCGCTTGTTTGGACTTTGGAAGATACTGGTTCCTTTACCCTCAAATCTGCCTACAGGTTAATCACTTTTAGCCACGATCAGAATTTACGTTGGCCTTCCTTAATATGGTTTCCGGGCTGTCTTAAAAAACACTCCATCTGTGCATGGATGTTTTTCAGAGGCAAATTGAAGACAAAGGATTTCCTACTCCAACGAAATGTGGATTGTGACTCTTGTTGTATGTTTTGTGATTGTACCTGGGAATCTGGATTCCATCTTCTTCTTCACTGTCCTTATTCTCAAACGGTTTGGTCATCATTATTAGCAACTCTCAACTTGACTTATCTCTCTTGTGATTCGCCTGTTGCATTGATGGACTCAATCCTCCTACGTGTGGATCAGCAGCATAACGGGATCCAAACAGTGGCTAAACTCATTTTTTGTGCTTATGTTTGGCATATATGGGCTGAGAGAAATGGGCGCATCTTCCGGGCTCAATTTCAGCCAGCTTGGTCAGTACTTCATCTTATCATTCAGACTCTTCAAAGTAGGCTGCTGTACCTTGGCATTTCTCTTCCGGATAGTGTTTCTTGTCATTGGAACCTTCCCCCTACTTCATTCACACCTGTACGTCTCACTCATATTGCTTATCAAGGTTGGAGACTATCTTTATACACTTCTACTCATACAAGTATCGGTATCCTCTGGGGCGATAGTGACCAGCCACTTGAAGGGGCAATACAACCAGCTATGGATTTATATAAGGGTCTTCTACATCTGGTGGCTCTTATTCCCTCTCATTTGTCATGCATTTTACTTGAAACGGAACATTCATTAGTTCACCTGCTACGGTGCCCTCATCTATCTCCATGGACGGTACGGTTTCAAGTAAGAAGTATAGTTGCTGTACTTCAGAAGTATCATGTCACCTATGTAGGCCTTCAAACTCCGACGGTTCAGTTTAGCAAACTATTGAGTAGAAACAGAGTGTCTCCTACTCATATCTCCAATGTTGAAATAACAATGTTATGGAGAAATTGTTTTCCTTGAGCCCAGGTTGTGGGCATTGGTCTTAATTCTTTGCTAATTTATTATTTGTATTAATGGGGTATGCCCCATTAGGAATTTCTAGTGCCATTGTTGGCTTTTAGAATTCCATTCTTTTGTATATAATTCTTTTAGAAGAAATAAAGCACTAACTTACTCTTCAAAAAAAAAAAAAAAAATTTCCTAAAACGTGCATCTCAACATTTTCGTGCACAGGTGGCGTAGATGCGCACGGAAATCGCTCCGGAGCCATTTCGAGCGCCGAACTACCTAAAGTGTTTTCTAGACCCAAGAAACTCCCCAAAACCGTTTTTAACAAAAGAGCATCTCGAAATGTCCTAAAACGTGCATCTTAACATTTTCGTGCACAGATGCCGTAGATGCGCGCGAAAATCGGTCCGGAGCCTTTTCGAGCGCCGAACTGCCTGAAGTGTTTTCCAGACCCAAGAATCTCCCCAAAATTGTTTTTAACCGAAAAGCATCTCAAAATTTCCTAAAACGCGCATCTCATCATTTTCGCGCACAGGTGCCGTAGATACGCACGAAAACCGGTCCGGAGCCGTTTCGAGCCCCGAACTGCCTGAAGTGTTTTCCAGACCCAAGAAACTCCCCAAAACCATTTTTAATCGAAAAGCATCTCGCAATGTCCTAAAACGCGCATCTCAACATTTTCGTGCACAAGAGCCTAGATGCGCACGAAAATCGGTCCGAAGCCGTTTCGAGCGCCGAATTACCTGAAGTATTTTCCAGACCCAAGAAACTCCCCAAAATCGTTTTTAACAGAAAAGCATCTCGAAATGTCCTAAAATGTACATCTCAACATTTTCGTGCACAGGTGCCGTAGATGCGCACTAGTTTCGGTCCGGAGCCGTTTCGAGCGCCGAACTGCCTGAAGTGTTTTCCAGACCCAAGAAACTCCCCAAAACCGTTTTTAACAGAAAAGCATTTCAAAGTTTCCTAAAACGTGCATCTCAAAATTTTCGTGCACAGGTGTCGTAGATGCGCTCGAAAATCGGTACAGAGCCTTTTCAAGCGCCGAACTGCCTGAAGTGTTTTCCAGATCCAAGATACTCCCCAAAACCGTTTTTAACCGAAAAGCATCTCGAAATGTCCTAAAACTCGCCTCTCAACATTTTCGTGCACAGGTGGCGTAGATGCGCACGGAAATCGCTCCGGAGCCATTTCGAGCGCCGAACTACCTAAAGTGTTTTCTAGACCCAAGAAACTCCCCAAAACCATTTTTAACAAACAAGCATCTCGAAATGTCCTAAAACGTGCATCTTAACATTTTCGTGCACAGGTACAGTAGATGCGCGCGAAAATCGGTCCGGAGCCTTTTCGAGCGCCGAACTGCCTGAAGTGTTTTCCAGACCCAAGAAACTCCCCAAAACCGTTTTTAACCGAAAAGCATTTCAAAGTTTCCTAAAACATGCATCTCAACATTTTCGTGCACAGGTGTCGTAGATGCGCGCGAAAATCGGTACAGAGCCTTTTCAAGCGCCGAACTGCCTGAAGTGTTTTCCAGATCCAAGATACTCCCCAAAACCGTTTTTAACCGAAAAGCATCTCGAAATGTCCTAAAACTCGCCTCTCAACATTTTCGTGCACACGTGCCGTAGATGCGTACGAAAATCGGTCCGGAGCCGATTCGAGCGCCGAACTGCTAGAAGTATTTTCCAGACCCAAGAAACTCCCCAAAACCGTTTTTAACCGAAAAGCATCTCGAAATGTCATAAAACGCGCATCTCAACATTTTCGTGCACAGGTGCCGTAGATGCGCACTAGAATCGGTCCGGAGCCGTTTCGAGCGCCGAACTGCCTGAAGTGTTTTTCAGACCCAAGAAACTCCCCAAAACCGTTTTTAACCGAAAAGTATCTCGAAATGTCCTAAAACGCGCATCTCAACATTTTCGTCCACAGGTACCGTAGATGCGCACGGGGTTCGGGCCGGTGCCGTTTCGAGTGCCGAACTGCCAAAAGTGTTTTCTAGATCCAAGAAACTCCCCAAAACCGTTTTTAACAGAAAAGCATATCGAAATGTCCTAAAACGCGCATCTCTACATTTTCGTGCACAGGTGCCTAGATGAGCACGAAAATCGGTCCGGAGCTGTTTCGAACGCCGATCTGCCTGAACAGTTGTCCCAACCCAAGATTCACCCCAAAACCGTTTTTAACCGAAATGCATCTCAAAATGTCCTAAAACGCGAATCTCTACATTTTCGTACACAGGCGCCGTACGATGCGCTCGAACTTCGGCCCGGAGCCGTTTCGAGCGCCGATCTGCCTGAAGTGTTTTCCCGACCCAAGATTCACCCCAAAACCATTTTTGACCTAAAAGCATCTCGAAATGTCCTAAAACCCGCATCTCCACATTTTCATACCCCGGAGCCGTATGATGTGCTCGAACTTCGGGACGGAGCAGTTTCGAGCGCCGAACTACCTGAAGTGTTTTTCAGACCAAAAATTCACCCCAAAACCTTTTTTAACCGAAAAGCATCTCGCAATGTCCTAAAATGCCAGGGTTTAAAATCGAGGTTCGCGGTCATCGCGTCGCGGCTCGCGGTTATCGCGGTTCGCGGTCATCGCGGTCCATTGCGGAGCGAATTTTTATTTGACCCCAAAAGAATCCGAAAAAATATCCAAAAAATCCAGAATATTATAAAATGATAGAAAATAATGTTTTTTTCCATTAGTGCACACTTTAATGCAAAATAACGGTCCCCTCAAGTTATAATATCCTGTATCATTGCTGTATCGATTTATATACTAAAATAAGCTGAAATATCATAAAATTGACATAATGCAACCATAATTTTGGACAAACTAATAGTGTTAAACATTTAAAGTCTACAAGCAAGCAATAAATACTAATAGAGTTAGTGCATGTGCCTAATGCCAGAACGAGTAGCGGCCTGGCTCGATATTATCATCATCATCATCATTTCTTGAAGGGTAGAAGGCACCAAATTGTTGTGTTACACAGCCTCCACTCCCATAGTGCCCATAAGGTTGTTGTGCCTGTGGATATGGTTGAGGAATGAAGATTGCTTCATAAAGTGAGGCTGGGTCATTAGTAGACTGAGATGATTGAGGGTAGTCTTGGTACTGCCGATAAGATTCATGGGGAAGTTCAAGGTGCTGATGTGGATGTAATACATAGTAGTCACCATACATGACTTGTTCGTGGCCAACATCACCACCACTAGTACCCTCTCCCCCACCATATCCACTACCACTAGCACCTGCATGTGATGATTCGGTTGGTGGGACAATTCTCCGGTACCCACGAGTCGGGTCTATGTTACCAGAAGAAGGAAAATGTTCTACTGTCTCCATCATGTGGGGTGGTAGTACATCACCACCATCTCCACTACCATTACCATCGTCATCCCCATCAGAATCATGCGGCACATCTGAAGATGAGCTAGTACTGCTGATGCTAGTGTCATCATCCTCATCAACCTCATCTCGCATCTCCTGAGGGTCAACCACACGCCTTCGTTGATGGGTAAGATTTATCTCACGTAGGCGCTCGGCAGCTCTCATTGGCTCTGGCCTTTCCCCAGTCAAATCCTAGACCATATCACCAATCTGTTCATCATGATCTAGCACTGGCTCTTCTACCTCTTCTATCCATTGTGCCAACACATCATCATTCTCTGAAAAAATATAGTTCAGATTGATTGGGCAGAAGTAATCTGTTTGGTCCTCAAACTCTCTCCTTCTTCTTTGTCTGTTGCGGAGCTTAATGTTGTAATGTATATACACCAATTTGTTCAACTTTTGCATCGTCATCCGATTTCTCACTTTAGTGTGAATGAATGAAAAGGTGCTCCAATTCCTCTCACAATTTGATGATGTAGTTGTTTGACTAAGGACTTTCATTGCTATTTTCCTTAATATTGGAGCACTTTCTCCGTAGTTTAACCACCACTCAGCTGAAAATAAAATGGAAGTATTTATTAATTAAATCATACATGACTCAACTTTTAAACTGACGTAGAATGAATGAAATTACCATGATCTTTACCTGGAAATGACTTCATGATAGCTCGTCTGGCGGTCGATGTCCCAAAACTACCGTAGGCTTCATTGTATATATCAATCTGGGATATACCATAAATAAAATAAGGATGAACTAACTCTTTATGCTAAAAAAAAGGTACCCATTACTTAGTCCATTACACTTACTTGGTTAATAGCCTCACATGCATCATCCTCATTCTCATCAAGTTTTTCAATAACATTTTTTAGACCTACACGTATCTCATCTGTTAAGCTTCTGTCTTGAATTTCATTGTATCGATACTGTGGGTTGAAGAAATAACCTGCATAGTATATTAATTTAGAGAGATAAAATCACAATTTAACAATAGTTAGAAATGCAATCTCAGTCTGTGATTCTTTACCTGCAGCATGCAAGTCATGATGGAGTTGGTTTTCCCAACGTCTGTCGATGATCTTCCAATAAGCCTTGTAGTATTTGCAACTTTCTTGTATGGCTAACTTAGCTCGAGCTACAGCCTCATACAAGAAGCCCATTGTAGGCTTGTCATCTCCATCGGCCAACCGAAGGACCTTTATCAAAGGTTCTAAAACCTTTAAGGTCTCACCAACAAATGGTCAATATCTCTTAGATTGTACAATCTTTACAACTTGCTTTACTTGGGGTGTCGGCTTCTTCCCCCACTTTGATTCCAACCATTCTTGTGATGTAAATAGTTGGTGTAGCCCTCCTCTGTATTTATAAAGGCTTTCTAGAGCTATAAAGTGGGTGGCAAATCTTGTAATGCCGGGCCGTAGTAGCTCATGGTTGTCCGTATATTTCTTCATCATTGCTATGAGCCTGTTTGACTGATAGATAAAATTAGTGATCTTTTTTGCCTTTAATATCACACCTTTTATCATTTTCCTTTTAGCGATGTCTTCAATCATTAAATCCAAGCAATGTGCAGCACATGGAGACCAAAAAATATTGGGCCTTTGCTGCATGAGTATCATTCATGCCTTCTTCATGCTTGCATCATTCTCTGTGATGATATGAACAACACATTTTGCCCCAATATCCTCAATTACCTCATTGAAAAGCTTATTCAAGTACATCGCATCTTTGACGTACTCGGTTGCGTCAACCGATCTAATAAAAACAGTCCCTAAAGATGAATATACTAAAAAATTCAATAGGGACCGTCTAGTGATGGTAGTCCACCCATCACACATGAGTGTGCAACCCCTTTCTCTCCAGATCCTCTTAAAGGTATTCACCCAATCCATCGTCTCTTTATATTCCTCTTCAACACAGTAGTGGCCAATCTCATACGGTGTGGGTGGCTTTATACCCGGACCATGTTCTGCAGCAGCATCCAACATGGTCTTCAAATAGGGTGAAGTTGCCTTATTTGGTGCAATGGCTCCATCGAAGAAGAATTTCCCAACTGCCCTAACCAACCTGTTTCTTGCATAACCCATCTTCCCGCTTAAGGCTTTGGTTATAGAAGGTTGCTTTGCAGATGGAGACCTATAAGCAGCTAGGTCAATTGGACCCACACCTTCTGGTCTACGAGCTTGTTGTGTGAGAGATTCGCTAGACTCTAACCAATCTGGTGGTCGGCGAGTCTGTTTTTGACTAAACATCCGACGCAGCATCCCACCACCACCACTAGCTGAGCCACCCCCATCTTCATATTGGCCCCCTCTAGAAGCAGACTCATAGATCATTCTTCTCCTCTCTTCTTCCTCATTATATGATCTCATGCTCTCTCTCCTTGCTCTATCTACATCTGATTCCTCATCATCATCATCTGAGTCCCTAGGCCCATACACCTCTTCTCTACATGCTTCATACTCTGCTTCTCTCCTTTTCTCAGTTACTACTTTTTTTTTTGCTTCTCTGCATTTAATAATGCTTGCATTTCCTTCTTTAACTCTGGGGATACCTTGGTACACTTTGCCACATTTCCTGATTTATGTGCCAAGTGTTCCTTCAATCTAGTGATTCCCCCAGTTACAACCTTACCACAATAATTGCATTTAATTTTACTCTTTTTTCCATCCACATCAACACCATGTTGCCACGCCGGGTCAACTTCACGTACCATTGTTTTCTACGAAATAATAACATTAAACACATAATCTATAAAGCAAAGTAGTTTAGAATTTGAAACATAGAAGCTTAAAACAAAATGTTTTATATCCATTTTTCAAGTACATTTAGCATTAGAAACATACACATGAGTTATACATTAAACTTAGAATAATAAAACAACAAAATGTTAGACAAATCATCAAACAAATATATTTTAATATTGATTTATTAAAAATTCCGAAAATAAATATATAATAAATGTAAGTTTTTGGACATACATCTAGTCAAATCTAACTCAATATATGGGCTTTGGTCCATGTATTGAATATTACACAATCAATTTAAAGCAAAAAAGCTAAAATAATTCGGATTTAAATAATGAAAAAATAAAAAATACTACAAAAAGTGCTAATACACACATTTTTTTGTTCCAAAAGTGTAGGTCTATTTTAAACTAAAACATTATTAATGCATTTGAACACTAATTTGAAAAAATGTAAATGATATCAAGAAAAGCCCCAAATTTTTAAAATAAAAAAAATCTAGATCTACACATTAAAACACTAGATCTAGGGAACAATTAGTGAGTAACATCATATCTAAGTAATCTAACTCAATATAAAGCCTTTGGTTCATGTATTAGTGTATTACAATTTACACAATCTTTAAAAAAAAAAAAACCTATAATAATTCGGATTTAAATAATGAAAAAATAAAAAATACTACACAAAGTGCTAATACTCACACTTTTTTGTTCCAAAAGTGTAGATCTATTATAAACTAACACATTATTAATGCATTTGAACACTAATTTGAAAAAATGTAAATGATATCAAGAAAAGCCCCAAATTTTTAAAATAAAAAAAATCTAGATCTACACCTTAAGACACTAGATCTAAGGAAAAATTAGTGAGTAACATCATATCTAACTCAATATAAAGCCTTTGGTCCATGTATTAGTGCATTACACAATCTTTTTCTTTTAAAAAAAACCTAAAATAATTCGGATTAAAATAATAAAAAAATAAAAAATATTACAAAAAGTGTTAAAACTTAAATTTTTTTGCTCCAAAAGTATAGATCTAACACATTTCAACCATCTCTAAGTTATTTTCATGTTGAATCTTGAAAAGAACTCCAAAAACCAAAAAAAAAAAACTTACCAAAGAGGTCTCTTGACTCTTGAGTTACTTTGATTAGCTTTCCCCACATACAAATCCACCCAAAAGTAGCTTAGATTTAAGCTTTTCCATGCATTATAAGTTGAAAAGGCCCTATTGTATGCTTAGGAAGCTCTCAAGAAGAAGAAGAATGGAAAGGGAGAAAGAAGAAGAAGCAACCCACTGAGCAAATAAGTGAAAAACCAGCAGCAGCGCAGAGGATGAGATTTAAAAAAAAAAAATTCCGTCAGCGATATAACGGCCGTTATATTGAATATAACGGCCGTTATAACGGTATGTCCGTTATTTTCAATATAACGGCGATATTTACCGTTATATCGTAACGGGCCGTTATATGCATAATATCATCACGTTAACGGCCGTTACCGTTACATAACGGCCGTTATGTAACAGTAACGGCCATTATTTTAAACCTTGTAAAACGCACATCTCCACATTTTCGTACACAGGTACCGCACGGTGCGCTCGAACTTCGAACCGAAGCAGTTTCGACCGCCGAACTGCCTGAAGTGTTTTCCATACCCAAGATTCACCCAAAAACCGCTTTTAACCGAAAAGCGTCTCAAAATGTCCTAAAACGCGCATCTCCACATTTTCATACACAGGTGCCGTACGATGCGCTCGAACTTCGGCCCGGAGCCGTTTCGAGCGCCGATCTACCTGAAGTGTTTTCCAAACCCAAGATTCACCCCAAAACCGTTTTTAACCGAAAAGCATCTCGAAATGTCCTAAAACGCGCATCTTAAACTTTTCGTACACTGGTGCCCTACGATGTGCTTGAAGTTCGGGCCGGAGCCGTTTCGAGCGCCGAACTGCCTAAAGTGTTTTCCAGACCTAAGATTTTCCCCAAAACCGTTTGTAACCGAAAAGCAACTCGAAATGTCCTAAAACGCGCATCTCAACCTTTTCGTACATTGGTGCCCTACGATGCACCTGAAGTTCGGGCCGGAGCCGTTTCGAGCGCCGAACTGCCTGAAATGTTTTCTAGACCTAAGATTTTCCCCAAAACCGTTTTTAACGGAAAAGCAACTCGAAATGTCCTAAAACGCGCATCTCAACCTTTTCGTATATTGGTGCCCTACGATGCGCTTGAAGTTCGGGCCGGAGCCATTTCGAGCGCTGAATTGCCTTAAGTGTTTTCCAGACCTAAGATTTACCCCAAAACCGTTTTTAACCGAAAAGCATCTCGAAATGTCCTAAAATGCGCATCTCAACCTTTTCGTACACTGGTGCCGTACAATGTGCTTGAAGTTCCGGCCGGAGCCGTTTCGAGCGCCGAACTGCCAGAAGTGTTTTCCAAACCTAAGCTTTACCCCAAAACCATTTTTAACCGAAAAGCATCTCGAAATGTCCTAAAATGCGCATCTTAAACTTTTCGTATATTGGTGCCCTACGATGCACTTGAAGTTCGGGCCGGAGCCATTTCGAGCGCCGAACTGCCTGAAGTGTTTTCCAGACTTAAGATTTACCCCAAAACCGTTTTTAACCGAAAAGCATCTTGAAATGTCCTAAAACGCGCATCTCAAACTTTTCGTACACTGGTGCCGTACGATGCGCTTAAAGTTCGGGCCGGAGCTATTTCGAGCGCCGAACTGCCTGAAGTGTTTTCCAGACCTAAAATTTACCCCAAAACCGTTTTTAACCAAAAAGCTTCTCGAAATTTACTAAAACACGCATCTCAACATTTTTGTACACTGGTGCCGAACAATGCGCTTGAAGTTCGGGCCGAATCCGTTTCGAGCGCCGAACTGCTAGAACTGTTTTCCAGACCTAAGATTTACCCCAAAACCGTTTTTAACCAAAAAGCATCTCGAAATGTCCTAAAACGCGCATCTCAAACTTTTCGTACACTGGTGCCGTACGATGCGTTGAAGTTCGGGCCGGAGCCGTTTCGAGCGCCGAACTGCCTGAAGTGTTTTCCAGACCTAAGATTTACCCCAAAACCATTTTTAACTGAAAAGCATCTTGAAATGTCCTAAAACGCACATCTCAACCTTTTCGTACATTGGTGCCCTACGATGCGCTAGAAGTTCGGGGTGGAGCCGTTTCTAGCGCCAAACTGCCTGAAGTGTTTTCCAAACCTAAGATTTACCCCAAAACTGTTTTTAACTGAAAAGCATTTCGAAATGTCCTAAAACGCGCATCTCAAACTTTTCGTATACTGGTGCCTTACGATGCGCTTGAAGTTCGGGCCGGAGCCGTTTCGAGCGCCGAACAGCCTGAAATGTTTTCCAGACCTAAGATTTACCCCAAAACCGTTTTTAACCGAAAAGCATCTCGAAATGCCCTAAAATGCGTATCTCAACCTTTTCGTACACTTGTGCCATACGATGCACTTGAAGTTCGGGCCGGAGCAATTTTGAGCGCCGAACTTCTTGAAGTGTTTTCCAGAGCTAAGATTTACCCCAAAACTGTTTTTAACCAAAAAGCATCTCGAAATGTCCTAAAACGCGCATCTCAACCTTTTCATACAATGGTGTCGTACGATGCGCTTGAAGTTCGGGCCGGAGCCGTTTCGAGCTCCGAACTGCCAAAAGTGTTTTCCAGACCTAAGATTTACCCCAAAACTGTTTTTAACCGAAAAGCATCTCGAAATGTCCTAAAACGCGCATCTCAACCTTTTCGTACACACGTGTCGTACGATGCGCTTGAAGTTCGGGTCGGAGCCGTTTCGAGCGCCAAACTGCCGAAGTGTTTTCCAGACCTAGGATTTACCCCAAAATTGTTTTTTACCGAAAAGCATCTCGAAATGTCCTAAAACGAGTTTCGTACACATGTGCCATACGATGCGCTCGAACTTCGGGCTGGAGCCGTTTGAGCGCCGAACTCCCTGAAGTGTTTTCGAGATCCAAGATTCGCCCCAAAGCCCGATTTTAACCCAAAAGCTTCTCGAAATGTCCTAAAACGCACATCTCCACCTTTTCGTACACAGGTGCCATACGATGCGCTCGAACTTCGGGCCGGAGCCGTTTCGAGCTCGGAACTGCCTGAAGTGTTTTCCAGACCCAAGATTCGCCCCAAAACCGGTTTTTAACTGAAAAGCATCTCGAAATGTCCCAAAACTCGCAACTCCACATTTTCCTTCGCAGGTGTCGTACGATGCGCTCGAACTTCGGGCCGGATCCGTTTCGAGCGCCAAATTGCCTGAAGTATTTTCCAGACCCAAGATTCGCCCCAAAACCCTATTTTAACCAAAAAGCATCTCGAAATGTCCTAAAACGCGCATCTCCACCTTTTCATACACAGGTGCCATACAATGCGCTCAAACTTCAGGCCGGAGTTGTTTCGAGCGACAAACTGCCTAAAGTGTTTTCCAGACCTAAGATTTGCCCCAAAACCCTTTTTAACCGAAATGCATCTCGAAATGTCCTAAAGCGCGCATCTCCACCTTTTCATACACAGGTGCTGTACGATGCGCTCGAACTTTGGGCCGTAGCCGTTTCGAGCGCCGAACTGCCTGAAGTGTTTTCCTGACCCAAGATTCGCCACAAAACCCCTTTTTAACCGAAAAGCATCTCCAAATGTCCTAAAACACGCATCTCCACCTTTTCCTTCACAGGTGCCGTACGATGCGCTCGAACTTCGGGCCGGATCCGTTTTGAATGCCAAACTGCCTGAAGTGTTTTCCAGACTCAAGATTCACCACAAAACCCGTTTTTAACCGAAAAGCATCTCGAAATGTCCTAAAATGCGCATCTCCACCTTTTCGTACACAGGTGCCTTACGATGCGCTCGAATGAGGCAGTTCGGAGCTCGAAAGGCTCCGGCCCGAAGTTCGTGCGCATCATACAGCACCTGTGTAGGAAAAGGTTGAGATGCGCATTTTAGGACATTTCGAGATGCTTTTCGGTTAAAAACGGGTTTTGGGGCGAATCTTGGGTTTGGAAAACACTTCAGGCAGTTCGGCGCTCGAAAAGGCTCGTACCGAAGTTCGTGTGCATCGTACGGTACCTGTGTAAGAAAAGGTGGAGATGCGCGTTTTAGGACATTTTGAGATGCTTTTTGGTTAAAAACGGGTTTTGGGGCGAATCTTGGGTCTGGAAAACACTTCAGGCAGTTCGGCGCTCGAAATGGCTCCGGCCCGAAATTCGTGCGCATCGTACGGCTCCTGTGTGCGAAAAGGTGGAGATGAGCGTTTTAGGACATTTTTTTTTCTGAATGATAAGTTAGTTCTTCTATTTCTCAAAAAATATTATACAAAAAAGGAAGTCTTCCAATGGAAGATGCTTCCAAAGGGGCATACCCCTTTATGTAGATAATGAAAAAAGAATCGAACTAAAGAAGTCAAAGAAATAAAAAGCCCAAAGCTATGCAATATCTCCTATGTTTTCCGTATACAAATAATCAAGGGTAAAGACAAGCCAAGATATAGAAACCTGCTGCCAACAGTTTGGACAACTTTCTGCACCACAACCTTACTTGAGTGTGTTTTACCTCTGAATATCCTTTCATTTCTTTCAGCCCAGCTATGCCAAATGAATGCATTGAAAAGTAGTTTTCCAAGAATTTGAAGCCCTTTCTCTTGCTGGTCTAAAGGAAGGAGAATGGAATCCAAAAGTTCAAATTGATCCATACAATTGATTGGCACCAAGTTCAGCTTTGCTAATAGGGACTTCCATACTTCTTGAGAATAAGGACATTGGGCCATTAAATGAGCAGCTGTCTCCCATGTGCAATTACAAAGAACGCAACAAGAATCACATGCAACATTTCGTTGGAGGAGGAAATCTTTTGTTTTAAGCCTTCCCCGTAGTAGCATCCAAGCACAAATAGAGTGCTTTTTAATACACCCTGTAAACCAAATCATAGAAGGCCAATAGAGGTTTTGGTCCCAATTCCTGCATACTAGATTGTAAGCAGACTTTAGAGTGAATTTGCCATGGTCTTCTGGTGTCCACACAATTTCATCATTGAAGTTTGGCCAAGGTTCAATCTCATTTGGAATAGATTGGAAGATGTCGATCAAAGAATTTGATGTGGGTGTGGGAAACTACCATCCATCATCTTGAATAAAATGATGGAGCTTAATATCTGATCCCATGCCTAGATCATACACTGCTCTCTCTCCATAACAATCTTTTAGACGACCCCCATTAAGCCAAGGGTCAGTCCAAAACTGAATCTGATGCCCATTGCCAACTAGGAATTTGATATGAGGTAAGGCCATTGGTCTGAGTTGTAAGATGTTTCTCCATCCCCAATAGGCATTTTTTGGAATTGAAACATCCCAAAAAGATGCTCCGCGCAAGTACTTTGCACTAATCCATAAGTTCCAGCAAGTGTGTTTGTTACCAACCACATTCCAAACTTGCCTTAAGAGGGCTGCCTGGGCGGTTCCATGAATGGATCTAATACCCAATCCCCCCATAGCAATTGGTTGGCAGATAGAGCCCCAAGCTATAGGATGAATATAATGAGTAGTCCAGCAATTCCAGAAAAAATCCCTGACCTGATGATCCAGAGCTTGCAAAGTAGCTTGAGGAAGCATAAAAACAGTCGCCCAGAAAAGATGAAAGGAAGAAAGAGTAGATTTGACCAGCTCCACTCTCCCTACATAGGACAATAATTTCCCTTTTCACCCTGATAATCGCTGTTGAACCTTTGCTAGAAGGGGTTGACAGTCATTGAAATTCAACTTTTTAGAAGACAGAGGGACACCAAGGTATCTGATTGGAAGCTTTGCCTTTGTGACATTAAGAAGATTTGAGATTGCGATCTGATCATCCTCACAACAATTAGCAAAGAAAATTGCACTCTTTGTCCAATTGACTCCCAGCCCTGTGAAGTCTTTAAAATGATCAAGGAAATGCTTGAGATTAGCTACTGCCACTAGTGAAGCCTTGCTAAAAACAATCAAGTCATCAGCAAACATAATATGTGAAATAGTGATGCCACTCTTGCTGAAAGGAGATGGAATCAAACCAGCAGTAGCATATTTAGCCATCATGAATGAGAAAAACTCCATAACTATAGTGAATAGAAAAGGAGAGAGAGGGCAGCCCTGCCGCAATCCTCTTGTACTCTTGAAGAAACCTTCAGCACTTCCATTAATCAACACTGAAAATTGGGGACCTGTAACACATTCCATAAGTAAGTGGATAATATGAGCTGGAAATTTCAAGCAGTTTAAAGCTGCCTCTAGAAACTCCCATCGGACACTATCATAAGCTTTAGCAAGATCAAGCTTGATACACATTCTGGGAGCGCCTTGAGTTAAGTGGAAGTTATGAAGGAGATCTTGCGCAAGAAGGATGTTATCCGATATGCTTCTTCCTGGAATAAAGGCTGATTGCATTGGTCCCACAATTTTTGAAATAAAGGGTTTCAGTCTGTTTACCAGAATTCTACTGATAATTTTATACAGCTCATTAGTTAGAGCAATGGGACGAAACTTGTCAGGGGAGCAAGCATGCTCACTTTTAGGCACCAGCACAATAAAAGTACTCTTCAACTGTTTCAGCATAGATCCATGCTTAAAGAAATCCATGATACCATCACACACATCTTTCCCTATAATTGGTCAACACACTTTAAAGAAGTGAGCATTAAATCCATCAGGGCCTGGAGCTTTATTCGGATTTGCATTCTTTATAGCTTCTTCAATTTCAGATATAGTAACTGTTGTCAGCAACCTGTTACTGTCTTCCTCATCAACATATCCAAATGGAGTGACATGGCTAAGATCAGGTAGGAAAGTATCAATCTTTGGAGCCAAGATTGTTTGAAAATGAGATACAAAGTTTGCAGCAATACCTGGAGGTTCAGTGTAAAGAGTACCTTCCATATCAAGAATTTGAGAAATGTAAGACTGACTCTGTCTTGTCCGAATAAGGCAATAGAAATATTTGGTATTACTATCTCCCAAATTAACAGCCAAGTCTCTAGATCACTGCTTGTACATACTTTCTTCAGCCTTTAGAAGAGAATCCAAGTGATACCTTGCTGCACGCTCTTGTTCCTGAACGTCAAAATTATCTAGTTCTTCCAACACCTTTCTCTGAAGAATATCTAAGGCAGCATGAGCCTCAGTCAGTCGGGTAGGGAGTGATAGCTGACTTTTTTTCCACTCAATCAGATGTTTTTTAACCAACCCGAGCTTCTTTATCACTTTGTAAAGGGGCAGCCGATATATATCAGTATTCCAAGCCTCGGTGACAGTTTGAAAGAAACCAGGCATTTTTGCCCAATAATTATAATACCTGAATGGAGCTTTAACATGGCGCTTCTCAAAAGGGGAAAGAAGAAGTGGAACATGATCTTATATACCTGGTAATAGGATATCTCCTCGGAGTAGATTGCATTGATGAAACTCTGCATTCACCAGTACTCTATCAAGTTTGCTTTCAATTTTAAAGGCTCCAATGCTAGAGTTTGACCAAGTGAAAGGAGGCCCATTTAGCTGCAAATCCATCAATCTTGCTTCTTGAATACAATCATTGAATTCAATAAGGCCATTAGCTCTTGGAGTAGCTCCCCCTGATTTCTCATGAGACCAATGAATTGTGTTAAAGCCCCCTGCCACAATCCATGGAATTTTAATACTCTTGGAAATCTGAATGATAGTATTCCATAGGTCCTTCCGTTGGATGTAGTTGTTAAAGCCATAGCAAGCAGAGGGGAAAAAAACCTTATCACCATACTGTATTTCACAGTGCATACATTGAGCAGTTTTAGAAGAGATAGTAACTTGGATAACTCTAGGATTCCAAAGTGTCCAAATTCGAGCAGAAGAGTCCCCATTCAAATTTGAAGATTCCATCCAGCCATGTGGTACCACTGAGCTTGAAACATAATGGTAGGAAGCTTGTTTTACTCTAGTTTCCAGTAAGATAACAAAATCAAGTTTCAACTTCTGGATTTTTGTTCGAATTTCTGCATGCATTGAAGGTCTATTAAGACCTCTCACATTCCATATGAGAATTGTCATGAGGAACGATGTTTAGTGGCAGGCCTCTCCTTAATGATGACCCCAGGTGCTCCTGTCCTTTGATTTGCATTTGTGCTTGGAATTTTTGCAAGTAAACTTTTATCTAATTGATGAATGGATGATAAAGTTTTTTTTGGAGGTACTGACACACCGGAAGTTGATTGAGGCATTCTTGCATCACTTTCCCCCAAAACCAAGGCTGTAGTGGAAGCTATATCTTCTGTAGATGCGTGGGAGTCCCCATCTAGATTGGAAAGGCTCAGAAATCTGTTGGAGGAGTTCTGAACTATAGAAGTACCTGTCGGTGAACGAAGTTTAGGACTGGAGTTGTTTTTGTCAGGAGAGATGTACCTATCTGAGTTTTTCTTCCCTTTAACTGTATTCCATTACTCCTCTTTCTCTTCTGTATGATGATCCGTTTCATTTGAGGTACTCTGATGATGCTCCACCCCTTGTTGCAGCTGAGTAGATGAATCTACTAATTTCCTGGCCACCTAAACTTTTTTTGGCTTACTGGTATCAACCTTTAATGGGCAAGATTTATCCCCATGATTAAAAGTTCTGCAAGTTTTGCAAGGATTTGATCTCCAAGCATACTCCACCTTTTGAATTATTGTTTTCTCTTTGTAGCAAATGCATATCTAGTTCCCACAACTGTAGCATGGTCCATAAGATTGGCTTGCCAAGAACACTACCAATTTTACTGAGGGCAGAATTTGATCGGAAGCAGAAATTCAGATTGGGTAGCCGAACCCAGATTGGAATAGACTCCAAATTCTGCCTACACATAGTGATGTCTGCTGACCATCTCTTCAAAATTAATGGGTGGCCATACACAAACCAAGGCCCCTCATCAATAATTCGTTGGCCAATGTCATATGCAGCAAATTTGAATAAGAAGAAACCCTCAGCCATTGGGATAATTTCCAAATCCCTAATCAACCAGGCCTTCTCTAAACACAACTTAATATCATGAGTTGGTGGAGTATTCCCAATGAAGTAGCCAATGAGTGAGTTCCCCCAATTTTGTATAGCTGCTGTTGAGTCGTCTTCATCAAATTCAATATGATGGTCAGGGTCCGTTGATGGTTGATTATGGAACTTTAGATCCCTTGCACGCCCAACCTGATGTGAGAAGAGTGAAGACCACGTGTTTGCCCTAGGAGGGGGATCAGCGCCCTCTTTGATGGGACTGACTTTTGTGTTGGATGGATCTAGTGCCTGCCCATCTGATAAATCCAGACCAACGATTTCTGCATCAACTAAATTCTACCCAATTCCTTTTCAACATGCAGGATCTTGTTTTCCGAGTTTCATCAGAACTTGCATCCAACTATCGGTGGGGCGCAGATGTGATTGGGGGATCAGACTGAGATTGAAGATTTGTAGGAGCACTTGCAACAGGATATGGGTGAGGCGCAGATCGGATTGAAGAATCAGATTGGATTTTACAATTTGCAGCAGCACTCAAATCAACCAATGGGTGGGCTGCAGATCTGATGGAAGCATCAGAGACCCTTTCATTCCCAAATCGCACCTTTGCTGGAGGGACGACCTCCATTCCATCTGATCGTTCCTCCCTTATGCTTCAGATTCGATCCATGATCGCCTATGCTGATGACCGAAGTGCGAAAATCTCCATCATCAAATCAGTCTTGAAGAAAAAACAAGAATATGCTTTGCCTGCTGATATCCCACGTTTTAGGACATTTCGAAATGCTTTTTGGTTAAAAACGTGTTTTGGGGCGAATCTTGGGTCATGAAAACACTTCAGGCAGTTCGGCGCTCGAAAAGGCTCCGGTCCGAAGTTCGTGCGCATTGTACGGCGCCTATGTGCGAAAAGGTGGAGATGCGCATTTTAGAACATTTCGAGATGCTTTTCGGTTAAAAACGGGTTTTGGGAAGAATCTTGAGTCAGGAAAACACTTCAGGCAGTTCGGCGCTCGAAAAGGCTCCGGTCCGAAGTTCGTGCGCATCGTACGGCGCCTGTGTGCAAAAAGGTGGAGAAGCTCGTTTTAGGACATTTCGAGATGCTTTTCGGTTAAAAACGGGTTTTGGGTCGAATCTTGGGTCTGGAAAACACTTCAGGTAGTTCGGCGCACGAAAAGGCTCCGGCCCGAAGTTCGTGCGCATCGTACAGCACCTGTGTAAGAAAAGGTTGAGATGCGCGTTTTAGGACATTTCAAGATGCTTTTCGGTTAAAAACGGGTTTTAGGGCGAATCTTGGGTCTGGAAAACACTTCAGGCAGTTCTGCGCTCGAAAAGGCTCCGGCCCGAAGTTCGTGCGCATCGTACGACACCTGTGTGCGAAAAGGTGGAGATGCCCGTTTTAGGACATTTCGAGATGCTTTTCGGTTAAAAACGTGTTTTCATGCGAATCTTGGGTCTGGAAAACACTTCAGGCAGTTCGGCGCTCGAAAAAGCTCCGACCCGAAATTCGTGCACATCATACGGCACCTATGTTCAAAAAGGTGGAGATGCACGTTTTAGGACATTTCAAGATGCTTTTCGGTTAAAATCGATTTTTGGGACAAATCTTGGTTCTGGAAAACACTTCAGGCAATTCGGCGCTCAAAAAGGCTCCGGTCCGAAGTTCATGCGCATCGTACGGCGCCTGTGTGCGAAAAGGTGGAGATGCGCATTTTAGGACATTTCGAGATGCTTTTCAGTTAAAAACGGGTTTTGGGGCAAATCCTGGGTCTGGAAAACACTTCAGGCAGTTCGCCGCTTGAAAAGGCTCCGGCCCGAAGTTCGTGCGCATCGTACGGCACCTGTGTAAGAAAAGGTTGAGATGCGCGTTTTAGGACATTTCGAGATGCTTTTCAGTTAAAAACGGGTTTTGGGGCAAATCCTGAGTCTGGAAAACACTTCAGGCAGTTCGCCGCTTGAAAAGGCTCCGGCCCGAAGTTCGTGCGCATCGTACGGCACCTGTGTAAGAAAAGGTTGAGATGCGCGTTTTAGGACATTTCGAGATGCTTTTCGATTAAAAATGGGTTTTGGGACGAAACTTGGGTCTGGAAAACACTTCAGGCAGTTCGGCGCTCGAAAAGGCTCCGGTCCGAAGTTCGTGCGCATCGTCCGGCGCCTGTGTGCGAAAAGGTGGAGATGCGCGGTTTAGGACATTTCGAGATGCTTTTCAGTTAAAAACGGGTTTTGGGGCAAATCCTGGGTCTGGAAAACACTTCAGGCAGTTCTCCGCTTGAAAAGGCTCCGGCCCGAAGTTCGTGCGTATCATCGTACGGCACCTGTGTAAGAAAAGGTTGAGATGCGCGTTTTAGGACAGTTCGAGATGCTTTTCGGTTAAAAACGGGTTTTGGGGCGAATCTTGGGTCTGGAAAATACTTCAGGCAATTCGGCGCTCGAAAAGGCTCCGGCTCAAAGTTCGTGCGCATCGTACGGCACCTGTGTGCGAAAAGGTGTAGATGCGCGTTTTAGGACAGTTCGATATGCTTTTCAGTTAAAAACGTGTTTTGGGGCGAATCTTGGGTCTGGAAAACACTTCAGGCAGTTCGGCGCTTGAAAAGGCTCCGACCCGAAGTTCATGCGCATCGTACGGCACCTGTGTAAGAAAAGGTAGAGATGCCTGTTTTAGGACATTTCGAGATGCTTTTCGGTTAAAAACGGGTTTTGAGGCGACTCTTGGGTCTGGAAAACACTTCAGGCAGTTCGGCGCTCGAAAAGGCTCCGGCCCGAAGTTCGTGCGCATCGTACAACGCCTGTGTGAGAAAAGGTGGAGATGCGCATTTTAGGACATTTCGAGATGCTTATCAGTTAAAAACGGGTTTTGGGGAGAATCTTGGGTCTGGAAAACACTTCAGGAAGTTCGGCGCTCGAAAAGGCTCTAGCCCAAAGTTCATGCGCATCGTACGGCACATGTGTAAGAAAAGGTTGAGATGCACGTTTTAGGACATTTCGAGATGCTTTTCGGTTAAAAAAGGGTTTTGGGACGAATCTTGGGTCTGGAAAACACTTCAGGCAGTTCGGCGCTCGAAAAGGCTCCGGCCCAAAGTTCGTGCGCATCGTACGCCACCTTTGTGCGAAAAGGTGGAGATGCGCGTTTTAGGACATTTCGAGATGCTTTTCGGTTAAAAACGTGTTTTGGGGCGAATCTTGGGTCAGGAAAACACTTCAGGCAGTTTGGCGCTCGAAAAGGCTCCGGCCCGAAGTTCGTGCGCATCGTACGGCGCCTGTGTGCGAAAAAGTGGAGATGCGCATTTTAGGACATTTCGAGTAGCACTTTTTGTCCAGTTTACTCCCAGCCCTGTGAACTCTTTCAAATAATCAAAGAAGTGTTTGAGATTTACTACTACCGTTGTTGAAGCTTTGCTATAAAGACAATTAAATCATCAGCAAACATAATATGTGATATAGTGACATCACTTTACCTAAAAGGAGATGGAATCAAATTAGAAGAAGCATAGTTAGTCATCATAAGTGAAAAGAACTCCATAACTATAGCAAAGAGAAATGGAGATAGAGGGCAACCCTGCCTCAGACGTCTGGTACTCTTAAAAAACCCCTATGCACCCCCCATTAACCAACACTGAAAATTGAGCACCTGTAAAACATTCCATAATAAAACGGATAAGATGAGCTGGAAATTTTAAGCATAGTAGAGTTGCCTCTAGGAATTCCCATCCGACACTGTCATAAGCTTTAGCAAGATCTATCTTTACACACATCCTGGGAACACCTTGATTTAAATGAAAGTTATGGAGGAGGTCTTGCGCAAGGAGGATATTATCCGCTATGCTTCTTCCTAGGATGAAAGCATCGTCTTCTGAATCACTCTAGGGTTCCAAAGTACCCAAATTCGTGCAGAAGCTCCTTCATTCATATTTGATGACTCCATCCATCCATTAGGCACAACTGAACTAGCAATAGAATGGAAAGAAGCTTGTTTCACTCTAGTCTCTAGTAATATGACCAAATCAAGATTCAAGTGCTGAATTTTACTTCTTATTTCTGATTGCATTGAGGATCTATTAAGCCCTCTCACATTCCATATGATAATTGTCATGTTGAACGGTTTTTACTGGTGGGTTTCTCCTTAATGATAACCCCCGTAGACCCTATCTTTTGTTTTGAGCTTGTACTAGGTATTCTTGCAAGTAATCCTTTATCCAATTGATGTATGGAAGATAAATGTTTGTGTTGATTCACATGCATACCTATACTAGGATGATTCAGACTTGTATCAGTTTCCTTTAAAACCATAGCTGTAGTGGAAGAGATATCTGCTGCAGAAGCATTACAGTCACCATCCAGATTTGATAGGCTAAGAAATCTATTAGAAATGGGCTGAGACGGTGATGTCTTTGGGCTGATTGGAGAGTCTTTTGCAGGGGAGGTGGCCCTATCTGATTGTTTTTTTCCTTTGACTGTAGTCCATTTCTCCACTATACCTTATGAATGATGTTCCTCTCCATGAAAATTTTCTGATTTTGCTCTGTCCCTTAGTTCATATCAGTAGGAGTTTCTTCTGCTTGTTTCTTCTTAGGCACCCATACTTTCTTTGGCTTACTTGTATCAATCTTCAATGGGCAAGAATTATCCCCATGGTTAAAAGTTCTGCATGTTTTGCAAGGATTTGGTTTCCAAGCATTCTCCACTTTCTGAATTATGGTTTTTTCTTTGTATTTCATGCGAACCTCAAATGGAACTTCAGTATCGACATCTACTTCAACACAATTCTAGCAAACGCATATCTAGTTCTCGCAGCTGCAGCATGGTCCATGCATATTGGGTTGCCAGTAACACTAGCAATTTTACTAAGAGCAGAATTTGATCTAAAACAGAAATTCAAATTAGGAAGACGAACCCGCACTGGAATAGATTTATGATTCTGTTTATACATAGTGATATCCGCAATCCATTTTTTTCAAGAGATGCCCATACACAAACCAAGGTCGCTCATCAAGAATTCTTTGTCCAAAGTCATATGCAGCAAACTTGAACAAGAAGAATCCCTCTGCCATAGGATTCCCCTTCGGAAGCTTCTATCATCATGTTGATCATAGACTTCCCTTTCTGTATTTTTTCTGAGAAATTGAAGAACTAACTTACTTTAAAAAAATAAAATTTCCAAATCCCTAATTTGCCATGCTTTTTCTAGACACATTTTAATATCAGGAGTGGATGGAGTATTACCAATGAAATAGCCAATGAGTGAATTGCCCCAATTCTGCACAGCCGCTGATGAGTCTTCATCATCTAATTCAATATGATGATCAAGATCGTTTAATGGTTGATGATGTCGTTGTAAATCCCTTGTCCGCCCCATCTGATGTGAAAAGAGAGAGGACCATCTTTTCGCCCTAGGGGTAGGACCTGCAGAATTTTTTAATTGGAGAACTGTAGGGATAACCACATTTGATCTATTCTCCCTAAACTAGGAGTCTCCCACGCAGCAATTTCTTCATCTGTTAGCATTTTACCACCTATCGTTTCTGCTTGCGAAATTTGTTGTTTACATGATTCAGAATCAGGTATTCAGCCACCTGTCGTTCCAACTTGCACAAGTGTTTTTTATCGTGATTCAGCATCAACTGTACTGGGTGCAACCCTATTGGACAAATCAGTTTTCTTTTCATTACCCAATCTTACCTTGGCTTCAAGGATTAGATCATGTGGGAGATCCAATGGGATCGCATGTCCCTGATTTCACTTCAAGACCAATTTGATGATGGATATTTTGTGCATTCGAATCGTCGGCATATGAGAGCATAGATCAAATATGATCAAATAGTGATGGATCCGATTGGATTCAATGGAGGCCGCCCCTCCATCCATGCTGGATGGGCGTGCAAGACGAGAGAGCAAGGAAGAAGAAGAAGGTCGCCAAAGAAGAAGGAGAGAAAAATAAAAGAACCCAGAGAAAAATAAAAGAACCTAGAAAAGGGATGGAAGCCTATTCATTTTGAAAGGGAACAAAAAAATGCATTTTGGAAGGAGAGAAGACGACACAATGAATAGCAAGCATCTGTACAGTTCTTCTCATTTTTTTTCTTCTTTTTTTTTTTTTTTTTTTTTGTATATAGAATATTTAGTCTACTGTGTGTGTTCATACGACCATAGATTCCACTGTTGCTATAAAAGGGACGGAAGCCCTAACTTTTTTGTTCTTTTCTTCCTTTCTTCTGTATTGATCCATTTTATACTATGGTCCCTTTTTTCTTTTGACCTTTTGATTCCCGAATGGCCCACGAGATAGTCTTCTTTTACTTTTGAAGACTTCACAAATGAGTTTTGAAGTTGTTATTGTGGGGCTGTAACTTTCTCCTGCCATGTGTCAGTGGTGCTCCATGGTATATAAACATGTCAATTGTCTTTATTCAAACAAGCCAAAGACTCCTTTTTTCTCTTTATATTATGTTAGTTGGGGGTATCAAAGGGATTTTAAATTAATATTGAAAGGGGTTTTGCTGTGTAAGAAAGGGCTTCACTCTTCAATGAAAATGACAATTGGGAAGCCCCTTGGGTTGGTAATGACAGTTCACCTTGTTTGTTTCAGGAGGATTTCCTTAAACTTTACGGTTGTGATTATAGGTTCTTTATAGCTTACTAATGGTAGGTTTAAATCTGTTTAGCGTTAATTGTTTTATTGTGAATAAGAAAGATTTATTCCAAGAGGCTTGTAAAAAAATTCTGCATAAAAATCAAAGGGAGGCATTTTAATTTTAATTTTTGATGTATGCACTTTATTAAATGGTCCCTTTTATAAAGAAGTTTAGTATTGTTCGATGAACAAATCTGACACAGTTATTGGGGCAGATGATTTCTCAAATCTCTCTAAATGTTGGGACCTACATGAACCGGCACTTTAATTTGATATTGATTCAACCACTATCTACTTTGGGATTAGATCTTAAACTATAGCACAACATTGAACTAGGATGATCTAATTACAATAATATTTGTCTAAAACTTCCCACCAAACCTTTTTTCATCCCCTCAACCTCCATGAATAGCATTCACTGAGTGGAGGTTGAAGGGAGGAGTTTATAGAACTTTTATTAATTGATTGATATCTCCATAATCAATTTGATCTTCACCACTAGGTTAAGCATAAGTTCTATACATGACTAAACCCTGTTCAGTTATTGGAATAAATCACATTTGTAGTGTATTCCATTATACCATTTATCATGATGGCCAATACTAGGCGAAAACAACCAAGGCCTTCTACATAGCAGTCAAAAGGGAGTAATAACGCAGTTTATGATTGCATAATTGAGCTCGCAGCTTCAGTGAAGGCATCAAATCAGTTAGTTGCCGTCTCTACTCAATTTGAAGGACCTACCATGGAGGCATGCATTGACTTACTGCATGCCATGCCCCAACTTCTAGAGACTAGCCCACTACATATGGTTGCCCTTAGGTCTTTCATGGTTGAGGAGAAAAGAATTATCTATACTAAATTCAAGACAGATGAGGGATAGATAACTTGGCCCAAATCTTTAATGGAAATAGAGAAGGGAAATGCTTCTGGAGTTACAAGTGATCTCTACTTGTTTGGGTTTTTTTTTTTTTTTTTTTTTTTTTTTTTGAAACATGATGTTATGTCTCTCTTAAACTTTTTTTTTTTATATTTTGATTTTGAAACATGAATGTTATGTCTCTCTTAAACTTTTATTTTTATATTTTGATTTTGAAACATGAATGTTATGTTTTAAACATGGTATGATGTTTATTTTAAGAAATGTTTAAATTGTTGAATGTCTCCAAATATGAATGATTGATTAGTTATGTTTTTTTTGACATATATACAGAGCATTTGGACTAGATGTTACGTCGAAATATCATACTTATCATATTGTTGTACAAGAAGCGACAACAACACTTGATTAGGGAACCATGTAGGAACTCAATCCTAACAGGACGTGGTCATGTCCAAATCATTTTGAATGGGAACTCATTATTTGTCATCGCCTATTATGTATGGAACAACATGTGTTTCGGCATTTATACATGTATTTTAGAGAAAAGAATTTACTGAAAGATAACATATATATATATATATACTTGTGGAGGAGCAGTTAGCTATGTTCATGATGGTTATTGCGCATGCCTATACGAATAAAGTGATACAAGATAGATTCCAACACTCAGGGGAAACTATTTATAGACACTTCCATCAGGTACTGATAGCAATGATGCTATTTGCGAAAGACATGATAAAGCCACATCTACTATAGCTTCAAATAGGAGGCAACGCCACTGGATGGAAGAGGTTGTAGAAGAACTGGAGGTCCCTGAGATAGTTGAAGAACAACCTGAGATGGAAGAGCAACCAGCTCCGGGGCCACAAGATAGGTCCTTATTGACCAGCTTTGATATATATATAGCTGGGTACATTTGGATTCAACAGGTGTGTTTCACTTGTATCATATCAAGTTTGATTTATTTGTTAATTTCTTCAATAATGTATCAATGGTTGAATGCAGGACCGAGGAGCACTGAAGTGTCTAAGTCATGGCCAGAAAGTGCCATTGTGGCAACTGAATGAGTCTGATAGGTTTAAAGAGTTGGTATCGAGGTCCAGATCGGCTACCTTAGTGATTGCATCATATCGCTCCGTCAATAAGATTATTGCATCGGGTTTTGTGGAAAGGTGGCAACCTGAGATTGACACATTTCACATGCCATTTGGTGAAATGACCATCACCTTAGATGATGTTGCATTCATCCTAGGCATCCTAGTGATGGGGCGGACTGTATCTTATAATGAAAGAATGACATATGAAGAAACTCAAGCACTCCTTGTTGATGTACTAGGAATAGAACCGATAGTTGCACATGAAGAGCTGATGCAAGTACGAGGTCAATCTGTTAGATTGGAGTGGTTACGGGAAAGGTTTGTCGGTGTATCTGACGATGATGGGGACGGGATGGTTAACTGTGTAGTAAGAGCTTACCTCTGTATTTATTGGGCTGTACATTGTTCATAAACAAGAGTGGTACACGGGTGCCGATCATATTTCTTACTTTACTGGTGGATTTGGAGGCCGTACGTTTGTATGCATGGGGTACTGTTGCGCTGTCATACTTATACATGTAGTTGGGGTTAGCAACCCGGCATGAAATGAAACAAATAGCCAGTTACTTGACTCTACTGGAAGCTTTGGTGTACGAACACTTTGAATGTTTGGCTCCAACTCCAAATATTTACTATCAATTCGACCAGCCCCAGGTCCGTCGATGGGTTCCTCATAAAGAGTCTACTCCTTTACAAGGACTACGAGAGAGACTTGATTCCATGAGCACTGACCTGGTAATTACGCGGACTTTTCATGTATATTAAGTTATCTTTCTGTATTATATATTTTCATATCTTATGTTTCGATTGCTTATTTTCAGGTAACATGGGACCCATATCGTGATGTTAGGCAATATCACCCTTTCAATGAGGTGGCATACTACTGTGGATGCATTAAGTGCATGGACATTATTGAGCCTTATCAATGAAGTGACAGAAAGGGGTGGGGAGCATTGGCTTGAACACCCGCGGGGACTGTATACCCATGTGATTCAGGTGAGCCATGTGTTACGGGGAGTTTCAATTTTCGATACTCAACGAACATTTCAACATCCAGGCATGAGTTCACAAAGCTACACTCACACTAGGCCAAGGAGGGGAAGGGACAACTGAAGGAGTTTGAAGTCATATTTTGATTGACCCTTGACTTAACCATTGTTATATTTATTTTCCTAGTTGGAATGGTTGTTTTAAGACTTTGGAACCTCTAGCAGACTATGGTTGTACTTGTTAATCATATTCTGGTTCAAAAAATAATATCTTTGATTACTTCGGACCAGAGCATTCATTAAATGCGTTCTTTAAGATTCACCAAAGCATTCATTAAATGCATTCTTTAAGATTCAACAAAGCATTCATTAAATGCAAGAAAAAAAAAGTAAAATACATTTCGAAGTCCATCAAATGTCTTAAAAAACCACCACCATCAAACATAAACTTGCTTGGATGACCATGTAGTTTCATTTAATCCAAATCAATTGTCTCACATGTTGAGACGTCTGAAGTTATGAGCTCTTTGAAGGCTACAATTCGATCTTTGTATGGAGTCAACGAGACGCTATGAGATGCCCCATGTCAGGCATAGTCATCCAATAGTCCACCAATTATAACTTTATGCCCTTTAATGCGAAAGGGCATCCACATTTTTTTGAACCGGTTTGTTTGATCCTTTTTCCATTTTGTCCCTCTTCATGCTTATATTGTCCACTTCTCTCGCATGTAAGGAGTACTCTAGCTTTGACACCTATTCGAGCAGCATTTGAAACCTTTATCACAATGACAAACCCGTTTTTCCTTCCTACAGCACGAGCCCAATTGATCAAACGATTCGCGACTGTGAAATATCTACAATAAACAAATTTAATACGAATTTAGTAACAAATAATTGTAATTTGAATAATAAATTCATAGTTGGACTAACCCTTGAGTTATAAACTCACTGCTGTAATCCATGACAAAGTCCGATCCAACCTGACTTTCCTACGTAGAGACCTGCAAAAATAGAAATTGAATATCACTGTTCGAATTGAAACATCCGAACATACACCATATGTTCGGACCTGAACATCCGAACATATGGTGTATGTTCGGACCTGAAAGTCTGTACATATTGCGATTCTGCAACTTCTTCCAGGCGAGAAAAAAATTATAAAAAAGAGGCATAAATGCAAAAAAAATACAAACAAACAATGGAATTGACCTTTCCACTGCTGCTTTAATTTAAAGGCACAATTTGACTGTTGTTTTCTTCCTTCATTGTACTAGAAATTGGAGGAATGTGAGTGAAGATGAGTTGCCCAAGAGGATGGAGGAAGTAGAGAGTGAGAAGTGGAGGGTGAGATGAGTTGCTCAGGAGAAGCAAATGCTGATCTGTGAATGAAGATGAGTTGCCCAAGGAAGATGGAGGAAGTGGAGAGTGAGAACTAGAGAATGAAATGGGTGAGAGAAGAAGAAAGAGAACGGGTTTTGAGTATTTGTGAAATTTTGGATATTTTGGTCATTTCATAAAGGGGTAATAATGTAATAAAAAAAAAATAAATTGGCTGTCTTTGAAAAAAAAAAATTAGTGTTCCAATAGCAGCACTCTAAAAATTTTGGTGGGATTTTTCTAGAAAATGTCCCATTATTTCGGTCACATTTCCCGGATGTGCCCCCGTTTAAGTTTAGGTTAAAGGAAAAAAAAAAAAAACACAGAAGGAAGATACAGAAAGCGGCCGTTTCATTCCCTCCGTTTTGTCTCCTCCGCTGGACGGCGCAGCTGTGCAGGCGAAGAAGAAGAAGAATAAAGAGAGGATGAGTAGTGCAGCAGTTCCTGGTCCGAATCGGCAGTTCAAACTGGCCAAAGAGAGCGAGCTCAGAATCGAAGTGGGCATGGAAACCTCGCTCCGCCTCCGTCTCCTCTCTGGCACTGCTGAGATCTTCGGCACCGAGCTCCCTCCAGACATCTGGGTTTCTTTCCCTCCAAGCCTCAAAATCGCTGTCTGTAATCCATCTCTCTCTCAATTTTCTCTAAACTGTTAGTCACTTCTCAAGCTTTTACTGATATACTTTTCTCGAGAAAAAGGCCCTAAAATTCAATCCTGATAATAAAAAAGTTGCATTTCCGACGAATGGATTGAGGAAATGTAGGCTTTTCCTCACTTTTTTATGCATTTGCTGTTCATTTTGCATCGTGGGAAGCTTAGTGCAGTGTGATGGGTGAAGTTTATCATGGTTTTGTCAACAAGGTTATTCTACATTCATATCCCTTAGGGTTCTGTCCGCAACGTGTCACGGTTCAGCTTGAGTATTTGTTAATCAGAGTGGTTCATACCTTTTTCTAACCACTTCGGTGCTGATCCAATGACAATTAGGAGGATGCTATGGTGCGTTGGATAGTTATGGACTTCCAATTGATGCATTAGGAAATGAATGGCGTCTTATACAAGAGAGGTTTAAGTAGTAGGGTGTTCGAAGGCCATGGCAAATGTGTACCAGACATGGGTTTATCCGTTATACGATATGGGGGTTGAACTAAAATTGGACCATTTCTCTTAATTGAATGTTGATAAAAGGCAGAGATATGTTATATCCACTGGTTAGAGAGACTCGAGTGCAAGAGTCATAGTCTGTAGGTTGTTTGCATCATTGAGTCTTATACTAGGGTATATGATTCCAAGAGCTTGGCTTGGACTGGTAAGTCTTTTGTTATCATACAATGTGATCCATTTGTTTTGCTACATACTGAATATCTTTTGTAGTTTTGTTGATCGGTAATGAGTATAATGTTTTTTTTATTTTTTATTTTTTTTATTTTTTAATTAAAGCGAGAGGAGTGCACCAGTAGGTTTGATGTGAGAGCACCATCTCTTCACCACCAAACTAAACAACCCAAACAGATAAAAATCTACATTAATGAGCCTACATACATAGAATCTCTATCTAATTGTTATTTAGTTGATGAATCTACCTCATTTGCTTATGTATCCATATGGAGAATACTACCTCTAAAAGATGAAGACAAAGCTTTTATCTCATTTCTAATAATTTGAAGTTTTCACGGACCCTCTCCTTTAGAAGAAACCCATCTAATTGCATTGAAAGATCCACTTTCCACTAAAAAAAGAATCCTTAGAGATCTTCTAAGCTTTCCTTCCCTTTTTTTCCTACTCGACACCTTGCCTTTGTTAGAATCATTTACTCCGAACAAGAGAACGCCGCTAAGATCTTCCCATTAGCATTGATATAATAAGACACCTAAAAAATCATCTGCAGCTCCAGCTTGGCTCTAGCCGCGGCCATCTACATAGAATTTGAACCCATTTGGAGAAGAATGGGAGCTATGAGCAGCCTATTGCTCCTTACCTCCTTATAGTTTACAATCCATTTACCCTCCTATCCAAAAACATTTGCAACCTTGAATGGTGTCATTCAAGCAAGATTAGATGAAAGTGTCAAGAGACAATTCATATCATTAGTGCATGTGCCCCTCAAGTAGGATTAGATGAAAGTGTCAAGAGACAGTTTTGGTAATAGATGGATGGTTTACTACGAGAAATTCCAACCAGTGAAAAGATTTTCATAAGGGGACTTAAATGGGCATGTAGGAAAAAGGTAATATAGGGTATGAGAGTGCATGGAGGATAAGGATTTGGAGAATAGAATAAATTAGGAGACACTATTTTGGATTTTGCATTAGCATTTGACCTTGTAATGGCAAACACCTGCTTTACGAAGAGAGATTGTCAGATAGGCTTGTTTCTTGTTAAAAAAAGGACCAATTGACTTGTAAAGACTGTAAGGTTATTTCAAGAGAGAGTTTGACAACACAACAGAGGCTATTGAGGACAAGAATTTGGAGAAAAGAATATATTAGGAGACACTATTTTGGATTTTGCATTAGCATTTGACCTTGTAATGGCAAACACCTGCTTTAAGATGAGAGTTGAGCATTTAATTTCCTATAAAAGTGGAGCTAGCAATTGTCAGATAGACTTGTTTCTTGTTAAAAAAAGGATCAATTGACTTGTAAAGACTGTTCAAGAGAGAGTTTGACAACACAACAGAGGCTATAGTTTTAGATATTTGCATTTGAAGTAGAAAGAGATGGGTAGTAAATAAAATGTGCTCTAAAATAAGGTGGAGGGATTTGAAAGGACAAAGAGGAACAATATTTAAGGATAAAGTGATTGAGGAGGGAGAATGGAATTTTAAGGGAGAAACTACAATCCTGTGGAATTAAATGGCTAACTGTATTGGGAAGGTTGCAAAAGAAGTGCTTGGAGAGTTGAAAGGGGAAATACACCATAATAAAGAAACCTGGTGGGGGAGTGTAGAGGTTCAAGAGGTTGTTCGAGAGAAAATACGTTACAAAGTTTGGCAGGGGATTGGGAATATGAAAAAGTATGAGATGTATACGAAGACAAAGAAAGTAGTAAGTGATGCAAAATTCAAAGCATACGATGACCTATATAATAGGTTTGGAATAAAAGGAGAGAAAAATAATTTTCAGCTTGCAAAAATAAGGAAAAGGAAAAGTAGGGACTTAGATAATGTTAAATGTATTAAAAGCAATGACCAAAAGGTTCTAGTGAAGGACAATGATATCCAAGAAAGGTGGACGGAATATTTTAGCAAACTTTTAAATGAAAACTATCTAGGAGACATAAGAACTAGAGAGGATACTTTGGTAGCAAAACATACTTTTTTCTGTGGAAGTAGGGTGGTGGAAGTGAGTAAAGCATTGAAACAAATAGAGATGGGAAAGGCTATGGGTCTAGATGACATTCCTATAGAGACTTGGAAATGCTTAGAAGAAGTTGGGGGGATTTGGTTTACTAGGCTCCTCAACAAGATATTAATGATAAAGAAAATGTTTGATGAATGGAGAAGTGTTATAATACCTATATAGAATAATAAGGGAGGCATACAAAATTGTACCAGCTATCATGGGATTAAACTTATGAGTCATACTATGAAGCTACGAGAGAGAGAGAGAGAGAGAGAGAGAGAGAGAGAGAGAGAGAGAGAGTAACGGAGAAAAGACTTAGACAAAAGACCAAAGTATCTGAAAATTAATTTGGTTTTATGCTAGGGAGGTCAATTATGGAAGCTATATTCTCACTTGGGCAATTCATGGAAAAATATCGAGCAAAGAGGAAAAAAATCTATGTATGGTCTTCATCAATGTAGAAAAAGCTCACGATAGGGTACCTAGAGATTTAATTTTGTAGGTCTTAAATAATATGATTGTTCCAAAAGGTTATATTGAACATGGTTGTTAAATCGTGAATTGTATCGTTAATCGCTCAAAGGGTTGTATCAAATCGAATCGCGAATCGTAGGATATTTTCTACTTTTTTAAATATAAATGAAAATAATTCTAAAAAATATTTAAAAATCAGGAAAGATTGTAGGTGTCCATAATCGTGAATCGTATCGTGAATCGCTGAAAGGGTTGTATCAAATCGAATCGCGAATCATAGAATATTTTCTACTTTTTTAAATATAAATGAAAATAATTCTAAAAAATATTTAAAAATAGGAAAGATTGTAGGTGTCCATAATCCATGTATTTTGCATCCATATCAACATCAATACATGACAAATATTAGCATCTTAATATACTGATGCCTGAATTCTTAAATGTGATTAAGATATCAAACACATTACACATCTATTATACCAAAATTAAAAATATTTATGTAAACAATCAACGGGTACTAAATATGCATGTGTAGGCTATAGCATCAAAATGCCTTAGGAGTTGGTTGTTTGCAATCATTTGTAAACTATTTCCATGCGAAATGGTTAACAATCGATAGGGTGATTTATGTTCATTTTCGCATCGCATGGGTGGATGAGGTGTGAAAATTGTGTGTAAATAAGGCCATTTACACTAAAATTTTCATACCCTTATCCGTTTTCATCCCTATGGGCTTCATATTAATGTGTAATCCGGGCCATTCAATTTTTTTTTATTATACTAATAAACTCCAAGATCTTAAAGCTAAGTATCTTAACTTTTTTTTGCAAGCTATGAATAAGTCTCAACCTATAGATATATTTTGCTTACTTATGTGGGTCCCCAATTGAAGATCCCAACTGTTCAATAGATCATGTGGCCCCCCAATTCATGATCCGAACTGTTTGTAGATTTTAATTTTTAAAATCCAAATAGTGGGGCCCACCAGTAAAATCCAAACAGCAAGGCCTGCCTGTAAAATCCAAATCACCCAGGTGGGCCCCCTTATGGATGAAAACAAGAGAGGGAGAGAGGCATAGTTATTAATTTCGTATCGTTTAGGCCGAAATGGCCAAATTTTTTTGTTTTAGTCAAGTGGCCGAAACGGAACTTTTCGGTTTGAATTTCGGTCAATCTTGGCCAAAATTCAAGATTTCGGCTGATTTCGGTCGAAATTCGGGATTTCGGCCGAAATGTGACTTTTCGGCTGAAATGGAATTTAACATAATTATTTTTTTTTTACTTTTTTTACATAGATATTTTGTATTTCTTATGTTTTTCCAAAATATAATTCCAAAAAATTAATATAATGGATTAAATCTATATTTATTATTATTATTTTTAATTTTTTTTACATATATATGTATATATATTATGTTATATTTCTCCCGAAATGTAGTTCCGAAAAGTTTCACCGAAATCCCGAATCGGCCGAAACTTTTCATTTTGCAGGGTAGAGCGAAATGAGGTCTGAAACGATATTAACTACTATGGAGAGAGGACTGGCAGAAGTATGGGTCCACTGCTGATTGATGAAAATGAAAATGTGGCCTACGGTCAGAACAAATGAATAAAGAAATCTAGCTTGCACACAGCTGGCATCCACAAGTTTATAAGAAAGACAATAAAGATCCCTAACATTGGATGGCTCAGATTAAATCCTAGGCCAATCTAGATCTCATCATTGATAACATGGGAATATATAAAATAAAATAAATCAGAGAACATAAATAAAATAAAAAAAGAAGTCGACAAAGACCTGCACATGAGATTTCCTGCACAAGGGTTCTATTGTGCATGAATCCCGAGGTACTCCTTGGTTAAGTTGTGGGCCCCTCTTGGACCCTCCTTCATTTCTGTTTAATCTCTTGCCTTAATTTCTCTGGGCCCTCCTGAATTCTTTGTCTTTTATTCTTCCACTTGTCTCAACCTTTAGTTCTTCCCCAGTGGCATATCCCATTGTGGGGTCTTCCTCATGTTTTCCACAAGAGGCCTTCATCAAGCCCAACATCAGACCCATCGGGGATCTTCAACTGAAGACTGATCCAAGTTCGATCTTCAGTATCTTGATGGATTAACGTGTTACAAAAGGACGAATATGACCCTCCAAACATCCCATCCCCACCATCACACTCTTTACACAAATTGATCTTTAAGACCATTAACTGCTTCAAAACGTTGGAATATGGGCTTCAACTAGTCTCCTCCACCTGATTTGTCAAAGGGAGGAGGATCAGAATCCTTGTAAATTGCTAATATGTATTAGCTACGGCTCCATTACTAGCCTCAGAACCCCTAATGAGTCACCTTTGCAGCCTTAAGAGTAGCTCCCTTAACTTTAATAACAATGGTGAAGAGGAATGAAGATAGCTTGTCACCCTGCAAACAAATTACAATGAATAAGAGTAGCTTCCTTCACTTTCTTTGAAGCTGGGCTTCAAAGAAACACACCCAAGTGATGGGTCCCGTTCTACCCAACATGCAGTTGCTAAAACTCCATTTGATGCAGTCAATAGCCTTCTTTGTGTTAATCTTGAGGATGATGCCATTCCTTTTAGGTTTTTCTCAGATCACCCAACTCAATAGCCATACGAACCATTCCCAAATCTGCCTATCATAGTGATCAAAGCCCCTTTAAAGGGACTAATATATAGGGTAGTGACACTTTCAAGTGGTTGAACAGGCTTTTTGATCAAAAGCTTGCAAAGACAACCAAGCAAATAGGTCTGTAATGTTTCAGCTCCACTTGAATTGGTACTTTCGGGATGAGTGATAGAAGGTTGTACTTAGCTCCTCTTTTAAACTACTCCTGCAATGAAAATTTGAAAGCATCAGAAATAAAATCTGCCCTATAGAAAATCCCATCTAACTTTGATTAAATAGAAATTGGATCCAATTGCCATACCGCTGGTAGTTTAGTGGCAAGGCATGATAGGCATCTTAGTTTCACCCGAGGAACCAAGGATTGATCCCTGTTACTCACATTTGAGAGCATCAGTCTTCTACTACTGTTACAATCTAGCACACACAAAAAAGGGTACCCATCTTACTTGAGGGCCTTTCCACTCACATAATCCACAAGCGCACTGACCACCTCCTTAAATCTCTCTCCATTGACTTACACAAGTTTGATGAAATCTGAGGGAAGAAAACACCATCTGCATAATGCTTAGAATATCTCATTTCCACTGTACAATTGACACGGGCAAGGGATGTTTCCCAATAGGTTTTCAACCCAAAATTCCAAAACCTACGATTTGACAGGATTTACTATGCCAAAGAAAGGAAGAAATGGTAGATATGCTTGCCTCTTTCGCCTAAATCCACTGTAAATGTCTTCAATGTTTGGGAGAGACTCGACCAAAAATGGGGAAGGGGGAACCAACTAGTGGTAGCTCAATTGGCCAGGGACTCTGCGCCTCAAGAAGCAGAGGGGTCTTGTGTTCGACACCTACCTCTGTTGGCCACCTCCCATAGTTTTATCTGGTGCATGTGGATTGGAGGGTTTGCATGTGCCCCTAGGGATTAGTTCTTGGCTATCCATAATCGAGTGTCCCTCGGGCTCAGGGCCAAAGGCTCCTGGGCTAGGCTGGGTGGGAGATACCCTGGGTTAAAAAAAAAGGGGAAGGGGATAAAAGTGCTTGAAACCACTACTTTATTCAATATCATATGAAAGAAAACACAATCTATGTAACTGCTGTTGCTTTACAAGGATTTTATATACTGCTTTCAATACATAAACCTAAAAACTCAGATGAAATCTCATATGCTCATCAAGATCTCATAAGCATAGAAAGCCTTAATCACATGATGCAGGCCTTGGGGTTAGGGCTTTCATGGAAGTGTTAGAGCACAAAAAAGGTGCTGAAGCATGCGTCATACTATCCGCAGACAATATCATGACGCCTCCGCAGAGACAATCAATGAGGACACACCTTAAAAGGGATAAAACCAAATTCTCTTAATCAATCAACCCTGAAAATCCATCTCTACATTATGCCATATAAATAAGAAGAGAGAGATTGGAGACTAAGACTCCTAAACTTGGAAACTATCCTAATTACAATTCTTAAGCAAAAAAATTAGAAAATCATAACAATTAATTGCGGAAAAAAAATCTAAAGTAATTTGGGTGGTCCCACATGAGTACTCATCCGTTCTGCATCATTACAAGAGTCTGAATAATCATTAAACAATGAAAAACTATTCTCAAAATAATTGAAACAGTAAAAGATCTTGTGTGCAGTTTGTTATAGACCTTGTGTATTGGGCCTGGTTGGTCCCGCTGGCTGATACTGTGGGACTAGATACTGGTCTGGAAAGGGTCGCCAGGTCTGGGTGATTCCTTTTGGGTGCTTTCCCAGCTGGGCTGGGCCTAGTTTGGGCCTCGTTTAGTTGGGTTGAATCCATGGGACCTGCTGTCCCTTATTTAAGGACTTCTGTGCCTAATTGGGTCATGTTGGGCATCATGGACTGAGCCAAATGGGTCATTAAAATTCTGTTTTGCTCTGTTACTGTTGTAATTTATTTTGACATTTATTTCAGATCCATCGGCACCATCAATTTTAGATTTTAGGTCTTTTCTCTTGATAGGGCCGTTGATAAAGTGGATCCAGACCCCATTTGATCAATCAAATCAATCAATCTGACAGTTTGCTCCTGCATCAACAAGCCTTCAAAGATCTTGGCTACCTCCTCTTTTATTTTTGATGGTTCCATAATAATCTGGCTACCTCTTATTGTACCAATTTGATTACATTGACCATCGAATGAGAGATTAATATTCATGTCTCCATCAAGGGAAAATGCTCTTGATTCTTGCCTCCAAGCTACATCTTCTATAAAAATCAAACCAAAATCTGGTTTCTATTTTCCTACATCTCTTTTCTCTCCTTTCGATCTTAGCTCCTCTCATTAATTAAGTCCCATCTTTCCACTTCTGCATTCAACAACCTTCTAAAATCTTCTACAAGACCTAACTCAGGCCTATTCCAATATTTCGACTTGGACTTCAGCATTTGGAATTTCTTAGACTGCCAAAAATTCGCGTGGGTGCAAAGTGAGAATTGAGACCACAAATATCATGCTTTAGCAATGAAGCTCTTAGGCTTGGCCTTGGGCCCTTAGTCCACCTTTTTTGTGTCAAGCTGAAATGGCAGTATTTTGATACTTGTCTTAAGAGAGCACTTACCAGTGTTACGAAATTCGTTTCGGTTTGTCCGAAATTTCCGAATTATTTCGGTTTGGTTCCTCTACCGAACCGAACAGCACAGCTGTAACTATTCATTTCAAAATTCTGTCCATTTCGTCCGAATTTCGGTAATTTGGACCAAAATTCGGGATTTTGGCCGAATTGACCAAAATTCGAATTTTGGCCAATGTGTGTTGTTTGCCTTAAAAATAGAAAAAATAAAAAAGGTGGGGGTTAAAATTAATTTTTTAACTTAGAAGAAAACAGTAGATTCTTCATCGACCGAAAAAACAAAAGAAAAATAGAAGAAAGAAAGAAAAAAAAAGAGGAAGAAGAAACGACGCACCTGCTGCAGCTGCTGCTGCTCCTCCTGCTCCAGCTGTTGCTGCTGTTCCTGCTCCTGCTGAAACAAGATAAAGAGATGAAGCAGCTGCTGCTCCTGCTCCAGCTGAAAGAGGGGTGCTGTTTCTTTGTCGACTCGACTCTACTGCTGTTGTGCTTCATCAACTGCCAGCTGCTGCCTTTTTCTTTCCTCCATTTCCTCTTCCAGAGCTCAACTCAGCTACCCTCATCTTTTTTTTTTTTTTTCCGTTCTTTTTTTTTTTACTTTGACAGCTGCCCTTTTAAAGTGCAGCTGTCCTTTCTTTCTTTTTTCTGTCCCATTTGGGCTACTGGGCTGGGCTTCCTTTTTTTTAAAGTTTGTGGAGGGCTGTTGGGCCCTTTTTTTTTGTTTGTGGATCATTGTTGTGCAACACAATAGGACCATCAACTGTGACACATAATATCCTAACCATTTATTCAATGACTCATCCGGTAGTATGTAAATTCTGAAATTTCTGAAGGGCCCCTAAAAGAACAGTTGGGCCTTTGTTAAATGTGAACTTTTCATTTCTTCACACCTGTGCACATGTAATGTTGAATTTATTTGGTATTGCTGTTGAATTTATATAGTAGTTGTACACATGTATGAAACCAAAAATTTAAATTTATTAATATTATATTTTTCTATATGTATTATATTATTTTTTAATTTTTATATTTTTTCGAAACATAAATCCAAAACGTTTCGCCGAAATTCCGAATAGGCCAAAATATTTCAGTTTGGAGGCCAAACCGAATGGGTGTCCGAAACGAATTTCTCAACACTGGCACTTACACCACCTTTGAGAAGTTTTCCTCCCAGTCTTGGACATCCAACCTACTCATTGTCAACCTTCTAGAGTCCTAGTTGTTAGTCTTAGCGAACCTCCTACCTACTGTTAGTAACCAGAAACACAAAAAACTTGAGTTGTTAGAGAATGACACAACAATGTATATCAAAAGGTCTTGACAGCCCCCCTCACGTCTGGTTTCACTAATGACAGAAACATGTCCCCAGGGATCGAACACACGACCCTTATAGATCCTTGTTGATCAAAGATTTTGTTGTGAAGAGTACAAAATTAAGAATGACCAAAAAAAAAGGAAAAATAGAGAAGAAGAATTAGAGAAAGAGAAGAGTAGTCGACCATATTAGGGTTGGGCAACACTCCTTGTTATTAATAAATCACGTTTTGAGTATCTACATAAAAGCCCCTATATTTACTGTTCTTTACATAGCAATCCTTGAAGTTCCTAGTCCTTCAACTGATAATACTCACCCTCAAGTTGTTGCATTGCATATATGTTAACTATGCCCAGCTTGGTTAAGGCTTCATGTAACTCTTTCCTACCAACTGCTTTCTTAAGAAAGTCTGCAGCTTGATCACTTGTACTAATATAAACAAGCTCTACATCCTCACTTTGAATGTTTTCTCTAATATAGCGACAGTCAACTGTAGAAGATAGCAGGCCCAGCAGGCCCAGTTCATGTACAAAGCCCATACGTGGGATATACAGATAGGATAGGATTTAGTTCCTAACTTTTCTCTCTCTCCCTCTCCCCCTCTCAGGTGCCGGATCTCGAACCCACGACCTAATGTTTTCAACCAAAGGTCCAAACCACTAGGCTGGGATGGTGATCGGCTGTCATATTTATATTAATGTAATGCCTTAATCAAGGCTCTAATTTAGTAAAGATTACAAATTAGTTACAAATTAGAATCACAAAAGAAAGGAAAGAATCAATCATATCCTATACATAGAAGGAGAGAAAAGTTAGGAACCAAATTCTATCCTATCTGTATATCCCACGTATGGGCTTTGTACATGAACTGGGCCTGCTATCTTCTACACTCCCCCTCAAATTGATGTGGTAAGATTGAAAACATCAATTTGCGAGTGAGATCATGATGACGCTGTTGGGGGAAGGGCTTTGGTGAAGATATCCGCTAACTGGTTAAAAGAAGAGACATGAGGCAGAGTTATCTTCTCAGTAACGATATGTTGACGGATGAAGTGACAGTCAATCTCAATGTGTTCTGTTCTTTCATGGAAGACCGGGTTATTGGCAATTCTAGTAGCACTGGTATTGTCCCCATGGAGAGGTATGGAGCTACCAATAAGAACACCCAATTCACACAGAAGGCGGCGGAGCCAGATAATTTCAGCACTGGCAGAGGACATCGCCGGATATTCTCCCTGAGCAGAAGACTTTGAGACAGTGGTCTGTTTCTTGCACTTCTATGAAATGAGAGATTTTCCAAGAAACATACACCAACCAGTGGTAGACCGCCGAGAGTCCGGACAGCCAGCCCAGTCAGCATCCGCATAAGCTGATAATTGCAGAGAAGTATCAGAAGGGAAGAAGAGACCATGATGTAGTGTTCCTTTAAGATAGCGGAGGATGCGTAACGCAGCAACAAGGTGTGGTTTGTGGGGATTGCTAACAAACTGACTGACCGTATGAACGGCATGAGAAATATCCGGCCGAGTCATAGTTAAGTAGAGCAAACTACCAACTATTCACCGGAAAACAGAGGGATCATCCAGGGGAGTGCCATCATCGCAACTAATTTTGCCGTTCAATTCCAGAGGCGTATCAAAAGTGGGAGCATCATCAAGCCTGGCTGACGTGATCAAGTCTGTCGCATATTTGCACTGAAGGACCCGAATGCCGGATTTGTTACGCACAAACTCCAGCCCCAGAAAATAGGTGAGAGGACCAAGATCCTTCATCCGGAAGTGGCGAGTAAGGTGGTGTTTGAGATCCGTAATGCCGGTAGTATCATTTCCACTGATAATCATATCATCAACATAGACCAAGAGGAATGTGTAGCCCTTCGATGTCCATCTGAGGAAGAGGGAACTATCAGAGTGACTCTGACGAAACCCTGCTCGAAGGATTGCTGCCCGGAATTTATCAAACCAAGCCCGGGGAGCTTGTTTAAGCCCATAAAGAGCTTTCCTCAATTTGCACACATGCTTTGGAGGACAAGCATATCCTGGTGGAGGTTTTAAATAAACAGTCTCGCGCAAGTCCCCATGTAGAAAAGCATTTTTGACGTCCATTTGCCATAGAGGCCAGTTGCGAGCTGCAGCGACACAAAGGAGAGTGCGAACAGTGGTCATTTTAGCCACAGGTGCGAAGGTCTCTTCATAGTCAATCCCATACTCCTGCTTATAACCCTGTGCGACTAATCTGGCTTTATAACGGTCAAGACTCCCATCAGAGTGAACTTTTATGGAATAGACCCATTTACTGCCAATAACAGATGCATCAACTGGGGTCGGTACCAATTCCCATGTGTCGTTTGCTTCAAGAGCAAGCAACTCCTCAGTCATAGCATCTTGCCAGTATGCAATCTTCGAAGCCTGTGAATAAGATGTGGGTATAGGAGCACTATCCAAAGAAGTGAAAAGAGTAGGAAAGCCATATCTGTCAGGAGCAACAGAAGGTCGACTAGAGCGTCGCAGGGGTATGACATTATCAGTAGAGGAAGGAGTAATACCTGAGGGAGCAGGATGCAGCATAGGGATAGGATCAGGAGAAGGAGGCCCCACAGGTGGAACCGTAGTACGCCGGACATAGACATTAGTAATAGGTGGTGGGGGAGAAGTAGTTGGAGGGAATTGTGGCAGATAAGACACAGCAACAGGATGAGTGTCTAAACGCAAGGAAAAACGGAATTTGTTCCAAGAAGATCACATTGCGAGATATTCGCATACGTTTCTCGGATGGGGCATAGCACAGAAATCCCTTGTGTTCAGTACTGTAACCGAGGAAGAGACATTTGGCAGCCTGAGGTGACAACTTAGTGCGCTCTGTAGGTGGAAGATGGACAAAGCATAAACAACCAAAAACACGCAAGTGAGAATAGGAAGGGGTATGACCGAAGAGAGCTTCATATGGAGTAGTCTTTCCTAGAATGGAGCTAGGATGACGATTGAGAAGATATACAGCCGTCTGTGCAGCATCGCACCAAAAATTTGGAGGGACTAAGGATGCAAGTAGGAGAGTACGAACAGTTTCAAGGAGATGCCTGTTTTTCCTCTCCGCAATACCATTTTGCTGTGGAGTATGTGGGCAGGATTTTTGGTGTAGAATGCCTTTATCAGACAGGAAGGCAGAAAAATCATGGGACATGTATTCTCCGCCGGAGTTAGACCTAAGAATTTTTATATCCTTCTGAAATTGTGTGTGAACCATATTGTAAAACTTTTGGAAATGAGAAAAGACTTCAGATTTGAAGCGCATGAAATAAATCCAAGTGAATCGAGAATGATCATCAATAAAAGTCACATAATACTTAAACCCTGTCCTACTCAAAGTGGGTGCAATTCCCCAAACATCAGTGTGAATGATATCAAAAGATGATAATGCACGAGAACGGTGAATAGGAAATGGCAAAATATGACTCTTACTCAAACAACAAGTTTCACACTTTGATTGAAGTAAAGAGGACATCATTTTATTATCAACAGTGGGTTCTAAACAACCAATTTTAAACAGAGAAAGTAAAGAAGCATTGTTCACATGACCAAGACGACTATGCCAAATAGTCCTCAATTTATTGAAACTAGAAGAAGAAGAAAATAGGGAATGATGTCCAATGTCCAGCAGGAACAGTCGACCATGTTTACTCCCCTTCGCGATCACCTTTCCAATTTGCCGCTCCTGTATGACACAGCCAGTGGAAGAAAAGTTAATATGATACCCATCATCAATAAGTTGGCCGACAGAAAGTAAATTGGCTGATAATTTGGGAACAAAGTAGACATTAGATAGGTGGAGGGACTGGCCTGAAACACTAGAGAGAGTAATGGCACCAATTCCAGAGATGATTAATTGGTCTCCATTAGCAGTGGTGATTTTATCTTTACCAAGGTAAGGGTGTGAGGCTGTAAAGCTGGTTTCCATAGACGTCATGTGGTTTGATGCTCCGGAATCTAAAAACCAGGTAGATGGGGTGATGAAGGAAGACAGAGAGATTGAAGAATGAAAAGCAGGAAATGCTAGAGGAGAATGAGTTTGATACCGACCACCATTGAAACCCATGGAAGCATATGCTGAGGTCACCGTGTTCTGAATCAGTTCTTGAATCTGGGCTGGAGTCATGGAAACAACCCCAGAAGAAGTGCTTTCCGTATCGGGGAGATGGGCCTGAACTTGGAACGTAGCTGGAGTATTTTGTCTGGGCACGGTGGAAGAATTTTGCTTCTGCTGAGGTCCATTCTTTCACTGTAAGCTACGACAGTCATCAATAATATGACCAGAGCGTTTGCAATATCTGCAAACCAATTTCTTCCGACAATTCTTGGCCAGATGACCGAAGCCTTTGCACTCATAGCATTGAGTAGGCTTGGGATTGGGGGCTGCCAGAAGAGCAGACTCAGTCTGAAGAGGAGCGAGATAGGCCTTTGGTTCTTCAAGAATGCTACGCTGAGAATTGAGGCGAAGTTCTTCTCGAAGGACTTCTTGGAAGCATGTATCCAAGTTCGCTGTGACTTCTCTATTCATGAGTGCCGACCGAACAGATTCGAATTCGGGTCGGAGATTCATAAGGAACTGGCTGATGTGGGTTTCCTCTTGTAATTTAAGAGCCTCAGATAGAAACCCAGTAGACACAGACTGAATAATCATAGCATCCCTTTCAGTCCATAAGGTGAGAAATCCATTGAAGTACGCCTGTACAGATTTATCACCTTGACTGAATTTTGCAATCTCACTATCGAGTTGGAATTTGCGGGCTTTATTTGTTTGATGATAAACATTTTTGAGATGACCCCACATATCAGATGCAGTAGTATATGCTTGAAGAGCAATGGCAAGAGAAGGGTCGATGGAGTTAAGAATCCAAGTGATGACCTTAGCATTTTCTTTAGACCAGGTGGCTAATGCTTTTGTGTCAGTAGTTGCAGTAGATTTAGCTATCGAACCATCAAGATAACCAAACAGTCCTTGGCCTTCGACAAAATTTCTCAGATGAAAAGACCAGGCCATATAATTATTTCCATTAAATTTAACTGGAATAACATCATATTTGTCCATAATAGCAACCGGCACTAATCAGTAATTAATCTGTAACAAGTAGCTTCCACAGCATATACCAGCAATCAGAATGATCAATAGAAGAAGAAAATAGAAGAAGACAACAGAGGACAGCACAACAGTGCAATTTTTGTGTTAAACAGAGCCAGACGAACTGGAAAAGTAGACCTGGATCTGTGCGTGGGCCCCACAGGGTTGTCTAATCACAGATCAGGTTTGATCTCTGTAAAGTGGATTAAATTGACTTCCTTCAGTCCAAATCTGATGAGATTTGGAAAAAGATCCACAAATCTGGACGGTGGTGATGAAATCCTTTGGAGAAAACCGTCAGATGATGAAGAGGTTGGAAACTACCTCAAAGGTGATGGAAAAAATCCAGAAAAATCACCATAATTCCCAGAAAATCCAGTCGACCATTCCTGTATGGAGGGATGGAGGCTTCTTGATGATCGTCAGTAGTCCACAGTCGCAAACCGTGAAGCAGCGACGTCAGACGACAATGTCGTCTGTGGATCGATCTCCACGTGGGGTCCATTAGAGGATCAGTGACCATATTTGAGGTTGGGGATGGAAGGACAAAGTATTTTTGTAACTCCAGGCCAAAGTCTTACTCAAAACGGATCAAAATCCACAAATTTGAACGGCTGTGATGAAAATTGTTGCACAAAACTGAAATATCACAAAATCAGGTGGATATCCTACCTCTGATGATCCAAAAATCTTGAAAAAATATTCATAAATAAGAGGAGAACCAGTCGATCAACATGGGCTACTTCCGCTGCTACGATGATGATGATCGCTGGTGGGCCACTTTTGATCTGAGATGATCAGGCTCTATTAGAGAGAAGATTTTCACTCCAGGAAGAAGATCCAAGCCAGGAATAATGATTGGATCAATGAGAGAAGAAGAAGATCAATGATAATTGATCATAACCTAGCTCTGATACCATGTTATAATATATGGAAGAAGAGAAAGAAGAAGAAGAAAGTTGGAGAGAAGGTCCTGCTATTACAGAGCATCGACTGTCATATTTATATTAATGTAATGCCTTAATCAAGACTCTAATTTAGTAAAGATTACAAATTAGTTACAAATTAGAATCACAAAAGAAAGGAAAGAATCAATCATATCCTATACATAGAAGGAGAGAAAAGTTAGGAACTAAATCCTATCCTATCTGTATATCCCACGTATGGGCTTTATACATGAACTGGGCCTGCGGGCCTGCTGGGCCTGCTATCTTCTACATCAACCTCCACATGTTTTGTTCTTTTATGATATATTGGGTTTTTGGCTAACTTGATTGTTGAAGTACTGGCACTGTACATTTTCATTGCTTCACCTTGTTTGAATCCCATTTCACTGAACAATATCTCTAACAACATCAATTTGCAACTCTTAAGAGCAACTGCTCGATATTAAGCTTCAACACTAGATTTTGCAGTTACAATTTGCTTTTTACTCTTCTAAGGCACAAGATTGCCGCCAACCATAGTGCAATACCCTGTAGTAGACTTCCTATATGACAGAGAACCAGCCCAATCGGCCATTTGTTTATGCTTCTGCTCTAATATGCCCATGTGATATGTATAAGATTCCCCGGCTTGGAGAACCTTTCAAGTACTTAAGGATTCTAAGAACAACAATTAGATGATCTATCCAGGGAGCATGCATGAACTGGCTAACTAGACCAACAACATAAGAAGTATCTGGTCTAGTGATGGTCAGATAGATTAGTTTTCCAGCAAGTCTTTGATACCCTTTTCGATCATGAAGTAATTCTCCGCTGTTTAAAATAGTCTATACTTCCCATAGCGTGTGCAAAATGGTCTGTCCCGACTAGTAACACCACAACCACTATGCCCTCCATCTGCACGACCACCTAAGGATGAAAAAAGCGGCTGATATGCTACAGCCAAGGCTGCTATGCTTTTCTGTATTTATCGACGCTCACAACAATATCGGCCTGTAGCAGCCGATATGACCGCTACTTTGCAGGGGTGGCTACCACAATTTGGGCTGGGTTCATTTGATGCAAGAAAAAAAAAGAAAAAAAAAGAAGAATCATCATCTAGCAACAACAACAAAAAAGAAGAAAGAAAGAAAAAGAGAGAAAAAATGCAAGTGAAGAAGAATACATACGTGGGGCAGCACCTCGCCAACACCACCACCGACACGATCACCGTTGCTGTCCAACAACAGCGCCAGGCACCAGCAACAATGGTCGTCGCCTTCTTCTTTTCTTTTTTCCTTTTCTTCTCCTTCTTCCTCTCCTCTTCTCTTCCTTTCCCTCTCTGCATCTCTCGTGTTTTTTCTCTCCCCTTCTCTCGATCTCAGGCTTAAGAGGAGAAAAAAGGGTTTCGTAACCCTTTTAACTTTTTGGACTCTTCCATTATAAAAAAAATAAGTGATTGTATTGAATGGTCCGAAAGCCCGAGTCCTATATTATATTGGAAGTAGGTGGGCCTCGCGGATAGGTTTTAAAAACTTTTGACCCACTTGACGCAAGGATCAAGTATCCATAAGGCTACAAAACCCAATTCAGGATCCAAGAACCTCAAACTCATGATAAAGATTAGTAAACACTGTCTCTATGATAGCAAAAAGCATCACCATGTAACCAAAATAAATCCACACCAAACAAGGAAGTAGATTATATATTTGGAGCTCGGTAGTGCTCTAATGGAGAAGAAGACAATTAGCTTGAATAAGAACTCTTCTTGTAGCGAATTAGGATCTCCAAGACCCAATTATCTTCCATGCTATATCTCTTATTAGATCTTATTTCTTAAGGAGATGGGTGGGATCTCCAAAGGAAAACAACTGAAAGCTCTTAGGGAAACTGGAAGAGAAACTAGAAAAGCAAGAAGAGGTGGGGCGTGCAACACTTGCACAAGAGAGGATGTTTGGCATGAATTCCTAGGATGGAATTAGCATGGGACGTCCAACACACTCCTTTTCTATTTATAGCTGAGTGCAACCTCCTCTTTACTAATTAAAATAGAAGCCTCACTTCTATTAAGAATTAGTAACTTTCTTCTTTTTAATTATCATTAGAAGTCTTCACTTCCATAACAATTAGTAACTTACTATTACCACTATTAGAAGTCTCATTTCCAATAGAAATAGTAACTTTCTATTTCCTTTCCTTTGAGAGTTCAACTATAAGTAGTAACCATTTAATAATTTGGGCTAGCGTGGGGACAACTAGGGATTCTATAGAAAGCTAGCTCTAACTAGGACACCACGACCCCACATCTCATGTGCAATTTGGGCACAGAGTTAATTGCAAATAACTCCACTATATAAAAGCAATTGAACTCCAGTCTTAGGAATAAATTACAAAGAAAACCCTAAACTTCTCTATGACCACAAGTAGGCCCCTCCATCTATATCCATGGATCAATTGGACCTGTCCACCAAATTGGATCCATATCTTATTATCCTTGAGACCCAATTAATTATAGTGATCATCAATACCATCCAATTAACTCTTAATTGAGATGAGTGCGCACTTACTGATGATAGATCCATTAATTGGCACAAGGGGATAATGTAGATAGATTCCATCTTAACCATTGAATGTTCCCACAGTCCTACTACCACATACCCAAGACACCGAGGTGTTGACCTACAGTTGGCCTCACTCATTGGTGACTCAAAGCAAATGAATAAATAGAAACTTGAGTTCATTAATGTCTTAGGATTGAGAGCCTATTGTTAGGGAATTATGAGGGCAGACCTTAAAGTATAGTCATTGTTTCATAAGGTGCTTCTCATGGTCCTTTAATACATCCAATGTACTAGCACCATGATCCTGAATTTTACATTCTGATGATCGAGACAAATCACACTATCTCATAGTGATCACAGTGCTGCAACCTTATCAGATGAGATGCCCAATCTCATCACTGGTTGTGAAGTTATTTAAGTATAAGATTTGCGACACGTCTCCTGTATGGGATCTCATCCATACACATGTATCGCATCTAATATACTTGTGGACTTCGATTCATCTCATGAACCATTATGTCATTCATATTGGTTATGTGCAAGTAACAAAACACTTTTCATCTCATGAAAAGAAAACATGATTATATTGATAAATGAAGAAATAAATCAATTTATTACATCATCTAATGGATTGAGACCATATAATCTAACATATTAGACGCTACCTATCACTGGTACAATTTGTGCATGGGGCCTACTTGCTGATGATCCCGACTCCTAACAAATTTATCATTTATAATAATATCTATGAACACAATATTATACATTATTAATCCTACCGTTAACTACTTAAATATAAAATAAACTTAACTAAATTTCATTCTAATTGAAATTAATTAAATTTAAATAGGCTTAACTAAATTTCACTCTAATTGAATTAAGGCCCTAGCTAAATTTTATTCAAATAGGTAAGGGCCCTAACCAAATCTTAAATTGAGTCTAATAGGTTATCATTCGTAGCATGTAGGCCAGAGACTTTTTGGATTGTAAATTCATGTGTTTCCTTTGGAGATTCTCTCCCATTATATTGAGTATAGTTGCCTTATCGAAGGCTACAAATCTGGCTCATCAATCTAATTACAATCTAATACTAATGAAAGAATATGTAAAGAAAACTGTACAATTGTTTGACCAAATCAAACGTGATTGGATAGCACCATTTCAGGCCTGAATTTGAGTCGACCCTTACAAGTGGGCTTGATGGGCCTGAGCCATCTTGTATTTGACACCCCCCCTCAAATTGATGCCGGGGAATCTACTAGCATCAATTTGCTACCCAAGAACTGATGGCAAGGTCGTGGAAGCCCCTTTGTGAGGATATTGACATTTTGAAGATCAGAAGAAATGTGAGGAAGGCTAATCACATCACGCTTGTATTTATGTCACGACCCAAATTCCGGGGCCCTGTCGGATATCCGGATCGTGATTAGTTAGCAATATTCACCATGCATTCATCAAATAAGTTTCATAAGGAATCAGGCATTTAGTTCAAAATATAATTCCAATTATAAATATCAATAATCTCTGAGTAATCAAACCTATTATTTCCCGACTCAATTCAATAATGTGCTTAAAGCATTAAATAACTTTTCCTAAACAAGGACTAATGATCCCATCAACTATTTGAATATTTTCCGTTCTCTCCCTTCAGCCACGCATGCCAAAATCTACGCTCTGAATGTCATTCCGCTCTGGCCCACCCGCAATATGATTACCTGAAGGGGGCAACACAACATCAGTATTACTGGTGAATGAATTTTCCTAATTACACAAACAGAGTACCACATAATATTACATAACCAATAGATCTGAATCAATAGATCAATTACCACTAAAAGTACATCCATATACATAATCGTGCCCATATACATTACCACGCCTCAAATGCCTATCGTATACATGTATACCGGTCACTATGACCCTGTCTCATCAGACACGTCCACTGAGGACCAGCCAACACAATGGCCATCAATCATCCGGACACAAGTCCAACATCCCAAGTCTGGGACCCAACGCACAATTTCATAATCACATAGCCACAATAATTCAATACTATTAAAAATTTACATAATCAATAGTGTGGACCCAGACCCCTACACAATTTAATTGTTGATACTCCACTTCTAGTCATGATTGGTATTAATGTATGTAGGGGTGGCCCACTCTTTATCACAAATGGAATATTATGCTGCGTCACCTTAAAATTTCAGTCCCACCTTCTTTATAATTAGAACGTTACACAAGATTGCAGAATTTCACATTCTACCAAATTCCAGTAAGCAGTCCAGGGGCTGACCCAACTTATAAACTTCTTTCAGGTCCTTTCTACACGCACAGAGTGTCAAACACTTGGGATTCATGCTTGAAACATCTTGGTGTATAGTGCAGTGGGTCCCACTGATCTAATCCAAGATCAGCCTTTATTTCAATGATCGCCCAGGGTCCCACAAGAAATCCCACGGCTCAGATTCAACATCAAGTAGCCCCACTGGGCCCCTCACCCCAAACAGTTACAAACAATTCCATGATTGGGGTCTCATGAGTCCCAGATTTGTAGTTTCTGGATGGTTGGGTGGATGGGTTCCACTCCACATGAGACCACCACGAACCAGGTCGCCCCTGGGCCCCCTTCATGATGTGGGGTGCTGCCCATGGGTCCATTTCTGGATCCATGAACCAGATTCCTCAGCCAGTGGGCCACAGTGACCCACAATCCATATCGACAGAAATCGGTAATATAGGGCAGAAAGAGTAGAGTGCAAGATCTGCACAGAATCGTCATCAATCCAATTCCATCGACATGGACCAAAACCTCGGAACATTATTAGCAATGAGAACCCAATCCTCAAGTATATTCGAGAGATCTGCTTATTCTTTAGCCTTAAAGTCTGGGTGTGATGACAGTCATTGAAACAATTGCATGTGAAACAGTCTCATAGAAACTGGGTTCATCAAGCATCTGATTCATCAATAAAGTCATTAATTGAACTTTCTCAAGGGAAATTCACTCACCTTTGATAAACGATCGTCGCCTTTGTAATATGTGGACGGGAATAGGACATCAGTCAGGCTTCCTCTCCTTCTCCTAAATTGCAGCCGTAAGGCTCTCTAAGAATTTCTCCAAAAGAGTAGGACACCATAATACTGGTCGTTGGTTTACTTATATATATATCATAGAGTCCTATTCCTATTCTTTTACTTCCTCTTCCTCTTTCTAATTAGAGTTGTCATACAACTCCTACTCTTTCTAAAACTCTTCTTGTGAGTTTCTTTCTAATTCAAAATAAATTAAACAAGTATGGGTCCTACCTGGGCCAAACTAATCCTGGGCCCCGGTAACTATCAAGATATTACATACTCCCCTCCTTGGGAAATTTGGTCCTCCAAATTTGAAACATACCTGTGGCGAAAAGATGCAGGTACTTCTTTCGGACTTCGTCCTCGATCTCCTATGTAGCCTCCTTTGGATCGTGATGTGTCCATAGCACCTTGACTAGTTGGACTGTTCGCCTCTGTAGCACCCTTTCCTTTGTTTTCAAAATTGCAACGGGTCGCTCCTCATAGGATAAATCTGGCTGTAGATCCATTGGCTCGAGATCTAGCACATGAGACGGGTCTGGTTCATATTTATTCAGCATTGATACGTGAAACACCTTATGAACTCCAGTTAACTGCGATGGTAGTTCCAGTTCGTAAGCATTCCCATCGCTCACACGCTCTGTAATCTTGAATGGTCCAATGTGTCTCGGGCTTAGCTTTCCTTTCTTGCTGAATCGCATCACTCCCTTCGTCGGAGAGACTTTTAGGAATACTGAGTCACCCACCGCAAATTCCAATTCTCTCTGGCGTTTGTCCGCATAACTTTTCTAGCAACTCTGTGCAGTCCTTAATCTATCCCTGATCTTCTTAATATTTTATGTAGAAGTTTGCACCCATTCAGGGCATAATATCCGTCTATCGCCCACTTCTTCCCAACAAATCGGAGAACGGCAGCTCCTGCCATACAGGGCCTCAAGAGGAGCCATCTAGATACTCGAATGATAGCTATTGTTATAAGCAAACTTTGCCAGTGGTAATTGCTCGTCCCAACTGTCGTTGAAATCGATAGCACAAGCTCTAAGCATGTCTTCTAGTGTTTGATTTGTCCTCTCTGTTTGTCCATCAGTTTGGGGGTGATACGTAGTGCTAAAATTCAGTTTCGTACCCATAGCCTTCTGTAAGCTTTTCCAAAATTGTGAAACAAATCTAGTATCCCTATCTGATACGATCGATGCTAGAACGCCAAGCAACCTTACAATCTCCCTAACATATGTTTTGGCCAAGTGTTTCATTGTAGTTCTTCCTTTCAACGGTATGAAGTGCGCCGACTTGGTCAACTAATCCACAATTACCCAGATTATTTCATTATGTCTTGAGGTTTTGGGAAACCCTGAAATGAAATCCATAATGATATGTTCCCATTTTCATTCTGGTATAGGTAACGGCTGCAGCAATACCCCCGGCTTCCTATGATCAGCCTTCACTTGTTGACAAGTAAAACAACGTCCGACAAACTCAGTAACATCATGTTTCATGCTGACCCACCAAAATCTGATTTTTAAGTTTTGATACATCTTGGTGCTCCCCGGATGGATAGTATATCTTGTGTGATGTGCTTCCTTCAAAATTTCATCTATGATTTCCCGGATATTTGGTTAGCAAAGTCTTCCTCGGAAATATAATACGCCATTAACAACTGAGAAATCCGGTTTGTTGTCCATTTTGTCGAAGATTTCCGCCAATGCCTTGTCATCTTGTTGATGGTCTTTTATTATCTGGATTAATTCGGGTTGAAGCTTGAAACTTCCCAATAATACTTTTTCACCAATAGGCCATAAATTAACATCACAGTCTTTGATTTCTTCAAGTAGTCTCCACTCAGCGATCAAACAAGCCATTTGTGCTGATTTCCTGCTTAAGGCGTTGGCTACAACATTTGCCTTTCCTGGATGATAAGATATAGAGAAATCATTGTCTTTCAAAAATTCCATCCATCGTCGTTGTCTTTAGTTCAGCTCTTTCTGAGAAAATACATATTTGAGGCTCTTGTGATCTGTATACAACTCGAATTCTTCACTGTGAAGGTAGTGTCTCTAAATTTTCAATGCAAAGACTATAGATGCCAACTCAAGGTCGTGCGTAGCATAATTTTGTTCATGGACCTTTAGCTGTCTGGAAGCATATGCAATCACCTTTCCATGTTGCATGAGAACACACCCTAGCTTTTGTAATGACGCATCACAGTAAATAACAAATTCTCCACTTCCAGCGGGAAGGGCGAATATTGGTGTCGATGTTAGTTTACCTTTCAATGTTTGGAAGCTATCTTCACATTTCTCGTCCCAAGTGAACGGAACATCCTTCCTTGTGAGTCTGGTTAACGTTCCAGCAATCGTAGAAAATCCTTGTATGACCCTTCGATAATAACCCGCTAGGCCTAAGAAACTTCGAACTTCTGAAACATTTGTAGGTCGCTTCCAATTCATAACTGCTTCTAATTTGGTATGGTCTACAGATAATCTGTCTCTTGAAATAATGTGACCCAAGAAGGTTACTTGTTCTAACCAGAAATCACACTTGCTAAGCTTGACATATAGCTGGTTGTCCCTCAACAGCTGGAAGGAAGTACGTAGATGCTCTCCATGTTCTTGCCTTTCTTTTGAGTAAATGAGGATATCATCAAGAAATACTACTACAAATTTATCCAAATAGGGTTGAAAAACTTGGTTCATCAGTGCCATGAAGGCGGCTGGCGCATTGGTCAAACTGAAATGCATGACTAGAAACTTGTAATGACCATACTGCATCCGGAACGCCTCTTGGGAATGTCTTACTCCCTCATTCTTAGTTGATGATAGCCAGACCTTAGATCAATCTTGGAAAAGTATTTCGCTCCTTGCAATTGATCAAATAATTCATCAATGCGGGGCAGAGGGTACTTGTTCTTGATAGTCACCTGGTTTAACTGTTTATAATTAATGCACATTCTTAGGGTTCCATCCTTCTTCTTCACAAACAACACCGGTGCTCCCATAGAGACACACTAGGTCGGATGAATCCTTTGTCCAATAATTCCCCCAATGAATCCTTGAGTTCCTTCAGTTCCGCAAGAGCCATTCGATAGGGTGCTTTAGAAATCGGAGTTGTACCCGGCATTATTTCAATAGTAAAATCGACCTCTCTAATTGGGGTAACTCAGGTAAGTCATCCAAAAACACGTCGGGGAATTCTCTAACAACGGGGATATCTTCTATACTTGGTTTCTGTTTATCCTCTGTGATGAAGGCTAAAAGGCCCTTGCACCCACTCCTTAGTAGTTCACCGGCTTTGATGGCCGAGATAAGAATTGACCTAACAGTCTTCTTTTTCCCACCAAACTAACGTGAACAAGTCCCTCCAGATTAAACCGAACTACCTTGTTAAAGTAGTCTAAATTAGCCAGATACCTCGTAAGCCAATCCATTCCCAATATAACATCAAAGTCATCCATACGTAACAATACTAGGTCAGCCGGCATCCAGGCTTGCCCAATTTCTATTATACAATCATAAAATATGGTTTTAGTACATATTTGCTCGCCCGTGGGTGTAGACACTACTAATGCATTGGTCAAAATTGAGGGGGAGTTTCCTATCTTAGCAGCAAAAGTATGTGAAATGAAAGAATCCTTGAACCAGAATCAAATAAAGTACTAGCTTCATGATTGGAAATTAAAACCATACCCTCGACCACATGGTTAGCTGCTTCCACATCATGATGAGTCATGGCAAAGAGTCTTCCGTTCTGCTGTTGTCCTGCTTGATCTCTCCCTTGGTTGTTTATGCCATAATTGTAATGTTGTCCAGGAGGAGGGTTTTGTCGGTTTCCCCGATGCTGGTACGTCTGATTATGTTGATAATGGCGCTGATTCTGTGGATGCTCCTGCTGGCGGTCCTGCTAATTTTGCTGAGGTGGTGGTCCTTGTGTCTGGGTTTGGTTCCTTCCCTGTTTCTTGGGGCAATCTTTAACCAGGTGCTCTTCCTGACCACAACCGTAACATCCGCTTTTCCATTTGGCCTGATTTCTCTCCCTAACCTCCGGACAATCTTTTACCTTATGACCTCCCTTTCCTCACCCAAAGCACACTCCATGTCTCTTCCGGAATTGATTTGTTTCATGGGATCCCCCATAGTGATTGCAGACCGGCTTGGCTCCTGTTTTCTGTTTCTTATTAGGGAACTGGTGCTTGAGGTTATCTGTTTTACTTTCGGTGGACACCATTTGTGTCTCTCTCTTTATATCTTCAATGGCTTCTTCTAAGACGAAAGCTTTCCTTAAGGCTTCTGCATAAGTCTTCGGCTCATGTAGCTTTACGTCCTTTTTAATGTCTGGTCTAAGGCCATTCACAAATAGTTCCATCTTTTCTTCTTCCGTTGCCACTAATATCTCAGCAAAATGTGACAGCTCAGTGAACTTGATAGCGTACTTGGCTGCCGTCAGATTTCTTTGCACTAAAGTTTCAAACTCTCTCTTCTTCTGAGCCCTAATATGATCTGGTATAAACTTCTTTATAAATTCCCTCTTGAAAAAAGCCCAAGTGATCTCTTTTTCTTGTCCATTGAATGACCTCTTGGCTGCCTTCCACCATTCCTTTGCGTCACCCTCTAATTTGAATGCTGCAAGTATGACTTTTTGATGTTCTGTACATCCCATCATTTCGAAGATGCCTTCCATATGTTCTGCCCATTTATTTGCATCCCAAGGATTAGTTGTTTCTTCAAAGCTTTTGGGGCAAAATTCGTTGAAACTTTTATATAAGGTATCTCTTTCATGATTCCTGTCCACATTATTGCTGCCCTCACCCGAGCTGCCTCTGATATCGCTGTGTCCTTCACCATTCTCAGTTTGGTGGTGGTGAATAGCGGAGATCTACTCTTGGACCTGCGCATATGCCTTCATAAAGCTTTCAAACATTTGCCGGGCATACTCCGGCATCTCCATAGTTCCACTGTTTGGCCGAACATTGTTGTTCGCATTCTCATATCCAGTAGCATTACCTATTGGCTTATTCCTTCTGCAGAAGTGAAAAATTTGTGAGCTAAAGGATCATTAACAATACATCTTACTTTAATCTCTAACGTTGACACCCCAAGGTCCTCACCACGCGACCAATGGGTTGCTAATTCTTTTTAATTGCCCAAGACCTTATGCTTTGATACCACTTTGTCACGACCCAAATTCCGGGGCCTTGTCGGATATCCGGATCGTGATTAGTTAGCAATATTCACCATGCATTCATCAAATAAGTTTCACAAGGAATCAAGCATTTCGTTCGAAATATAATTCCAATTATAAATATCAATAATCTCTGAGTAATCAAACCTATTATTTCCTGACTCAATTCAATAATGTGCTTAAAATATTAAATAACTTTTCCTAAACAAGGACTAATGATTCCATCTACTATTGAAAATTTTGCCGTTCTCTCCCTTCAGCCACGCATGCCAAAATCTACGCTCTAAATGTCATTCCGCTCTGGCCCACCCGCAATATGATTACCTGAAGGGGGCAACACAACATCAGTATTACTGGTGAATGAATTTTCCTAATTACACAAACAGAGTACCACATAATATTACATAACCAATAGATCTGAATCAATAGATCAATTACCACTAAAAGTACATCCATATACATAATCGTGCCCATATACATTACCACGCCTCAAATGCCTATCGTATACATGTATACCGGTCACTATGACCCTGTCTCATCAGACACGTCCACTGAGGACCAGCCAACACAATGGTCATCAATCATCCGGACACAAGTCCAACATCCCAAGTCTGGGACTCAATGCACAATTTCATAATCATATAGCCACCATAATTCAATACTATTAAAAATTTACATAATCAATAGTGTGGACCCAGACCCCTACACAATTTAATTGTTGATACCCCACTTCTAGTCATGATTGGTATTAATGTATGTAGGGGTGGCCCGCTCTTTATCACAAATAGAATATTATGCTGCATCACCTTAAAATTTCAATCCAACAGTCCACATGGTTAAACATAATCCACATAATTTAATTTTAATCTACACAATACCTTGATTAATCTAAATAGAGAGGTTAGATTTCAATCATATATAAAGTCCTAAGGTTATCCTCCTTCATAGATTCCATTCAGATCACATATACCTACCCAGAACCTAGGAAAGACAAGTGTTTCATGCCTGCTATACATTGATAACAATCTGGTGGGACCCACTTGGTTAATCCAAGATCAGCCCTACTTTCCAATCATATCTGGTATGGGTTGGTATAGGATTGGCCCACCTTCTTTATAATTAGAACGTTACACAAGATTGCAGAATTTCACTTTCGGCCAAATTCCAGTAAGCAGTCCATCCAATTAATCACAATACACAGAGACCCTATTTTCCAGAAACCTCAATTCATTCAAGTGATAAGGTTATATTGTAATTTAATAACAAGTCCAGGGGCTGGCCCAACTAATAAACTTCTCTCATGTCCTTTCTACACTCACATAGTGTCAAACACCTGGGATTCATGCCTGAAACATCTTGGTGTATAGTGCAGTGGGTCCCACTGATCTAATCCAAGATCAGCCTTTATTTCAATGATCGCCCAGGGTCCCACAAGAAATCCCACGGCTCAGATTCAACATCAAGTAGCTCCACTGGGCCCCTCACCCCAAACAGTTACAAACAATTCCATGATTGGGGTCTCATGAGTCCCAGATTTGTAGTTTCTGGATGGTTGGGCGGACGGGGCCCACTCCACTTGAGACCACCATGAACCAGTCGCCCCTGGGCCCCCTTCATGATGTGGGGTGCTGCCCATGGTCCACTTCTGGATCCATGGACCAGATTCCTCAGCCAGTGGGCCACGGTGACCCACAATCCATATCGACAGAAATCAGTAATATAGGGCAGAAAGAGTAGAGTGCAAGATCTGCACAGAATCGTCATCAATCCAATTCCATCGACATGGACCAAAACCTCGGAACATTATTTGCAATGAGAACCCAATCCTCAAGTATATTCAAGAGATCTGCTTATTCTTTAGCCTTAAAGTCTGGGTGTGATGAGAGTCATTAAAACAATTGCATGTGAAACAGTCTCATAGAAACTGGGTTCATCAAGCAACTGATTCATCGATAAAGTCATTAATTGAACTTTCTCAAGGGAAATTCACTCACCTTTGATAAACGATCGTCGCCTTTGCAATATGTGGACGCGAATAGGACATTAGTCAGGCTTCCTCTCCTCCTAAATTGCAGCCGCAAGGCTCTTTCTCAAAATTTCTCCAAAAGAATAGGACACCATAATACTGGTCATTGGCTTACACACACACACACACACACACACACACACACTAGCAAAACCCCGTGCGATGCACGGACCATTGAATTTGTTGCGAGTTCAATTTGCAGGGGTTTGAATTTATTTTTAAATTAACATTGATATCAAATTGCATATGCTTAGAAACAGTATTCATCATTATCAATTTAAGATATAATCAATATAATTCAAAGGATATAATCAATATCCTGTTCAGAGCCATGTCTCGATCTAAGATATTTTAGCATTCATAATTTAATACTATTACTAAAGTGTATTCATCATAAATTCTTACTAAAACCCATAATTAAATGAGCTGTCCTAATATAATGCCAGGGTCTCTAATTAATCACAGGCCTGCATTTAGACCCAGTACCGAATTCCTTAAGTTGTTTTATTTGAAATGGCACTAAATCTAAGAATCTCTAGATATAATGCCTGGGTATCTAATTAATCATAGGCTTGTAGCTAGACCCACTACCCAATCCCTTGAGTTGTTTAATCTGGAAAGGCACTAAATCCTATGTCAATTTTGGTCTATCAACAGTAAACATTTAGCAACCTAAACTTTGAATTGGGATGAGATCGTGAGCTAATTTTTTAGAGTCCATAAAATCATATTTTATATTTCATAAACTTAAGCTTGGAATGGATTTTAAATAATGCACTCTAAGAAATATAAAAAAAATTTAAACATAAGCTTTATATCATTATTAGTGGGCCTAATGTCATGCTTGGGTCTATAAATAATCACAGCTTGTAGTTACTCCCAGTACCCAATTCATTAATTTGTATGAATTTTTAACGACAATAAATCCAAGAATTTCAAAACATAAAACGGTGTGCCTAATATCATGGTTAAGTTTGTAATTAATCACAAGCTTGTAGTTACGCCAAGTACCAAATTATTTGTAAAGGCATTAAATCCAAGAATTTCATAATATAAATTAGCAGATTATGAAACAGATTCGGGATCAATGAAACAAAGATGAAGTTTTGAGAGAGAGATGCTAACATGATAGAATTCATGCAAAACAAAAAGAGAGAAAGATACTAACATGAGATTCTTTTTCCACCGGCAATAATTGATTTCTTCGAAGTTGGATTTCACAAAATAAATTTGTCTATTTCTTAAACGTAAGCATGAAATGAAGATTTAAAGAAATTTCAGTAATAAAATATAGACGAAGCAAGTTGTCAGGAGTACCCCAAGATTTTTAAAATAACGATTGTGCCCTTTCTTCGTTCGATGGAAGTTTAGAGCTCGTAGGCAGTTGTAGTTTATGCGGCGGGACCGGACTTCAGTGGTCTGCAAGAGCATTGAAGAGGTATAATCATGGTTAGCTTAAGGGATTAATCTTGTGGCCAACTCGTTTCTAAATTAAATTAAATGAAAAGCTTGAGAGTTTAAGAACGTTTGTGTATAAGCTTTAATACAAACTGTGCCCCGCGGTGATGCGGCAGTCTCGATCACCACACAAAGTGCCACTCAAAGGATTTATATTTGTGTCAGGAGCTTGACCCGTGGAGATGTGCTCAATCCAGTTCGTAATGGGTATGGGCCTTAATTTGCCGGACCCATCAGACTCTCTTATTAACTGGATCAAATCTATTAAAAAAAAAGGGGTAAAAGAGCACCGGAGATATGTTACATATGAAAGTTAAATGATTTGTTTGATCGACGGAGCTTCACCATCTCTTTTGACTTGGAGAGCATTTTGTCATCACTAAATATAAGGTGTCTAAACAGTTTTCTATGAAGTCCCGGACAGTTTACTAATTAAATATTAAAACTAAATTTTTTTAATATCTAGTCTAATATTAAATTATTTAATGTTATAAATAATATTCTAATTTAGTAGTATTTCACTGTAGAAGTAAATTATTTAATATTACTATAGAAGCTAAGTTCTCTTAAAAACTAACTTTCTAACTAAGTTATAATATAACTGCTATTTAAGGTGTAAGACATCAATCAGGGATTTGCAAGTATTTATTACTCCATGATCGATTAGAAAATAAATTCCTAATCTTAACATGCTCTTTGAGGATATGAAGACATCACTAAATGTTCATATCAATTTTGCACATCTCTTTAATGTGTCTTTTTTTTTTCAGTAAGTTTAACAAAATTTCAGCATTAAATCCGGATCCATTTTCATGTTCGCAGGAAAGTCATATGTCTGCAACTCTCTCTATTCAATTTTTTCAGTAATGGAAAGATCAATTACTAACCCACTCTATCCTGTCTATTAAAAATTTGAAAATTTTAATTATTTAAAAATTTAGTTTTATATTCAAGTTTACATAACTTGATTAATGGTATCAACTTGACACAATTACCCATGATAACGTTGATAAGTTGTGACTCATAATTAAATACATTAAAATAATATGTTAACAATTAATAAATTTGAGTTGTTAAGTGCATAACTTTTTTAAGTTCATCAAATTAAGATGAGCAAGTTAAATTAAGATCACCTTAGTATTTGAGTTCTTCTATGGGTATTATAGACACAATTAATTTCCCAGCCAGTAATTCAAGTTCATAAGGTGAAGAACTCTGCACAAGTAATTACCCAACCCATATTAAGATTGGGCCTTAGAGACATAGTCTGGCCCGGTCCTTGTGATTAATCAGGTCCCCAATTATGGTATAACTTATAGTAATCAGTACCTATTATTAGTTACGTCCACAATTGACCCATAATCAGTCATTGATAATATTGATAATCTTGGTTTCCACATGTGTAATAGTGCAAGCTAATCATCAAGTGGTCACGGATATACGGATAGGATCATTTTTTAGCTATATGGGTTGGCCCCTCCATTTGAGGAATTGTAGGGTATTGAGTACATGAGCCATCAATTTGTTTGATCTGTGGCCCACTGCTAGTTATCCAAACCAATGATTATGGTTGCTTTCATGTGTGTAAGATTAAAAGAAAAGGACTGTCGCTAATTAGGCTTGGGTTGGGCTCGGTGGATCAGATCTGTCCAATCGAAGCCCATATTAAAATTGGGCCTTAGAAACACAGCCTGGCCTGGCCTCTGTGATAAATCAGGTCCCCAGTTTTGGTATAAATATTAGTTATGTCCATAATGTACCCATAATTCACCGCACACCCACTGCACCCATATACCTAGCTAAGCCCATTCCACCTATCGAAGCCCAATTCAACTCATGCATGCATAGCCCATAACATACGGATCCAGTAACGAACCACCTTCTCACCACACCACACACCGAGCGACCATCTTCTTTCTTCTCTTCTTCCTTCTCTTCTTTCTTTCTCATCTTCTATCTCCCTCCACCATCACCGCTGCATTCCACCATCACAGCCCCCCCCATGAACCCATCTCTTTCTTCTCTCCCTGCCACTCTCTCTCTGCCCTTATCTCTATCACTCCCTCTCCTCACTCCGCCCCACTCTCCCTCTCTCATTCCCCGACCCCCTCATCTCTCTCTGCCATTCTCTCTCTCTGCCCCTCCTTTCTCTCAGCTAGCATTCCCTCCTCTTTCTCTCTCCCATCTCCTCCAGTGTTGCTATCCCCCTCACTCCGACCCACTTCCTCTTTCCCTTTCCCTGCCGCTCTCTCTCACCATCTTCTTTCTTCTCTTCTTCCTTCTCTTCTTTCTTTCTCCTTTTCTATCTTCCTCCTCCATCATCGCTGCATTCCACCATCACAGCCCTCCCCCCCCCCCCCCCCCCAATGAACCCATCCTTTTCCCTTTATCTCTTTCTTCTCTCCCTGCCACTCTCTCTGCCCTTATCTGTATCACTCCCTCCTCTCACTCCGCCCCACTCTCTCCTCTCATTCCCGACCCCCTCATCTCTCTGCCCATTTTCACCTCTCGAATCAGAACGTAAAACTTTAATGCAAGTGGAAAATTGATCCTCAACATATGCTAAAAACAGTAAAGACATCAGCTTTAGAATGCAGAAAATAGACCCATGTAAATCGACTATAATCATCAATAAATGTCACAAAATATTTATAATGAGCAGGAGACAGATGAGGAGCAATACCCCAAATCTCACTATGAACTAAATCAAAACATTGAATGCTATTAGAGGTAGAGACAGAAAAAGGAAGAGTCTTACTTTTCCCATCTTACATGTAGCACAATCAAAAGAAACAAACTTAGAAAAGCCTATTGAGTTCAACATTCCAGAATTAACCATGTGAGACATAGTTTTAAAATTAGGATGTCAAAGCCTACTATGCCATAATTGACAATTGTTTTGAGCAGAAAAACAAAAATCATGTGCTGATTTATTCCTAATTTGAGTAGATAGTCTCAAAATTAGGATGTCCAAGCCTACTATGCCACAATTGACAATTATTTTGAGCAGAAAAACAAAAATCATCTTCTGATTTATTCCTAATTTGAGTAGATAGATCAAGAGAAAATAAGCGTCCATGTTTAGCCCCCCTTGTGATCTCCTTCCCTGACATTTGGTCCCACTGAATGATCAGATTGATGATGTGATAATCCTCTAATGCTGCAACAGTCCAAGTTTGACAGAATTTGGATCGAAATCCAGAAACTTGTACGGATGTGATGAAATCGATGCACAAAAAGATGGAAAAAACAAGGAATCAAGTAGAAGACCCACTTCTGATCTCTAGAAAGTTTTGAAAAAATTCAGAAATACTCACAGGGTTTGGAAGACCTTACTTTGTAGATAAAATTGTGGCTATTGACATAATTTCTGGTTGCATTGTGTTGCGAGGTGTCCATATTTTTTTGCAACAGCAGCATTGGACTTAGCTCATATCCTGAGTATGAGGAGTTGGAGAAGACCGAGTGGTCGGAGAAGACTGAGAAGTCTAAAGAGACTAAGTGTTTCCTTTAGCAGAGTATGCAACAGTATAAGTCTTAGTGTGCTGTTGTTCCAGATGGGCTTTTATGTGAACGTTGTTCTTCTCGCAGAAGCTCATTCAAACAAACATCCAAGGATGGTAATGGGTTCCGGCTCAGCAGAGACGATGTTGCAGTCTCATATTCAGGACATAATTTCATCAAAAACTGGTCCCTGTGACTTGAGGCTTGAAGGTCTTTTATAGTTTTAAGAACCTTGTTAGGAACAAAAGCATATTTAATTCCATCATATTCACTCCACAAATTGTGGAAACCTGAATAGTAGTCTTGAATGGACAAGGTGCCTTGACTGTATTTTGCAATGTCACACTCAAGTAGAAATCGTCATGCAGAATTATCTTGATGATAAACTGTTTGTAAGTAACCCCACATCTCCTTGGAGGTCATATAGGGCTTGAGGTTTAGAATTAGATGAGGTTCCACGGACCCAAAAATCTATGTTTTAATTCTTGCATCTTTTGTATTCCAAGTAGTAATCTTTTTTTCATCCTCTGTAGGCTTTGGATCAGAACCAGAAACAAATCCCCATAATTCCTTGGCCTCAAGATATAACTGAAATTGAAAAGCCCATGCTGGATAATTTTTACCATTAAACCGAATCAAATTAACTTCTGACTTCTCCATTTATAAGATGGCAGTGGGAAAAATGTACTAACAGAAATATCCAGCAATTGTGATTGCAAAAAAAAAAAAAAAAGAAAAGAAAAAAAAAGGACACTCTTAAACCAGTCAAAGTGATGATGTACGATGAAAAAACTGAGGCTTTGTCAACATACAGAAGCAAGGATGCAATGATCCGATGGTATGACATGCATATCACTGATGGAAATCCAAGACAGAACCAAAAAGAACCAATAAAAGCCCAAAAAAGCTTCAGACGGCCAAAAATTTGACGCAAAATCCTCGACGTGGGCCCACTTATGGATCTGAACAATAATCAGATCACAGAACTGAGTAATATCCCTATTCCTTCTTCGACTGGAACAAGTTTGATCTAATTCCAGTGTAGATCCAAGATTCTGGACGGCCTTGATCAAAACATATGTAAGATTTTGAAAAATCACAAGAATGATAAAAAGACCTACCTAGCAGTTCCGAAAAATTATGAAAATATCACCAGAAACCTTAGAAGACCCAGATGACCTTGGCTGGAGTGGTCGTTGAAGATGCTGTGATGATCACAGGTGGGCCATAGTAGATCTGAGGCTATCGCAAATCCTGAATGAATGTCAATCTCTGGAAACAGATCCTCGATCTGTTTTTTCTTAATGACAGAGAGTGGTTTCTCTCTGATTAAGTCCTTGGATGATTTCTAAGACTGAAATTTAGAGCTCTGATAGCATATCATTCGTAGCACGTAGGCCAGAGGCTTTTTGGATTGTAAATTCATGTGTTTCCTTTGGAGATTCTCTCCCATTGTATTGAGTACAGTTGCCTTATCAAAGGCTACAAATCTGGCTCATCAATCTAATTACAATCTAATACTAATGAAAGAATATTTAAAGAAGGAAGAAAACTGTACAATTGTTTGACCAAATCAAACGTGATTGGATAGCACCATTTCGGGCGTGAATTTGAGTCGACCCTTACAAGTGGGCCTGATGGGCCTGAGCCATCTTGTATTTGACATAGGTAAGGGCCCTAACCAAATTTTACTCTAATAGAAAAATAGGGTCTAGCCAAATTTCACTTTAATAGAAAATGAGACTTTGCCAAATGTCAAGAAATGCAGGGTAGGGACCATCACAATATTATTTTCTATTCATACAATGGTACATGATCTCATTCAATGAGGGCACCGCTACGTTCCCTTATCTTTTTTACTTTTGCAAAAAAAAAAAAAAAAAATTCTATCATTTTTCAATATTCTGGATTTTCCAAAATTTTTCCAGATTTTTTCAAATTGAACTACTACGCCACTACGTAGCGTTTTGGCGGCGTTATTGCTATTTTCAAATTGCACTGCTACGCCGCTATGCCCACCGCTACGGCTATTTTCATCCTTGCGACCACCATGATTTCCTCCTCGACCACGACCTCTACCACCTCCAACTCCAATATTAATACTTTGATTCTTATTCATAGCACTGTTATTAGTGAGAGCAGATCAATCAGGGACATTAGCATCTTTTGTTGTCCTTGTTTTTCTTTGGCTTTCTTCACTTTGCAATAATGCAGAAACTGTTCCAATAGGAGGCAGTGGCAACGCAATAAACTCTCATATGATGCTTGGATGCGACGTGGATTCAATAGGGAACACTTAGCGGACTCAATTAGGAGACAACGGTTTTCACATAAAAAAAGACTGGATATGATTAAACTGCCTATTTTGAAATATGCAGGTTTCATAGGCCAGCTAATTATCCTTTACACCCTGAATATTTAGCCAGTTACAGTTATGGACGGCTTTGTGAGTTCAGCATATGATAATAGCAAATCTCTACTTGGTTGAATACCTTCCAAGACATCCTTCTAATTTCTAAAGGGTTAATAGATTACTCATCCAGTAGAGAGGGAAGCTTGAGCAACGGGTTAAGCTCCAAAGCTGAAGGCTAAATATCATGGATTCAACTTGACTTGACCATGGGTTCAACACCACTTGTTTTCCAATATCGAACATAAGAAAGGTCAGTCATGATTTTAATGTCATTCATTATCCACAATTACAAGTATACTTGAGTATATAGACTCTAATGGATATTCCTTAGCTTGCATTTCAAGCTTATCACTTAGATTTTATTCCCCTAAATTTTAGGAACCGACACTAACTAAACGTGTTTCATCTATCTCTATTACCTGACTTTCTAACCCAACAAGACTCCAATCTAATAAAGATAAACTAAATAAATCTCAATCTATTCTATAGGCTTAGGCCTCCTGTAATAGACCAGTGGCTCCAATGGGCCTCTGGTGGCCCTTGTGCTTGGGCCTGATGGCCCTCTGCATGGTTCAAGCACATGATCCAAAAACCTAATCAGTGGCAGCCCCTCCTAGGCTGCATCAATTCTCCCAGTCTTGGAGAGAACTCCCCCTCGAGTTCCTTTGTTGTCCACCTTATTCAAAAGTCCATTGTACAAATTCATTTTTGTTAGTACTTAGTAGATCTTCCTTCTCTTCATGAAGGATGAATCCTTTGCTAGATCCTTTCCTATAACTGGAAGTATAGTGGAAGCCTTGCTTCTTCTGACATTGGACTTTGCTGGGATATTTGATCAGGCTAGTAGATGCAAGGATGAAAAAAGCAGCCGATACGTAGCATATCGGCCGATAAATCTTGGCCGCTACGCTTCTTTGAAATTATCGGGTATCGCAATCGTATCGACTTGTAGCAGCTGATACATTACTGTAGCGGCCGCTACGACCGACACGTTGCTGTAGTGGCCGCTACATTGCGGTCTGCCCCCCGTTTTCTCCATTGAATCGCTCATTGAACAAATGACTGAAAAAGAAAAAAAAAGGAAACAAAGGAAGTAACGAAGAAAGAAAAAAGAAGGAAACAGAGGAAGAAAGGAAAAATGAAAAAAAAAAAAAAAAAAAGAAATACCTGATGCGTGGAGGAGGTAGCAGCAGCTGCAACGTCGCAGCAGGGTTGCAGCGGCGGCAGCAGCACAGCGCAGCAACGACAATAGCAGCGCCGTAGTTGCAGTAAGCAGCATCGGCGGCTGCTGCTTCTCCTCCTCCTCCTCCTCTTTCCCTCCTTTGTCTTTCGTTTCCCTGTTTCTATTTCAGATGAAGCTAGGGCAGCAAATGCCCTTATACCCACCCACATCGTCCTCTTCTTTTTTAATCGTTGGGTAATTCATGGGCCCATGATGGGCCCACCTAATGAAGGGCACAAATGAAATGAAAATTACATGGGCCATTCAAAAACCATTAAAAATCCATCCACCAAAAAATAATACATTCAAAAAATTAAATGTAAAATCCATTCACTAAAAAAAAATTCAAAAAATTAAATGTGGACATCCAAAACAATAAAAATTGAAGAACCTGATATAACCATTAGTGGGCTCCACAATGAAGCACCAACGTTAAAATAAAAAAATTATATCGTAGCTAAATATTACTTAATTGAAATTGACACCTTAGACAAATTTCACTTTAATTGGGAATAGTGTTATAGCCAACTTTCAAACCTATTTAAAATAAAGCGCAGCCAAATTTCATACTAATTAAACATAGGCTACAGTAATAGGACATAGGCCCAACCAAAGTTCACTCTAATTAATAGGAAATAGGGCCCTAACCAAATAACAAAATGGGTCATTTACCACCAAAGTTCATTCTTATTGTTTACTATTGAATTCCTATGACCTAACTCTTATTGTTGACTCTATTTATTCAGTGTCAGCGATACAGGCCCTCATACAATGAAGGGACCGCTGCGCTCCATTATCTTAGTTACTTTTGCAAAAAGAACACATTTTCTATCATTTTCCAATATTCTGGATTTTCTATAATTTTTTCAGATTTTTTTGATGCTTTTTTCAAAATGCGCCGCTACACCACTACGTATCGCCGCTACGCTACGTAGCGCCCGCTTCGTAGCGTTTTGGCCACCGCTTTTTTCAGCCTTGAGTAGATGTCTAACTGTTGAATTTGGGCTGTCAAATTGCAATCTTCAATTATCAGTTGTTATACCTTTCTTTAACATTTTTAAGTGTTGCCTAGACCAGTCCAAAAATATTTTTTTGTTAACATGAATTTACATTATTATGATCTAGATTTTCACTTGGAATGGTGCCACGATTGAAGTAAATGGTATGAGTGAAGTTGAATATGTTGCAGATGAGGTATTCTACATATTCCTTTATGCTTCTATGCTTACTGTATATTTGGTTCGTTTCCTTTCCTTTCCTTTTTCCATTTAATAGTTATTGACCATTCATAATGAGCTGAAGCCAAACAATGCATCTGAATGTTTAGACACCTATGGTGAGCTATGTAAACGTTCATGCTATATTGGATGGGCGAAGGGCTTGTGCTAAAGGGTCAGCTACAAATGCAGGTTCTTCTCAGGTAGTCTTCATGTTAATCAAGAGTACTCTAAAATTTTCTTATGCATTTCTCTTTTCAACATATTGGGATTTTGTCATTAAACTTCAAATACATTTGCATTTTTATCAATTTGGCTTCTGTTCTTTTGGGGTCGTTTGGCAATTTCACGTGATAGGAAAATGGTCCACATGTGTAAATGATTCATGTATGAATCATTTTCATGTGCAAATGAGTCACATGTGAAACACATTCCATTGTTTGTCATTTTCACACCTCTTCACTTGCGAATCTGAGTGCATCCAACATTTCACGCTGTTCACCGTTTTTTTCACAAATTTTTAAAAAACCTTGATGAATCAAGTGGTGAGATTCAAACCAAGTGTCATTGTTGGCCTTCTTAAGAGGATCAACGAGTCGGATTGGGAAAAAGGGGCCAATAGAAATTAGAAAAGTAGATCTAACAATCTGGTCTTTTTGGAAAATCTCACAATCCATGCTTGATCAACAGTTCAAATTTGAGCTCCTAACTGTTTTGGGCTTTATGGAGAGGTCTAACAGTTTGGATCTTGCTTTAGGGGTCCACAGGATTGGCAAATTTGAACAAACTGAATTGCCTTTGGACTTTACAACACGTGTTTTTCGCTGTAGCATCAGTGTATGCATCCAATAGTTCTGCATTTTTCGCAGAATTCTAAAGATCCATGATTAATCAAGACCTGAATTTAGAGCCGGCAAAAGCTAACCTGACCCACTTATGACCCGCACAACCCGACCCGCACAATATATGGGTTTGTCGCAGGTCAAGCTTTCCTAACCCGCATTTAAACGGGTCGGGTTAGGGTCAACTCGTCTAACCCGCATAACCCGTTTATCTTTTTTTTTTTTTTTTTTGCAGCAAAAACTTATACTCCGTACTTAATTTTATGGAGTGTATCTTTTTATTTTGACATGATTTTTTTTTATTTTTATAAAATTTTTTTATTTTATTTCTTCTAGTTTTCCTATACTATTTCTATAGTTACTGTTTAAAAAACACATATACTATACTCATTGTATAAATGATTCATTTTGTTTTCAAGCAGACCCTTTGTTAACTTAAGAATATTTTTGTGTGCTCCTCTCTTAGAAAGATTCTTCATATGAAGAAAACACAATCCATATCACATGAATAAAATAAAATATTCAAGCAATGAATGATTTCATACTAATTTCCACACTAGTTACTCCTTATGCTGGCACAAGCTAGAGAGAATCGTGAATTGAGGCATTGTGACTCAGGCCTAGGCCTAAATCTTCCATCCAATAGTAGTTGAATCTGATTTAAGACGTTATAAGAAGCAAATTAACATTAGGCTTATCATAACTCAAATAGAAATTTTAATGCCTATCATGATAGGTTTTAAATTGCACCGATAGGATTTAGAAAGTTAAGGATTGTTCATTTAGATCTTATCTCATTTTTACGAATTAACTTATCGGTTTGGGTCTAATTTACACTTTGGGTATGGTTAAAGTCTTAAAGGACTCTTGTTAATAAATTTAGATTTGGGTGCAAGTTATGTGGGTTAACCAGACCCGTAGTAACCTGCAATGGTTATGCGGGTTAATGTGGGTCAGGTCGGGTTGACCCGCAGCGGGTGCGGGTGCGGGTTAGGGTTTCGGGGTTTCTAACCATTTTAATAAACGGGTCGGATGTGGGTTAGGAGCATCTAACCCGTTTAATAAACGGGTCCGACCCGTTTAGCCCAACCGGACCCGTATGCCACCTCTAGACCTGATATTTGATGCCGTAGTCGTGTTTAGCCTTTTGAAGAGGATTAATGGTTTGGATCGTGAGAATGGAGCCCACAAAAAGTCCAAAAATGCATATCTAATGATCCTAAGTCTTTCATAAATTTCTCACAATCCACGATGATCCAACGGCTGAAATTTGACAATGTAGTTGTTTTGACCTTCTAAACAAGATCAATGGTTGAAATCATGTTGTAGGGATCCGCCTTCAACCAGAAAATAAAAAAAAAAAAAAACTGGTGAAATCTGCTCTACCGTCAAAGGCACTGTAGCAGCGCCTTTTTGAGATGATGTGTGGTTCTGTTTCACACCTCTTTAGATGTAAAAAATTGCCTCTCCTTTTCAAAGCTTTTTCATACTTGATTTTCACACCTGGTGAGTAAATGATGCAAACAAACATCCTTGATGTGAAACGGTTACACACGATGCTTGGTTTACGTATGTAAATGGGTGAAACAAACAGCCCTTTATGATATGCTACCTTTGTGAGACATTGTTCATTATAGATTTTGTTGAGTTACATCTAAGGCAAACTGTCTTTGAGTAAGGAGAAAGCTGCAGTTTTAAAATGCTTGAACACATTAAAATCATGCTTCAGGAGTGCTATTTTCACAACCACTAATCCACATTAAATCCTTCTCATTGCACCTATGGCCATATCCCCATGATAGGGCATACTTCCAAGTGGGCCCTGCAAAATGGATATACTTTTCAAAAGTAGACCTTTTTCTTTTTCCACACATGAACACCTACTTTTAGTAGGAAGATATGTGAATATAGGAAATTTAATGGGACATATTGTCTACTAGTTAATTTGAATGAGTATAGTTGGAACAAGGCTTTGATGATGATGATGATGATGATGATGATGATGATGAGTGTAGTAGAGATGAGAATGTTGAGATGGATTTATGGTAAAACTAGGAAAGATAGAATTAGAAAGGAGCGTATTTAGGAGCATTTAGGGGTTGCATCACTTGGTTATAAATTTAGAGACTCGTTTGAGATGGTTTGGACACGTCCAATATAGGCTAGCAATGGCATCCTTGAGGAAAAGTCTTTTTATGCATGTTGATGGCCCACCAAGGAAAATGAGTAGGTCGAAGAGGACATGTATGGAAGTAGTTAGTGTCACAACCCAAAATTTGGGGCCCTTGAATTTTGCGCCATGACCTTTTCTCCACAAGCATAATTAAATCAATATATTGAGATTTCCGGGCAGAGTAATTAAACTGGAATTAAATCTGAAATCTTATTAACAAAAGAGTCGATCTATGAAATGTCCAACGATTGAATAAAGATTTGAAATAGAAATGAAATGCTAATTCTTCGTTAATTTGAAGTAAATAACAATACTAAATCGAGACAAGAGTCTCTTATTTTGCTAGTCATTATCGCTCTCTTAAGCTCACATCCTGAAGCTTACTTTATCATCTCCATCTGAGTCATTGTTCACGTTAGGATCCAAGCTACCTAGCAGGGGCCATGTTGGGTTAGTACAACAACTGAGTGAATCATTGTCATCAAAACCTTGTCCCAACTATGTTGGGGTCGGCTACATGAATTCTGTTTCTCCATTCCGATCAACAAGTGAGTGAATAGATATGCTAAATCTACTTCCACATACAATCATATAAGTTTACAATGATAGAGATAGGCATTAAATTTCAACATATAAAGTTTTACATGGAAATACAGTTTTTGTGCATTAGTGGGATATTAGTGAAACATACAGAAATTGATCAGGGCAATTACTATAGCTACAATCAAACATGGTCCCAATTTACCAAGCATTAAGTAGTAGAATCTCAAAGTGCCTATTGGCAATCACATTAGCTCAACAGGGGCACAGCGCCAACAGGGATCTAGTACCAACAAGGGTACAAGACCAATCAATGGAACCTTAGTTTACTTAGTCAAATTTAATCTCAATGGTCTAGGGCCATCAAGGCAGTACTGGGTGATAATGATCACCATCAAGTCCCACTGCTGGCACATGGGGACGTCTTCACTGTACCAGGCCAATTGGCACCAATCATCAATTTGGATTTATTTAAGGTATTACATGCATTAGACTGACTACAGAGGATTCATATAATAGATTCACAAGTGCACAAGTGTCTAATTAAATTTCTTGTTATTCATGTATCTACATTTCAGGCTCATAAACTATATATATATATATGTATATATATATGTATATATATATATATATTTCTGTACAGTCACTAAATTAGCTTTATTCATCCTTGACAGTCCACATTTGGTACTGAAATTAAATATTCCAACTGACATAATTAAACTTATGGCATACTTATGTTCAGGTTCTCTGTACTCTGTAGCCCACATGTTTATTTCAATTCCTGCAACCAGCCCCCGTATGGGTTTAGATTCTGTAACCAGCCCCTTACACAGTCTAATTATATTCAGCCCCTATTTCCATTCAAGTAAATATTTAACCATGTGTAAAAATCTGATTTTACAACCAATACATATATGTAGTTGGTTTTGCATTACAGCCTTTATTAGTATGCAGTCAGCTGCTCATTCATCCCACGGACACACACACACACACACAATCAGTTAATAGACACCGACTGATTTCGTGAAATATTCACTATTTTTTTGAACAGTAACTTAAATTAATTTAAAATAAGGAATCTACGTCAAAAAGCTTATTTATTCACTATTTTTCTTGTTCAACTTGTACATATTGTCAAATTATGCACAAAAGCCGGCAATCAAAATCACTATAAGAACTTAATCTTCATATTTCAGATTCTAATTAATGAATAAGGTGACAGGTGATGCCATCTATTAGAGACCAATCCCATTGGGAACCAGGCCCATCTGGCCTTGATGCCAATGCCCACTAGGCTCAGCCATGGGTAAAACTTCATTTTTAGATTTCAGCCATTACCAGTATCATAGTTAGGTTCGGCCAGGTCTTTTAAGCATATGCCTCGGGCTTCAATTACACAATTAGATCATGTCCAGTCCAATCCTTGTGATCCACTCCATCACAAGTTTTTGCACACCCTTCGGCCCTTGGAATTTGGATCTTATTTACCGCCTGGTGTTAGGATACCACCTATTTTGAGTTTGCAGCGCACCAGTGTCAACTAATGTGCTGTGCATGGACTAATTTGACCCAAGATTCCAACTGCTGAATGTATGATATAGGTTTCAAGGATTCGGTCAGCACCAACTGAGCCAGTGGCTTGCATTGGGAAATGCTAGACATAAATCTTGTACATTTACAGCACTTCCAATATTAATTTGAGTTCGAACAGGGGCTGTTATGCAGTATTTATTGTTCAGATAACATGATTTACTCCTATATGATATAGATCTCTTGATCCAATCAACCCTCGGTAAGGACCGAAACCAGATTCAGCTAGTTTAAAAAGGCCATGACTCTTTTTGTTAGTACTTATACCTTCGAATTTGCAGCCCCTTTTTTATGTATAACAACCCAAGATCAGATCATTTCTAGTGAAATTTTGTCTTTAACTCCCACTGTCGAATTGGTATGTAGACATACGAGGGTTTGGTCAGCCATATCTGGTTCTTTTTACTCTTTACAGTCTACGCAAAGCACAATAGTCCCCTAATTGGGGTCTGGCCAACTCAAAACATGCCTGCCCCTTAATTAGCTTCTTTTTTTTTTTTTTTCTTGTCTCACATTGAATCTTCCATCATGATGCTTGTTGTCATTCCCCCAAACTGGACCTCCGAGATTATCTCCGAATTTCGGGGTGCGATGGGCAATTACTGTCATGTGAGGATATCACATGTGAGGATAGACACAAATCCAACATAATACATCATATTTCAGCGGAAGCAATAGCAAGATATGGTATCATATCACAAGTATATGAAACATCCATATATGATCACATGATGTCAGAGCATAGCTAGTCCAAAGTAGAGTAATAAAGTGCAATGCGGAAGCATAAACATTCAATCATTATTACAATGTCTTATCAAAACCTCATCCTCATCTAATCAAACACATCTAGCCACTAGCAATCTCCACTCTAAAGTTGTCGCCTCTCCAAGCAAGAAGGTGCCTACTCAACGTAGTGGAGACCACTCTACTGGCCCTGCCTGTGAACTCTTTGGTGTCTCTATCTTTGGGACCAGGGTGGAGGCAATGTCTCCTACAATGCCAAGGTTAATAAGTTAGAGCAAGTACACAAGTATAATTACATGAGCATGTTGCATCAAACACATAATTAAAGACAGAGATCATAAGAGAGCAATGGACACAATATCTAGGCATGATTGTGCAATTACATAAATTGACGTCATATGAATCATAAGAGACAAATCTAAACATATATAACTAGCAAAATGACATTCAACGTGAGCTCATCCTCCCAACTGCACAATATAAGCAAGATGTCTGTGGTGAGTTGATGCAGAGTTCATTTTTGATCAAAGGTTTGAATTGGTTGAATCCTTTATAGTGAAAAATTGGGGCCTTGACCTACCTTACCAAAGGTTTGATCAAGAAGTACGGGACAAAACATCAAAGGGATGGTCATGATGGGTTCATACACAATCCAATTATTAATCATTTTTATTCTGAATTATTTGGTTATCGAAATTTGTTCCTAAAAGATCTGATTGACCCAATCCATCAAGATCAGCGTGACGCACAAAGATCCAATACTTCAAAATACATGGACAGCAGTCCATTGGGTTCAACCCAACTGAACGAGGCCCCAAACAAGGCCCAGCCCAGCTGGGACAGGACCTAAAAGGTTTGGTCAGACTTGGCGACCCATTCCAGGCTTTCAATTGGTCCCCTATGGCCCTCTACTGGTCCCTACATCTTATTGTATGCAGATTTATCCAGCTTATTGTGGAGTGTCCCATTTATTGGGCAAGTTTCTCATTTATTACTTATCTAATTGGGTTGGAAGAGGAATTTACTTCATGGTACAACTGTACACTCACTACAATCATGGGCTCTATTGACCAAGACGTGCAGTCCTTATTCACTCTTGATCAGATTGTATTCGGAGACTCTTCCTCCCTATTTTACATGCAATCAAGTCTCCTTTATTGGCAAGGCTTTATGATTAAGAGAGAATTAAGGATTTTATCTGTATCAGTTACTATATATGGATAGAAATTAATGAAGCAACAAGACACCAAAAAATGGAAGGCTTTCTTTATGTCGTTGATTCTTTGAGGATTTGCTACCTTAATGATTTAGGTGGACAAGAGGGACTTTTTAAGGAAGAATCTACTATGATCAATATTGTGTAATTGGTTGGCAACTACGAGGCAACAAGTGGGGTCCACAACCCCGAATCTCTGGCGTACAATTTTCCTCTTTTATCTTTTCTTAATTTCTGTCCATGTTTGGAAGTATTTTGGATCTTCTTTAATAGGCTTTCTAGTATCATTAGGATTAATATTAATGGTTGTGATTTAATCATAGGCTTAGGGCTTCTTTGTTGGCATAGCGTATATACAAGTCCGTTCTATGGAACAAAAATAGTTTTTGGATATTTTTTTTATGGAATTCATTAAAGTTGCATGTTTGCAATTTTCTATTTCTCCCATTGGATTGAAGATCTCTAAGGTGGATTTTGCAATCAACGGTAAGCGAATCCTTAATTTCTCCTTGATTGATGTTTGATTTTTGTTGATTGAAGATCGTATATCGTTGGGCTCACCATCAATTGGGATTACTTGCTTCCTTGACTGTGTTAGTTGGTATTAGAGAAAATTGGTCCTTAGATCTGATTTGTTGTGAGTTTGTCTCCCTAATCATGCCTCCTCGAAGAGTACGAGGTTATAGGCAATTGGTTGAGAGCGACATGGTGAATGAATCCGACCTAAAAGATTTGGTAATCCAAAATCTGCGTAAGCAAGTTGAGACCTTGACTCGGCATTTGGACTTCGAACATCGAGATCAATTATTTGATGAGTCGGCCTATGAAGGTGATGACGATTTTTCGGTTTACGGTGATAGTTTGATGGTTGAGACCCTGACTCGGCGTTTGGACCAAATAGAACATCGAGATCAATTATTTGATGAGTCGGCCTATGAAGGTGATGACGATTTTTCGGTTTATGGTGATAGTCTGATGGTTGTTTTCAGGATCCGATTTACGATGATGAGTCGAATGAGGATCATGATGACGAATTTAATACACCGATCTGGGATTTATATGAAGATGATAATGATATCTATGGTAAGATTTTTGATATATCTCAAGATTGTGACTTTTATGATAGAATAATGATCTTTTATCAGCATCAAGATTACGATAAAGATACTCCAATTGTCAGTGATGAGCAGATTGACACATTAGACTGTTTAAATTTGATTGATGTTACTTTGGAGGGTGTTGTCAAGCCATATGACAAATTGAATGGTTCGGATGTGATAGATTTTGTAGATAATTAGAAGCATGATTTGCACTTAGTATGTATGCCAGCAACTTGTTATTCAGATCCTTTCTAGGAAGGGATCCAACCGCGAGATCTACCACAGATTGAGTTGCGGGCCCACATAGAGCAACAATCCATCATCTAAGCCGAGCCTTGATATATTTGCTCACATCCAAGTGTATCTAATGCGTGATTGGCGGCCACAATAGAAGCGTCATAAGAAGCGAAAGCGTTAACACAAATGGCTATACAGAGATGGAAACTTGAGGACAAGTTCTTTCTAACCGGGGGAGAATGATGCTGAGTTGATTTTTGATCAAAGATTTGAATTAGTTGAATCCATGGATGAAAATATTGGCCGTAGCGGGGGCCACCGCCACACTACGGCTGATTTATCGGCCGTCGCACCCGTAACGGTTGCTTCGTCTGCTACGAGGCCGCTACGACTACTACGAGGCCGATAAGGGGTGAGAAAAATTCCTGCTTTTCATATTTTTTTAAAATGCATAATAATACTTATTTCTTTTAGTCTTCTCTCCAAATGACATTTCTACACAACTTTTCTATCCTTTTACATTTAAAAGAACACCAAAAAACACATGATCTTGCCGAATTACAGTCGATACAGAGAGTCCTTCTCAAGGATTCTTCTCTAAGTACATCCTATTAGACACCCCCTTTGGTAGATGCATTTTTTTTTTCTCTAGGTACTCTTTAAGTCTTGACTTCATGACATAGTTTTATGAGCCTTTAATTAGTTTATAAGTTAGCATAACTAAGCAAAATGAACACATGTGAAAAAAAAATGATCATTACTATTATTTTCTATTTATATTATACAGCGATACAGGACCTCATACAATGAGGGGACCACTACGCCCCCTTATTTTAGTTACTTTTTCAAAAAAAAAAAAAAAAAAAAAAAAAACATTTTCTCTCATTTTCCAATATTCTAGATTTTCTACAGTTTTTTCATATTTTTTTGACGTTTTTCCAATTCGCATCGCTACGCCGCTACGTGGCGCTCGCTACATAGCGTTTTGGTGGCGGGCCGCTACGCCTGCCGCTACCGCTATTTTCATCATTGGTTGAATCCTTTATGGTGCAAAACTCAAAAGGGGCCTTGACCTACCTTACCAAAGGTTTGATCAAGAAGTATGGGACAAAACATCAAATGGAGGGTCAAGATGGATCCATTGATATTCCACATTAATCATTTATATTCTGAATTATTGGTTATCAAAATCAGTTCCTAAAAGATCTAATTGACCCAATCCATCAAGCTCAACGTGACACACGAAGATCCGATACTTCGAAATATATGGATGGCAGCACATTGGGTTCAACCCAGCTGTACCACTCCCAAATGAGGGCCAGCCCTTCTGGGGCAGGACCTAAAAGGTTTGGTCAGACTTGGCCAACCATTCCAGGCTTTCAATTGGTCCCCTATGGCCCTCTACTGGTCCCTACATATTATTGTGTGCGGATTTATCCAACTTATTGTGGACTGTCCCATTTATTGGGCAAGCTTCTCAATTATTACTTATCTAATTGGGTTGGAAGAGGAATTTGCTGCATGGTACAACTGTACACTCACTACAATCATGGGCTCTATTGACCAAGACTTGCAGTCCTTATTTACTCTTGATCAGATTGTATTCGAAGCCTCTTCCTCCCTATTTTAAGTGCAATCGAGTCTCCTTTATTGGCAAGGCTTTATGCTTAAGAGAAAATTAAGGGTTTTAGCTTTGTCAGTTACTATATATGGATAGAAATTAATGAAGCAACAAGACACCAAAAAATGGAAGGCTTTCTCTATGTCATTGATTCTCTGAGGATTTGCTACCTTAATGATTCAGGTGGACGAGGGACTCTTTAAGGAAGAATCTACTATGATCAAGATTGTGTAACTGGTTGGCAATGGCAAGGCAGCAAGTGGGGTCCTCAACCCCCGGGAATCTCTAGCGTACAATTTTTATCTTTCTCTTTTCTCTTTTCTTAATTTTTTTCCATGTTCGAAAGATTTAGGATATTTTTTAATAGGGTTTCTTTTATCATTAGGATTAAGATTAATGGTTGTGATTTATTCATAGGTTTAGGGCTTCTTTGTTGGCATAGCGTATATGCAAGTCCATTGTACAGAACGAAAGTAGTTTTTGGTTTTTTATATGCAATTGATTAAACTTGCATGTTTGCAATTTTCAACTTCTTCTCTCTTGGTTGAGCATCTCCCATTAGATTGAAGATGTCTACATTGGGTTTCACGATCAACGGTAAGCGAATCCTTAATTGCTCCTTGATTGATGTTTTGATTTTTCTTGATTGAAGATCGTGTATTGTTGGGTTCACCATCAATTGGGATTATTCCTTCCCTGATTGCATCATTATTGCTTCCCTGATTGCATCATGAGTGCTAGATAATATTAACAAGACAAGGGGTGTCGCATGCTCCATATAGTAATTAATCTTGTGGCCAGCAAGTAAATACGAGTATGGTGCCAAAATAATCAAAACATTACTACAGTAAGCAAAACAAGGCAAAACCCATGCAAGCTGGGTCCGACTATGCATGAATCGAAGCTTAGTGGTGCCGACACGTGGATCAAGGATAACCTAACCAGATAAGATCACAAGGGTAGGCTACACATCCAGCTCATCTAACAAGGTAAGTGCATGTGCATCAATGGTGTAGCACTAGCTATCCAAATCCATCTAGTACTAAGTCATCAAGGTACTATACCAATATAGGGCATAACAAGTCCATATTGTGGTCAATGTCACTATTCACCAGGTCCATCCTAGGTCCAAGGTACAAGTCCAACACATAAGAACACCAAATAACATTAACAATGATTTAAAAAAGTAACATGTATATCTAGAAAGGAAGCATGTACAAGTCATGCAAGAGTAGAATACATGGAAACATATCACGAGAAGTATATAAGAGACCGGGTCCAACCTTGGGTTTAGGTTGCCCAAGACCAATGCCATCCAACCCTACATAGTCTCATGGTCCCTGATGTCTAATTCGATTTATACCATTGGCGTTCCGAAGTTAAGTGACATCAAAGGCCCGAAACCTCTGTACACTTGACCTAACCATGGTTTTAAAAATCGGCCGAGTCCGAGTCGACTTGGACTCGGCACTTACCGAGTCGAGTCTACATGACTCGGACTCGGCTCAAGTAAAAATATAAAAAACAGATTTAAAAAAAGTTGCTTTTGTAAAAACAATTTAAATAGAGTGAGGGAAAGGCTCTTTCAATGGCAAAAAAAGGTTGGGAAAAGGTTTCTGGTTTTGGGGATGGGGAGAGAGAGAGAGAGAGAGAGAGAGAGAGAGAGAGAGAGAGAGATGGTGGCCTGGTGCAGTGCTCTGTTACTGCTGTTGGTGCAGTGCTGCTGCTGCTGGTCTGCTGCTGCTGCTCTGCTGGGAGCCTGTGACTGTAGCAGTGCTGCTGATGCTGGTGCTGTCTGGTGCTTTGCTACTGGTAGCCTGTTACGCTGGTCTTCTCTCTCTCCTCTTTTCTTTCTTTCTTTCTTTTTTTTTTCTTGCTGATGTTGCTCTGCTGCTGGTGCGGGTCTTCTTCTTCTTCTTCTTCCTCCTCTTCTTTTTCTTCTTCTTCTTCTTCCTCTTCTTTTTCTTCTTCTTCTTTTATTTTCTCTTCCTTTATCAGTTGGCTGGGGTTGGGCTGGGAGTAGGGTTCCTGTTTTATTTATTTATTTTTCTTATTTTTTTCAAGTTTCTTTGTTCTGAAGTGGATGGATTGTGACTCGGGTGAGTCCCATGCGACTTGCCTGAGTTGGGACCCGAGTCCTGTTTTTTAAACCATGGACCTAACATTGATCACAATGAATTCAGACAACTCATAGGTGAATGTCAACTCAAACACCACCTACAATGGTTTTACCATTAACAATGGGGCATGGCATAATTTAAGGGTCCCGAACTGGTGCAAAAGTCCTTAGGTCTGAATTTTGCATCTCAAAGAAACCTATGCTTTTGGGTAGCCGTGGTCTGGGTATGGCTAGCTGTGAGTATATTACGGTTAGCCGATGTACAAAAGTCTTGAAATTCAGCTCTCTAGAAAAGTAACCGTAATAGGGCTGAAATGTACTATGGTTAGCCTCATGACCCACTGTGGTTAGGTCACAGCTAGCAATAAGCTAACCATAGTTCAAAATTGTAACACCCCGAAACCTGGAGCTCATCAGATTCCGGAACGTTACTATAAGTAAGTCAAGATTACCCATAAATCAAATTATAACAAAGAATTGAGCAATACCTCTAATCTATTAAATAGTTCAATTAAAATGGATGAAAAGTAATAATAAGTCCAATAACAAATGATTGCTAACTCATAAAGAAACCAAGTTCAACATTATTAAAAGGAGCAATCCCTCTCTAAAGTTCTAAATTTCATTTTCAATACGATTGTGACGCTCTCTCATCAGCCATGCAAATTGAAATTCAATGGCTGATCTCCATCATTGCCAAGCTCCCCCAAGTGACCTGTACCTGAAGTGGGGGCAAACCACTTATTAGAAAACTGGTTAGCAGTATTCGAAATACACGAATCACTTAATAGCATAATCCAATATCAGAAATAATAAGAAGAACCCATGAGATGATAGCAAATGTCCTATAGAACTTCTTATTATTTAATGAGATTTCATATTCAACTCTTAGCATTGGTAAATTCAATATTCCCCAAACATGGGTCCTTATAATACAATAGGACTCTATTGTAAGAGTTTCAGTATTTCAGTCCCTTCCAGTAAGGTAGTCTTTTCCATAAGTTAATCAAAACTCTCCCTTAAGAGATTGGTTCAATAATCATTGATTCAGTCCCTGTCCAACCTTATCTCCCGATGCCAACAAGGGGTTCACCAATTAAATCAATATTCAGAGTAAGGTCCGTACTGATGTTTCAAAAACCATGCCACTGCTCGTATAGTATTCATATTAAAATGCTCTAAATTCATTAGGAAGCGTTCAATAGTTCTTTTATGTTTATTATGCATACAATAGAACTATCATAGAATTATATACACTAATTATTTTGATATAGGACTAGTTCCACATAATCGGGTTTATATACGCCCCACTCCAATTCAAAATTTAGTACCCGCATGTGGCACTACTCTTATATCTTTAATTTCTAAACCCTCCTTACAAGTCCAATCATATATAAGGAATTTCTGTCAGTGAAAGAATTGTCCCATTGTCTGGCATATTTATTTCATAACCCTGTAACATGATTCAGGTTCACTAAACATATGCCTGTAATATAACAACTCTAAATTATATAATTCAATCGGGGTCCACACTAAATTCACAGGCCCATAATAGAATCTGTAGGGGTAATAACCAGTGTATAAATTTTGAAATAACATAGGGTTTAGATGGAAATTTCTGTACATAATAATCATAAGAGGAGTCTTTGGGAAATTCTGGAAATAATCAGGGTATAGGTTGGAAAATAATCAACACAGAATCTAAAAAAATGGGGGTGACGATACTGTGCTATACACAGTATCTTCACTTTTAGAAAATGGGTCTCACACCCTACACTTTGGAGGAAGGAAATGTTGGGTCCCTAGTGGCCAGATTCACATGGGTCCAGTGCCATCCTGGTCGCCCATCAGGGACCAGGCAGATGACTGATCTTGATCATTGATCAGGTGGACCAGTGGGCCCAACAAGTCTTATCGATTTTAAAATGTAAGGCCACTGCAGGTCTGAAAATTCTTCTTTCTTCCCTGTTGTTCATTCCTCTGCCACTTGTTCCAAGGGATGGATTAACCACAACATGGATTTCATAATTCTATCATATTACATCATAAAAGAGAAATTTCAGAAATTCAAACAGTAAACAATACTGTCCACAGCAACCACTAACAGGTTTCACGCACCCAGGCAATGGGTGTTCAGATGGTGGGCCCTTCATGGTCCAACTCACCTGGGACCTGGTCCACCTTGGTTGCCCATCAGGGACCAAGCAGATGACTGGTCCTGATCTCTGATCAGGTCCAATCCACCAATAAAACCGAAAATCCCCAAAAGTACCGATGCATGGGTTTTAGATTTTAGATGGGGGCCTGATGGGGCCCAGTCCAAGTAGGTCCATCACCACTATGGTCGGCCAAGGGTCTAGTTTCAAATCCCTAGGTCAGATCTATGATTGAGTGGGCCACATGGTCCCACTATCCCAGTCGACAGAATTTGTTTCTGTCGACTTGGTTATAACAATTCCATATTTCTGTCTTGGATCTACATTGGACTATCTTCTCTGGTATGCAATATTAACCTGATGTTTTATTAACCAACAAGACTTAATCATCACATCAATCCAAGAAATTATTCATTATCTAACTACAAATTTAATCTGAGGATTACAGATTCTGGTCAACCGAACCCCCCCGGCCGATCCTCATACCAAGAAGAGAATGAAATTCTCAAGATTTGTCAATGATAAGATTCCATTCCCTTAGGTCCTTTTGGGTATAATCATGACTAACACTAAACCCATATTTCTTTGTATATTCGGAAATATTACTCACTTCCTAGTGTAGCAGATGGTGGCATGGTTGATATGAGGTCTTGAATATTGCATCCACTATATCTTCCGGCTCCTTCCTCCCTGTGATTCCTCTTTGTTGCTCCCCAAGAAAAATTCTTTTGCACTCTTTCCTCTCCTCTCCTTTATAACCCAAAATGAAACAATCGAAATCAATGCAGAAGGCAAATAATCTTTAATTTTGGGATAAAGTCAGATCTGTACCGTTTGGGAAATCCCCCGAGGTAGCCGAACGGTATCCTCCTCACAAGGAGTTGACGTTCTAACAACCCAACTACAAACAAAAGGGGTACTAATGGGTTGTAAACAGGCTAGAAACAATTTATGCAACCCAACCCAAAATAGGCTAGAAACAATTAATGCAACCCAACCCAAAATAGGCTAGAAACAATTAATGCAACCCAACCCAACCCAATATCTTATGGGTCAGACGAATTTGGGCCTAATCTGGCCCAAGTTATTACAAAAATCATAGGTTTTTACAATTTTGGAATTGTGACCATAGGTCATTCGCGGTTAGCTTCCTGAAGGCTTATGGTTAGCCATAAGGGACCTACGGCTAGTTGTAAACCCCAAATCTGAAACGCCAAAATTTCTAGCTCTGAATACGAAGGGGATTTCTTACAAACCACCAAAACCTGCAGAATTCCATCAATTTCAACACCAACAGAGTCTAATCCACCACATCCAAACCCTAATTCTACCAAATTAGCCATTATCAACTGTTAATCATGTAATTAAAATACAAAACCATACAAAGAGCTTGAAATAGGGTTTTCTAGAGTAGAATCAACATCAATCAATGAAACCAACCATGCATGTAATGAAATTATAGTTGTTTACTTGTCTCAAACAAGATCTAGCTGATTCCCCACAGGATCCTCCAAGAAACCCTCAAGAATCTTCAAGATCTCTAGTCATATCTCCAAGAAAACCCAAATCTACCCCCAACAAGAGATCTTACAATAAAAACAAGGGAATTGGGGCTAAAAGATGATGCATGCAGAGATCCTAGCAACAAAACCCTAGATCTAGATGAAAGAGAGGGCTTGGGAAGGAGATTGCTCACCAATTTAGATTCAACCAATAGAATTGAGAAAGGAGCGAGAGATCTTGATGAAAAGATGATGATCAAGGGCTCTAGGTGCTTGGATAAGCTCCTAATTTGGATTGAGGACATCTAGGTCTTCTTGCTTGCAAGGGAAAAGGAGGGAGAGAGAGAGAGAGAGAGAGAGAGAGAGAGAGAGAGAGAGAGAGAGAGCTTTGTTGTAGTTGGGAGGGAAATGAAATGACTTGAGGAAGACTTATATAGTTTTAGTGAATTTCTAGTATTTACAAGAAAGTCCTTCACACTAGTCGTTTAATAAAAAAACAAGTCTTTTCATGAAATTGAGTCCAATCAAGGGGGTCTAAATGGAAAGCAAAGTTGTTGGGTTACAATTCCCATGTCCAAGGTGTCTGGGACCCACTATAACCTAAAATTACAAATAACCCCGTGTACTTGCAAGCTATCAACTAGGTCCCTCTAAGCCCCCAACTGGGTCCAAACTCTCCCAAGACCATCTAATCTCCCTTGTAACCCTCGTGAACCTAGCTAATTACCCATCTAATCCCGACTAACTAGCAGAAAAAGAAGCAATTAGAATATGGGGCCTTACACATATAATCATAGATCTAAGTTTACCTACTCACCTTATGTAAGATTTGGTAGCACTTGTTACTTGAGGAATGCTATAGGTCATTAACCATCCCTTTTAATCTTCTACATCTTCTTCTTCCTTAGTCTTCCTTCAAGATCCAGTGATAGAGATCTTTATATCTTTAGTTGCCTTGGTGAAGAAGGATTAACAGAAGAGATGAGTAAACTGTTCAGAGAGAGAGAGAGAGAGAGAGAGAGAGAGTAATGGAGGGAGAGGTGGTCAGCTGCTATCAAATCCCTCTTATGTTTTATGTTGTGTTCTCTTGAGCAAGGCATTAGGGATACTCTAATAACAAATATACTTTTACTTATATTGCCCCTCTTCTAAAACAAATTTTATGGCTTGAACCAAACCCAAAACTTAATGCCACTTGTGTCAAGCAACCCCTCATAGACTGGTCGACGAAAACGGGCCCCACATGGGCCCAATTAAGGTGTACACTAGACCATCCCCAAATAGCCCCACAATCAATCTTAAATTTCACTATTGAACCAAAACCTAAGCTGTCTAGAGCTTATCGGGTCGGTCATACTTACAATAATAATAAGATATTTTACCTATTAGTTAATTTAAAATTAATTCACTTTAATTTCAATAAATTTGAATTAGCCCCTAAAAATTCAAGAATAATTTAGGAAAAATCAGAAAACTCAAATATTAATTTTCAAATACCAGATTCCCTGACATGGGGGTTGGATCCTTTCATTAAGGCTCGATTTGAAGTAGTGCGACCTATCCAAGGATTTGATGGAGGATGGACAGGATGGAGTAACAAAATTCATGTAGCTGACCCCAACATAGTTGGGATAAGGCTCTGCTGATGACGTCTGCTAATAAATTTGATCGTCATTATTGGACTATTATGGATTCACATTCTCCAAGGCCCTTTTTTCTTTTCCTTCTCCAAGCTCAAGTATGGAATAAAGGAGGTGTTAGCAACAAATGGTTTTATCATGTGATATTTCATGATGTTCATATGGATCTATTATGCAAACTCTGCATCTAGCATACGATAACTGTGCTAGTTGTGGTTTAAAATATCGGCCATTACAAGCATATAGGCCTAAACATGATGTGTGTCAGTTGGAGCCAAACTTGTAGTTTGGTTGGATATTAGTATCGTTTTGGTTAACCTAAATATCCCCAATGAATGTTTAAAAAAAAGCCAATAACGGTGTAATCTCTAAGAACTTGAAAGCAAGAAAGAGAAGTTGTAAAAAAGAAGAGAGTTATCTAGCTCCTGTAAATCTTTGGAGAGAGAGAGAGAGAGAGAGAGAGAGAGAGAGTCCCTTTGCCCGTGATGGTGTGCTGGTTTTATAAATTGGCTGAGTCAGGTGTGAGTCACCCACTCACCCCTGGAGTAGCCTACTTGGCCGGCACAATTTAGCACAAGTGCCATGGTTTAAAATGTGCTTATTTCCTGTTTTTATTTATTTATTTATTGAAAAAAGGTTGTGGGAGGCTCTTATGGACTTTTTGAACTGATTTTAGAATATTAAAACCACTTTTTTTTCTAAATATTCAAGCATTTGAAAATCTGTGGTGCTATTCATCCTAACTGAATGAAATATAAATGTGGGTACCTATGACAACTCAAATTTATTTTTAATAAATGAAACACACCAAATCTTAAAATCTTAGATTCATAGGAAAACAACTTAAAGAGAACTAGAGATTTGCAGAAGTTGTGTTGGGTAATTCTCCCAACCACTATTCATAATGGAGTCTCATATATGCTATTTGTCATGTGCTTATCTACATAAGTACAGTGGTGTTTGTCTAATTACTTGAATCTAAGAAATTGTATGAATGAGAGACTACCAAATAAAGGTGAAATCCTATAGATTATGGTACACCGAGGACCATATGATATTAAGTGTCTACGTCTCCCTTTAAGCTCACAATGGTGATCTGGCAGACTGAGAGCTTGGATAGCAATGACTGAAAACGGGAAGTGGGATGAGGCATGGTCATAAGATAAACAGACTGATGTAGAGAGAAGATATTATGAAGATGAATGGCGTGCTCACAAAGAGGATGGAGAGCAAAGTGGAAATTGATCTCTATGTGCTTGGCACATCATAGAAGACATCGTCGTGAGCAATTTGGAGAGAACTTGCACTGTCACAATATACAGGGGATGTGGCACGTAAGTAGAGCTAAGGCATGATATTCAACCTCCCTGTGGAATGTGGCCTTGCTCTCATATATGGTGATTTGGGAAGTTTCGAATGAGAAAAGAAAATTGCCGGTGTTCAAAGACATCACCCGACCTCTGGGATGTTTCATTGAGACGGATAAAACAATACGCATACTGGATCCTACTTCTTAACGGTGATAGTATCATTTATTAGTGACATCTTGGTGAAAGGGCCAGGGATCATGAATATTGTAGGGAAGGCATATCATTTTGTAATGTTGCTCTGTCATATGATATCTTTAGCTTGATCTCTGTTTTATTTCCAAATGCTGTTTTATATTTTCTCTTTTAACAATTTTTCACTTGTAACAGAAGTTGTTAACTGATGTATTGAGGAATTGCTAGTCTATTGTCTTATTTGTAGGTCTTGGTTTCCGTTTTAACTAGTTTACTTGTTTAAAACTGCATTATTTCACTTTCTGTTATTCTCTATGTAGTTATTGAGGAAACTTATTGGTCAAGATAGCTAATAGGATAGAAACTTTCTTGTGTTACATCTATTGTGCTGTGTGCTTATAAGTTATAACTGATTGAAAAGATGAAGACAAATTAGTGAAAGAGTCCAAGTTCATTTGATTAGACTGCTAAATCGTTGGGACTGTATTGACCATTGTGAAATTTTAGGCCATGACCTACCAAGGTAGTGCTTCCAATGTAATTATCTCACATCTTGGCCATGTGTGTCACGACCGTCGGTGTCCAATTGGAGTCTCTGTTAACTTAATGGAAGAAGGGGTTCTAAGCCATAATTTTTCACCATCCATGTCTAACATTTATTATTTCCTTTTCTAATTATCAATCTTTGATTCTCACTCAAGAACACTTCAATGTTTCAGGGCCCTAGGGTGATCATTGTTGGGCCAACAGATTCTGGAAAAAGTAGCTTGTCAAAAATGCTTCTTAGCTGGGCATCGAAACAGAGTTGGAAACCTACTTTTGTGGATTTGGACATTGGCCAGGGTTCTATAACCATTCCTGGTTGTATAGCTGCTACCCCAATTGAAATGCCAATAGATCCAGTGGAAGGAATACCTCTTGAGATGCCCTTAGTTTATGTTTTTGGGCATACAACTCCGAGGTAACAACTTTGTCTTCATTTTTTTTTTTTTTTTTTTTTTTGTACTATATTGCCTTCCAAAATATATTATGCTGTTCTCTCATTAGTTATCGATAATATAGATTAGTTCACTTTGTTTATTTATGAGAATGCAAGCCAGTTGGTAATTGCTACCTTGGTGAGCATTGTGCTTTCTCTTACATTTACATGTGTAATGGGCGACCAATGATACCCAAAAAGTTCAAATTGTGTTCGGTATCCCCCGTCGTCGTCATCATCATCAAAGCCTCGTTCCAACTACATTGGGGTCGGCCTTATGAATTTTTTTTTTCGATTCCGGTCTAGCTTGAACCGAATCCTTAGGTTACAATTCTTCAGATCTATTGTTATTCCCATTCACATCCTCTTTAGCCTACCCCTTCCCCTTGGTGGGCCATCAACCTTCATAGATTATTCCTCACCAGCGTAGTTGTTGGCTTGCATTGGACATGTCCAGATCATCTCAAGTGTGTTTCTTTGATTTTATCACCTATTGATGCTATCCTCGTATGATCCCGAAAGCGCTCATTTCTAATTCTATCCATTCTAGTTTATTACACATCCACCTCAACATTCTCATCTTTGCTACACATTTTGTGCATGTGTTACTTCTTGATCGGCCAACTTTTGCTCTATAGGTCATAAATGGTCTAATCGTCGTCCTGTAAAATTTTTCCTTTAATCTCATTGGTATGTGCCGGTCAGAAAGCACTCTAGAAGCAAGTTTCTGCTTCAAATTTTCAACATCTTCCTCAATCTTTCCATTCTTACTAATTATCAAGCGAAGGTATCAAAATGAATCTCTATGGTATTGATGCAGCCCGACGGAAGACTAGGGCCCGCAGGCCCCCTTATGGACCATCTGTCGGGGTCCACATGATTTCTGATTCAATCAGAGATCCTTATCCTATCTAAATTAGTAATATTAATTAGTTGCTTAATAGGAATTGCAACTGCTTTCTAAATTCTATTTAGGGTAGGATTAGGTAACTTCCTATTGGTAGTATTTTGATTAGTTTAGAAACAGGATGCTCTATATATAGAGAAGAGACCTATTGTTTTTATTATGCTTATTCAATCAATAAAACTATCGTGAGTTATTCTTTTGGATTGTATTGTTTAGAGTGCTATTTTGTGTGGAATTCCTTTGTTGGATTCGATCAACCTCATCTCAGAGGTTGGTCTACTCGATCGAAGGTCTGGGGCTGCGCCAGATTGGTATCAGATCCCAGATCCGGTCACTGGGGAAATGACTGTCTTCCCCGGTTCCAAATCGTCCCTCATCTCTTCCCCCAGCGACATCCACCATCCCAGATCCTCTCTTTCCATCCCCACCAATTCATCTCACCTATCTAACCCCAGTCTGACCCCTTCCACCCCTCCCAGCACTACTGAGAACCCACATCCCTAAACCCTCTATTTCAAAAACACCTCTGCAGCCCCTACCCAACTACCGAACCACTCCCAGAATCCAAATCCATGTTCCCAGACCCATCCCTAATCCACATGTTGAAACCCTAACTCCCTTTCCCCATCACCCCTCTTCCGTCTCCGACCTAAATCTAAAACAACCCCACCCTCCGCCTTCAATCCCTTTGGCCTCGTCGAAAACCCCATCCTTGAGAACTAAAAAAAGAGAGGGAGAGAAAGAAGACAAAAGAAGCATATCAGAAACGAAGAGAGAGAGGGCTTGAGATCGGAAGGCGTACCGTGCACCAGAAGCAATAGCACCGTTGGTCGTCGACGTCCGGGAAGCAACCCTTCACCTCCGTAAGCAGCAACCAGTAGCCAGTTTTTTCGTCTCGCCTGCCTTCGTCGTCTTCTTCCTCCTCCCATCGCCATTGTCAATCGTCAAGCTGTCTTCGCTTTTACTTCGCCGTCTTCATTTTTTTTTTCCTTTTTGCAAGTCGAAGGTAAGAAGCACCAACCCCTATGTTTATTTTTCTCTGCGCGCGGGACCCAAGGAGAAGAGATTTTTTTTCCTCCCTTCTTCACACGAGTGCTGGAAACACTACACTGGGCCAAAACTTAGGCCTGACTTGCCGTTGGGCTTGACTTGAGTCCAAACCCAACCCAAATTCAAAAAAAAAAAAAAAAAACTTTTTCCAGCCATGCCTAGAAGAGGTGACAATCTCAGTCATTGGCTCACGGACAAGGAACGTGATGAACAATTATTCAAACTGGGCCTAGATATGGACGAAGTAATGGATCGTCTACGCACAGTAGAGACTGCACTTATTGAATTGCAAAGTACACAGCTGATTGCAAAAGGTCTTTCACTACCGCACAACTAGTCACACCCATCTAAACAGAAAGGCCTGAGCAACGAGAATCCATGCATGACTTTGTATAGCGTCTCATCACTGAAAGAGACACCCAGGGTCCGATGGTTGCACACCGCATTGATGATATCACAAAGAAAGTTAATATTGATGTGGCTGATTTCTCTGGAGATGTCAGTTTGAAAGTTTTTGTTGATTGGCTTAATTCCCTGGAAGATTATTTTTCTTGGTATAACATGAATGATGAGTAGCGGATAGCCTTTACGAAGGTTAAACTTAAGGGTCCTGCTAGGATCTGGTGGTATGGTGTTGAAAATAATGAACTTGCTTTGGGACAGCCCATTACTAGATGGTTCAACATGAAAGAAAGGCTTAAGAGCAATTTCCTTCCTTCTGATTAGATTGACACACTGCACCAAGAGTATCTTACTCTCCAGCAAGGCAATCTATCTGTGGAAGAATATACAAAAAAATTTCCCGAATATATTGTTCGCTGTAATTTGAAAACAAATGATCGTCTCACTATCACTTGATTTCGAGATGGATTGCGCAATGATATCAGACGGGAAGTTGCTATGTTTGATTACACCAGAGTTGATGAGGTATTTTGTAAAACCCGGAAAGTTCAACATGAACTTCAGTTGCGGTGGCGCTACACTTTTCAAGTCGGGGAGTCTTCCACTAGAAGAGGACCTGAACCTACTTTTAACCGTACTCAGACGCAAGGTTTTCGTCCTCCTCCTCCTAAACCATTCCAGCAAGCATTGTATAGGCCATAACAAGCCATTCAGTAGAGGCAAGCTTTGCCACAGCAAAATCAACGGGTGCAGCAGAATCCAAATGATAACCGTGCCTGCGGAAGAATAGATAAGAGAGAGATTATTTGTCATGCCTGCTAACAAAAGTGACATTATGCAGCTGAGTGTCCCTATAGAAATTTATATGCTACTAATGAGCCAGAAGATGATGAACAGTATGATGAGGAAATAGAAGCTATTCAATGCAGAGCCTCAATATGAAACCACAATAGATCAATTGTAAGATACAGAAGCTGATGACGGTACCCCACTACTTTTCCTTGGTTGTCTTCTCCTCGTAGCTGATTCAATGGAAGAAAATGAAGACTGGAATCATGCATCCATTTTCTAGTCACGTGTCAATTGCAAGGGCAAGTCTTGTAACATGATCATTGATGGTGGCAGCGCGATAAATGTTATCTCTCAAAAACCAATAGAGAAACTCAAGCTACCAACTGAGAAGCATCCAAGACCTTATAAAGTTGCATGGGTCAACAATTACTCCATTCCTGTCCGTAAGCAATGTGTCGTCCTTTTCAGAGTTGGCAATTATGAAGATACAATTCGCTGTGACGTCATTTCAGTGAACGTTACACACATTCTCTTCGGACGACCATGGCTTCAGAAGCTTAAGGTTATCACAGATCATGAGCACAATACTTATACATTCAACTGGAAATGAGGCAATATTAGGTTGCTTCCATTGCTCGCTAAATCTTCTTCCTCCACGTCTGATACAGCTCCAGCACTTCCTATCTTGACCATGCGAAAGTTTGAAGATGAAAGCAAAAAACAAGGCGCCATGTATGCATTGATTGCTAGGCAAGTTCTAGAAGAATCTCCTGCTACATCTGTCCCATAAGAAGTAGAGCCACTTCTGAAGAAATTTGCTGATCTAGTTCCAAATGAGCTGCCTTTGGAGCTACCTCCATTATGTGACATCCAGCATGCCATTGATCGTCTCCGGCACTTCCTTGCCAAATTTGCCTGCATACCGGATGAGTCCTATGGAGCATATAGAATTAAGAAGGCAAGTTGATCTTTTACAAAAGGGATATATCAGGGAAAGCCTCAGTCCCTGTGAAGTACCTGCACTTCTCACTCCAAAGAAAAACGGAATTTGGCATATGTGCGTGGATAGTCTGCAATCAATAAAATCACGGTAAAGTACCGCTTCCCAATCCCCAGATTAGATGATATGCTAGATTTGATGACTGGTGCATGTATTTTTTTCTAAACTTGATCTGCGAAGTGGTTATCATCAAATCCGTGTAAGGCCAAGTGATGGGTGGAAGACTGCATTTAAGATCAAAGATGGTATTTATGAATGGATGGTTATGCCCTTCGGGTTAACCAATGCACCCAGTACTTTCATGCGGTTCATAACAGTTATTGCAGTCTTATATTGGAAAGTTTGTCGTCATTTACTTCGACGATATACTCATCTACAGTAGGACAAACGAAGAACATCTTCAACATTTGGATACAAGTTTCCAACTCCTTCGCCGGGAGAATTTCTATATTAATCTCATGAAGTGCACTTTTTTGAGGGACTCTGTTATCTTCTTGGGATATGTTGTGTGGGCACAAGGAATTAAAATGGACCCTGAGAAGGTTTTAGCATTTCTGGATTGGCCCATTCCTACTACACTCACTGAAGTTCGAAGCTTATATGGTCTTGTAAACTTTTATAAGAGATTCATTCGAAACTTCAGCAATATCATGGCTCCTATCACAGAATGCATGAAGAAAGGTGAATTAAAGTGGACTAGTTCTGCCACTAGAGCAGTTGAAGAAATAGAGCGTAAAATCATAGAGGCACCAGTTTTACAAATTCCAAATTTTGACAAGGTCTTCGAAATTGCTTGTGATGCATCAAATGTTAGCATTGGAGGTGTTCTTAGTCAAGAGAGACACCCGATTGCATTTTCAGCGAGAAACTTTCTGTTGCCAAGAAAAAGTACTCTTCTTATGATTTGGAACTCTATGCTGTTGTACAATCACTTCGTCATTGGAGATATTACTTGATTGGCAACGAGTTTGTTCTTTACTCAAACAATGATGCTTTGCGGCATCTACATTCACAACAGAAGATCAGTGCCAACCGTGCCAAGTGGAGCGCATATATACAGGAGTTCAGTTTCAGCATTCGCCACACAGCAAGAAAAGATAACTTGATAGCTGATGCACTCAGTCGACGAAAGCGTTTGTTGACAACCATGTCTGTTAGTGTACCAGGTTTTGACCAACTCAAGCTAGATTATGTGGACGACCAAGACTTTGGCTGTATCTATGCAGACCTTAGCAATGGTGATCTTGGTAAGCATCCTCATTATAGCATTCATGATGATTTCTTGTTTAAAGGTACACAACTTTGCCTCCCTGCCACATCCATTTGTGAATATGTTGTTCAAGAGTTGCATTCGGGAGGATGTAGTGGCTATTTGGGACGCGACAAAACTCTTGCTCTTGTTAGCGATAGATATTATTTGCTCCGAATGAAGACTACCATTATTCGCATTTGCAAGAGATGTAGGACATGCCAGCTAGCTAAAGGTAATGAGAAGAACACTAGACTTTATCAGCCTTTACCTGTTCCTCATGGAGCATGGATTTTATGCTAGGTTTACCAACGACTCAAAGAAAAGTTGATTCTATTTTTGTTGTCGTTGATCGCTTCTCAAAGATGGCACATTTTATTCTGTGTACTGCCACTAGTGATGCCTACAAGGTTGCCAAACTTTTTTTCAAAGAGGTTGTTCGTCTCCATGGCCTTCCAAAGACTATTGTTTCTGATCGAGATACCAAGTTCATGAGTTATTGTTGGAAGACTTTATAGATGCTGTCCAATACCTAGCTCAACTTCTCTACAGCTTACCACCCTCAAATTGATGGCCAAACAGAAGTGGTAAACAGAAATCTTGGACAGTTGTTACGATGCCTTGTTCGTGATAACATCACAACTTGGGATCAAGCATTACCTATGGCTGAGTTTGCATACAATAATTCGGTCAATTGGTCTACTGGTACTTCTCCATTTGAAGCTGTGATAGGAGTTCGCCCGCGACTACCTGTTGATCTTGTCCCTTTGCCGGTAGATGCCCGAATAAGTGCCGATGCTGAAAACTTCTTTCACCACATGCAACAAGTGCACAATGAGGTCCGCCGCCATATATCTGCCAGTATTGCCACTTATAAACAGCAAGCAGACAAGCATCGTCGATTTATTGCGTTTGCTGACGGAGATATGGTCATGGTCCATATCCGTCCAGAACGTATGCCTCCAGGAGCTTATAAAAAGTTGTATCCACGGAATACTGGTCCATACAAGATTCTAAAAAAGATTGGCTCCAATGCTTATGTGCTTGATCTACCATCCGATTTAGGTGTCAATTCTACTTTCAACGTAGAGGATCTTACACTCTATAGTGGTCATGACAATGATGGTGAAACTGAAGAGCAGACTATTGCTTTCCCTTCAAATCTTCTACTTGTTGACGAGATTGTTGATGTGCTTGATGATCAAATTGTTTCCACTTGTCAAGGAGGTTTTCAAAAGTTCTGTGTCCGTTGGAAGAATCGTCCTCTCTCCGATGCTACATGGATCACTGCAAATGATTTTCAACGCTTGAATCCAGATCTTTATGAGCGCTATCAGGCGATTCACTTGCCGGAGTCGAGTTCTTTCAAGCCGGGGAGAGTTGATGCAGCCCGACAGAAGATTAGGGCCCGCAAGCCCCCCTGATGGACCATCTGGCGGGGTTCACATGATTTCTGATTCAATCAGAGATCCTTATCCTATCCCTATCCTATCTAAATTAGTAATATTAATTAGTTGCTTAATAGGTACTGCAACTGCTTTCTAAATTCTATTTAGGGTAGGATTAGGTATCTTCCTATTGGTAGTATTTTGATTAGTTTAGAAACAAGATGCTCTATATATAGAGAAGAGACATGTTGTTTTTGTTATGCTTATTCAATCAATAAAACTATCGTGAGTTATTCTTTTAGAGTGTATGGTTTTGAGTGCAATTTTGTGTGGAATTCCTTTGTTGGATTCGATCAACCTCATCTGAGAGGCTAGTCTACTTGATCGAAGGTCCAGGGTTGCGCCAGGTATCTATGCCCACTAAATTCTATCCATATATTCTGTCTCCATACGACTAAGTTTAAATCCCTTGGTTTTTAAAACCTCCCGCCATCTCTCAAGTTTTGCATTTACACCATCTCTCGTTCATCCACCAACACTATATTATTTGCAAACAACATGCTCTAAGGTACCTCATCTTGAATATGGGCAATTAACTCATCCATAATTAGTGTACGGGGTAAGGGTTTATGGCTGACCCTTGATGCAAACCTATTATCATTGGAAATTCATCTGTTCATCTGATAGTTCTCACACTCGTTACTGCTCCCTTATACATATCTTTAATGATTTCAACATAGCCTCTTGGAACACTTTTTTTATCTAAAACCCACCTAATTTTATCCCTATGATGTTCTCACACTAGTTACCGTTCCCTTATACATGTCTTTTAATGATTTCAATATAGGCTCTCGGAACACACCTTTTATCTAAAACCCACCTAATTCTATCTCTAAGTCCCTTATCGAAAGCTTTCTCTAGATCGATGAAGGCCATATGAAGGTTTTTCCTCTTTGTTTAGTATTTTTTTCATTAATTGCCTAAAGTGAGAAGATAGCTTCCAAAGTTGACCTCTTTTGGCATAAAACCAAATTGATTTTAAGATATATTGGTCTTTTGTCTAAGTCTTTGCTCTATTACTCTCTGCCTAGTGTGACTCATAAGTTTAATTCCACGATAGTTGGTATAGCTTTGTATATCTCTTTTGTTCTTGTATATATGTACTAAAATTGAATTTGTTAATCAAGTATGAAATAGGGTTTTACACATGAATGTCATGAAGCTCTAAGAAGAAGAGAAATGTAAAATAGAAGTAAAAAATGCTTCATTTAAAGAAAACTTTTGCATGGCCAAGTTACCCTAGCATGGGGAACCTTGGCCTTATATATTAATTGAGTTTCTTATAATTACAAGAAAATCCCCTTGCATATAATCTATTTACACTAAGTCCTTTTCTCCCTTCATCTCACAAAACTCCCCCTCAAGTTGGTACATAGATATTCACTATGCCCGGCTTGGATAATGCATCGTTTAATTGCTTTCGACTAACTGCTTTTGCGACAAAATCAACAACTTTATCATTTGTGTTTATAACTTTATATACGACATCATCACATCGTCACTTGGAATTTCTTCTCTAATGATGTGAGAATCAACTTCCACATGTTTTGTTCTCTCATGGTGTTAGATTGTATGGACTCAATCCATCAGATGATATAATAAATTGATTAATTTCTTTATTTATCAATAAAGTCATGCTTTCCTTTCATGAGATGAATGGTGTTTTATTACTTTATGCACATAACCAATACATATGACATGATGGTTCATGAGATGAACCGGGTCCCATTAGTATATTAGATGTGATATATGTGTATGGATGAGATCCATATAGGGAGACATGTGTCACAAATCTTATACTTAAATATCTTCACAAGCAATGATGAGACTGGGCATTTAATTTGATAAGGTGGCAGCACTTTGATCACTATGAGATAGTATGATTTGTCTCGATCATCAGAATGTAAGATTCTGGATCATGGTGCTGGTACATTGGATGTATTGAAGGGCCATGAGAAGCACCTTATGGAATACTGTCTCGATTTTAAGGTCTGCTATCATAATTCCCTAGCAATAGGCTCTCAATCCTGATACATTGATGAAATCAAGTTTCTGTCTATTCATTTGCTTCGAGTCACTAATGAGTGAGGCCAACTGTAGGTCAACACCTCGGTGTCTTGGGTACGTGGTAGTAGGACTGTGGGAACACTGAATGGTCAAGATGGAATCTATCTATATTATCTACTTATGCTAGTTAATGGATTTGTCATTAGCAAGTGCGCACCCATTTCGATTGGATGGTACTGATGATCACTGTGATTAATTGGGGCTCAAGGATAATAAGATGTGGATCTAAGATTGGAAGAAACATGTTTAATCTAATTGATCCATGGATATTGATAGAGGAGCTTACTTGTGGCAATTGGGAAGTTTAGGGTCTTCTTTGTAATTTATTCCTAACACTGGAGTGCAATTGCATTTATATAGTGGTGTTATTTGCAATTAACTATGGACCCGGATTGTACATGAGATGTGGGGTCACGGCGTCCCAGTTGAAGTCAGCTTTCTATGGAATCCCTAGTGGTCCCCAGGCTAGCCCAAATTATTAGAAAGATACTAATCCTACTTGAACTCTAAAAGGAAGAAATTAGAAAGTTACTATTTCTATTTGAAGTGAGACTTCTAATAGTAGTAATAGTAAGTTACTACTTGTTGTGGAAGTGAGACTTCTATAATAATTAGAAAAGGAAAAAGTTATTAATTTGTGTGGAAGTGGGACTTCTATTTCAATTAGTAAGGAGGAGTTGCTTAAAGCTATAAATAGAGGAGAGAGGGGCCTTGGACGTCCAACTCTTAGAGTGCACGCCCAGTCCCCCTTAACAATCATGGCATGCAGAAGAGACTTGAATTGAATTGAAATTCGATCCCTTTCATTGGAGATTTTCTCCCATTATATATAATACAGATGCCTTATCAAAGGCTACAAATCAGCTCTACTAATCAGCTAATCTAATTACAATCTAATATTAATGAAAGAATATTTAACCAAATCTAATTTACAATCTAATTAAGGAAGGAAGAAAGCTGTACAAAGATTGACCAAATCCAACGAGATTGGATACCACCATATTGGGCCTGGGCCTGAGCCATCTTGTATTTGACACACCACCATATTGGGCCTGGGCTTGGGCCATCTTGTATCTGACACCCCCCCTCATTTTGATGCTGGGGAATCCACAAGCATCAATTTGCTAACCAAGAATTGATGGCGAGGTCGCGGAAGACCTTTTGTGAGGATATCGGTATTTTGAAGATCATAAGAGATGTGAGGAAGGCTAATCACATCACGTTTGTATTCGTCGCGGATAAAGTGGCAATCAATCTCTATGTGTTTAGTGCGTTCGTGGAAGACTGGATTGGCAGTAATACGAATTGCACTAGTATTGTCTGCATAGAGTGGTATGACACTATTAGCAGGAAACCCGAGATCTGAAAGCAACCCGCGAAGCCAAAGAATTTCGGAACAAGCAGCAGACATGGCACGATAGTCAGCTTCGGTGGAAGATTTGGAGACCTTATCTTGTTTTATACATTTCCACGAAATCAAGCTATCACCCAGATACATGCACCATCCTGTGGTAGAGCGACGAGTGTCCGGACAACCAGCCCAATCAGCATCTGAGTATGCTTTGAGTGTAAGGGAGTTATTGGCCGGATAAAATAAGCCACGGGTTGGTGTCCGAATTAGGTATTTAATAATACGTCGGATGGCAGCCAAATGAAGATGTCTAGGATCAGTCATGAATTGGTTGACTAAATTGACTGCATAAGAAATATCAGGATGAGTTATCGTCAAGTAGATCAAGGTGCCAACGAGGCGACGATAGAGGGTAGGATCAGAGAGGATCCCCACTGTCTTACTGAAGTTTAACATTGACTTCTACAGGAGTATGGACGGGACCAGAACCTTGGAGTCCAGCCATTTCAATTAATTCAAGAGCATATTTATGTTGATGGAGTACGATGCCTTTTTCAGATTGATGAAATTCAAGACCTAAAAAATAGTTTAGAGGACCAAGATCTTTCATGTGGAAAGATTCATGAAGAGAGGCCTAAAGTTGTTGAATCATATCTGCATTGGTACCTGTAATGATGATATCATCCACATAAACCAGAAGAACAGTGATCTTTGTAGAAGCATAATGAAGGAACATGGATGGATCATATGGACTAAGATGGAAACCCATGTGGCTAAGAGCATGTTGGAATTTTTCAAACCATGCCCGGGGGGCTTGTTTGAGACCATAAAGAGAACGCCTTAATTTGGTAACAGCACCCGGGATGATAGATGAAACCCCCTAAGGAAGGCGCATATAAACATCTTCTTTGAGATCACCATGAAGAAATGCATTCTTGACATCCATCTGGTATAGAGGCCAGGATTGGGATGTTGCAATGGCAAGAATAGTCCGAACCGTTGTCATTTTAGCTACAGGAGCAAAAGTCTCTTCATAATCAATACCATATTCCTGCCGATTACCCAGAGTGACAAGACGTGCCTTATACCTAGCCAGAGTCCTATCAGGTTTGAGCTTGATAGAATAGATCCACTTGCAACGTATTGGCTTAACAGAAGAAGGACACAGAACCACATCCCATGTATGATTTTGCGTAAGAGCATCCAATTCATCCTGCATAGCGTTATTCCAACACTCATGCTACACTGTGAGTTCGGAATAGAAGTAGAAGACATGGTGGCCATCAAGGAAGTGTGGGTAAATCCATAACAAGTTGGAGGTACTGAAATCCGAGATGAACGACGTAAGGGAGGGTCTTTAGGTGGACCAGATGCAGGTGGGGGATCGTTAGGGGGACTATGTGTGGTCGCAGCTTTACTCCGCCTTTGATAAATGAAATTAGGGTTAAATTTAACAAATGGTGTTTTGTCTGAAAAACCAAGGAAGGAAACAACAGATGAGGACTTTACAGAATCAAGATGTAGTTGGAAAAAATATTGATTTTCGAAAAAGACAACATTACGGGAGGTACGAATGCATCATATGTGAGGATCATAACAAAGAAACCCCTTTTGATAACTAGCATATCCTAGAAATGCGCATTTTGCAGATTGGGCAGTAAGTTTGTTACGCTCAGGAGGTAAATGTACAAAACACACCGATCCAAAAACATGTAGATCATCATAAGACAGTGCAGTTTTGTATGATCGATAGAAAGGACTCATTTTCTAAAGAAAAAGAGGGTAATCGATTTATAAGGTGGACAATAGTGCTAAGAGCTTTTGTCAAAAAACGGGTAGGAACCGATGATTCAATAAGAAGAGATCGAGTAATATCAAGGAGATGTCTATTTTTCCTTTCAACGACCCCATTTTGCTGAGGGGTATAAGGACAAGATTTTTGAGAAATTATTCCTTTTTGTTATAAAAAAGTTTGAAACTCTGTAGACACGAGCGTAAAATTTTAATTCACGTGAAAAATTGAATTTCAACATATGCTAAAAACATCTTGAAAACATTAAAGACATCAGCTTTAGAATGCAGAAAATAGACCCATGTAAATCTACTATAATCATCAATAAATGTCACAAAATATTTATAATTAGCATGAGACAAATGAGGAGCAATACCCCAAACATCACTATTAACTAAATCAAAACACTGAATGCTATTAGAAGTAGAGACAGAAAAAGGAAGAGTCTTACTTTTTCCCATCTTACATGTAGCACAATCAAAAGAAACGAACTTAGAAAAGCCTATTGAGTTTAACAATCCAGAATTAACCATGTGAGACATGGTTTTAAAATTAGGATGTCCAAGCCTACTAGGCCATAATTGACAATTATTTTGAGCAGAAAAACAAAATTCATTTGCTGAATTATTCCTAATTGGAGTAGATAGATCAAGAGAAAATAAGCGTCCATTTTTAGGCCCCCTCGCGATCTCCCTCCCTGACGTTTGGTCCTGCATAACACAACCAAAGGAAGAAAATGAAACATTACAGTTGTTTTCAACGAGTTGTCCAACTGAAAGAAGGTTTGAAATTAAATTGGGACAGTGATAAACATTCTTTAAGGGCAAGATACTGGAAATATCTCCAATTGCTGTGATAGGAAGATGTCCGCCATCGGTGGTTTGAACATGAGTATTGCCAGTATACTTTGTCAAGCTAGAGAGTTGTGCACTGGAATGAGTCAGGTGATGCTTCGGAATCAATATACCAAATGGAAGAAGGGGATTTAGATTTACCTGTGATGCCAAGTGCAGAAAATGCATTGACGATCATTTGTTGAACTAATTCGGGAGTGAGAGTAGAGGAAGAAGAACCAGGCTGTGAAGGTACAGAGGTGGACGCAACATCAGCAGTAGAATAGTCGATCTTGGCAGCATAGGCATTGGGAGTCCGAGTTTGGGGACGGCGGCGACATTCAGTAATGATGTGTCCCTTCTTCTTGCAGTAATTACAGAATTTCTGGTTGCATTGGGTTGCAAGGTGTCCATATTTTTTCCAAGAGTAGCATTGGACGTTGCTCATATCCCGAGTCTGAGGAGTCGGAGAAGACTGTGAGATCGGAAAAGACTGAGTGTTCCCTTTAGCAGAGTATGCAACAGGATAAGTCGCAGTGTGCTGTTGTTCCAGATGGGCTTTTATGTGAATACGTTGTTCTTCTCGCAGAAACTCATTCAAACAAACATCCAAAGACGGTAATGGGCTCCGACTCAGCAGAGATGATGTTACAGTCTCATATTCAGGACACAATTTCATCAAAAACTGGTCCCTGTGAATTGAGGCTTGAAGGTCTTGTATAGTTTGAAGAACATTGTTCGGAACAGAAGCATATTTAATCCCATCGTATTCACTCCACAAATTGCGGAAACCAGAATAGTAGTCCTGAATGGACAAGGTGCCTTGACTGTATTCTGCAATTTCACACTCAAGTTGAAATTGTCGTGTAGAATTATCTTGATGATAAACTGTCTGCAAGTAACCCCACATCTCCTTGGAGGTTGTATAGGGTTTGAGGTTCAGAATCAGATGAGGTTCCACAGCCCTAAGAATCCATGTTTTAATTTTTGTATCTTTTGTATTCCAAGTAGAAATCTTTTTATCATCCTCTGTAGGCTTTGGATCTGAACCAGAAACAAATCCCCATAATTCCTTGGCCTCGAGATATAATTGAAATTGAAATGCCCATGCTGGATAGTTTTTACCATTAAATCGAATCAATTGAACTTCAGACTTCTCCATTTAGAACCAAACAAAGAGAAGTAGAAAACAGAGGCTATGTGCAACAGTCCAGAAATGACAAACAGTAATCTGTGAACACAGAACCAAAAAATGGTCCAGGCGACCAAAAAAATTGGTGTTGATTCCCTACGTGGGCCCCACTGTTTGATCAAATGGAGAATCAGATCAACTAGTTGCAAGCAGTATCAAAATATCTTTCCAGCAATACAAGTTTTACTAAAATCCATCCACAATCCAAGATTTTGTACGGCTGTGATCAAAATGATCTGATAAAACTGGAAAATCACGGGATGTGTTCGAAAGCCTACCTCTGATCTCAGAAAAATGTTGAAAAAATAACCAAAATTTTCAGAAGAGATGGGCGACCATTGCTGTAGACATTCCTGAAGATCCCATGATGATCGAGGTGGGCCCCTGATGAGTTGCTCTAAACGGCTGGCGATATTGGTTCCCAGAACCCAAAATAATACTTAGAGTTCTCTGCTGAGTCAATACAGAGGTCCAAAAGTCTCTGATTAACCGTCGATCAAGATAGAATGATGTTCTTGATGAACTTAGGCTGATCAGAGGTGGGCCACCAGTGATCAGACGTCAAGATGTTGATGAAGCACTATGCTAACATGCACGAACAGTCACAAGTAGAGTGCTATGACAATTATATCACCAAGATTCGATAACAAGGTTGAAGAGGAAAGCTAGAAGAAGACCTAGCTCTGATACCATAACAATCGTGGCATGCAGAAGAGAACTGAAATGAATTGAAGTTCGATCCCTTTCATTGGAGATTTTCTCCCATTATATAGAATATAGATGCCTTATCAAAGGCTACAAATCAGCTCTACTAATCAGCTAATCTAATTACAATCTAATATTAATGAAAGAATATTTAACCAAATCTAATTTACAATCTAATTAAGGAAGAAAGCTGTACAAAGATTGACCAAATCCAACGAGATTGGATACCACCATATTGGGCCTGGGCCTGAGCCATCTTGTATTTGACACACCACCATATTGGGCCTGGGCCTGAGCCATCTTGTATTTGACACCACCATATTAGGCCTGGGCCTGAGCCATCTTGTATTTGACACACCACCATATTGGGCCTGGGTCTGAGCCATCTTGTATTTGACACACCACTATATTGGGCCTGGGCCTGAGCCATCTTGTATTTGACACCCCTAAGTGCAAGTATTGCACGGATTTCTCCTCTCTCTCTTCTAGTTCTCTTCTAGTTCCTTTGGAGCTTCTAGTTGATTTCTTTAGGAGATCCCACCCATCTCTTTTAGAGAAGAGATTTGATACGGCTCATAGCGTGGAAGACTAAGCGGTCTTGTAGATCCTAAGTTGCTTACAAAGAAAGAGTTTCTTCATCAAGCAAGTCTTCTTCTCCATTAGAGCACAACCGAGCTCCCAAGGTATAATCTATTTCATTGGATGTTGTAGATTTTTGGTTGCTTGTTTGTTGCTGGTTTCTATCTTCTAAATAGAGTTTATTGCTGTACATGATTGATGAGATTGAGGGATTCCATTCTGGATGTGGTTTATGGCCTTATGGGTACTTGATCCCTGATTCAAGTGGGTCAAAAGTTTTGAAAACCTATCCACGAGGCTCACCTACTTCCAACAATTGGTATCAGTGCCATACTTCATCTCTAATCGTGTTAGATCAGCAATCTAGATCTAATCTTTGCATGAGATGCGAAGAGGATAGACCTAAGGCTATGTAAGGATCAGTTTTGATTGGGTTTGCTTACTTTTTGTAGTATATCCATGTATGGAATGTCACAAAAGGGTTTCACTATGATGGAAGGATGGTAGGAGCCATTAGATGGTATTTGGAATCATTAGAAAGAATTGGGGATCAGTTGGCTAAGATTTGCAAAACCCAAATTTGGGTGTTTGTCAAGTCGGCTAACTGACTTGGCCAGGTTAGCCAGCCGATTGCAGGCAGGAAACTTTCTAATTTTTAATCCGAATTTTTCCTTTGGCATCCTATCTTTCCACTATGGTTTGGCAGCCTGTTTTTGTGAGATGTTTGGTTGTATGTGATACTAACCTTGCAGGTCATTATGTCTTCTCCATGTGGCCTACAAGTCTTTTACTTTTTATATATGGTTGATGGTTATTTTGGGCAACTTGTCAAGGGCATTATGGTTTCCTTGGTTTCCCGTGAAAGGGCAAGGCATGATGAATTTCCCTACAGCCCTTTTATTTCCATGTTTAGATTACAATGTAAGTCTCATTATCGAGGCATAGGAATTTATGTAATTTTTCTAAATTTGTAAATTCTGGCGATATCCGAGACGAAGAAAAAAAATGAAGTTGGACTCCTAATCAAAGAGTTTGAAAATTACCAAAAGTGTTTTGGAGATGCCCAGAGAGTTTGAGGAATCCCAAAGTTTTGGACAGTCTAAAAGTCCAAGAAGTCTATTCCGTTTGGGCCATGTGGAGGAGAGAACTAGTTTCTATTTTTGCACTTTCTATTTGTGGATTGTTGCTTTTATAGAATGTTTTCAAATCTGATCCAAACATAGTAATTTCCAAAATTGGTCAAATCAAATTAATTTTTGGAAAGAGTTCTAATTAGTGTTGGTAGACCCACGAGATGGATCCATTGGTAACACTAGTCTTTGGAACTAGACTTTTCTTAAAATAACTTGACTTGGAATCAATCATTGGTCATATCATAAGATGATTTGATGTCTATATATTTGGGCCCATATACCTATAAGGAAATCCTCAATTCTAAAATATTAAGTGGGGAGCGGGGCATTTATATTTAGAAATCCCCATGGTTTTCCACCATAGTTCCATTGTAAGGAAAGTATTAGTCTCGCGCCATCTTGAGAATGGCCGTTCCCCACGGAGGGCTTTTATTTGTCTGGTTACTAGATATGGATCTCCTGTGGATAGTGTTGGTGAGACGGGGCGGGGGCCCACTCCCCAAGGAGGAGCTGCTCGTAACGGTTGTCGTGCAATGCTAGTTGGTAGGTCACATTTAACTAAAATAATGATGTAGTATCCCCAAGGATTTGCCTCATTATTTTAGAAACTGAAGCAAATTGGGAGTCATACATTATTTGGTATGAGATACTTAGATAATAATGAATGATGGGGATCATGGATAGTTGGTCTTAATTTTAATTTTGACCCACTTTGATCTGCATCAATCTATGTGGTATTTGCACTCCCCAAGGAGGCATATCCTAAGGGATTGGGATTCCGATGTACTCTGAATTTAGTGGTTATGAGGATTCCCACATAAATTTGGTAGAATACTGAACCCTAATGTCATTTATATTCTTTAATTGAATGTATGGTTATGTGCTACAATATTTCAAGCATGAATTCAGATACTTTCAATCCACTTGCGACCATCCTCAACCAGAATAAGTTGATGGGATCCAACTATGTAGATTGGAAACAAAACCTGGATATTGTCCCGACTGCTTCAGGATATAAATATGTCCTTACCAAACCCCTCCTAATGAGCCAGGGCCGGATGCATCACAGGAAGAAAATGAACTTTACACCAAATGGGCCAAAGATGATAAGATGGCCAAGTGTTACATACAGGCATCCATGTCTATTGTTTTGCAACACCAACATCAATCCTATAAGACTGCATATGATATCATATCAAACTTAAAGGAGATATTTACGAAACAGGGTAGGCCTGTTAGGCAGGCTGCTATGAGGGTGCTTATAAGCACCAAGATGATTGAAGGCACACCAGTACAGGAGCACATGTTGAAAATGATGGACTCATTGAATGAGTTAGATATACTGGGGGCTGCAATTGATGCAGAATCGCAGATTGACATAATCCTTGAGTCACTGCCAGAGTCATTCAACAATTTCAAATTCAATTATAATATGAATAAGATGAATCTGACTCTAGTTGAGCTGTCTAGCCAACTGGTAGTGACTAAAAGGATTATGAAGAAGAAGCCAACTACCCTGATAACAAAGAAGTCAGTTGCCAAGTCCAAGTCGAAAGGCAAATGGCAGAAAGGCATGAAGAAATCAGTTTTGAAGGGTCCTAAGGTGGAGAATGGTCCTAATGGTGGTGTGCCAAGGCTAAGGGTTTGGGGACAAAAGGGAAGTGTTTCCATTGTGGTATGACAGGACATTGGAAAAAGAATTGTCCAAATTATCTGTCTAAGAAGAAGACCTCATGTATGATCGAGTCACTAATTTCTGAAATTAGTTTTGCAAGTGGTACTTCAGAATCCTGGTGTGTTGACTCCGGTGCAACTAATCACATATGTAATACGCTGCAGGGGTTCAGGGAAACCAGGAAGCTTAGTGACGGAGAAATCATTGTCAACCTAGGATCTGATGCTAAGGCGGAGGCTGTTTCAGTGGGAGTTATTACTTTTTGTTTTTCAGATAATAAATTGGTTTTGTCGGACACATTATATGTACCGTCTTTATGACGGAATTTAATTTTAATTTATAGTTTGGTGAATAAAAGTTATTCTATTATTTTTGGTACTGAAGTTGTCATAAAGAGGAACGATACTTTTATATATTCTGGCAAGATAACCAATGGACTTTGTTTGTTGACTCCCACGATGTATGAGATACATGATACTGAAACAATTAATAAACCATCATTAAAGAGAAAGTCACATTCATTTAATCCAACAAAAATTTGGCATTATCGGCTAGGTCATATAAACCTAATTAGGATTGACAGGCTAGTGAAAGATGGTATCTTGCCGTCATTGGTGGTAGAACCAATGCCTGTTTACGAGTCTTGTCTGGAAGGCAAAATGACCAAAAGACCATTTTCATCTAAGGGCAATAGGGCCAATGATTTATTAGAATTAGTGTATACTGATGTGTGTGGACCCATTAATGTCATAGCCAGATGAGGATGAGTACTTATTCGCTTTCACAGATGATTACTCAAGATATGGATACATATACCTTATGCACTTCAAGTCCGAGGTTTTTAAAAAGTTCAAAGAGTTTCGAGCGGAAGCGGAAAATCAATTAGGTAAGAGTATCAAGACTCTTCGATCAGATCGAGGAGGGGAATATCTCTCTGCTAATTTTATGGGATACTTATCAGAGAATGAGATTCTATCCCAGTTGTCTGCTCCTGGTATGCCTCAACAGAATGGAGTAACAAAAAGAAGGAACTGGACTCTTTTTGATATGATCAGGTCTATGCAGAGTTTCTGAGGATTATCTATATCCTTTTGGGGATATGCCTTGGATACTGCGATGTACATACTAAACCTCGTACCACCTAAGTCTGTACCTAAGACTTCCCGGGAGTTGTGGTTTGAGCGAAAGCCTAGTTTACAACATTTACACATTTAGGGTTGTCTGGCACACGTGCTAAAGGTTAAGACGGATAAGCTGGAAACGAAGTCGGAAGTATGCACATTTGTAGGATATCCTAAAGGAACTAAATGTTGGTTATTCTATAATCCCAGAGAGCAGAAAGTGCTAGTGAGCACCAATGCGATTTTTCTTGAGGAAGATTATATGATTTTCCATAAATCTTTGGAAAAGGTGATCTTGGAAGAGATTCAAGAGCAAACAATTCCAAATCCAAGTATGACTGAACTCGAGGAAGAACCGCCCTTACCTAAACCAGTAGTTACACCAGTGTCTCATTGTAGTAGGAGGATTGTTAGACCCCCTGACAGGTTCTCGTTCTTGGGAGAGTCTTACAAGGCAATCCCGGAAGAACCGGAACAAGGTCCCTATAACTATGATGAAGCAATCAATGACATAGATTCAGGATGTTGGCAAGATGCTGCAAAAGCTGAGATGGAGTCTATGTATTCCAATCAGGTTTGGACACTTGTGGACTTGCCTGCCAATATTAAACCTATTGGGTGCAAGTGGGTCTACAAGAGAAAAAGAGGACCAGATGGAAGAGTGGAGACCTTTAAGGCCAGGCTTGTTGCGAAAGGGTATACTCAGAAAGAGGGTATCGATTATGAGAAAACCTTCTCGCTGGTAGCCATACTCAAGTCCATCCGGATACTCTTATCCATTGCGGCTTATCTCGATTACGATATTTGGCAAATGGATGTCAAGACGACGTTTCTAACGGCCATCTTGAGGAAGACATCTATATGGTGTAACCAGACGGTTTTGTAGCTAAAAATCAAGAACAAAGAGTTTGTAAGTTGCAGAAGTCCATTTATGGACTGAAGCAGGCATCTCGAAGCTGGAACATCCGTTTTGACCTGGCAATCAAGTCATTTGGTTTTTGTCAAAATCCGGATAAGTCATGTGTATATATGAAAAGTGAAGGTGATAGTGTAGTTTTTCTGGTTTTATATGTTGGCGACATCCTTCTCCTCGGGAAAGATACAGGAATGTTGTCAACAGTGAAAATTTGGTTAGCCAAGACTTTTGATATGAAGGACTTGGGAGAAGCTAGCTACATCCTAGGGATCAAACTTTATCGAGACCGGAAAAATAGGATAATTGGCTTATCCCAAGCTGCATACATAGATAAGGTGCTGGTACGGTTTGCTATGCAAGACTCCAAGAAGGGTATTACACTTTCAGGCATGGAGTGCACCTTTCCAAGGATCAGTGTCCCAAGACACTAGAGGAAAAGGAGCAAATGAGGTCGATACCATAGGCTTCGGCTGTTGGTAGCCTCATGTATGTTATGCTATGTACTAGACTGGATAACTATTATGCAGTGGGCCTAGTCACCAGATATCAATCTAATCCAGGAGCTGAATATTAGAGTGCACCTCTCCAGGGATCAGTGTCCCAAGACACCAGAGGAAAAGGAGCAGATGAGGTTGATACCATAGGCTTCGGCTGTTGGTAGCCTCATGTATGCTATGCTATGTACTAGACCGAATATCTGTCATGCAGTGGGCCTAGTCAGCAGATATCAGTCTAATCCAGGACTGGAACATTAGACTGCTGTAAAGTGTATTCTCAAATACTTGAGAAGGACAAGAGATTACATGTTGATTTATGGCAGTGATGAGCTAATTCCAGTTGGATACACAGATTCTGACTTTATGTCAATAAGGATTCCATGAAATCCATATCTGGTTATGTGTTTATGCTTTGTGGCGGAGCTATCAGTTGGAGGATTATTAAACAGGAATTTAGTGTTGATTCCACTTCGGAGGCTGAATATGTAGCGGCTTGTGAAGCAGCTAAGGAAGCAGTATGACTCAAGAGATTCCTTATCAAACTTGGGGTGGTACCTTTGGCACGACAGCCACTCACATTTTACTGTGACAACAGCAGGGCAGTCGCTCAGTCCAAGGAGCCCAGGAGCCATAAGAGCCAAAAGCACGTACAGAGGAAGTATTACTTGGTCAGAGAGATTGTGCAAAGAGGTGAAATTGCTATTACCAAGATAGCCTCTGCGGACAATCTGGCAGATCCCTTTATTAAGCCTTTGACTACCAAAGTCTTTGAGCAACATGTAGATGGGATGGGCATGAGATGCAACCCTGACTGGCATTGAGCCTAAGTGGAAGATTGTTAGTTTGTATGGTCTCAATCCATCAGATGATGTAATAAATTGATTAATACCTTTATTTCTCAATAAAATCATGCTTTTCTTTTATAAGATGGATGTTGTTTTATTACTTTATGCACATAACCAATACATATGACATGATGGTTTATGAGATGTACTGTTCCATTAGTATATTAGATGTGATATATGTGTATGGATGACATCCACATACGGGAGACATGTGTCACAAATCTTATACTTAAATATCTTCACAACCAGTGATGAGACTGGGCATCTCATCTGATAAGGTTGTAGCACTTTGATCGCTATGAGATAGTGTGATTTGTCTCGATCATCAAAATGTAAGATTCTGGATCATGGTGCTGGTACATTGGATGTATTGAAAGATCATAAGAAGCACCTTATGGAATATTGTCTCGATTTTAAGGTCTGCTCTCATAATTCCTTAGCAATAGGCTCTCAATCCTGATACATTGATGAACTCAAGTTTCTGTCTATTCATTTGCTTTGAGCCACCAATGAGTGAGGCCAACTGTAGGTCAACACCTCGGTGTCTTGGGTACGTGGTAGTAGGACTGTGGGAACATTGAATGGTCAAAATGAAATCTATATATATTATTCCCTTATGTCAGTTGATGGGTTTGTCATTAGTAAGTGCGCATCCATCTTGATTAAGAGCTATTTGGATGGTACTAATGATCACTGTGATTAACTGGGGATCAAGGATAATAAGATGTGGATCTAAGATTGGAAGGGACATGTTTAATCCAATTGATCCATGGATATTGATAGATGGGCCTACTTGTGGTAATTGGGAAGTTTAGGGTCTTTGTAATTTATTCCTAACACTGGAGTGCAATTGCATTTATATAGTGGTGTTATTTGCAATTAACTGTGGGCCCGGATTGCACATGAGATGTGGGGTCGCGGTGTCCCAGTTGGAGCCAGCTTTCTATGGAATCTCTAGTGGTCCCCACGCTAGCCCAAGTTATTAGAAAGATACTAATCCTACTTGAACTCTAAAAGGAAGGAATTAGAAAGTTACTATTTCTATTTGAAGTGAGACTTTTAATAGTGGTAATAATAAGTTACTAATTGTTGTGGAAGTGAGACTTCATAATAATTAGAAAAGGAGAAAGTTATTAATTTGTGGAAGTGAGACTTCTATTTCAATTAGTAAAGAGGAGTTGCTTAAAGCTATAAATAGAGGAGAGAGGGGCCTTGGACATCCAACTCTTGGAGTGCACGCCCAGTCCTCCTAAGTGCAAGTATTGCACGGATTTCTCCTCTCTTCTAGTTCTCTTCTAGTTCCTTTAGAGCTTCTAGTTGTTTTCTTTAGAAGATCCCACCCATCTCCTTTAGAGAAGAGATCTGATACGGGTCATAGCGTGGAAGACTAAGAGGTCTTGGAGATCCTAAGTTTCTTACAAAGAAAGAGTTTCTTCATCAAGCAAGTCGTCTTTTCCATTAGAGTACAACCGAGTTCTCAAGGTATAATCTATTTCATTGGATGTTGTAGATTTTTGGTTGCTTGTTTGTTGTTGGTTTTTATCTTTTAGATAGAATTTATTGTTGTACGTGATTGATGAGATTGAGGGATTGCATCTTGAATGTGGTTTATGGTCTTATGGGCACTTGATCCCTGATTCAAGTGGGTCAAAAGTTTTGAAAACCTATCCACGAGGCCCACCTACTTCCAACAAATGGTATATTAGATTCCTAGCAAACTTAATTGCAAAATCACTGTCCGTATACATCACCATAGGTCTACCTTGTTTGAAGCCCAATTCTCCCTACAATTCACAACATCCATGAGCCACAGCCCAGTACTCAGCTTCAGCTCTTGACTTTGCAGTAACTGCTTGTTTCTTGCTTTTCGAAGAAAAAATATTTCCAAAGATCATAGTGCAATATCCTGTGGTGGATTTCCTGTATGTCTTGGATCCAGCCCAATCAGCATCAGGATATGCTTCTGCTTTAATGTGCCTGTGGGACTTGTATAAGATACCTTGTCTGGGTGATCCTTTTAGATATTTAAGAATTTTGTGAACTGCAGACAAATAATCAATTCTTGGGGCATGCATAAATTGACTAACTAAACTCATAGCACAAGATATGTCTGGTCTAATAATAGTTAGGTAAATCAACTTTCCCACTAATCGCTCATGTGCTTTTGTCATGAACAGGTTCTCTATTGTGAGAAGGGAGCCTGTGATTCTGTTCAATTCGTGTATCAACTGGCTTGGCTCCTAGTTTCAGATATTTATGAATTCTGTGAACTGCTGACAAATGTAGGGTCCTTGGGGCATGCATAAACTGACTAACTAAGCTCATAGCATAAGATATATCTGGTCTAGTAATAGTTAGGTAAATCAACTTTCCCACCAATCGCTGATTTGCTCTTTTGTCATGAAGAGGTTCTCCACTGTGAGAATGGAGTCCATGATTCTGTTCAATTGCTGTATCATCTGGGTTGGCCCCTAGTTTCCCTGTTTCTTCAAGGAGATCCATGGTGCATTTGCATTGCGAGATGACAATGCCGCTCTTTGATCTTGCAACATCAATTCCACGAAAGCATTTGAGACTTCCAAGATCCTTAATTTTAAACTCTGTTCGAAGATAGGCCTTTAATTTTTTAATATTAGTATCATCATTTATAGCGACCACAATTTCATGAGCATATACAACCAATATGACAACTGTCATATTTTTCCTTTTTACAAATGGAGTGTGATCAGCATTGCATCTCATGTATCCAAACTTGGTGACTACCTTGCTGAACCTACTAAACCATGCTCGAGGAGACTGCTTCAATAGATAAAGGGTTTTCTTGAGTATACACACTTTGCCTGTCTCTCCCTTTGCTATGAAACCTGGTGGTGGATCCATATACATTTCCTCTTTCAACTCTCCATGAGGAAATGCATTTTTCACATCCATTTGATACAATGGCCTATCAAAGTTTGCTGCTAGTGAGAATATGACCCTAATAGAGTTCAACTTAGCCATTGGAGATAAAGTCTCAAAATAATCCACTCCATACGCCCGGGTAAACCCTTTTGCAACTAATCTTGCCTTGTATGTCTAAATAGAACCATTTGGATTACATTTCAGGGTGACCACCCATTACATCCAACTGTGCATTTCCCTTTTGGTAGGTCTGTCAAGTCCTAGGTGTCATTTTTTTCTAGTGCCTGCATTTCATCAATTATAGCTTCTTTCCACTTAGCATGTGATAGAGCTCCACTCATGTGTAGGTATGGACTCAGATGAAAGTGGGGAAATGAAAGCACGAAAGGAAGGAGATAGACGGTGATATGATACAAAATTTTGAATTGGATGGGTGTCACTGACACAAGAATGGGTACTTTTACTTAATGCAATTGGAAGATCAAGATCATCATCTAGAGTGATATAATTAGTACCTAGATTCAGGACATCAGATGATGATGGATCAGCTGAAAGCAATGCTTTAGTCTTGTTCCTTTCCCTAGAATAAACTTGTGTTGGCTTTTTTGGATCATCTGATGGCACCTTTTTCCTTGGAGTCTGAGGACCCCATTCTTCAGTTGCTTCATGTAGAGATCTTTAATTTCCGGACGTTCTTTTTCATGCACTTATCTTTTCAGTGTTGGTGGCCTGGTAGGATGGTGGAGGACCTTACTGCCTTTGGGTCCAGTTTATAATGATATTTCTGAGGAACATGAGCAAAAGAAGTACATCTGAACACTTTTGGAGGAACACTGAATTGGTGAATCTCTGGAGCTAAGACTTGTAATGGACTTTTTCCTACTCACACTTTAGAAGGCATCCGATTAATCAGGAAAGCAGCTATCAACACACCAGCTGACCAATTATGTCTTAGGAACATTCATTTCTATCATTAAGGACCCTGCCACCTCCTAAAGATGTCTGTTTTTTCGTTCAGCAACTCCATTTTGCTCAGGCATATATGGACAGAACATCTGAAATTCAATTCCTCTTTCTACCATAAATGATTGGAAATCTTTTGAAGTGTGCTCTCTCCCACTGCCAGATCTTAAAACCTTAATTCTTCTATTAAATTTGTTCTCAACCATATGGTAGAAAACTTTGAAGTTGGATAATACTTCATCTTTTGATTTCATAAGGTCTAACCATGTGCATCTTGTAGCATCATCAATAAATGTCATAAAGTATTTATGTCCATAGATACAAGAGGAGCACACCACACATCAGAATGAATTAGGTAAAAAAAAAGTACTCTTTTTATTAATGTTAACCGAATAGGAGTTTTGACATTGTTTGGTTTATTGACATCTCTCACAATTCAATTCTTTGACATCATGACTAATATTCATACTAAAAAAACCCCGAAGACTTAGAAGTGGTGTGTGCCCAAGCCTCCGATGCCATAACATTGCCTTTTCCCATTCTGTTGATGAATGAAACGCCTTTGATTCTCTTCCAATAGGCTCCAGAATGTATGGATCATTGCTTTCATGGCCACCACCAATTATTTGTCCTGTCCTCAGGTCTTGAAACACAATGGGATGGATAAAATTTAACAGAACAATTATGATTTTTGGTTAGTGAACTGACATATATAAGATTGAAAGAAAATTGTGGAACACGTAGAAAAGATGACAATGACAGATTAGACAAAACATCTATGGTTCCTTCCCCAGTTATCCGTGTGAAAGTACCATCAGCAATGCAAACTCTCCTATGGGAGATTTGAGCATAAGAACGAAAAATAGAACGCATACGTGTCATATGGTCTGTTGTTCCAGAATCAATTACCCATGTAGGAGTAGATGAGGAAGAAGCTGGAGTAGTAGGATTACGGAAATCAGTATTAACCATACCAACCTTCCCCAGTTACCCGTGTGAAAGTACCATCGGCAATGCAGACTCTCCTATGGGAGATTTGAGCATAAGAACGAACAATATAACGCATACATGTCATATGGTCTGTTGTTCCAGAATCAATTACCCATGTAGGAGTAGATGAGGAAGAAGCTAGAGCAGTAGGATTACGAAAATCAGTATTAACCATACCAATTGACTATGATGAGGTCCCTCCTTCCATCGTCTGAAGTCGTTGGCGCAAGATCATCAATTCTCCTTTTAGGTTTTGTGACTCATCTTTACGCATTCCTTTTAATTGATCACTAGCAAAGGCTCCTTAGTTTTCAGTCTCTGCTGGAGATGCATTTACTACAGCATTACGACAATCACGAGGTCTACCCACAAGTTCCCAACAAGTTTCTTGGGTGTGTGTTTTTTACTCAATGTGTACAATAGAGTTTGTCTCTATCGACATTGTGTTGTCTTCCACGGCCACGTCCACCGCCTCGTTCTCCACCACGTCCATGACCTCTACCACCACTGACTACTGTACTGCAAACAAGCATGGTTCAAATTAGCGTTGCAGCCGCATTATTGGTCGTAGTGGTTGAGGCCGCTACGCAATAGCGGCGCTAACTGTGAGAGTCTGTGATGAGATGAGAGGAAGAAGACAACAGTGCTGGGAGAAACTCAATGATCAATTGATCATCGATAGTTTTGTTTTATAATCAATAGTTACCTTAATCAAGGTACTAAATATGTTAAGATTACAATCTTAGAATAAATGAAAGAATCAAAGAATCAATCATAATCAATCTTAATCTATACAAGGAAATCACAAATAGAGAAATCAGCTAACTAATGAGAGAAATCAGCTACACATAGATTTGATCTGTAATGGGCCTGGGCCCTTGTTGGGCTGGGCCTATCTTTTACACTCCCCCTCAAATTGATGTGGTAAGGCAGAAAACATCAATTTGCTAGTGAGATCATGATGACGCGTTTTGGGGAGAGCTTTTGTGAAGATATCTGCTAATTGGTTAAGAGTAGAGACATGAGGCAGAGTGATCTTCTCAGTAACAACATGCTGACGAATGAAGTGACAATCGATCTCAATGTGCTTCGTTCGTTCATGAAAGACTGGATTGTTGGCAATTCTGGTAGCACTTGTGTTGTCCCCATGAAGAGGGGTAAAACTACCAACAATGACACCAAATTCACAGAGAAGACGGCGTAGCCAAATGATTTCAGGACTAGTAGACGACATCGCCCGATATTCAGCTTCAGCAGAAGACTTGGAAACGGTGGTTTGCTTCTTACATTTCCACGATATCAGAGAGTCCCTAAGAAACATACACCAGCCAGTGGTAGAGCGCCTAGAATCTGGGCAACCGGCCCAATCAGCATCCGCATAAGCTGATAAATGCAGAGAGACGCCCGAAGAGTAGAAGAGACCATGATTAAGGGTGCCTTTGACATAGTGAAGTATGCGCAAAGCAGCAGCAAGGTGAGGTTTGTGAGGATTGCTCACAAACTGGTTAACCGTATGAACAGCATGAGAGATATCCGGCCTAGTCATAGTTAAGTAGAGCAAACTACCAACTATCTGCCGGAAAACAGAGGGATCATCCAGGGGAGGGCCATCATCCGCACTGATCTTGCAGTTCAACTCCATAGGTGTATCAAAAGTGTGAGCATCACCGAGTCTTGCCGAAGTGATTAAATCTGAAGCATATTTCCACTGATGAACCCGAATGCCAGATTTGCTACGCCAGAACTCCAGACCCAGAAAGTAGGTGAGAGGACCAAGATCCTTCATTCTGAAGTGGCGAGTGAGATGATGTTTGAGTTCCGTAATGCTAGCACTATCATTGCCACTGATAATCATATCATCAACATAGACTAACAGGAAAGTGTAGTCCTTCGATGTCCATCTAAGAAATAGTGAGCTATCTGAATGACTCTGACGAAATCCTGCTTGAAGAATTGCCGCCCGAAACTTATCGAACCAAGCGCAGCCTGCTTAAGTCCATACAAAGATTTCCGTAACTTACAAACATGCTTAGGAGGACAGGCATAACCTGGAGGAGGCTAAGTAAACAGTTTCTCGCAAATCCCCATGGAGAAAGGCATTTTTGACATCCATTTGCCATAGAGGCCAGTTACGGGCTGCAGTAACACAGAGGAGAGTACGGACTGTGGTCATTTTAGCCACTGGTGCAAATGTCTCCTCATAATCAATTCCATACTCCTGTTTATATCCCTGCGCAACCAATCGGGCTTTGTAGCGATCAAGACTCCCATCGAAGTGAACTTTGATGGAGTAGATCCATTTACTGCCAATCACAGAGGCTCCTTCAGGAGCCGGTACCAAGTCCCATGTCTGATTTGCTTCGAGAGCGAGCAATTCCTCATTCATAGCATCCTGCCAGTAAGCAATCTTCGAGGCCTGTGAATATGAAGTGGGTATGGGAGCACTATCTAAGGATGAAAAGAGAGCAGGAAAGCCATAGCGGTTAGGGGCAATGGAAAGACGATTAGATCGTCGCAGAGAGAGGATATTATCAGAAGAAGCATGATTACCTGTAGGAGCAGTAGGCTGCATTGAGAGATGATCAGGAGAGGGAGGCACCATAGGAGGAACCTTGTTACGCCGGACATAGACTTTGATAGCAGGGGAGGCAGGAGCAAATTCCGGGAATTGTGGCAAATAGGACACAGCAATAGGATGATGATCTAAACGCAGTGAAAAGAAAGGAATTTGTTCCAGGAAGATCACGTTTCGAGAGATACGCATGCGTTTTTCAAACTGGTCATAACACAAGAACCTTTTGTGTTCAGAACTGTAGCCAAGAAAGATGCATTTGGCAGCCTGTGGAGATAGCTTAGTGCGTTCAGTCGATCGAAGATGAACAAAACACAGACAACCAAACACACGTAAGTGAGAGTATGGAGGAGGATGTCTAAAGTGAATTCCGTAAGGAGTAGTCTTGCCTAGAACAGTACTAGGAAGACGATTGAGCAGATATACCGCAGTATGGGCAGCATCACACCAAAATTCAGGAGGAACTAAGGATGCCAATAAAAGGGTGCGAACAGTTTCAAGAATATGTCTGTTCTTTCTTTCCGCAACTCCATTTTGCTGCGGAGTGTGCGGATAAGATTTTTGATGAAGAATTCCTTTATCAGAGAGGAAAGCAGAGAATTCATGAGACATGTATTCTCCGCCAGAATCGGATCTAAGGATCTTGATATCTTTCTGAAATTGGGTGTGGACCATGTTATGGAATCTTTTAAAAATAGAAAACACTTCAGATTTTAAACGCATGAAATAAATCCAAGTAAATCGGGAATGATCATCAATAAATGTCACATAGTACTTGAATCCTGCCCTACTCAAGGTAGGAGCAATGCCCCAAACATCAGTGTGAATGATGTCAAAAGATTCTAATGCACGAGAATTATGAACAGAAAATGGCAAAATATGACTCTTACTTAAACAACAAGCTTCACATTTTGATTGAGATAAAGAGGACATCATTTTATTATCAATTGTAGAGTCCAAACAACCAAGTTTAAACAAAGAAATTAAATAGGCATTGTTCACATGACCAAGACGTTTATGCCACACCATCCACAAGTTTTTGAAATTATTAGAAGAAGAAGCAAAGAGGGAATGATGTCCAATATCCAGCAAAAACAGGCACCCATGTTTACTCCCCGTTGCGATCACCTTCCCAGTTTGTCGCCCCTGTATGACACAACCAGAGGAAGAAAAGTGAACAAGATAGCCATCATCAATAAGTTGTCCTACAGAAAGTAAATTGGCTGATAATTTTGGGACAAAGTAGACATTGGAAAGGGTGATGGACTGGCCAGTGACACTAGATAAAGTAATGGTACCAACTCCAGAAATGAGTAGTTGATCACCATTAGCAGTGGTAATTTTTTCTTTTCCAAGATAAGGGTGGGAATCTGTAAAGCTATGTTCTATAGAGGTCATGTGATTTGAGGCTCCTGAATCTAAAACCCATGTGGAAGTGGTGATAGAAGAAGAAAGAGATGCAGAAGAATGAAAGGTAGGAGATGCTATATGAGAATGAGGTTGATACCGACCACCAGAGAAGCCCATAGACGCATATGCAGAGGTGACTGTGTTCTGAATTAGTTCTTGAATCTGAGCAGGAGTCATGGATATAACCCCGGAGGAAGTGCTGCCCGTATCTGATATGGGGGCTTGAGCCTGAAATGCGGAGGGAACATTCTGTCTTGGCATATTGGAGGGAGGCTTCTTAGGCTTGTCTCATTCCGTCGCTGTAGGCTTCGACAATCATCAATCACATGACCGGTCCGTTTGCAATATCTGCAAACCAATTTCTTGCGACAATTTTTGGCAATATGTCCGAAGCCTTTGCATTCATAACATTGAGTTGGCTTTAGAGTGGCCAAAAGAGCTGAGTCGGCAGGAAGAGGTGCAAGGAAGGCTTTGGGTACTTCGGGTGCTTCAAGAATATTGTGCTGTGAAGTGAGACGAAGTTCTTCGCGAAGTACTTCTTGGAAGCAAGTATCAAGATTAGCAGTATTCTCCCTATTAATGAGGGCAGACCGAATAGATTCAAATTCAGGTCGTAAATTCATAAGAAACTGGCTGATATAAGTTTCTTCTTGTAACTTGAGAGCTTCAGACAGAAATCCAGCAGAGACCGTTTGGATTAACATCCCTTTCAGTCCACAAGGTGAGGAAACCATTAAAGTATTCCTGCACAGTTTTATCTCCTTGACTGTATCTAGCAATTTCACTATCTAGATGAAATTTTCGGGCTTTATTGGTTTGATGGTAGACTTTCTTTAGATGAGCCCACATATCAACTGCTGTGGTGTAGGCTTGAAGAGCCACAGCAAGAGAAGGATCCAAGTGACGACTTTCGCATTCTCTTTGGACCAAGTGGCTAAGCCTTTTGAGTCGGCAGTATTGGTAATCTGAGGCTTGGTTTTCGATCCATCAAGATAACTAAAAAGGCCCTGTCCTTCGACAAAGTTCCGTAAGTGGAAGGACCAGGACATATAATTTTGCCCATTAAATTTAATTGGGATAACATCATACTTGTCCATTGCAGAGAAAAGTAGAGAAAAGACAGCAGAGCACCCAAATCAGTAATAAAGGGATGAGATCAGCCCTTAGATCTGAAGTAACCAATCAATATGCAAGAAGCAGAACAAGATTGATTGGATATAAATGGCTAATCCAGCAGTAAACAGTCCTTATCAGTGCACTAACGGTACAGATTTCCACCAACAGTATGAATTAGTAACAATGCCAGATGAAGCAATACGAATCAGATTTAGAGACTGATGAAGCATGCAACAAGAAACAGCTTAATTGTGTGGATTAAACCACAAAATAGTGCAGAAAAGCCTCTGAAACAGCACACAAATCAGTGCACAAAAAAAAAAAAAAAAAACCCCCAAAACAGTGCCAGACGACCTCACTGTGTGGGACCCACAGAATGGTCTAAACACAGATCAAGGATGAGCGTCTTGAAGAAGATCAATTGTACTTCCTCCAGTCCAAGTTTGATGAGCAACGGGTACAGATCCACAAATCTGGACGGTTTGGATGAAAACTATCTGACACTTGAATATTGAAATCGACAGAGGAAGAGAAGCTTGGAACCAACCTTTAATGGTGAAGAAAAAATCCAGAAAAATCCTTAGAAAGATCCTTGAGGCCTGTAGATCAAGACTGTGTGAACCGCTGGTGGACCACTGTTTGATCAGTGGTGGGCCACTTTTAATCAGAGAGCAATCGGCAGTGAAGAAGAAGCTTTTCGCCAGAAAGGATTGATCAAGATTGATCAATCAGAGGATACTTTAATGCAAGAATTGAATATAATCAAGAAGAGGCTCTGATACCATGTGAGAGTCTGTGATGAGATGAGAGGAAGAAGACAACAATGCTGGGAGAAACTTAATGATCAATTGATCATTGATAGTTCTGTCTTATAATCAATAGTTACCTTAATCAAGGTACTAAATATGTTAAGATTACAATCTTAGAATAAATGAAAGAATCAAAGAATCAATCCTAATCAATCTTAATCTATACAAGGAAATCACAAAGAGAGAAATCAGCTAACTAATGAGAGAAATCAGCTACACATAGATTTGATCTGTAATGGGCCTAGGCCCTTGTTGGGCTGGGACTATCTTTTACACTAACAACAAAGCAGTTTTAATTTATAATATTGTTTTTGCTATTTCTTCTCCTCAATAGCCTTTCCTATGGTTGTCTCTACGTTTGTATGGCTCCAAATCACTAAAAAAAACACAAGATTGGTTGCCACACAAGTTTCAAAAAATTTTTAGCACTTAAAAAATTCACATTGCTACACTGCTACATATCACCCGTTACGTAGTGTTTCGGCCATTGGCCGCTACACCCGTCATAATCGCTATTTTTATCCCTGCTAACAAGTGAGGCACGTGGATGAATTTTTCCGGACATCACCCTTCTGAGATTCTCCTCTCCTTGAAGGGGAGCAAATACTGTTCCAATCGGTGGTAAAGGGTCTTGGCTAGTCACTTGTGCTGAAACAGTCTCATATTCTTGATTCACCCCCCTTAAAAGGCCAAATATGTGCTTCTCTTCTAGCTGCTTTGCTTGTTTTTTTACACAGCATGATTTAAGGGGTCCATATGCCTCCAATTCACGCCACAAGGCGCTAACTTAGAGCAATAGCTCCCAATAGACAGATCTCCCTGTTTAAAGGTTGCAATCTCTTTTGTTAACTCAAGTATTCTAGCAATGTTCCTTTTTTGGAATTTCCAGTCTCATTGGATTCCCGTAGTTCCTTCGTTGTGTCACAGACTCACGGTATTTCAAGCTTTTTAGCCATGTCTTCTGCCATTGAATTAAGAATCCAGTTCATTATCAACATGTTCTTAGATTCCCAATCTGAGTATTTTTGGATCTATCTTTGAAGGCTTCTTGATGCTCCCATTAATGTGTCCTAATCTCTTAGGCCATCCAATTGCCATTTTAGCAGAATAGGCCCAATTCTTGTAGTTATTCCCATCAAAGAGGATTGGAGTGATCCTTGTATTTGTATTCACAATATTGGTAGTTGAGGAGATATTACAGACTCTCTTCCCCTTGTTTGGTGGCCACAGTATACTTACATCCAAGATAAGGGGAGCCTAGTAAGTTTGAGGAACAGCCTTACCTTGAAGAGCAAGAACTGTCGAATGAAAAAAAAGGCCTGTTGACTGAATAGTTGACTAACACTAAGTCGTGGGAGGGTCGACCGTACACGAACTTGAGAAATCTTGATGTTTTTGTCAATCCACACTAAGAGAACTCTTCCTCTGGATGTCTACTCTTCACTTCTAGCCTCTGATTAGGTATAAATCTCGCATCACCCAAGTATTGAACAATTGAAGAGAGACCAAACCAGTCGACTATTCTGAATAGGGTTGACTGAGCATAAAGCCTCCTTTTTCTTCTTGCTTTCTCAGATCTGAACCTTCAATTTCCTTTGTTTGAGAATTAGCTCCTAGTATTGATGCTCTGATACCAAGTTGAATTTGTGAATCAAGTATGAATTAGGTTTTTATACGTGAATGTCATGAAACTCCAAGAAGAAGAGAAATATGAAAAAGAAGGAAAAAAGGCATCATTTAAAGAAAACTTTTGCACGGCCAAGTTACCCTTGCGTGGGCGACCTTGGCCATATATATTAATTGAATTTCTTAAAATCACAAAAAAAAAACCCCTTGACTATAATCTATTTACATTTAAGTCCCCTTTTCTCTTTATGTCATGATAACTACGATACTTTTCTCCGTTCGGATGACATTTTCTTTGTCATTAATATCTTATTGAAGAGCCTAGTTGACTAAATCCACGTAACTCGCCTAAGCATTTTCAAGATTCCATTGGAAAGTTGGCCTGTCTTCATTTAAGACTCCTCATTCCTCAAATTGATAACCGTATAAGTCCTGTAGACCATTTGCTTGTTGCTTACAAAAAAACTTAATATGTTTTGATTTGAGTCTTGAATACAGTTTCTAAATTTATCATGTTGCAGTGCAAATCCAGATTTATACAAAGTGCTTGTGAAGGAGCTGGCTCAATCCCTGGAGAGACAGTTTGCTGGCAGTGTTGAAGCTCGAGCTGCAGGCATGGTGATTAACACTATGGGTTGGGTTGAAGGTCTTGGTTATGAGGTAACTGTTGGCCTTTTATTGTAGATTTCTTATGGCTAAAATATTAGCTTTATTATCACACGAGCAAAGCTGTAGCTCAAGCCTGGTCGAGCATGCTTGAATCATTGACATCCCTAGGTTTGTTTAATAGTTAACTTTGTGATATTCCTTCAAACAAAGCACATACAAGTTGTTGCCAAGTGTGAGCCCAAACACTTCTTGCATTTCCTCTTTCTCCCATGCTCTCTTCACCTGTGAAACCTTTTCTTATGATTTTTGTGGTTCTTCTCATCAACAAGATATAGTGTCATTATTATTAAGTTAATGACTTCTATTAAAGAAAAACCTCAACAGTAACTAGTTTAGTATTTTCTTTTTGTTGGTTCTAGAACTAGATGGCCCACTACATCAATTTTCCTCCAATTTCAAATGCCTTCTTCCCCAAATGTCACCTACCCTTTCGTGTTCTTTTACTTTAATTTCGGTCTTTTGATGTGCCTAATTTGGAGGGTTAAATTATCATAATCATGATATATGCCAATAATGGATTACAAAGAAAAGCTTTTAGTGGCCATTTTTTTGCAGCGATTTACAAATGTAAATGATTCCCATGCGTAATGGCTGTGCATCACCATGTTTATTTGCGATGTTGCGCTGATATACACACCACATGCATAAATGAGGTGCGCAAATGGTGTGTAAATAAGGCCATTTAGACCAAAATTCACACTTGAATAGGTGGGAAATTTCACACTTCTCTTGCAAAAGGCGCCCGTACACTTCTTACACAGTGATTGCATTTCCGTGGGGCCCATAACTCACCCTTATTTTTTTCATTCATATGGCCCCTATATTTGTAATCCAAACCGTTCATTTTTTTTTTTATTGGATGAATAAACTACAAGATCTTGAAGCTGATTATCTTGAGTCTTTGTAGATTTTTAATACAAGAGAAACCCATGGCTCGGCCAGCCTGTAGGGCGCAATCCACAGTGTCAATGGGTAGTCATTTAATTAGAAATTTTGATTTATTTAGAAGTTTTTAAATTAAGAATTTAGTTTGATTGGTATTTGATTTGTTTTAAATTGTTTTATCAAGCTTTTAGGAGATTTAATTTCCTTTAATGATTAAGAAAGTAGAGTCCTACTAGGGAAGGGGATGTCCAACCCTTCCTATAAATATGTAATCCCTACTATTTAAAAGAAAAGAAAAAATAAATGTAGTCCCTCCTTTTGGAGAGACAATTTATCATTATTCAATAAAGAATTGTTATGGGTTTCCATATGGTTGTGAGTTGTATTTCTTTTTAATGGAAGAGTGCTCGTGTGTGTTTAGTTTTGTGAGGAATTCAGCCAACTCCATTGTAGAGTTAGTCCTCGTTTGGAATTTGTCCAAGATTTGACAAACTCTTTTGTGGAGTTTATCTACATTCGTTTCACAATTGCTCACAGCTCTGGGCTACGTCAATTGGTATCACAGTGAATGATCCTCTTCGGATTGTCTTCATGAGGTGATCTCCTTTAGTTTATTCCAATAAGCTCATCTGAACCTAATCCAATGATCCAAAGCCACCATCACAATTCGTATTTAAATGACTGCCTTGTTGGGCTTGTGAACTGGGCCCAACGGGCCAGCGGGCCCATGGGTCTTGCTTGCATTGCTTTGAGTGATTTGTGAAAAAGTCCCAACCTATAGATCTAATTTTTTGCACTTTTGTAGTACCTGAATTCATGATCCGAACAAATTGATATTCTTGTATTAATGGTAGATATCAAGACGTTTAATTTCATATTTTAATTCTCCACAGTTTTTGAGAAATTTGTGAAAAACGTCTAGAGGATCCATATACATTTAAAACTGTTGGATTTACTGATTTATTGAAAATGGTGATTTTGACAAGGTAATGTGTTTCACGTGTCTATTAAACATGACCTTGCCTACATGGATCTAACGGAGGACATGGCCCTAAACAGATTTGATTGGCGTCGTCAAATCCATATAGCCGACCCCACCTAGTGGGAAAAGGCTTGGTTTGGTTTGGTAATGTGTTTCACATGTGTAACATTTGCCTACGTAAAAACCATTTTCCTATCAAATGTGTAAACGACAAATAATCGCTTAGTCCATGATCTATCCATGCTTGTATTACATGTTTTTAGCTTAATTTTCTGGACATTTTCCGAGCTAAAAATTAACTCCTAAATCTCCATTGACTCATTCATAATGAATGTCGATTAATATTATTATTATTGTTGTTGTTTACGAATGTTCATATAGCACATGTAGGCTTGCTATTGACTGTTATTTTGTTCTACAACATTTGGTTGCAGTTGCTTCTTCACGCAATTGATGCATTCAATGTAAATGTTGTTTTGGTTTTAGGTCAGGTAATGCCTATTTGTTCATGTGGTTATTATTAATTTACTAGTTGTACTCTTATTGTTTATATTTGTTTATGGGAGTCTTGATGCTGTATTTTTTGTTGATGTCAATGAAACTATTATTCATTCACCCTCTTGCAAAATCTCTATTAAGTATGAACTTTCATGCCCTGTGCTATGTTTGAATTCCTTGTGCCTTTAGGGTTTGTTTGTCTGTCAAGTGGTATATAAAAATGGTATTTACATTTGTAAAATTTGCATATATGAATTTTCATATGTAAAATTTACACATGTAACACAATACCATATTTGTTTTGAAACATCATTTCCACTTGAATAGACGTCGAACGGTTTGGATTATATATGTAAAATCTTTGTATCTCAAGATCTTTGAAGTCTAATATCTAATACTAAACATTTTGGGGTTTAATGGGTCAATAAAAATTTGAAGGACACGGTTTAAAAATTTGGGCCCCACAGGAATACCAAAAAGTAAAAGGTGGATGGATTTGATACCACAACCTGTCCCAGGCATCTGTTTGTACTTACTAGCTCCCTCTTGACCAAAGAGGTATGTAATTGTTTCACACCTTTTTAGTTGTGGAAAATCTCATATGAAAGCGGGGCCTCATTTACACCATTTTTATTCCTCATTTATGCATGTGATGTGTAAATGAGCTCAAACAAACGTGAGCATGTGTAAATGTTACACCTGTGCAACATTTCCATATGTAAATGAGTGCCAACAAATGATCCCTAAAACTTAAGCCCGCTAGGTTCTTAGAGATGATAAGGCCATCAAAATGGTATAGTCCTTTCAAAAGTTATTATTTAATGAAGTGGAGGTGTCATACACTTTGTGAAGGGCTGTTCATCTTCTTTCCCTATCAAAGATTATCCTTAAATTCCATTATTGGGTATGATCATTGAACCCGATCCTGTGGATGTGTTGGTTACCCTCAATGAAATTGATTTTTATAGATTAATTGGCACTACTATTTTCTTGCATTAATATACTCACAAGTCACAAGGATAGTGGGATTGCCACAAATCGTGCTAAAGAGTGCAAGAGACCATAGTTTAAAATATTAGCCAATACGTACTGGTATTAGTAGGGGCCGTAACAATATCCTACTCGGATATTGGTATTGGTACCGTCACGGTCCATAACATGAATATTGGTCATAACAGCCGATACGTCCGAAACTTAAAAAGAAAAAAAAGAGGAGGAAGAAGAAGAGGAGGAAGAATGGATTCATTTGAAAAAAAAAAGTAAGAAGAAAGGATAACATATAGGTACAGAAGATGGAAAAAAAGGGGAAAAAGAGAGGTGGGTGTGATTGTGATTTTATTTTATTGTTTGTGTGAGTGTGACTCTTGCACCATATAAGATGTGGGCTCTCCATTGTGGCCCACTTTTTAAAAATCTAAACCATTAGTCCATTACTGCCCCATCTCATATCCATTCGGGCCTCTTTTTTTTTTCTTGTTAGATGGGTGAGTGGTACACAATTCGGGCCCAATTTTAATTCAACAAGAAATGGGCCCAATATTTATCCACAAACCTATTTTATTGGAAAAAATCCAGATTGGAGTAAAATTTTAGGATGCCCCATATAATTGTATGCATTTTTATTGAATGGTTTGGATTTCAATTGTGCTACACAAAACTATTCAAAATATATGCCCCTTGGGCCCTCAACAAATTTTATTCAAATTAGTGTTGTGCTACTATCTCATCAATTACTTAAAAAAATGTGAAATAAAATTTTTAAAAAAGCATAGATTTTTATTTTTTTGTAAAAGGTTATTAAGTCTTTCATTTTCTAAAAAATAAAATACAAGAGGGACAATTCGCTCCTCACAACAAAGAGACGAATCTCATGGGGGCATACCCCTCCAGAGGCATTTTTCACAAACGGATGAAACCTTAAAAAAGAAAACCCACCCACATCCTGGGTTAGGAATCTAGGAATCATCCATAAGTGTAATCTCCATAGAAGAAATATAGGAAGGAATTAAACAATGAAGTTAACATAGAAAAGCATAGATTTGTATAGTGGTCAATGACAATCCAACAATGGGCCAAGTCCTATTGGAGTCAAATTGGACTTGTGAAATTGGCAGTTGTTTTAAGTGGTTTGGATTTTAGACATGAACTACATTGATTGATTTAAACTATGTGGATGAGACCAACGATTACACACTAAACTTAGTATAATTAATTTTTACAAGTTAAATAGAGATACAAGATGTTATGACTTAGGTTCTTTATAGTTGTTACTAATGAAAATAACATTGTTTTCTACCATTTTACAACATTCTGGATTTTTTTTGGATATTTTTTCAAATTTTTTTGGGGTAATTTTTTTTTTTTCCACGCCGCAACTGCTGTGACGGACCGTGAACTGTGATGTTATTGGTTTTTGGGGTTGGCCGATACCGTGACTGATATCGTGGTTTTCATCCATGCAAGGCAATGGTGGTTGGATTTTTGTTGCCTCTTTTAGTTTCCTTAAATACTTTCATCAATATTCTTCAATTTAAAATAAAATGAAAGTCCGGCTTGGTGATTGACATTATTTGATTGCCATTCAAAAATAAATAAAATGACATTACTTGATTCCATCATCTTAGAATTCCTTCTGTTCATATTTACCAAATGTGGAGTTCTGTTTTTCTTACTTGCTCTCTCACAGTTAATGTTTTTTCTGATTACTTGTCTGGTAAAGCAGGGTGCATTTTATTAATAAAGCATGTCATTCTATCACTCCTATTGATAATATCTTGGAAATTCTGCAGGAAAAGCTTTGCAGCATGCTGAAAGATGTACTGAAGACCAAGACAAATGTTGATATCGTAAGACTCCACAAATCAGGTGGTGTTGTGCCAAGAAACAGCAAGTTCCGCCAAAGGACCAGAAGCTATAGGATAAGGGTAAAACACATCTTTATCATGTCCTTGGAGTTGGAGGGGACCCTCTACCAATTTAGTTGTTTCAAGTTTGCAATAGATTTGGTTCATCGCATATATGCAAGTGATTTTTTTTTTTTTATATACCCATTGCAAAGATAGCAGACTCATAACTTGAACTTTGCAGTTTATCATTTCCAGTGATTGAGATGTCCATATATGAACAGATGGATCCCAACAGGCACAAGAAAGATACCTTTCTAGTCTTTCTAGCCAATAAATGCAAATGCCCAATCAGGAGGCTATTGGATATTGTCTGTACCATTGTTGTTCTTTACTTAAGCACCATTTAACAAACAACTCTAAGATGGTTAGGATTGTCTAATTATGATCTTTTTGGAATGATACCACTAATGGCATGAACCGCTCGATGAATAGTCTATATCACCGAGACAACCACATATGTCATGATGCGAGCGATGTATAATAGGCAAGAAATGGCCTCTGCGTTCTTAGAGTTGCTAGCTAGTAATCCCAAAACCAATTGGTGATAGGAAACTACACAATTAACTACTTAACACCCCCCTTCGGGCAGGACACTGCCCAGACCCAAAGCACATGCCTGTACAAGACTTACAATGCGGCATGGGGCCTTTTTCCCTGCGCACTTGCGCCCTCACAAACACACAACGCGGCATGGCCCATGGGGCATTTTTTCCCTGTGTGGTTTCTAACCCGCGACGTGTTGGCTCTGATACCATCTCAGAGTTGTTAGCTAGTCATCCCAAAACCAATTGGTGATAGGAAACTGCACAAACAACTAATTAACATGCATAATATATATTACTAGGTTTGCAGCCATTCACTTACATACAAATATGGGTTTTTATCTACATGTTCCAAATGGCAAGAATCCTAATTCTATTAAAGAACAGTTTAAGCATGTTATTTAATAAAGTTAGTTTCAGTTTAAGCTTTTGACAGAACATAAAGGTTGTGCATATATGAAAGTTTTCAAATTTTGCATTGCTGGGTGATGTGATGGCAGTCATTGCAGACCCCAGGGTGGAAGAAAGGTATCTTGATATCATTAATTAGCTTGTTATTTAATTTAAGTTGGTTTCAGTTTATTCTTTTGACAGAACATAAAGGTAGTGCATATATGAAAGTTGTATATGGTAGTACTGGTTTTGATCTTAAAATTTGTTTAATTGGTGAAATTATGCTTGTCTCACCATCCTGTCGGCTATGTGTGTGTGTGTGTGTTTTTTTTTTTTTTTTTTTGTCCTTTTAATCTTGTCAGCTTTGCTTTTATAGGTCATAAATGAAATGCACAAGACCTTAGATTGGAAAGTGTTTTGACACTTTACGTGCTCTCCTAGTATTTTCATTTTTACATTCCTTTTTTTTTTTTTTTCCATTTAATCTTCTTCAATCACTTTTGTCTTGCCATATAATTTTGCACTTTCTTGCTGCCAAAATGTTTAGTCATTTTCCTACAGTATTTTGTTCCCTAGCTAAATATAATTGCCTTGTTGATCTGCATTGGGTCCTGTGAATTACCTAGTTGCACACCCTGTATTTTAAATGGAAGCTCTTTTAATTTTCAGCCTCCTTTCATCTTTGCAGGAGTACTTTTATGGGCTTGCAAATGATTTGTCCCCTCATTCTAATGTAGCGAACTTCAATGATATATTTGTTTATCGAATTGGTGGTGGGCCACAGGCACCGCGATCAGCTCTTCCAATTGGTGCAGAGCCTGCTGCAGACCCTACACGGCTTGTCCCTGTGAACATCAACCGTGACTTGCTGCATTTAGTTCTTGCTGTTTCATATGCAAAGGAGACTGAAGAAATTATCTCCAGGTAAATCATGGCAACAGCTACCCATTTTTTTGCAGAAGCTTAGAACTAGTTGTGGAGATTTTGACTATGGTAACTAGATACATGTGTAGGCCTGAAACATTTGTAATTTGATGATATAGATTATTGCTACTTGCCATTTAAGATTCTAAGTTATGATGTTTTGAGTACTATATCTATTATACACTTGACAAATAACTGCAAGAGATGATAAACCATATGAAGAAGAGAATACATTGGGAAATTGGGTGCCTTTCATTGAGAGAGGTCAATTCTTATGTCCATCTGATGAGATATTTACAGTTATTGAGGTAATTTGGATCTCTTCTTCCCATGCTCAGAATTTCTTGGACTCACAGCATTATTAGTTTGGGCCTTGCCAGAAAGCCCACTTCTATTCTGAATTCTGATCCAAAAAGCCCACTGTAGACTGTGGTAATTCTTGGCAAACTGAAGTTTGCCTAGGGGCAGAGAGGTCATTTCGTAGCTTCTCAAAAATTTCTTTAATAGTCAGACAGTTTTGCGAAATTCCCTACCTAACGTTACCAGGCCTTGCCAAAATCTGCGCCTCTAGCTCCTTTCCCTCAGGCAACTCCCCACAGTAGTTACCATCTATTTTCCCTTTCCCTTTATCAGACACGCAATGGAAGGAATCTTGAAAATTAAATCCCAAATCCCCTAAAATCATGGTGTGATCCGCTGACGAGAAATTCGCCCTCGCTGCATCGGAGCTCCAATGACAGTTTTCCGGTGAACCAATCTTCTCCGGCCTTCTCTGAAACTCTTCCGCACTGATGGATATGAAAAAACAGACCCCTTCAACATCCATCGCAAGAGTTGCTGGCAAAGGCAACTGAGGATCCCTCAAGATAAGGAGCCTAACCATATCAACTCTCTGTTTTCTAACTTCTTCATCTGTTTCTAACACCACACCCAGGCAATCCTCCAATTGATGGAATACCATGGCACCCCAGGCATGCAAAGGAATACCCTCCAATCTAACCCAAATAGGTTTAAGATTAGGTCCTAATCCAAAACAAAATAGAACTAAGCCTTTTGACTTTTGCATCAATTTCTTTTTCCTTAAACAACCATGTCTTAATCTCCCTTTCAGAAACATCAAAACGTCTAAAGGTAGCAACAAACGAATTGCACACTTGGTTTTTCAAAGACGTTACCAAAGACGAAGCTAATTTCACCACCTTGAGATGCCCTTCCTCAACCTAGGTTTGGGCGTCACTTACCTTGGCTCTATAATTAGTAAGGATGGGGAGATAGATGAAGATGCCAAACATAGTATAAAAGCGGGATGGTTGAAGTGGAGACTTACTTCTGGAGTGTTTTGTGACCGACAAATTCCAACAAGATTGAAGGGAAAGTTTAGAGGACAGTGATTAGACCATCTATGACCTATGGAGCAGAATGTTGGCAAAATAAGAAGTAACATATGCATAAAATGAAGGAAGCAAAGATGAAAATGTTGAGGTGGATGTGGGTAAAGCTAGGGAGGATAAAATTAGAAATGAGTGGTTTCAAGAGCATTAAGGGGTAGCATCAATAGGGGATAAGATTAAAGAAATTCGTTTGAGATGGTTTGAGCATGTCCAACGTAGGCCGACGATGGCACCGGTAAGGAAAAGTTTGGCTATACAGGTTGATTGCCCACCAAGGGGAAGGGGTAGACCGAAGAGGACATGGATGAAGGTAGTAAAAATAGATTTGAAGAATTGCAACTTATTTGAGGATTTGGCTTAGGATACATCAGAATGGAGAAACATAATTCATGTAGCCGACCTCTAGGTGATGATTTTTTTAACACTAGTAGGATTTGTTGAGGAAAAGGTCGCATGATTGAAGGCATCTAAATCAACGTACAAGACTGAGGTCGTACGTTGTTTACCAGCGAGCACAGGGGCAGGAAAGGCGGATTGGATGATTTGATGAATCAACTCCAGATGCGATGTCTAAAGATGACATGTTCATCACTACATGATGTGCATGATTGCTCCGATATATGGTTGCTTCCTACAGTTTGAAAGTCGTTTTAAAATTATTAGAAACCATTTTCTTGCATTGACTTGTTTTATGGATAAATTCCTTACAATAATAACATTGAACTTTGCTTATATGATAGGCCCAAGTTTTGCCTTGCCTTACATAGGTATTAGAATAGGCCCTTTTCTGCTCCATGTAACTCAAGTCAAACAGTGCTGTTCCCACCTAGTAATTCAGTGAGACGTGTCCTAAGATGGGTTGAGGTTCCTACTCATTAGGTTTGAGTGAACAGAGTCAGCTCACGATGAAGTTTTGTATCTCACAAACTTGTTGAAGGGTTTGGTAATGCTCCATCAGGAACAATAACATACAATAATTCGATAAATTCCATCCAAAGATTTATAAAACCAAAAATAATTATCTTGAATTGATTTATTTCCTTGAGAATATTCAACGATTTCATATTCTAATTTAAATTGTCAGGCAAAATTTTCTTGATTATAGACCCTTCTTGTGCTTTTAGCAATTTTATGGGGGCGAAGATTAAGAACAATCTGTGGATTAACAAAGTATAAGGTCTAACTAATGATATCCTACAAAAAAAAAAAAACAAAAAAATAAAAAAAGAAAAAGAAAAAGGAAAGAAAGAAAGATCTAACTAATGATCCGGGCGTCATGGGTTTCCCTTGAAGCCAGTTTGGTGCGATTTGTAGGTCTTGGGATTGTTCCATCGATGTAGCCCCACAACTAACCCTTAACAAACATACAAAATTAAATTTCCATCAGAACTAACTTTTTCCATTGAATTTTCAATTGGTATCTGATTACTCAATAGTAGCCATCAAAATCACCAGTAATAATAATTACAACGATTTTTTTGAAAGTGCTAGAGAAAAGTCGAGAAACAGAAGGCCTTTGAGCAACCAGCTAGATGGCTGTATTTTATGCAAAGAACTCTTCTAAGAAATCCCTTTTCCAAATCAGATGCTACAGGTGAGATTATCACAAAATTTTCTACCTTAGTGGACTGATCAAATCAAGTATACGCAAAGAACCAACAAAACCAATGGTCAAGATGTACAAGCCCAAAAAACTGTCGACTGAAAAGATGCTGAAAGTGGCCTTCCTCTTGATGAGGTAAAAATGAATCTACAAAAATCCCATATTTGGACAGGGAATAATGATTTGATGTACCAATCACTTAAATGCACGCCACTCAAGATTCCAGGCTTCGATAGTGTTGAAGATCAACTGCTCTGAAGTTCCAAACACTCAGCTTCCTCACCTTGATTTCAGCAAGATGAAGGTTGCACAGACACAAGAATATAGGGGCAACCAAGTCCTTACAGGGCTTGGTTTGTGATGATCATAGGTCAGCTGATTGATACTCCTTGTTCTAATGACAAAAGGAACAGATGAACAACCTAGCCAGCACGAAAGGCAACAAATCTTGCGATCTATACACAATCTTTTTCTAGTAGCAAGATAGTGGGTGGTGAATGGCCTAAGCAGAAAAAAAAAAATGCTTTGGTACTATGATGAATCACTAAAAGAGATAATAAAATTATAAGAACAGATTATTTTTTTTTTTTGGTGGGGATGGTGTGGGGGAGGGGGGGGTGTCATCCTTTTTCTATATCTGTTGTATGAGATATTTTTCTATATCTGTTGTATGAGATATTTACAGTATGAGTTTCCGGGATTACAACATTGATCATCCCCTTGATTGGGGTAATTGGATGTAATTATAATCTACTAGATTATTATACAGTATAGTGCATATGTGGATATGTGGTGTATTATTTCCATGAATATCTCTAATAATACTGAACCATATGATCTTCCTCTCCAAATGACCCGAAGGGGAAAACTGTGCAATGAGCAATTTAACATTATCGCCCTCCCTAAATGATCTTTCTGCAAAGTAGACTTAGTGGTGGGAGCAGACTAATCAACCAAGTTTTCATGATGGATTTCCAAATGTTTTCCTTGTGGTACTATATTGTAAAGATGCCTGCTTACAATGAGAATAGCAATGGTTTTGTATCATTTAGTTACTTTTTTTGGGTAGAAGTATCATCTAGTCACTTTGGTCAGATAATTTGAGCTCTTAACTTTTTAATCATCGGATTCTTTTTTAGTTTACACTCCTCATTTTCGCATCCTATGAAGATATGCATACAGACCCTTAATATTTACAATTATGGCTCTAAGATGGCGAGAGTGATGAATTGGATTTTTCTGACACTTTTATACCCTTTTCTGCAGTAATGTGGCTGGGTTTATTTATGTCACTGACGTTGACATCCAAAGGTATGATCTCACTTTTCCTCAATGAAATTGCAGTAGATGTGTGTTTGGATATAGCATAATCCATGTTTCCTTAAATACGGTGCCAACAGAAGCTTTAATCTTATTTAAACCTCTGTAGTCCCACCTTTGTTTTATCAAAATCATTCAAATCACACTTTCCCATGTGTATGCATTGTCCCAAATTTCACCTGTGAAATATAACAGTTATTACTTTCTACACATGATAAATCCAACTCTGTATATGGATCCGATTGGAGTCAATTGGGACAGTGCTGCGCATAGGGAGGCTTGTGATTTGGTTGATTTGGGTCAAACAAAGGTGGGACCCCACTAACGTTAGATTGGATTACAACTTCTGTTAGCACGATAATGATGGCAGCATGGGATTATTTCTACGTATATGTATGTAGTTAGGAATATTAAAGAGGGAACAGTTCCCAACTTCTATATAATGAACTTTTGGTGGGTCACATGGATGCTTGCCAATTTTGGGGAAAGAAGAGAAGAAAGAGAGGGGCGGGGTGTGGCGTTGTATCTTAAGCTTTCTTGTTAAAAGTTCCTCTCCTAGAACAAGTAACTGGTTCTCTCTTCAAAATTCTGCTATGGTGTACCACCATCATCTAACTGTTGTTGCACTATCGCATTGTCCTAGTGTTGGCATTAGGAGAAAACAAAACTAAAGATATGTCTGCTTGTTTGTATTAGGGAGAGGGAGAGGTTTCTTTTGGTCAACCTTACCCTAAGGTGAAAGTAGATATGCGCACATGGGGCCCATTTTTGAGTGATATGAACTGTTGAAGTTGTTGTGCACAATTCTTTTCAGTCAAAGTCTTCTTGATTACATCTCCAAACAAAGTTGTATCCACCATTGGATTGAAGAAAAGGTGATTTGAGTCCCTAGAATGACATTTTAACCAAATTAATTTTTTTGATTAGTAGGGCTCAACTTTTAATGGTTGGAACTATCCGTTATACAAAGTTTGCTTCTTAGTTATCATGAAATCGAGCAATATCTACTAGGAAGATTGGACGACGATGATTTGACCACATTTTTAAAGATAACCAATCAATGGTCAATTTTTCTCACAATTAGAATGAAATTTGCGATGTCTGCTTGTCTGTATTAGGGAGAGGGAGAGGTTTCTTATGGTTTGTCTGTATTAGGGAGAGGGAGAGGTTTCTTATGGTCCACGTTACCGTAAGGTGAAATTAGATATGCACACATGGGGTCCAATTTTGAGTGATCTGAACTATTGAAGTTGTTGTGCACAATTCTTTTTAGTCAAAGTCTTCTTGATTACATCTCCAAACAAAGTTGTATCCACCATTGGATTGAAGAAAAAGTGATCGAATCCCTAGAATGACATTTTAACCAAATTAATTTTTTAGATTAGTATGGCTCACCTTTTAATGGTTGAAACTATTCATTATACAAAGTTTGCTTCTTAGTTATTATGAAATCAAGCAATATCTACTAGGAAGAATCGGACAATGATGATTTGACACATGTTTAAAGATATCCAATCTAACGGTCAATATTTCTCAGGATTAGAATCAAATTTGTGTTACCATTAAATGATGACTGGCATTTTTAATGGATGGTTTGGATCCGTATGAAGTGGGCCCTGCTCTACAAGAAAATTGCCTTTGTTAGAAACAATATTGACCATGAGATTTGATAGCTGACAGATAGAAAGAGAGGCATTTTTATGAAACAGTTAAGCGTAAACTCATGAACCACAAGGCAGTCAAGAAACTTTAAAAATAATCACCTTTGTATAGGATGTCAAATTCTTTTTGACAAAAATACCCTTAATCGTAATTTCGCGAGTGCAGTCGCGATATCATAAGCTTTGTCATCTTTTTCTAAAAACATGCAACTTCTTCCTTTGAGCGTTATCACTGTAAAGAAATAGGTCAGCTCGACCTAATGGGTCAACCCAAAACCCATGTATTGGGTTAGCCCACAATGGGAGTAGAGGCATGCTTAAGATCTATGGGTCCAGCTTGTTGGAGAACTTCATTACAGTATTTCGTTTGGAACAAAAGATATCCTTTGGGGGAGTAGGCAACCTCAATGCCCAGAAAGTACCGCAGATGGCCCAAATCTTTCATCTCAAATTGTTGATGAAGAAAACGCTTCAAGGATAGAATACCAGTAGCATCATTGCCAATGATAATCATATCATCGACATAGGGTAACAGGAAAACACATCCAGATTGCGAATAGAGAGTGAAGAGAACGGAGTCATGAGGACTCTGAGAAAAACCAATGTTGATAATGCTGGTGCTAAACCGTTCAAACCAAGCACGACGGGCTTGTTTGAGTCCATATAAAGCGCGTTTAAGACGACACACATAATGAGGAGGTCTTACGACTCCTGGAGGAGGATGCATATAGATTTCTTCCTGAAGGAATCCATTCAAAAATGCGTTTTTGATATCAAGCTGATAGAGTGGCCAATGTCTAACAACGGCAACAGAGATAAAAGTATGGACAGTTGTCGTCTTAGCAACCAGAGCAAAAGTCTCCTCATAATCTACCCCATATTCTAGTGTAACGCCTTTTGCAACCAAGCAAGCCTTGTAACGATCAACAGATTCATCAGATTTGGTCTTGATCTTAAATATCCGTTTGCAGCCGATAGCCCGTTTCCCGGAGGGAAGAGGAACAAGGTCTCATGTTTGAGTTTTCTGCAGAGCTGCAAGTTCTTCTGCGATGGCAGATCTTCAGTTCGGATGAGTAATTGCCTCCATATAGGATTGTGGTTCTACCAAAGTATGAATTGCTGCAAGGAAGGACTTATACGATGGAGAAAAATGATCAGTACAAACAAAGCGAAATTGGGAGGGAGGGATTCTGGTGCGCAAGGGATACCTTCAAGTTTGAGGATCCTGCACATCTGGATCAGAGGAGATAGCCCATGGTCAGAAGTAGGACGTGGGGCTGTAGATTCCGAATGAGCAGACGGAGTTTCGGGCTGACGATGATATACTTGCAGGGGTGGTGGAGAAAGGGTATCAGAGGAAAACGGGTCTGGAAAGGGATCAAGAGGATAAACCGTAGGTTGCTCAGGAGAAAAGGATGGAGTAGGTAATGTATAGAAAGGTATATGTTCCAAGAAGGTGACATTACGAGAGACCCTTAACTTATTGGTTTTAGGATCATAGCATTGATAGCCTTTTTGTTCAATGCACACCCTAAAAAGACACAAACAATGGATTTTGGGGGAAGTTTGGTTCTCTCATTATCATGCAACAGAACAAAACAGGTGCAGCCAAATACTTTGAGATGGGACAAGTTAGATTTACAGGAGGATAATTTTTCATATGAAGATGTGCCAGATAATACAGAGGATGGTGTTCTGTTAATCAGATAGATTGCAGTCAGGATTGCTTCCCCCCAGAATTGCAGAGGAACATGTGAGGAATAAATCAAGGATCTAGTAGTCTCTAGGATATGTCTGTGTTTCCGTTCTACTACTTCATTCTGCTGTGGTGTGGCGGGACAGGATAATGGAGCTAGAGTCCCTTGACTGGTCAAGTAAGAACGAAATTTGTGGGACATGCATTCTCCCCCGGAGTCAGACCTGAATATTTTAATCCTCGTGTCAAATTGAGTAAAAACCATGGTGGAGAAAGCAGTGTAGATAGTGTATAACTCAGAATGATTTTTCATCAAATACAACCATGTATATCTAGTGAAATCATCAATAAACAACACATAATAAATGGAACCGCCTTTCAATAGCTAAGAGGCTGGTCCCCAGACATCCGAATGCACCAAAGCGAAAGGAGCATTAGTAAAACAAGTGCTTTTATTATAAGGGAATGCATGTTTTTACCAAATTAGCAACCAAAACAAGTAGAAATGTCTGATACAAAAATGTTTTCAAACACACCACTAGTAAATAAAACCTTCATTTTATTTAAAGATAAATGGCCTAAACAGGAGTGCCAAAGAGCAAAGGGTGATGTAGATGAAACAAGGGCGGCTGGGGAGATGCTGGATGATGGAAGATGCAGCGAGCAGAGATAGTAAAGTCCTCCTGACCTAAGGCCGGTCCCAATTTGTCTCCCGGTGCGTGGATCCTGCAAAAACAGCCAGTAAAAGAAAATGAGACAAGAAATCCAGCAGAAGTCAATTGACTAACAGAGATTAAGTTGATAGATAGGTGAGGAATACACAAAACATTAGTGAGAGAGATCAACTTATATGAAACGGAGGCAATAAGGGAGACTAGTGGAGGAGTGGCATCTGCTGTATGGATGGTGAGAAAGCTAGCAGAAGTATAACAATTATGAAGTTTGGAAACATCATTTGTCATGTGATAGGATACACCAGAATAAAAAACCCATCTAGTGGCATGAGTACCTGAAGGACCATAAATGGTCATGGCAGAACCAAAGTCTGAGGGGGTAGGGGCCATCTGAGAAGCAGAACCAGTGGAGGAAGCCAGAAATAACTGTTGCATGCGCTCATCAACCATAGGCTGAATCTGAGAGGCAAGATTCATTTGCGGAGGCACAAAACTATCATCTTCCATAACATTGGCAGCATAGGATCGCTGTGAATAAAATTGCATGGGACCATGATTGGGCTGTTGAACAGAATGTTTGTTCTTATTGTTTGGCCTTTGAGGTTTGGTTGGGCAGTCCCGTTTCCAGTGTCCTTTCTTCTTACAATAATTGCAAAATTCATTGGTGCCAGATGGAAAAGAGCAATCATTCTGTGGGGTACTAACATTTGCTAACAATACATGTGTAGGTTCCACATGTTTCTTACTTGTAAGAGAAAGCTAAGTTTGTTCTTCTACCAGAAGTTCCAAGAGTGCTGTATCAACGAAAGGCAGTGGTGACCGATGTAATAATTGACCACGAACATGTTCAAAATCAGGGCGGAGGGCCATAAGAAACTGAACCAGGCAAGTCTACTTCCTAGTGACTTCAAAGGTTTGGGCAGTGGGCATCAACAGTTGTTTTAAAAGTGGGTTCCATTAGAGCCAGTTGATCCCATAAGGCAGTTATTTTGATAAAAAAAAAAAAAAATCATGAATGGAGTCATTTCCTTGGTCTGCATTTTTTATTTCCCATTCTAACCGATACTGGCGAGCAACATTAGATTGAGTATACAATTTTGCTAAATAATCCCAAGCATCCTTAGGATAATTGAATTGAGCCAATTGATTGCCAATAGATGGATTGACCGAATTGGCAATCCAAGAATTTATCTTCCCTACAGAAGCTTCCCATTCCTCAAAAGTGGCATCTTATCTGGCGTAGGGATCTGCTGAGCAATATATTTCCACAGTTTTTGACCTTTGAGGAAATTTTGCATTAGATGGGACCAATAGGGATAATTTGTGCCATCAAGTTTGACAGTGATACCCGATATAGTTCGATCATAAACCATTGGAACAAACCAAATTTCTCAGAGACTGTTAGATAGGTAGTCCAGCCCCAGAAATCAAGTTAAATCTGAAATCCAACCACAGAAACAATAACCAGATCTGAAATCCCAGTGAAATAGGTCCAGCTGACCTTGGATTGTAGCACAGATCGGTGTTGTGGGGCCCGCTGAAGGATCAGATGGGAGATCACAGCCACAGAGTTCTAGAAAACTTGAAATCTGACAAAAAAAAAAAAAAAAAAAAAAGGCCCAGGTGACTTTGATTGTAGCACAGATTAGTGCTGTGGGGACCACTGGATGATCAGATGGAAGATCAGATCACACAGTGGTCTCTGTCTCTAAAATGTGAAACTCTTCTAACTGGAATTTTGATGAAAGCTTGAAAAACCAGAAAATTGAATGGTCTTGATCAAAACTAGTTGCTCAAAGGAGAGAAGCACAGATCGGAAAGAATGGCCTACCTCAGATGATAAAAAAATATGGAAAAAATGTTCAGAATTCTCAGGATAAATGGGCGACCAGGATGGGGAGATTTTCTGATGCAGGGTGATCAACAGGTGGGCCACCTTTGATCATAGCAGATTGCAGTGCTTGATCACAGGCGAACAGATAGTTTTTCACAGTGCTGTCTCTTGTCAGACGTTCAGGGCTCCTCTTATGCTTGAATGGACAGATCGATGGGCTCTGATACCAGTATAGAATATCCAGAACTCGTATCTTGAATAGATCAGAGAAGCATACAAGAGAGAAGAATGCAAGAGAATAATCTGATTCTTTGTATTGACGATGGATCCTTATATAACACAGTATGCCTAGATTAGTGGATCTAATTACATGATTACAGGTATTGTTAAGGAAACTAATAGCTATTGACTACTCATACAATCTATTGACTTGTGGGCTGACCCATTAGGTCGAGCTGACCTATTTCTTTACAATCACTTGGTAGATATTTCTTTACAATCACTTGGTAGATATCCATTCTCACTATCAATCCATCGTTATGGCCCCCACACACACCTCAAGCATGTGACTCAAAGCTCCAAGTTGATGTATCAGTTAGTTGGACTTTAGCTTGTTTCGCCTTCAAGAGTCCATGCAGGTTGTATCCGTTGCTCCCGTAATAGTCCACCGAGCTGGCAATGATGAGACGTGCAAGACACATGAGTGTAACTCCCTTGGTTCTGAACTGATGAAATTGGTGTTACCTTAGTTGGGTAAAGTTAGTTTGTTTTATAGTGGGGTGGGTGGGTGGTTTGTTCAATGGGTAAAATGTTCCTGTCATCAGCCTATGGATTGGTTAGAGCTATTGGCCCATATATAAGATGTGTTGTTATTCACGTTTTGACCATTTTCACACATTCATGGCTGGTTTAAGGCTTCCAAAAATCTACATATTGTCAAGTTTATGAACTCTCTCTCTCTCTCTCCATATAGCTCATGGAAGGTAACACAACAGTTGCTTCCCTTAAAAGAAAATAAAAGAAGTTGCAGGTTTTCAAAAGGTCATGATCAGTGTTACAAAATTGGTGTTACTTTAGTTGGGTAAAGTTAGTTTGTTTTATAGTGGGGTGGATGGGTGGTCTGTTCACTGGGTAGAATGTTCCTGTCATCAGCCTATGGATTGGTTAGAGCTATTGGCCCATATATAAGATGTGGTGTTATTCACGTTTTGGCCATTTTCACACCTTCATGGCTGGTTTATGGCTGCCAAAAATCTACATATTGTCAAGTTTATGATCTCTCTCTCTCTCTCTCTCCATACAGTTGCTGCACTTCAAAGAAAAGAAAAGAAGTTGCAGGTTTTCAAAGGGTCATGATCAGTGTTACAAATTTTGGTTTGCTTTGTCCGAATTTTCTGAATAATTTCGGTTCAGTCCCTTTACTGAAACGACACCACAACTGTAAGATTTTGTTCCAGAATTCGGTCCAATTTGGACAAATTTTGAAAATTCGGACTGAAATCTTAGATTTTGGCCAAATGTGCATATTGTACTTTGCCTTTAAAATAGGAAAAAATAAAACATGATGGGGCAAAAATTAGGACGCCCGTTTCCATTCCGTGTCCTAGATTTTCAAAAGGAGTTGTATCCCCGATCCCCGCATCCGTTCCGTGTCCTAGATTTTCAAAAGTAAGGAATCATATCCCCGATCCCCGTATCAATGTCCATGTCCATATTTGTATCTGAGCATGAGGCCCGGTGGCACACTGCTTAATGGTCTTGCACAGCAAAATAGAGGGTTTTTCGGGCCTCGGATCGAAAAAGTCAACGAACAAAAAATTCTTGAAATTAAATCTAGTTTCCAACGAGCACAAACATGACATGATCTAGAATTTCGGGAAAAATCAAAATTTTTCAGAAATGACCGATCTACCCTGATTCATACTAGGATCATGAAATAAAGGGTTTCGGGGCTTTGAATGACCAGAGTGAACATGAAAATTGTCGGGTACAATGTCTTCTAACTAATGTGCTCAAGAACGGAATTTTCCAGAATTTACGAATAACCACCCAATCTTTCACAAAATTACACGTAGGACCCTGTGGGCCTCAAACTAGATTCAAATGCTCTCAATACTTCCCAAAGCTATTCAAAAATCAATTCTGACCCTCAAACTAAGTTAATTAACCTCTAAACCCACTTAGCAAGCTAACGACACAATTAATTATAACTAATGACGCGGTTAACGGGTCGGGATCTTACACAGGGGAGACATCTAAAGCCCTTTAAAGAATGTAGTGAGAAAAGACCACGCGGATAGTCTACATTTATTGAAACCATGGGTGCATAGTGCGTCGAGGAGAAAAGTAGAACTCAAAAAGCTAACCCCCAATATATGGAATAATGTTTTGATGAATATATATATGAAGCACGCTACCGAACATCCTTTTGTTTGACAGATGAGAGAGGGTTACTCCTCTTTAAGTTGGTGTTCTTATCCTTTACAACAAAGGAATGCTAATTTTTCTCTTAAAGTTAAAGGAGTTATTCCTAACATTTTCTCCTAATTTTTAGAAAAGTACCTTTCCACTTTCCATCTCAAAATAGTTTGACATTAAGTTTATTCATGGGTTAGGCCCTCTTGTAAAATCTAGTGGTGGGCCAAAGTTTGTTTAAATTTTATTAATGGGCCACTGATGGATTTATAGCATTTCTTTTATGGTAAAATGTAAAATTCATCATGGAGTCCTCTTGGAAACTTAAACTGCTCTATGTAAATTCACGAGGTTTTGATTTTGCAAGTGGGCCACTAATTGATTTATAGCTTTGCTTTCATGGAAAGATAAAAAAATCCATTCGTGGGACCGCTTACAGAATTCAAATTGCTAAAAAATTGTTGGTGGGCCTAACTACATAGAAGTGAAGCTTGGCTGATGAGAATTCACAACAGGACTGTAATTTTAAACAGTTAGGATTTTTACATGTTGGGTCACACTTTGGTTTTTTATAGGGAGGCTCGCTAATGGATCCATAGTATTTCTTCAATCAAGCTTAGGCCCACCGGATTCTATAAGAGGGCTCCACCCATGGAGTCTTAGCGTTCAAATATTTTTAGATTGAGTATGCCTTAGAGAATTAGGTGCTTTTTAAAAGAAGAGAAAAGGTTGGAAAAACTGGAAGTAGTCAGTGACTCAATGTTGTTTTTTATAGGAGAGGTCTCCAGATCAACTCTTCTTAATTGCATATTAGAGGGGTAGAAACACGCCTTTTTGGAAGGGCAGTTTGTGGAATACATATTTAGGCACTTACATTGCATGTGCACGCGCACGCGCGCGCGCGCGCGCACACTTGTATGGGCATGTGTGTTGTGTGAATGCATGCCAACCTGTTATTATCTCCCACTTTCCAGAATCTGTGCAATGGGCCCACCCTTGACTTATCAGTTCTCTTCTACATAACATCAGCTATCCGTTTCCTATCCAATCAGAGTGCACCTCACTGTCCCATTGAACATATGTAAAAAAAGCATGATTTATTCCGTTGGTGTTAATTATGTATTTTAGATATGATCAATCCAATGATGGTTTTGCCTGAGATTGAAGTGATTTTTTTGTGATATGAGTGGGTTTTACTCAGTAAATAGTGGAACCAATATATGGATTTTGAAAAGTGGAGTCACTCCATTGTAAAAGTGCGACCAAGCAGTATATCTCTGCTTCAGTTGTGCCCAAGCTGTATATGCTGGCTTCTTTTGTGAGTTTAACAACAATGATATGGCAGGAAAAAGATTACATATCTTGCTCCCTGTCCCGGAGAACTTCCAAGCAGATACTTGATAGCGGGAACCTTGACGTGGTTGGAGACCTAAAGAATTTGGATCATATCTAAGGTGCACCTTTTGCATGATTTCACATGCTCTCTTTGTAAAGGTCAAACACACTACTTAGAATTAGCCTTTTCTGAGCCATATTGATCGGTCGTACTTGGTAGTGTCGGTGGATGTTATATTGTCAATGTCACCCTATTCAGTGTAAACTTGTTTATGGGAAATTCCTTTCATATGAAGTTGCCCCTTGTTTTTCTTATTTTTTTTTAATTTTTGGAGAAGTCAAGTGTATATATTTCCAAAAGGAGATGATTGTCTCTCTCATTTCTTGTTCAAGAACTCTATTACTCCCTTGAGAATAAACTTATTTTTGTCTTTATGTATTGAATCCACATGAATATAAATCATAGTTCAGAAATCCAAAGGTCTTGAAGTTTCTGCAGGCTTTCTTAACCAATCAATATCAAGTAGATCCAGTAAGTACATTCCAGGGATATGAAATTAGGATGGGAGGATTTAATTGGGATTTGACATGGGTCCTTTATCACGACTGTCAAATGATCCTAACCTTAATTTAGAGCCTCAGTTTAATGGTAGTCTAGGTGCCATATTATTTATTATCCAGTACGGACTGTTCCATGATAATGTGGTTATGGGCAGTCAATGTCCCACTGGATGGTTGCAACAGTAACTTCTATCTTCATGGGGTGGGGGTGGAGGTGGGGGTTCACGGTTTCTATATTTCCCCTTTTTAAATTTAAACAATGGTTGGATTTAATGTATTGAAGATTCTTAGTGATTTGGATTTGGAACCATTAGATAGGCTATTCAATTACCTATAGCATGTGTCCAACTTTGTGTTGGGCACCAAATTTAATTACCTTTTCTATGGGTTCAACTTTGTGTTGGCACCAAATTCAATTACCTTTTCTATGGGTTCAACTTTGTGTTGGCACCACTTAGAATTAAGAGAGTTATAGCCTACTTTCTGATAGGGTGTTGGCTATTGCTGAAGTGATGAGTTTTGGGCCTATTTTCTTCTCAGATCGGTGAGGGCTATTGATTATGGATTAGGTGGCTATGTGGGTGTATGAATTTATTATACGCAACACCTTATTGTACACAACAAAAATTGGTTAGAGAAGCTTAAGATAGTCACATCTTACCCACAAATGACTTGAACCTTTCAATTATCGTGGGGCCTTGCGTAAGATGGATTTTGTCCCGCAATTATTCCAACATTAGGTTGGATCCACTGAACAATTATAGACATTAGATGGTGGATCACAATGCGGATTATCATGGTAGGTTATTTCCACCTTGGATTGCACACAATGGAAGGCTCAATGTGATAATGGGCATGAGAAAATATAACAAACAAATGTTTTCTGATTGGTTCACTACTTGGGTCTGTTCTGCGTGAGGAATTTGGTAAACAAGAACATGCACAAAATCCAAGATGGGGATTACCACTCTGAAATAAAAGGAGGGTAAAAAAAAAAGAGAATCTGTTGTAAAGGTTTTTAAAACTTTTGCACTAAAATAGTCTTTGAAGAAAAGGTCTTGTGTTCGAGAACTACCTCCGTTGGCTACCTTTCTTAGTTTTACCTGGTGCATATGGATATGAGGGTTTGCATGTGCTCCTAGGGATTAATTCTCAGCTGTCCAAAATTGAGTGTCCCTCTGGCTCAGGGCCAAAGGCTCCTAGGCTAGGCGAGAGATACCTTGGGTTATAAAAAATTAAAAAAAAAAAAGATCTGTGAAGAAAAACTCTCTAATGCCATATTCATATGCATTTTTGTTTGCATGGAGTACATAGGAGTTGAATGCATAGAAACTCATGAGCTTTAGTTCATGGTGAAGGGAGCGAGTCCAGAATGTAGATGCGAGATTTACTTTTTAAGGATTTGAATTCTGGGTATTCATTTCCTAGCTACCTTTAGATTCCCTTTTCAATTAAATTGCATGAAGTAAACAGGGACTTGTCTAGTTTTGGCATTGAAATCCTTGGGATTTTTAGCAATGCCTTGCTATCAAAGGAGCTAGGAAAAAGTAAAGATGAAGGTTTGCAAATAGCCATCAAATAGTATTCCCTCGGAGTGGGAGCTGATTGCCAAGCCATTACCACTGTACTTCAAATCCTGAGAAAGTGAGGCTTTATTCTTATTCTTATACCTCCACTTTATATTCTTCATTCTTTCTGTGCAATTTTCCTTGTTTAGACCCTCGCTTTACAGAGAAATTCCTAAGAGCTCAATATGAAGCAAACAAATGGGCTTCAGAAAAATCACACTATCGATTGGGCCCTTGATTGTCTATACAATCAAAAGAAATCTAAACCCTAGCAATTTTAAGTGGCTAAACCCTAGCAATTTTAAGTGGAAAAATGTCGAATTTCTGGGTGACAATCCAGAAAGGTAGAGATTAATATATTTGGCTTTGGACTATGAGTGGGGCAAAATATCACCACTATCAATTAATCCTGACTGCAGACTTTAGTCTTAACAGTTTGTTGGCATTAGATTGTGCTGATTTTTGGCAACCCTTGATCGGTATATTATGTTGGGGTGACTGACACTATCAGGCCAGTACTGATTCATCGAGGGTGGTGTGTGTCTAAAGGATTGGATTGATTATGAGAGGGCCGAGATGAAATGGCAAGGGGCGATTTCTAAGGACTGGTCGATGGAAAACAGAGTTTTAGGGTAACCATTCAGTTGAGATTGAGATGTCAATTCTTCTGAAGAGGGCATGTGATGATGTAGGTGGAGTCTATAGGTTCACAATATAAAGGAGGATTTTGTGGATTAGTCATGAAAAAACAGCAGCAAAGGTTCGAGAGCTGATCCTCGGATGAAATGGGATGTCAAATATGGATTCAGTGAATGGCCTTACGGTTGCCTTCGACCAGAAATGTTCAATGAAATTGATTTTTGAGCAACTTTTCTTTTTAAATGGTTGTTGATGTGGGCTCACCTTCCTTGCCATGTGCTCAAGTGAATGGCGTTTCAGGCTTGTTGACTGGCGCAGGCGTATTTTCCTAGTCTGAGAAATTGAGGCTACCTTATATGACTACGCATTTCCAAGAACCTAGATCGAAGGTCATAAAAGGAAGCCCCTCTCTATACGTAATGCATCCAAATACTTAAGAGAGCTTATACATTGATTTCATGTCCATAGTCAGTAGTATATTACTAGTGTCCTCCAAACCCAATGGCTCAAACCCATACAAAGCATTGGCGGGCCCAAAAATTTTGATTTGGGTGGTGTGGGCAATGGTCAAGTTAAAAAGTTTAATAATAATTATTTAATAAATCTCTCCTTGTAGGTGCGTATGCACCTGCATGCTTGCATATAGGTCCACCCCTGATTCAAAGGAAGAAGAGAAGAAGGAAAAGGAAAGTAGTCGCCTTGTGTAGAAAACACAAATCAAATACCACATAGTAGAAATAGTTTGTCGAAATTTGGTACTTCATAAAATTGAGAAAATCAACGTGATATAAAGGTATGAATTGTTTATGCTTTATGTGTGTGGGCGACCCCTTTGGCCGTACAACCCTTGCTTTGAATCAAATGAGTAAAACACTTAATAATAACTATATATTGTCATTCACCTCACAATAGTAACAAGACTATACCGAACACTTGAATATCTTGAAGAGCCTATTCCAAACACTTGAATATCTTAAAGACTTCACACTACAAAACAACCTTATATAGTCTACTAAAGGACACTTCCAAAAGACATGACGTTACATATTCCAAGATAATAATAAAGTCCCATCATAATGTTTAACATTCCTAGATGACCTTTGACATTCCATAGTGGCCTTTGGGTTCCCTTGAGAATTTCTTAATTTTCTTACTGGAATATTAAAAGTAATAATTCCAACACCCTGCCGGTATATGTACAGATAATTTTCAAGCATACACATTCAAATTCTAAAAATACCTTTGATTTGTCTAAATTCTGCAAGAAAAGCCTCATGTCAATGTTGTTTCTAATCACCACCAAGAAAGGGGAAGAGAAAGAAACCACCGGGCCCGAACCCTTTGACATGCATGGATTCTGTTCAAAGAAAATCCAAGCCCACCATGCTTTCCCGGATCCTATACAAACCCTTCAACTGTTGGTCTTTTTTTACTCCACTCCTAAATTAGCCCAATGTTTACGAATCCGAATTCTAAGTCATTCATCATCATTTGCCATCATAGCCTGCCTCCAACAAGTGGTTGCACGAACTATTTAGGTTTGAATTAGACCGTTGATTAAATATTTCAAGCATTCTTGGTCAAATAGGCCCCCAAGTGTAGTTCGTAGCTTTGATGGATTTTGGGGCCCACAAGAATTACATGGATGAATATGATTCACATTGAGCCCACCATTATGTATTTGGCCTCAAGAGCTTTCCAACAGGTGGTCATATGAGCTATTTAATCTTGGATTGACCCCTAAAATGCACTTTCTTAAATATTTTGGGGCATTATACTGGATTCTTTGGGCTTGCTTAAACAGGTGATCCTTTTTTGTACAATCTTGGTGCAACACAAAAGGAAGCCCACTATCAAGATCCTCCTCACTCCTAGAGCTTTGCTGTTAGTGGCTACTTGCCTTGTTTTGTTTGTTAAGCCTTCTAACTATAGTCTGATTAAGTTAAATTTGTGTTCCCTCGTTTTTCTCTTTTCCTAATCTCTTCCTTTTTCCTTTCCTTTCTCTCTTTGAATCCCCTCTTCTTTTAATGAAAGTTTCTATTATCCATCAGAAAAAAGTAGTCTAAGTTATTTTAGCTTGCGCCCTTTTTTTTTTCTTTTTTTTTTGTTGGTAATCCAGCCAAGGAGGCTAAGACTCAAGAGAGAGCCCTGCACATACATGAAAAGACAGCCCATGCAAGCGGGAAGAAGCCAACATAAGTAGAAAAGAAGCTCACACAAGCGGAAAGAAAATCCACACAAGTGGGAAGAGGTGGCATACCCAAGGTTCGAACCTGGGAGCGAGGTGAGAATCCAAATTGGCTCATGTGCCATTCATGAATGACTAGAAAAAGAAAATTTTCCCATCTTTACTGCCAAATACACCTATTGGAATTTTTTTTTTTTTTTTTTTTTTTTTGTTGGGAAGCTAGACTTGAGCTTAGGCACTCAACTCACACACTTGCATCCACTGCCAGCTAAGCTACAAGTTGGGGACCTTTAATGTCCTTTGACAACACCCTTACCCTTGCTCTAACTTCACAATAGTATTGGCCCAAAACGTTAAGTAATGGAAAGTTTAGCCCATGTCGACTTCCAAGCGTCTATATTTGGTTTTCCAAAATTGCCCATACAGTGTATATGCCGGGAATGTGAATTAGGCATTAGCCATGAATAACCAAATCAAGCCCATGTGGTCCACCTTAACTTATTTATGCCTTTGGCTTAGTCATTGTGCAAATGTATCATGATTTTGTGGCACAATGATCCAAAGTAATCACTTCTTTGTAGATGGAGGAGGAATTTATAGGCATTAAAAATATACAGTTTCCAATATTTAGGGAACAATTTTCACTAAAATTGGCACCCATTATGGTTTGACTGGTATGCTAGGCAACCATCTTACATGATACGGATATATGCTATCGGATTTTCGACTCTCCATAGGTTTGCCATCCTGCTGGATATCATGTTTGATAATCTTTGGGATTGGTGAGGCATCTCATATTATGTTTCAACTTTTTTTTTTTTTGCTATCGGCATGTTCCAACCCTTTGGGCTGGGAACAATTTTCACTAAAACCGGCACCGATTATGGTGTTTGACTGGTATGCTAGGCAACCATCTTACATGATGTGGATATATGCTATCGGATTTTCAACTCTCCGCGGGTTTGCCATCCTGCCGGATATCATGTTTGATAATCTTTGGGATTGGTAAGGCATCTCATATTATCTTTCAATGGGAACTACTAATGGGCTCTTTATTCATTTTATGTGATGAAAGTGATCAAATCATTATGAAAGGTATGAAATTCATCAACTTAGTCAATCTATCGACAATCACGCAAATAGCATTGTTGTGCTTCGATTTCTTTGGCAAACCGGACACAAAGTCCATAGTAATATGCTCCAATTCCCATTTAGGCCTCTTCAATGGTTACAAAAGTCCTAGGGGCTTTCTATGTTCAGCATTTACTTTCTGATAAGTCAAATACCTTGATACAAATCCTGCAATTTCCCTTTTCATATTGTTCCACCAAAATCGCCTACGTAAACTCTGATACATCTTAGTACTACAGGGATGCATAGAATACCACGTATGATGCGCCTCTGTCATGATCTGATTCTCGAAGTCTCCAACATTACGCACACACAATCTATCCCGAAAATACAAGATCCCATTCTCAAGTCTAAAATCTGGCCTATCTGTAATTTTGTCTCAAACTTTGGCCAACTTGGGATCCTGAAATTGACTGTCTTTAATCTTCTGAATCAACTGCGGCTTAAACACTGACATAGAAGCCATCATCACCCTATCAGTGACCAACTCAACTTCAACATTCAAGTCTTGGAATTGCTCAACTAACGTCCACTCACCACACAAGCTAGCCAAAGTAACTGACTTCCGGCTCAACGCATTGTTTGCGTTCAAAACCGCGGAACTACATAATCGATGGATATGGAAATTCATGGGTCCAACCTTTTTGTAACTTGTAGCTAACGGACAGTCGGGTTTTGATTTATGTACAAGTATGCCAAATTTTCTATTCTACTTGAAAAGGAAATGGAATAATCTGTAGATCAACTTTTTCATGTAGAAAGGAAAATGAACTTTTTTCTAACTTTTCATTGCACATGTGTTAAAAAGAGATATAATTTTTTTTAGACTTTGGGTGCCGTAAAAGGCGAATTTCATTTGTTCGGGGTGGAAGGTGGTATTTTTGACATGAAAGGTGATTTTGTGTTTTTTGTGGAAGGCGAATTTTGGTGCCATGAAAGGCAATTTTACAACTCTCATCGAACAGGACAAAACTTGTGATTTTGTGTCTCTTTTACAATACAAATACAATAAGAAGAAAGGAAATGAAATCTGACTTCTCAAAAGATTGTGAGGACTCGTTTGGATTGGCTAACGCAAGCCATGTTTGGGCTTCTTCGATGTTTCTCTGATTGATAACATGTGATGATTTTGGTTCTTTGGCGTGGCTTGATACTCGAGTTTTTAGAGAAAAATGATCAAAGAATGATCCTATATTCAATAAAAATCCAAGTAGACGGGCTAAGGAGCCGCGTCTAAGCCATGGAGAGAGAAAGAAAGGGCCTTTTTTTTTTTTTTTTTTTTTTTTTTGGGGGGGGGGGGGGGGGGGGGGGTGTGGTTCCTCCCCCCAAGGGTCTTCGATCACCTTGTGGTGGTAGTTGCCGCAGAACTTCAACGAAGGAGAGACCGCTATAAGAACGTAGGAGCAACGATGGAGAATTTGTATGCAATTTATATCATCATCATGCCTTGGGATGGTGGGAGGATGGATGCATGTAATGACTCAAATGTTTATTAGAGAAATTGTAAGATTGCATGGCATTCCAGCTTCTACAGTGTCAGACAAAGACAATAGTTTCATTTCTCAAATTTGGGCGTCTTTTCAACAGGTGGTGGGCACTTAGTTGACATTCAGTACAACGTATTATCCACAAACTGACGGTCAGTTAGAGAGGACGATCCAAACTCTTGGGGACATGCTTAGGGTGTGTTGGACTTTAAAGCATAATGGGATCGAGATTTGGTTTTGTGTGAGTTCGCGTACAACAACTTTCACACGAGTATCGGAATAACACCGTTTGAGGCTCTCTACAGTAGGAGGTGTAGAACACCGGTTTGTTGGGAAGAAGTTGGTGTCAGAAGTTTTCATGGACCGAAGATGATCGGTGAGACTAGTGCCAACATTAAGCTTGCATATGAGAGGCTGAAGACAAGTCAAAGTAGGCAGAAGAGCTATGAAGACAATTGGTGAAGAGAACTCAAGTTTCAGGTTGGAGACTTGGTGTTCCTAAAAGTTTCACCGATGAAGGGCACCATTCGATTCTGACACAAGGGCAAGTTGTCACTCGTTATGTTCAATCGTTCGAGATTCGTAGTAGAGTTGGAGATTTAACCTACGATTGATTCTTCCTCCAGATTTTTCAGCTATCCACGATGTGTTCCACGTGTTTATGCTGAGGAGATATGTTCCAGATCCGTCACACATCATCGAGTATGAACCTTTAGAAGTTAGATGAGATGCGACCTACGATGAGAAACTGTTGTGGGTGAAAGATGTTAAGGAACAAGTTTTGCGTACCTGGAATATTCAATGGGTGAAGATCTTGTGGGAGCACCATAGTCCGAAAGAGGCTACATGGGAGCTAGAGGAGCAAGTGTTGAGAAAATATCCTCGTCTCCTACTTGATACAACGATTTATATTTGGAGGACCAAATGCCCTAAGGGGGGGAGGATGCAACACCCCGACCCTACCCTAATCGTGTTTAGTGTCTAATTAATCTAATTAGATGCCTCATGGGTGTTTTGAATGCTATTGGGCTTCATTAGGTAGATCAAAAGTGAATTGACCATTGACTAGATAGAACTATGACTTTTAGGTGTCTTGGGTGCTGTGAGTATTTTTAGATTTTTGTGCACTTTGTGTGCATTGCAGAAAGTATAACATTTGCATCGATTTCCGTATTTTGACCCAACTAATCTGAGCCCATTTAGACTCATTTTTTATTCAAAAAGTCATAAACTGTAAATTCTTATGAGATTGCAGACTTTCCTGCAAATAACAGAAATTCATATATAAAACCCTATTCTAAAACCCTAAGACCCATCTTCTCCCATTTCATTCTCATCTCCATTGCAAGAGGCCACCTAGAGCTCACTTCCCCATCATTTCTCTGTCCATTTCCTTGCTTCCAAACAACAAAAGATAGCTGTAAAGAGTTCCCAACTTCATCTTCTAGAAACAAGAACTCCATCTCCTTCAAGCCTTCATCTTCTCTAAGCTTCCTTTTTAACTTATTTCATCTATTTGGCAAGCTATTGTTGGAAAAATGGCTAGAGCACCATTACTTTTGTCAAAGTTTGAGCCAAAAACTAAGTGGGACCCACTAATCCTTTTTGGTGGGAATACATGGGAATGTACTCTACTCCATGAGTAGATTAATTACATATATTGGGTTGCTCTAATCCATTAAGGAGTGAATGAGAAATTGCCTCCTAAACACTACTACTTGAACATGTTAAACATGGAAACAAAGGAAGTAGTGAACTTGCATCCCACATTGCTTGGGAGCAAAACATTCCTTGGGTATAAATATACTTACTTTGGTAGTATAAAATAAGCCCCAAGGGGCACCCCACTTTTGTGGGGGAGGGAGGACCTAGATCAAGGTAGGGTCACCACCACACACGCGCGCGCGCCGCCCCGCCCCGCCCCGAACCGGGCCTGGGCTTGGGCTTGGGCTTGGGCTTGGGCTTGGATGTGTCCCTAGTGATTAATGGTGTGTGTCCTTTCGCCCTTGAAAGGGTGTGTCCTGAGAAGTTGCATCTGTTCATTGAACAGTCACTGTTCTGAACAGATGCAACCCCCCCCCCCCCATTGAAGAGACTTGTTCAGCCTATTTAAGTGCATCTTGTACATGCTTTTTGGCATCGATTTTTTGCTGCTGTTGCATTGCATTCGAGTCATCATTGTGAAGAGAGAGTACTGCTACACCTTTGGTTCGCTAGACACTCAGTTTGTAGTGCTGCAACTGTGTGGGATTGATCATTGTATCCTGGGAGACAAACGCTGTAGAGCTCGTAAGCACCATTGCGGGGGCGATTTTTGTCTTAAGGAAATAGTGCTGCGCACTAGCCTTGATCACCAAGCTTCTGTGATTAACTGGATTCTGCAACAACACCCTGTTTCGGTCTTCAAACAGTGAGTGACTTCTTATTGTATTTATTAGTTGTTAAATTCACTGTGTTCAGACCTATCTTCTAAAACACTGAACTATTACTGACTGTACTCGGGACTTACAGCTATCACTCTCAAACTCTTTCCTTTGGTTGGAATCGTGAATCTCTAGAAGCCTAAATCTAGTAAGGCAAGTCATTTCAATCATCATTTCATCTCTGGTGTGTGTAGGGTTTTGTTTTGCAAGAATTAGAATTGCAAGTTTTTAGCCTGTGAGCTTGATTGTGCTTTTGAGAGGTAGGGTTGTGTAGGATTTGCGTTCAAGAACTAAAGACAAGTGAACATTTATAATTTGTGCATGTTTAGTCCTATTTTTTTTATTCTTGTAATGAAATCTATGTTAGAATACCCAATTTACAGCTCAATTAGTTGATTTGATTTAATTTGGTTCTAGTTATGTAAATGGATTTGGTAATGTTATGATTTAGGATTTTGATTTGAGGAAGATGTTGTTTGTAGTAGTTCGGAGAGTATTGGAGGCTCTAAATGCAGGTTTTGGGCCCATGTATGGGACATGGGACATGGGACTGGGATAAATGAGTATTGGAATACCCTTGTAGTAGTAGAAGAAGGTGCTCAATTTGCCTAGATTTGTGCAGGTTGAGCATGCACTCGAGCGCGCACTTCCTCGCTCGAGTGCATAGCTTCCAGAGAGCGGACCTGCTTGAGCACACACTTCCTTTCTCGAGTGAAAAACTTCCAAAGAGCAAGCCCGCTTGAGCGCACACCCAAAATTAAAGGGACTTAGTAACTTTCTGTTTTGGGCCCTAGTTGACTCTCGTATGGAACCTATGTACCCTAATAACATGCCCTAATGGATTAATAGCGTTAGAGACTGCCGTTTGAGCGCACATATACTCTCATGAAAGCTCATTCTTGGACTTGATGTATTCCAAACCAAATGTGTTCTCTTAAGGCATTTGGCCTCCCAAATTATGTAATGCCAATGGTCCTCGTAGCCCGATGACGCCGAAAGCCTTAGGACTACATGTTGTTGGACGATGAAGCCCACGAGTATTCTCGAAACCATAGGATTTGCTTGTCATGCATCCTTGATTCAGTGTATGATTTTCATGCATGCATTTGTTTATGTTCTGGTACTCTAGCATGATATGCACATGCTTCTCATGTCTACTGCTTAGCTCATGTACCTTGTTTATATTACATTATATGTTTCCTTATGCATTATGTATTTGTATATGTTCATAGGCTATGTCGTGTTACGCACTTATAATTATGGTCATGTACTTGTTCATGTTTAAATTTTGTACATGCTTATGCTTACGCTGATGTCATATTATCATATGCCATGTACATTCTATTCCTTGAGTAAGCACCACTTAGCTTCGATCCTATCGCAGTCGGACTCTGCTGGGTGTGGATTTAGTAATTTTCATAGAACTCTACAGATGGGAGATTTATGGGAGGTTAACCGGTACCTCAAGTCCACGATGGAGTTTCTGGGCACTATGCCTCCTAGTGGTACCTCATGTCATGTTATGCATATTCACACTCATTTAATTTCATGTTTACATGTTTAAGTGGAAGAATATGCCTTATGTGGTTGTACCACCTATATATGTTATGTTTATGCACTTGTCACTCTTGATTCCTATGTATTATGCTTAATCATGCACTAATTATGCCTAGAATACTTCATTTGACTTCATATGATCTATCTTGTCATTTCTACTCATTTGATACGCATATTCCATTTTATACTTGTTTACCTTACTCAGCTTAGTCTAATGGTGCTACACTTGGTGAAGGTGGTGACCTCGATGCCATTGCCCCAAAAATCGCAGAGGTTGAGTTGGAGACTCCTCAACAGTTAGCTTAGTGGGCCTTAGAAGATGTCTTTTAGACATTTGTTCGTTGAGTGGATTGACGTCACATTTCCCATGACCGCGGCTTGGGTTGCCACAAGATTAGACTTTGTTTTAGATGTTTTATTTGGGATATGTAAACCTTAACCAGTACTTTGCTTCCGCTACTATTTCTCTCCTCTTTAACTTTAAAAGTTGAACTTTAACTTATGCTCATGAACTAGTTGATGCTTTTATATCATGATTAGCATGTGATAGATGATGAACATGGATGGACATCTATTGTTGAGTACAGTTGAATTATACAAGTTTATGAAAATTTAACCTCACACGTGATATATTGTGGGAAAACCCGATCTTGGGAACTAAAATTCAGGGAGTTTGACTCGAATCCCAATGCGGGCGTATATCGCGCCTCAAGATGTGTGTGATCTCAAGCTCGGTGCGTGAAACTAACTCAGCACATTAAGGGCTTGTTTTGGTAACACCACCGAAGAGGAAACACAAATTTTCTTTTCCACCAAGATAAAAGTTTGATTGGAGAGGGTCATATGCAAGTTTCCAATTTTACGCAGAAAAATCCACGGTGGAGTTAATGGTTGCAGTGAACGACCCTAAAATATATCTCGCAAAAACAATACAATCGCTTCTGCGGAAAACAGCTTGCACAAATGTGCCCTAGGGCTTGTTTCTTTGTTGGAATTTCAGGAATTGGAATTCCCAGACATAGTGGAATTCCTGGATGTCCCTTTAGGCTTGAGCATCTAGGAGTCCACCAAAATGCCAAAATGCAAAGGGAGCAAAATTCCTGGATTCCCAAAGGTCATGAGAGACATTTCATATGGTTGGAACCTAGAAATGCGAGTGAAGATATATGGAATTCAGAAATTCCAGGAGACAGCATGTCGCATCATGTCTAGGAATTCCTGGTAGAAATTCAACAAAAGAAACGGGCCCTAAAGAGTGAGACTTAATTGTTTTAGTCAAACTAATAATCAGTCGGCAAGAATTGTTAGTATCTGTAACTCACAATTAGCTTATCTATTGCAAGAGGGTTTGTAATTTGTGTTTTATGCATAGATTAGAAAATGAGATTTACTTATTACAAAGTTTAAGTATGCAATATTTTTAAGCACCATTTCATATGTGAAAATGATTTTTTTTTTTTTTTTGGCTGGGGCTAAATCCTTTTTTTTTTTTTTCATATTTCTTGAAATCCCAATGAGGATCTAAGGGCCCGTTTGGATGTCTACAGAATAAAATATTTACAGATTTGAATATTGCAAGAATAAAATATTATAGAATACAATAATGCAATATTATAACAATAAAATATTTTTACTGTTTGGCAATTTTTTAAGAATATTATAGATTTCAAATTGAGCAGTTTGGAAGGTGTTATGATTAAAGTAAATTACATTATAAGAATATTTTTTTATTAAATATTTTAATTTATATATAATTTACCACATCTAGCTAAAAAATTAATGTAGTAAAGTAAAGTTTAACTTTCATATTTTTATCATAAGTTATTTTTCTTTTATCACATAAAACCATAGTAAAGTATAGTAAAGTAAAAAAAAAAACTACTTTATAACTCTCTCTCTTCCCGGTTTGCTTTCCCACATACTTCATCTGACCTTAGTTTACCTCACCTTTTACCATGATATCACATCAATCTTTATTTTACTTTACCACACTTGTAAAACAAGTCATTTTTTCTTTACCATATAAAACTACGATAAAATGTGATAAAGTAAAGTAAATTAAGAAAAGAAATTACTTTACCATTCCTTCCCACTTTACTTCACCATGCACTTTATCTCACCTTTACTTTACCACACATTTACCATCCTGTGAAATTTACTTTTACTTTACTTTATCATATATGTAAATATACACATAATGATGGATTTGGTGAACTAAAGTCTTTACTTTACTCTACCACTTTGTAATAATCATTTTAAAAGATTTTTATCTTATAGAAAGTTTTCTAAAGGGGGGAGCTGTAGGAGAGAATATTGAGCTTTTTGAAAGAAAAGAATCTTTTCTTTGAATTTTTCTTGAGTTACCAAACGCACAAGATTTTCTTCTTTAAAAAATGAAAGATTATATTATATAAAATATTATTTTCTTGTGTTTTCTTGTGCATCCAAACAGGCCCTAAGATATGAAACTTCACAGATTAGTTTTTATTATATCTATGAGAATATTTAATGGTTTTGGGTCACAAATTGGAGCCCTAAAGTGCACATAATTGGAAAGAGAGATTCATTTATTTTGTGTTTTCAAATGTTTCTTGAAATCCTGGGGACCTAAGATTAGTCTTTTAAATAAGAATATTGAATTGTTTGAATAATGATTTAGGGCCCATTTAGGGCCTGTTTGGATGTTTACAGAATAAAATATTTATAAATTTAAATATTGCAAGAATAAAATAGTATAGAATAGAATAATGTAATATTATAATATTAAAATATTTTTGCTGTTTAGTGATTTTTGAAGAATTTAATAGATTTTAAATTGAGTTGTTTGGAAGGTTCTATGATTAAAGTAAATTACATTATTAAAATAATTATTTATTAAATATTTTAATTTAAAGATAATTTACCACATCTGGATAAAAAAGTAGTGCAGTAAACTAAAGTTCAACTGCCATGTTTTTGACTTAAGTTCCTTTTTTTATCACATAAAACCATGGTTAAGTATAGTAAAGTAAAGTCAATACAAAAAACTACTTTACAACTCTCTATCCCACTTTGTTTCACCACATACTTCATCTCAACTTACTTTACCTCACATTTACTATGATATGACATCAATCTCTATTTTACTTTACCGCATGTCACTTTTATTTACCGTATAAAACTACGATAAAATGTGATAAAGTAAAGTTAAATAAAAAGAAACTACTTTACCATTCCTTTCCACTTTACTTTACCAAATATTTTATCCCACCTTTACCGTGCTATGAGATTTACGTTTACTTACTTTACCATATGTATATACATCATGATGGATTTGGTAAACTAAAGTCTTTACTTTACTCTACCACTTTGTAATCATCGTTTTAAATGATTCCTATCTTATAGAAAGTTTTCTACAGGAGTGAGCCGTAGGAGAAAATATTAAGCTTTTTGAAAGAAAAAAAAATTTTCTTCAAGTTTTTCTTTTGTTACCAAACGCACAAGATTCTCTTTTAAAAAAAATGAAAGATTATATTCTATAAAATATTATTTTCTTGTATTTTCTTGTGCATCCAAACTAGCCCAGATTAGAGTTTTCTCTCACACATTTTTTTTTCTTTAAATTTTTTAGGACTGAAAATACGAAACTAAATGTCTTGGGATTTATTACTCTCAGGGGTGGAACTAGGAGGTTGGTAGTGGCCATTCCCAACCCCTCAAATTTCAATAACCACCTTTATATTACTATATATTTCATCAAAGTTTGTATTTGGCCCCTCCAGTAATTTCATTTTTTTACAGCATTCAATATTCTTAAGTTAATAGTAAGCTTCAATGAGTTTACTTTAACATACATGAAAAGTCATTTTTCACATCTAAATCCAACCTAACAGCCAAAAAAAAGTCTTATAAGGGTTATTTTGTATCATTTTCAATTATACAAAGTCTTTAAATACTCTAACCTCCCATTCTTCTCAGTGGAGTAGGTCGAGTTTGACCGAAGCACTTAAATATCATTGTCATTTTCCGTTCTTGTATTCTAAACTTCAATTTTAATACCGAAAAGGAAAAAAATTAATAAAAAAAAAATTAAAGAGGCACGCCGAGCACGGTAGGCACAAAGGGCCGGCACGGCCCAGCCCGCTCCATCTGGTGGGCTGGGCAGGCTCAGCTCTTTTCTACTGTTGTCTTTGCTTCTGTTGTAGCTCATCACATATGGTTAGACTGCAACCATGTAGGATATATGAAATTGGGTTTTACTTATTGTAAAGTGTCTATTTTTATCTTAACAAAAAAAAAAGGAAAAAGAAAAAGAGAAAAAAGAAGAGTATTTGTAGCTTTTTCGTGTATTATGCATGCATTGGACATGAGCATGTCAAACGGGCTGTGCCGCCCAAATCCTTGTGCCACGGGCCGCATAAAAAACACAATCCTCACGAAAGAAAGGGGATGAGCCCCAGCAGCATGCCTACTAAATAATAAGACGACTACTCAGGCCCTATCAAATACATAAATACCTTATAAGTAGAGATGTCAAATGGACCGGGCCAAACCACCAGTCAACGGCCTGCGGCCCTTCCCACCCGGCAGGGCCAGTGCTGGGCCGAGGGTACCTGGCATGTCAGGTCTGTTTGGAAGGAAGGCATGTGGGCCGACCCATCCATAGGGTTCGGCCCGCCATGCACTATAGGCCTGGCCCAAACCGCACGGCCTGCCCAAAAATGACTATTTTTAAAATAAATTATCCATTTGACCCTCCCAATAGCCATAAAACGGTCATATAAGGGGTATTTTATGTCCTTTTCAATTTTACAAAGTCTATAAATGTTCTAACCCTCCCATTCTTCTAAGTGGAGTAGTTCAAGTTTGACCGAATCACTTAAATATTTATCATTCTCCATGCTTGTGTTCTAATTTATAATTTTAATACCGAAAAGGAGAAAAAAGTTAATCGAAAAAAAAATTAAAAGAGACATGTCGAGCACATCAGGCATGAAGGGCCGGCACGGCCAGCCCGCTCCATCTGGTGGGCCGGGCCGCATCTGCCGGCCCCGCCCGTGCAACGGACGGGCTGGGATTAGGGCGGGCTGTGCCGGCACGGTAAAAAAAAATGTCCAATTTATGCATAATACACAAAAAAGCTACAAATAGACTTCTTTTTTTTTCTTTTTCCTTTTTTTTTATAAGATACAAATAGACATTTTACAATACATAAAACCCAATTTCATATATCCTACATGGCTGCAGTCTAACCGTACACGTGATGAGCTACAACAGAAGTATAGAGAACAATAGAAAAGAAAATATAAAAAACCCAATCCTCACATAAACCTAAAGAAAGGGTATTAGCCCCAGCAGCATGCCTACTAAATAATAAGACGAACTACTCAGGCCCAATCAAATACGTCAATACCTCATAAGCAGAGATGTCAAATGGGCTGGTCCAGCCCAGTTCAGCACACCAGTTCGTGGCCTGCGGCACAGCCCATGGGCCAAGGGTACCTGGCAGGTCAGGCCTGTTTGGCACAACAGGCACGTGGGTAGGCCAGCCTGGCCATGACTATTTTTTTAAAAAAATTCTTCAATTTAACCCCTCCCCCCATCCACCAAACAACCATTAAACCGTTATATAAAGGGTATTTTGTGTCCTTTTAAATTTGACAAAGTCTTTAAAGACTCTAACCCTCCCGTTCTCTCAGTGGAATAGGTCGAGTTTTACCTAACCATTTAAATATCTTTGTCATGATCCGTGTTTGTATTCTAATTTTTAATTTTAATATCGAAGAAAAGAAAAAAATTAATCTAAAAAAAAATTAAAAGTGGCACGCCGAGCACGGCAGGCACGAAGGGCCGGCACGGCCCAACCCGCTCCATCTGGTGGGCTGGGCCGGCACGGCCCGTTTCATCTCGCGGGCCGACACAGCCTGGCCCGTGGCACGGGCGTGCTAGGATTTGAGCGGTACGGCCTGTTTGACAAGCGCATGTCCAATGCATGTATATAATACACAAAAAAGTAACAAATTGACTCCTTTTTTTTTTTCCCTTTTTTTTTTGATAAGATAACAAATAGATAGTTTACCATACGTAAAACGCAATTTCATATATCTACAACAGAAGCAAAGACAACAATACAAAAAAAGAAAGCATAAAAAACACAATCCTCACAGAAACAGAAAGAAAGGGGATTAGCCCCAGCAGCATGCCTACTAAATAATAAGTCAACTATCAAATACATCAATACCTTATAAGTAGAGGGGTCGGCAAGGCACGGCCAAGGGTACCTGGTACGTCAGCCCCGTTTGGAACGGCAGGCACATGGGCTGACCCATCCAGAGGGGTCTGCCTGCCAATCACGACAGGCCTAGCCCACTAGGCACTGCCCACCTAGCCCTCCCAAAAATGACTATTTTTTAAAAAAATGTTCATTTTAAAAGGGTCTTTTGTCTCCTTTTCAATTTTACAAAGTCTTCAAATAATCTAACCCTCCCATTCTTCTCAGTGGAATAGGTCGAGTTTGGCCGAACAACTTAAATATATTTATCATTTTCCATGCTTGTGATCTAATTTTTAATTTTAATACTGAAAAGAAGAAAAAAATTAATTGAAAAAAAAAATTAAAAGAGGCACGCCAAGTACGAAGAGCCAGCACAGCCCAACCCGCTCCATCTGGTGGGCTGGGCCGGCATGGCCCGTTTGTTTGGTGGGCCAAGCCAGCACGGCCTGTTTCATCTGGCGGGCTGACACTGCCCTGCCCATGGCACGATGGGATTTGGCCGGACTGTGCGGGCACGGCCCGTTAACATACGCATGTCCAATGTATGCATGATACACAAAAAAGCTACAAATAGACTCATCTTTTTTTTTCTTCTTTTTCCTTTCTTTTATAAGATACAAATAGACACTTTACAATACGTAAAACCCAATTTCATATATCGTACAGGGCTGCAATCTAAATATACACATGATGAGCTACAACAGAAGCAAAGACAACAATAAAAAAGAAAACATCAAAAACTCAATCCTCACATAAATCTAAAGAAAAGGAATTAGTCCCAGCAGCATGCCTACTAAATAATAAGACGACCATTCAGGAACTATCAAATACAACTATACCTTATAGGAACTATCATAAAAAATTAAAAAATATATATATACCTTCTCCTAACGATAAACAGGGAAAGGCCAAAAGACATTATAAGGTTGCTAACGGATCAGAGACAATTGATTCATGAGTTGGCGAGGTGTCCCTTTCTCCAATAAGGCCGTGTAGATAGCTCATCTGCCACCACCAAACGAGGTGTCCCTTTCTCCATTAAGGCCATGTAGATTGCTCGTCTGCCACCACCAAACGAGGAGGTACTAACTTATCTTCTCCCTTTTTTTTTTCTTTCTTCTTTTTTAAGGCACTTTCCAGCTTTTATTAGAATCTTATTCTCAACATCTGTGGCCCAGATCCAGATGTATAGATGTGCAGGGTTCCCCACCACACTCCAAAGGGCTTCCGCGCTGCAATTCTGGATGTTTCTATTGAGCCACCAGTGGAGTGGATTGGCCTAACCGTAAGCGATTTTAAGATAATTTCTTAAAAAAAGTGCTTAAATTTTTTTTTTTTTTTTAAAGAAGAGACCTCCCACCAAATTTTTAATATTTTTTGACTTTTCTATGAAAAATCAAAAAAAAAAAAAAAAATGGCAGAGAGTCTCTCGTATTGAGGAAGATTTATTTAAAAGTAGAAAAAAAATAAGAAAAAAAAATAAAATAGAAAAGAGCACCACTTTAATATGTAGAACCGATATTACACCTTTCCTGCGACAAAAGGCTCAGAAACCTTGCAGAATTTCTCTCCAGTTTCAGTTTTAGTATTTGCAGAAACAGTTTTAGCATCATCACGATAGACGAAGAAGAAATAAAAGCCACATAAGCTTGTAGATGCTGCCATGGCCCATACCAAGAAATCCAAGGACAGAGGGAGGATTGTGGAGACGCGATAAGCGAAAAGCACGTTTAGGATGGTTGCAAAGAGCCAGATGGGAACTTTCAGCCTCTCTTTCCTCTTGGTGTCATGAGGGGAGCGGTCGTGGAGGTGAAGGCACCAGAACAAGAGCATGAGAAATACATAGATGGATATGACAAACGATAGTGTGGGAAGATCATGACGTGCTCTAATTGCTGAGAAGATGGTGCTCACAGTGAGGATTCCTATTCCTAAACATGGCATGAAGGTGAATAGATCGGACTGGAATAATGAAGGCGGTTCATCAGACATCGGAGAATAATAGAAGGAAACCAGGAACAGCTTTCCTATTATACCTGCAAACTAGAAAGAAGCAAATTGAGAAATACAAAGAAGCAAATTGCGCCACGTCTCCTTGGTAAGATGGTTTGGGTTTCGCAGTGAGGCTCTATTTCCTTATATAGAGAAAAAATAAAGAGTCAATTCGACTAAAATACTGACTTCTTATTCAGCCAATAAAGACGCGACACGTGCCTTGTTAGGTAACTTTGGTACCTCCTCTATAAATTGTGTGAGGAAGGGGCGATTTACAAATATCAACAATCTGGTACCAACACCGACCTTGCCAAACAGCTCCCTCCTCCTTGATGAAAGGAAACTAAAACCAAACCACTGTCAAATGATCGAAATGAAAATCCAAGCTAAAACTACCAGAAAAAGGAAATTTAGGAAGAGGTTAATTGGGAATCATAGCATAAGGAAAGTGCCCGAAAACCAGACCATTGCTAACCAAGACAAAAGAAAAGGCCTGAAAGAAGAGAGCTCTCAAACCGTCTCTTTTTCATCTATATCACCACAACCACAGCAATCGACCCGATGAGAGGAAGCCCTAGATCAGAGTCAAATTGGTGGAAGAAAATAAGGGCAAAAGGTATGGATGGAGAGGAAACTGATCTCAACACAAAAGGAAGATAGGATATTTTTTGGGGGATTTGACAATTCAGTACCTCTTAGATACCTAATTCCCAAATTCATGACTCAAAGTAAGCTAATGTCACTAGAGTCCTTTGACTCCGGTCTTCCCTTTTTTTTTTTTTTTTTTGCCTTGGATCCCATGATATCATGGGTTTAAAAACCCATGATATCATGGGATCTACATGTTAAAAGTTGAAAAGCTATTTGGATCCCATGATATCATGGGTTTTTAAAAACCCATGATATCATGGGATCTAAGGTCAAACGACTATGGTGACATTTAGTATTTTTGAGTCATGAATTTGGAAATTGAGTATCTAAAAGGCATTGAATTGTCAAATCCCCTATTTTTTGAGGTAAATGATGGTATATTATAAACAAAGATAACCAATTGCAACAAAGAATGGCATGTTTTAGAGAATTGTTGGCTTGGCTTAGCACACAAATGAAGGAAAACAAGCACCAAAATGAAAGAAAAGAAAAGGAGAATATTCCCCCACAGCCCGGGGTAGGCGCAAAAAACAGGCAATCCGCCACAATGGGAATTTAGAATTGTAGTTTTTGTGGAAGCAGAAAGGGAAATCATAGTAACAAGATGATTTCCAGAAAACTAGTTAAGCTATTGTTAATCAAATCTGTTTGATCGATGGAGACGTCGGCAGTGATTAAGAGAAGACGACCAGATTAAGGAGCTGGAATTTTTAATTTTTTATTTCTCTTGTGCTCGTATTTGTGAATGCCCTCTACAAATTACGTTACTATTATTATTATTATTATTATTTTTATTTTTTTTTCGGAAAGGAAGGATTGGCAAAAGGCTGGTTGAAGGACATGGCGGCCACATATTCGATGACATCTTAAAATCCCCTTTTTTAAACATTGAGTGGACTCGAACTCTAAAAAGTGATTTTGCTCCTGGAGATGTCTTCAGGCCATAATTGATACAAAATGAAATGATACATGGATGACAAATCTTATATTTGAAGGAATTTCACAATCAAAGATTAGATTGGACATCTCATCTGAACAATGTTGTAGCACCGCAGTCACTATAAGATAGTGTGGTTTATCTCAACGATCAGAATTTTAGACTTTGGATTGTCGTGCTAGTACATTGGATGTACTGAATGACCATGAGTAACACCTTCTGCAAATCTATCTTTAATTAAGGACTGATCTCATAATTCCCAAGCAATATGCTCTTAATTCTGAGATATTAATGGACTCAAGTTTCTACTATACATTTTAATTTGAGTCACTAATGAGTGAGGCTAACTGTAGGTCAACACCTCGGTGTCATGGGTATATGGTGGTGGGACTGTGGGAACATATAATTCTCAAGACAGAATCTATCCTCTAAGAGAGAAACATCCCCTTGTGCCAATTAATGGATTTTATCAATAATAAGTGCACACCCATCTTGATGGTACTGATGATTACTGTGATTAATTGGGTCACAAGAATAATAAAAGATGGATCAAACTTTGTTGGACATATTAATTCCAATAGATTTATGGATATAATTGATGGAAGGGCCTACTTGTAGTAATTGAGTAGAGTAAGGTGTTCTTGTGAATATTCTTAAGATTGAAGTTCAATTGCATTTATATAGTGGAGTTATTTTCAATAACTGTGGGCTCGGTTTTCACATGAGATTTGGGGTCCAGATTTTCAGTTGGAGCCGGATTCTAAGGAATCCTTAGTGGTCCCCATACTAGCCCTAAGAAGACAAGGTTACTAATCCACTTGGAACTCTTAAGGAATGAGGAGCACGACATATACTAATAATAGAAGTGAAACTTCTAATTTTGGACAAAGAGGAGGTGGACCAGAGCTTATATATATTAGGAGAGAGGACTGGGCGTCCTATGCTCTCACACGCCCAAGCCCTCCATCTCTCTCTACTCTTCTCTCCTCTGATTTCCTTCTAAAGTGCCTAGGGTCTTGTCCTTAGAGATCCCACCATTCTCTTTAGGAAGTCTGTAAGAGGGTCATAGCATGGAAGAACACAAAGGCTAAGGAGATCTAATATGCGAAAAGGGTTTCCGTGGAATCAAGAAACCAAAGTTCTCGATTTAAGCACAACCAAGCTCCAAGAGTATAGATCTACAGCCTATATGTTTGAATAGATCTTTTACACTTGTTTGTTTTTCTTGATAGATCTTTGATCTTAATGCATGAAATTAGGGTTTTAGATCTTGAGATGGGGTTCTTGGCCTTTTAGGTGTTTAATCCCTGCGTTAAGTGGGTCAAAAGCCTTGATAACCCATCCAAAAGGCCCACCTACTTCCAATAAAGAGGATTCAAACTCTATAAGTTAAAATGTTAAGTTAAAAGTTAGTAAATTGGCCTCCGAGAGCCCAAACCGGGCAAACCGGCTCCGGTGCCCGTGAAACTGGACGGGCTTGGGCCCATAGTCATTCATGACCTGCCAGAACTGACGGCTTGGGATTCCAACTCCCAGCTTGCCCGTAGAGTGGAAACGCAAGTTTATGTTAAAACATTTAGTTAAAAGTTAGTAAATTGGCCTCCGAGCACTCAAACAGGGCAAACGGGGTCCGGTACCTGCGAAACTGGACGGGCACGGGCCCATTGTCATTCATGACCTGCCGGAACTGATGTCTTGGAATTCCGACTCCCGGATTGCCCGTAGAGTTGAAACGTAGGTTTAACTTTCAAAATTTTAATTTTAATTTTGTTTATATTTACTATATATTGTCAATTTTTATAATTAACTATTAATATTTATTTCCCTTTTTCTCTTTAGGTTTGACAGCATCGGACGATCACGGCACCCTTTTCAGACAATATAATTTGTTGAAACTTTTTTAATGAATCGTAATGAATTTAATTTGTTGAAACTTTTGTAAATTTTTGGATATCATTAATATAAGACTTTGTTTTGTTATTAGTATTTTTAATTGATTTTAGTAGTTGGATATATGGATATAATATATTCAGGTATAGGTATAAAAAGTAGGAACAAATTTAGCAAAAAAATAGAAAAAATATTTAAAAAAAAAAGACCTTTAGCAGCCACTGGTGGCGGTCGCTAATGCAAAATTAAAAAAAAATTAAAAATGAAAAACCATTAGCGACCGCCATTGGCGGTCTCTAATGGTAAAAGAGTCTTAAAATTTAAATAAATAAAAAAAACATATTTGTAACGACTTTTTTAGCTTTAGCGACTGCTATTGGCGGCCGTTAAAAGTCAAGAGTATGGCGGTCGCTAATACTTTTTGTGACGAATGTTTTGCGTCGCTGTATTGGCAGTCGCTGAGCGGTCGCTAAAGGGTATTAGCGACCACCAGTCCACTTTTAGCGACGGCTTTTGGCGGCCGCTAAAAGTCCATTTTCTAGTAGTGTAGAGATGCCTTCAGATATGAGATTCTCCCTTTAACTGTAGGAGTTTAAGTATTTTTAATATAGCTGTTGTGTGCTGTTTTAGGATGGTGTGATGTCACACACATTGTAACATTTCATGCGGCACAACATTGTTCTATGGACATTTTTATGAGAAGTATTTAAACTTTGATTATTCTGAAACAAATTAAGGTCTAAGTACGATTGTAAGGTCAAAATCCTAACTTAAAAATATGCTCATAATTTGCATGATATAAAATTTTGTAGGGGTTTTTCATAATTATAAACAACGGCCATCATCAAAACAGACCCCAAACAAGACCCTTTCATTTCTTCTGGCCGTCTCTCACTTCTTGGGACAAATAGGTAACTATCCTTTGTATCTTTTGTATCTGTTCTTCCATCCTCTACCACAACAAGATACAAAGAGGCAACATCAGTGGCGGACTCAGGATAATCGTTTGGGTGGGGCTAAAATTTTGCTAGACTTAACATTTGAAAAGAAAATTAGAATTTGCTACTTTCCCACATTACCAAATAACACATACACGTTTTTCTTTAAAAAAAATGTCCAACTCATAGAACTCAATTAGATGCATGACAGTTATTGAATATTGGGCAATGAAGAGTTAAGATGTTGATCAAAAGTACCAAAAAGCATTAGATGGATAAAAAATAATTCTAACCTAGATTTTAGTCTTGGACACTCAAACTCACATTAATTATCATGTTTCACAAAATTTATATGTCAAGATCAATGCCCAATGGAGATCTTTGCAAATTAAAGGTGATTGGTGGGTGTGTGAGAAAAAACTGAATACAAGAAAAATTCTGAGGATACCCATTCTTTCCCATTTTACTTTCTCAAAACCTCCAAACCATTGGATAATGGAGTGCAGTTCCATCTTTAAATCATAGTGGGGTCAAGAAGAAATGATAATGAAAATAGATTTAGTTATCTTTGGATTTGTAAATATGCTCAAATTTGGTGGTTTGGGACTTAGGGTTTGAATTAGGATTTAGAGATTAAGCGTTCATATTTAAATATAGAGTGATTTAAGGATTACACTAGATATCTTTGGCAGATAAAGAAGCAGTAGTTTATATAGTATATAGGGACTGGTGACGAGAAGTTCGATTGGCAATCAGTGCGTAGTGGTTTTGGAAGAAGATGGCGAATGTGTTGCCGCAATGTTTCCTTTTCTTTTTTTATCAACAAAAAATTACATGTGGGGCTATCTTTAGACATATGTAGAGTGACAAATTTAGACATATGGGGGCATGCTCCAAAACCCCATTTAACTCTACGAGGATTTCAATTCCAACCTGGGGCAGCCGCCCAGATCACTCTAACGTAGGCCCGCTCCTACTCCAATGCAGCACTAAAACTTTATGGGGATTTTAATTCCGACCTACCACCCATGTTCCTCCGATGTAGGTCCGCCCCTGAGCAATATGATGGAGAAAGGAGGCATAGGTAAACACCCTTCAGTTGAAGATTGACTCTACGTAGAGACAAAGCCCTTTGATAGATCGAATGGATTCGGCAAATAGAAGAATCCGGATTCACATGCACGTGGATTATTTTGGCCAGTAAAATCCAAAAAAATAAAAATAAAAATAGAGGTGAGCTGCTCAAGTAGCTTTGTGATCTCATTTTTAAGTACAAGAGAATTATTTAGGAGCATCTGTTGCTATAACTAGTATCTAAGGGGGTGTTTTTGGATGCAGCAGCCACTCCAATTTTTTTTCTAATTACTTGCAATGTGATTTATCTTTCTTTTTTTTTTTATTACTGTATAATTTCAATATTATAAATGTTGAGTTGGAAAAGTGTCTAGCCTAGTAAATTGAAATCAAACACATGGTTACCTAATTCGCAATTTGCTCGACTCAATTGGCTTTTAAATTTGTAATACATAATTAGGAAGAAGATTTCTTCAATAACCCCACTATTCCAAATATTTATAAATCCATGCCAGAAGATATGGCGGCGTAGAGGGAGGGTTTGTCAATTGTCAAATGAAACCATGCACATATCTAATCATAACACAATGTACTAAAGCACTTATATATCTTGCATCTCCACAAGGATAATTTCTCACTGCTTGGATATTGCGATGGACAAGCTCAAAAATGATTCCATAAGTTGTATCTGAAACTTGAATTAAACAAGTAGAAATGCTCTAGTCATAATTGATTGAGAAACTGGAGCTCAATTTTGATTTCAATTGCGAAATTGAAACATCAATTTCGATTTCAATTTTGATCCTGAAGTGATAGGTGTAGGATTCAATTATGAAATTGAGCCTCAAATGCGATTTCAACTTTGATCCGATTTTAACCCTATCAATTTATTAAAATTTTTAAATCCAATTGGATATCTAATCAGTATCAAATCCAAACCCTTGCCTCTTATGATCAAATCTAAATAGACCTTATTATGAAGAGTTCAAATGCTAAGATGTTTTAGATAAGGTTGGAAAACTCGTGACTCGGACTCGACTCATCCAATGCTAAGAAAATGACTCGGATAGAGTCAATGCGGACACTCGGGAGAATCATGCTTTAAAAAAAAAATCAAACATATCTAGAAATGAATCCATTTCTTATAAAATCTATAGAATATATTTATTTACATTATTCATAATAATCAATTCAGATTAATAAATTTTTAAATCCAAGAAAAGTACTACAATAAGAAAAATAAAAAAAATATATTTCATATCATATAATTCGTTAGTCCAAATATCAATATAAAAGATCAAATTACATTCCAGCTATCATTTTTAAGCTATTGACTCCAAACCTCATGTATAATTACTTATAAATAAAATTTAATTATTTTAAAATTAGATTTGACTATTAAATGGTTTGTAATTCAAACTACTTATTAAAATGAGAGGACTCGGCCGAGTCTCCCCTATTTTTTACTCGGTAAGTCGTCAAAACGAGACGATTCGAAATAGTCAAGAGTCAACTTGGAGAGTTTTTCAACCATGGTTTTAGAGAAGCTCCTGATGGTAACCTTATCTCACGCATAATTTTAGCATCAAATTGCTTTCCGTATCTAACGTCCTCATAATACCTCTCAAACAAAAATGCTTAACACTAATCCCCTATTAGTTAAGGAGATGATTACACTATCATTTCTAGAAGAGTTTTAAACCTTGACATCTTAGGCTAGATATTGCGGGACTCACAAACAAGGTGATCTGGACTGTTGGATGGATAACATACTCTTGGATGGATCATTATCATGTCTTTCTGGGCCCCAATGGGCCCACCTAATCTCTCAGTAGCAACATCCATTCTTTATCCAAACTCTAGGACAAGCAATACTCTCTCAATTACTAACCCTTCCTTTAATGAGGGTATTGATAATGGGCCCTGCTCATGTTGCTCAGTTCAACCAATCATTTAGAGGATCTCTCAATTTCTATTTTGTTGCAAATCTCATATCTATCTTATTTCAGATTCCTGTCTCTCTAGGCATGATATTAGATGCATTCTTATCCTTTCCTATTTTGCAAGAAGTCCAAATCTCCATGGAGTCTTTATAAAGAAAGATGTTATCAAATGATGGCTCCCTTTCCTATTGCTATTTCACATCTCTATCACTCTCTTATAGGTTTCCTAATCTTGGCAATTTAATATCATAATCCCGCGCTTATCAAATTGAGATTGCTAAATGGACCCTTGATTGGATTTTATAGTGGGGTCCATACAATTTAAAATTCTTTTTATAAGTTGATAAATTTTAGAAACAATCGAGATGTTGATAAGTTTCTTCTTACAAGAGACTTATTTAATTGAGAATATCTAGCAAAAGTAAGTGCATGTGCATGACCAATGCAAAATCTCTTTTTCTTTCATGTACGTAGATTCATTCATCTACCATTTTTATAGTAATTCATTCATTACTTTGGCATCTATTATACTCACTCAAATTATCTTGTAATTTTGCTATTTGTATTTATATTCAAATCATACATTTTTGTGTATATGCATTTTTTGTGTTTTTATTCAAATCATTTTTACAATGATTGATCATTATTAATACCTTTCTATTTGATCTTATATGGATTAGGTTTTGTTATAAATGGTGCGAAGTCATGGATCTGGTGATACGAACGAGTTTGTAGTTCTAAATAAGTAATATGCTAAAATCGGTTAATGATATCTTTTATTTTTTTGATTGATGGATTGCCTGTTGATATGTTAATTGTATGATCTATATGTTCCAAACAATTTATATCTCTGTATTTCTTTTAAATGATCATAGTTGTTTGCTCGGTGACCTCATGTTTGTTTTATGTCTATTCATTTGATACGAGGTGATTATCCATCGATTGGTACCTCAAATCTATGTGAGATCCAAGTTACGAGATTATTATCTTCACTTTTTGAAATACATAGATCTATGTTGCTATTATTTTTTAAGTAGATTTTTGGATTTTTTTTCTTATTCATTTTCTCCTGACACTGTCATTTTATTTTTCAAAGACAATAAAATTATTGTATTTGATCCAACACCGTCAGCTCATATATTGCTTATTTTTCATTCTAGAGAGAGAGGTTCTATTTTTATTCTCAATTTATGTCTCTTCAATTATGATTTTACAGGTTCTCCTTCTTAGGTGATAGTAATTGAGTTATACCTCTTGAACTTTTGATCATTTAATAATTTGAGACTCATTATTTTCCATTTGAATATTTTTTTTAGAAAATGATTTTTCTTTCTAATTTTATTTTTTCTAACTCTATGAAATTGTAAATATTTAATTTAATTTCTTGTTTTAATCATCTATTGGTCTTAATTTACCTTTGTTTTTTTTTTTTTTTTTTTTTTTTTTTTTGAAGTGTAAGTTAGTGCTTTATTTCTTCTAAAAGAATTATATACAAAAGAATGGAATTCTAAAAGCCAACAATGGCACTAGAAATTCCTAATGGGGCATACCCCATTAATACAAATAATAAATCAGCAAAGAATTAAAACCAATGCCCACAACCTGGCCTCAATGAAAACAATTTCTCCATAACATTGCTATTTCAACATTGGAGATATGAGAAGGAGCTAGACAATCTGTTTCTACTCAATAGTTTGCTAAACTGAACCGTCGGAGTTTGAAGGCCCACATAGGTGACATGATACTTCCGAAGTACAGCAACTATACTTCTTACTTGAAACCGTACAGTCCATGGAGATAGATGAGGGCACCGTAGCAGGTGAACCAATGAATGTTCCGTTTCAAGTAAAATGCATGACAAATGAGATGGAATAAGAGCCACCAGATGTAGAAGACCCTTATATAAATCCATAGCTGGTTGTATTGCCCCTTCAAGTGGCTGGTCACTATCACCCCAGAGGATACCGATACTTGTATGAGTAGAAGTGTATAAAGATAGTCTCCAACCTTTGTTTTAATCATCTATTGGTCTTGATTTACCTTTCTCGGGTTTCAATTCTCTTAAGTGTTCACTATACCAAAGTAAAATTAATTTTTTTTCTCCAAATATATTTTTATTTTATGAAATTAAACATTTACCCCATTTTTCACTTTCATGATAAAATTTAAAAAATAACATCAGTTATTTGTTTTTAATTTTATTTTTCATTTTTCACTGGTTTTGACATCGTCCTTTTATATTCGTTTGTCACCATTCTCACTGACTAAAAAAATATATATTTCCATTCCTAATTGTTTTTTCCTTTTAATAAGTTTTCCACCCCCTTTAAATTAAGTTCTTGAAAACATAGGTTTTTAATTCGTTTTTTTATTTTCTCTTAGTTGTACTATGCTTTTCGCTCTTATTGTATTTTTTTCAGGTGTAATACTTTCTACTATTGATTAATTTTCGTCTCTTTTTTTTTTAATTTTGTTAGGTCAGTTAAATGTTAATTAAACATAATTGGAAGGTATTCGTTGCCTCAACCACAAAGTTGAATATTCAAGTTATGTTACTGAATAATAAAAGAAAATCCCACAACTATCATAAAATCGTACCATTGAATTGTATTATTAAGGTTTTTTTTTTTCTTGGTTTTTTTCCTCTTTCAATATTATGAAATGTGTAACATAGTTATGTTAGGCTACTTTTCTCTATTTCAATAAAGTATTTATTTTGTGAGTTACTTTCTTTTTTTATTTTTGAAGTTTATATTCACTACAAGAAAAATTACATTTAGTATGAAAATTGCCGCTAATACCTTTTGTGGCGGAAAAATGTCCACCGCCACTTTTGTCATAGAAGATCCCGTCGCTGAATGTATTTTCAATGGAAAATGGGCTGCTGCAAAAAAATTATCAATAGTGGTGGTTGTAAACCGCCACTAATTATTATAATCTTTGTAACAGCAGGCATCACAAACTGCTGCTGAAAACCCACAACTTGTAACAGCAGACATCACAAACTGCTGCTGAAACCACAACTTGTAGCAACAGACATCACAAACTACTGCTGAAAACCCACAACTTGTTGCAGTAGACATCACAAACTGCTACTGAAAACCCACAACTTGGGGCCTCAAGTCAGTTTAGTGCTTATTCATTGGGTGTCTTTATTATAGATTTTAAATAAGCTGAGAGTAAGAAGAGACACTTGTGATTTTAAAAAAGTTGGCCCTGCCCAATATTTGTAACACAAAAAGAAGAATATGTAAAAATTCTGATCCACTTACCATTATTATACAGTATCACAACTTACAATCCCACAGTGACTTTATTACAACACACTCCAGTAACATAATACTCAATAAATATGAACAGGATACATGTTCTTTATGTAACACAAACTAAGGCCTTGGTCCCAATACAAAACACTCGGTACTCATTATTCCCATTCTATGCATGGAATTGGAATCAGATGCCATACATGCATTCTGGGGGTGTGAATGGGTAGCGCGACTTATCGGTGTAGTAGTCATAGATCATGTGGTTCTTTCGGACCCACCTGTAGCACCGTGCCTGGATGGCATTGAGTTGCTGGTATATTGCTCCTTCCCACCAGTTGTGAGAGTTGGAGGCACAGCTCACGGGGCTAGGAACCTGGCATCCTTCAATATCAAAGTCCTTGGAGTAAGCATAGAATGGTGCTTTGCTCCAATCAATTTTCCCTGCCCAATATTTGTAACACAAAAAGAAGAATTTGTTTCTATCAATACAATTCCAACAAAAATTAAACTAGTTGCAGACAGTGTAAGACAAGAATAAAAACAAAATGCAACACTCTAATCACTTTTAGTAAAAATGTTATACTATTACAAAAGGCAAGAAAATTGATTCACTGCACTGGCAGAATCTAGCAAAAGAACACAACTGCTTCACAGTAGTAATGGATGAAAGTGAAAACACCTGCTTCTTCTGGCCAGGAAAAAGATGCGTGCAAAAAAGTTGCAACATAAGCAAGCAATCCACAAATATGAACAGAAATGTAAACGTTAATACCAACTGAAGAAATGCAAACAGAAACATCATTCTAAACAGCGGCCAAACATAGCCGACCTGTTTGGGAATTAAAACATGAAAAACGTACCAGAAAATGACATAAAACCTAAGAAAGCAATAACAATTACAGATCCATGACAAACACATCTAACAGTGAGATCAAAACAAAAAAGGAATGTAAGAACCGGTTCACATAAAGGAATCTAAAGAGAAATCAATGAAAAGCAGTTTGGATCATGGAAAATGCATCTTAAGTTTCACAAAGACCAACAGATCATGTAAAGCCATCAATTAAACATTCAAATCCACAGCAAAAACAAATTCACCAAAAAAACTACAAAAGAAGATGAGGATGACAAGACCATCAGAAATTATACACATCATAATAGTAATAATAACAATGATGATGACGGTGATAAATGTCAGGAAGAATAAGTAGATGTTTGCAACATATACATGTCTTTGAATATCATTCATTGTTAAGAGAGGAGTCTAGAAAGAGACAAATTTGATCGAGAAAACTAGTATTGGCAGGCCACACATTCTACTTTACCCTCCAACACAATCTTAAAAAAAATTCTCAACATTTCCAATCTAATCATTATAAAAAGGTCGGGCTTGGGTTGAGGCCACACATTCTAGTTTACCCTCCAACAGTGTTGAACCTACATCTTGTCGGTGGTTTTTCAATAGATATAGAAGCCATTTTAACTTAATTAAGATGGCTCCATCTTCAAGTCTCCAAATAAATCAAGAGAAATTTGGAAATGTGTGTGTGTGTGCGCGCTAGGGGGTGGGAGGTGGCCTAATCATCCAAACCAATACTGCACTAACCATTAGGAAGGGTGTAATTAGAAGCTAATAAACAGTACATATGAGCTGAGCTACGCATAGGAGAAAATCTTTACCCTTGTCCTTTGTTGATTGACGTATGTATGAATACATTTATAGCAGCAAAATACAATTTCGGCCGCTGTATAGATACTGTTACTTAGATGTAGTGACGGATACATAAACCGCCGCTAATTGTCACTTTTCTTGTAGTGATTGCATATAAGTTGACGTTAAGGATGTGATAGTCCATGAGATGTGGAGTTTGAAGGCTATTTAAAATTTAAGAAGTCGATTTTTATTGATTGTGTCTTTAATTTTATTTTCTCAACCTAATTTGTGGATTTTAGGTGGTAAGTCCCACTTGGGAATTTGTTGACAAAAGGTGTGGGTTTGCTCCTCACATCATATACTTGAATCCCGCCCTTAACTTATGTGTGTCAATTTCGTGCATGTGCTCGGGGGAACAGTCCAGTTGGGTTATATATATATATCAAGGAAAACCTTTGTCATAATTTTTTTTTATTTTAGTTGGTAAGTGAGATGCGATAATTATTTGGGAAAAGTTTTTTAATTATGCATAATTTTCTTAAACATTCTAAATTTTCTTCTTTTTTTTCTTTCTTGAATTTACTAGGACTACACATTTCGTGAATTTTTTTTTTGTTTTTTTTTTTACTTTTATAATTGTAGTTTCATAGGCGGTTTGAGTTTTTTTATTGTTAATGTTTTGACTGCATGACTGATATGTTAATTAATATATATGTATTTCTGATCTTTCATTTAACTTGATCTTAATTTTTAATTAATTTAAAACTTCATTCATTTTCTTAGTAAATCTTTTATAATAGCATTTTTTTTTTGCCCGGGCTTACACATTTTCTAGTTTATTATTAAAATAAATGTGATATAAAGCATCATATAAAGAGACAATAAAATATAAGAGGTTTATGATGGTATTTTGTCTTTAGTGGATTTGTATGGAATGTTTTTCACTTTTTGTATAAAAAGTGATTTTTTTTTAGGTGGAGAAAGGAGGTTGCTTTTTTACTTTCTTTTAAAAGAAAAAGGAGATTTTGAATATGTGTACTCTTGATGTAACCCATTTTCTGAAAAATGGAGGCTTGACATTACTTTCACTTTAATAGTAAATTCCCAAACTGGCCTATTGAGAGTCACATACAACGGCGATATAGAATTTCAATCCAATATTCTCCCGTAAAGCAACAACCATATAAGCCAAGCCTTTAAAAAAAGGATGAACAGTTCGAATCATTAAAGTGGGGCTCACAGAAGCCCAGTTTTACGGATATAATAGTAGGAGCTTTTTTTATAATCTTCTCAAAATATATGATGAATCAACGACTGAAATTGATCTTCATAGTCATTCTTGGACTTTTGAAGACATCCAACGGCTCGGATCTTCATTTTGGAGCCCACAGAATTGAAAATTAAAAAAAAAAATGGATTGTCCAAAATGGTAGTGTAGCACCGTCTATGAATAGTAACCTGTGAAATTGTTTTATACAATGGGAGATGTGAAAATTTTGGGTACAAAATCACACCCATTTCCCCACCATTTTCACATGTTCATTTACATATCACATGCGTAATTGGTGTAACCAGATGCGTAATTGTTATGCATGGCACCTCATTTACATATGTAATAAATTGGTTCAACCAAACAACCCCTATGAAATTCCTGCACTCCATATGATGTGTGTAAGACATGGAGAGCTAGGGTTGTTCATGGACCGGGCTAAGGCATATCCAAGCCCGGCCCAAGCCCTATACGGGCCTTAAAAGTTAGGCATGAGCCCACACATTTAATCAATCAGGCCGGGACAAACTGGGCTTTTATCACTTTTGTGGGCATTTTATCAATTGTTTGGACTAATTAAATTAAATTACATGCATTCCTTACATGAGCCGAGCTTTGGGCTTTCTATCACATAATTCAGGCCCAGCCCATGAGCACTCCTGCGGAGAACCCTCTTGACACAAACCCATGATTTATAAGAGAATTATCTCCTACAAGCAAACTGTATGTACAATTCAACTATGCATGGCCCACTTGGCCCCGCCTCTCATGAGGGCACACCTTTTGCACTCTGGTCTAGCAACGATCTGACACCATGTAAGATTTTATGTTGAGTAATTACTCATAATTGAGTTTAATCTAAAAAATCGGTAATTAAAAGTTAACAAAACTTTAAGGCCGTTAAATCAAGGTTTAAGGGGATAAATGATTCACATGTGTAATGTTGAACATCATTTTTACAAGGGGGCTTTTGTTTACAATCATTTACACATGTAAATGATTCACATCATTTCATTTATTTACGGTCATTTACATATATGGTATGTAAATAAGGTAATAAGGTATAATCATTTGCATAACTCTCTTGCATTTTTTTTCTCCTTTGAGCATCATCAAAGCCTTTTTTTTTTTTTTCTTTGCCTCATATTTTTAGCTCAAACCGTTAACTGTATTTATTGAAATAATAAACCCAAGACCTTGAAGTTGATCATCCTATCTCTTCATATATCTTGAGTAATTTGTGAAAAAGTCCCACCATATAGATAATTTCTTTTTCTTTTTTTCCTTTGCACTTCTATGGGCTCTCAATTCATAATCTGAACCATTTAGACTTTTGTATTAATGGTAAATATTAATGCATTTAGTTTCATTTCCTGATTTTTCATGAATATTGAGAAACTTTTAAAAAGAGCAAAAAATTTCAAATACATCTAAAATCATTGAATGTAATCATTTACAAATTATAATCTCGACAAACTTAGTAATGCTTTTCATATATATAACATTTGCATAATAATGTATTTCATTTGTATAGTCAACATTCTCATGGTTGAGTGGTGTTGGCACCATTGTAGCGCACACATGCCTAGGCCCAGGAAACGATCCCTACGTCTTAAGGTTGATTGGATCACTCTTGGCCAATACGCCTATTAGGATTTGTATGTATTGTAATTTCATGGATGCATGTTCATTGTAGCATCATTTGAATATTCACATATGTACTGTTTTTGGAAAACTTGAAATCTTAAATTTTCACATGCACTGTTTTATAACTTCCAAACTTTTTTTTCATGCATGATTTGGTTTTTAATCCTGGCTGCATAATATTGAAAAATTGATTTTGATCATGCATGCCTATGGTCTTAAAATTTTAAAATCACTTTAAGCATAATAGGTTCATGTTTTGAAAAACACCTTTAGATTGATTTAAACATGAATCTAAGCTTGATTTCTATGGACCTTTGAACCCTTAGTTTTATTGGCAAATTTTATAGGATTTAAATTGGACACTTTGTTTTCGGTGAACCATTCGGTTCATGTTTGGTTAACCAAGTTGGCTCATGTCGGTTAACCGAACCCATTTCGGTTCAAGCTACTAGTTGCTCGTTTTCTTGAGTAACTAAGTTCGGTAAACACTTCGATTCAAGTTCGGCTAACTAAACTGGAAGTCGGTTAACCGACAAGTCAACTAAATTTCAATTTTTGACCATTGAATGTATTCTGTGGAATTTCGGTTAACCGAATATGGAAGGTGGTTAACCGACAACTAGCCATTTGAAAACTTTTTCTATATAAAACAGCTCATTTTAAGGCCAAAATTAAGAAACCAAGATGGAGTTTGTGAAGCATATTGAGGCCAGATAAAGGGAAACGAGCTAAGTAAGGCTATAAGCTCAATTGGAAAGCTAAAGATTGATTCATTAGTTAAATCTTTTTTTAGTAAGCTTTGTTTTCCACATCATATGTTGCATGCTTTGTTTAAATATTTGGTAAATTCATTTTAGCACAATAACTATGATTTATTAAATCCATTAAATCAATTTTATTTTGAATTGACTTATTGTTTGGATTCTTCATTTGGATTCATATCAAGTTGAACTATAACTTTTATATATTTGATTTATGTTTTGCAAACATCTTTCAATTTACTTGTAGCATGATTCTCTCACTTGGTTGAATATTTAGCTAAGTTGTTTTCATACCTTGAATACATAGTTAGACTAATTTGCTTTGAAAATAACTATGCTTATGCATCACATGTTTTAGCTTTGAAATTTCATACAACTTGTGAGTATTTGATTGGTCATATCACTAGCAAGTCAATTTTGAAAAACATGTAATTAGTATTTTCACTTCAATCAAATCTTGTTGCGGTTTACACTTTCAAAAGCTTTAGGCTAACATTTTTTAAACTTGATTGAAGTCATCATACATACACATTCAACATTCATCCTGGCATCATTAAGTGTATGTATTGAGTTGTGTTTTTACTTTCATATCAGCCTATCTTAGAGGCATTGTTTTGAATTAAAATTGTATCTTTTTGAGTGTATCTCTTAGACACATTTGAGAGAAAAAAATATTAGGCTTGTAAAGATTATTACTTAGCCTACAAAAGTATATTGTAAAGGTTATTGCTTAGCGTAGAAAAGCATATTGTAAGGTTGTTGTTAAGCTTTAAAAAATATCATTGTAAGAGGTTATTCCTGTGCCTATTGAAAAGCATAAGATTGAAATAGTGGAAAGTTCAGTAGGGTGTGGGAACATAAGCCAGTAGTGGATGTAGGCATTGAGGCTGAACCATTATATATTGATGTGTGATAGCGAGTGCTTGTGGTGATTGTTTTTTATAGCTTTCGCATTTTACTATATAATCATCACTTTTACAAATTTATTTTAAAGAAGTTAAAAATTTGGATTAATTGGCATTAATTTGAGCTCACCCTATTCACCCCCTCCCCTCGAGGGTTTGGATCTCGTACTTTCAACGGTAACCTAATATTTCAATTGTCCAACATCTGTATATGCAAATGAAGGTTGGGAAACTAGGGACTCAGACTCGACTCGACTCGACTCGCCCAATGCAGATAGTCAACCGGGTGCCTTTTTTTAAATAACTTTAAGAAATATTTAAAAATGCATCAAACACTTATAAAACATAAATATATATATTTACATGCATTCATTAAAAAAATCTAAATTAATAAATTCATATATACGATACAAATATTATAATAAGGAAATAAATGAAAAAAAGATAGCATATTACATAATTTGTTACTTCAAATATCGAGTGTAAAATATCTAATATGAGTTTCAAATCACATTTCAATCATTATTTTAAAATTATTTACTCATACATACTTCTTTAAAAATAATTTTTATCAAAAAATATTAACTATTTTAAATTGTATATTAAATGAGTCAATTACAAATAACTTATTAAACGGCACAGCTTCCCCCCCTCGTTTTTCATTCAGTCTATGATTGAAATGAGATCACCAGCGGACTAAACAGGGTACTGGGGGAGTTTTCCAAACAATCATGCAAATCGTATTTTCAAATGACTTGTGAATCTGGCAAAAGAAGTCGCGGCAGAATGATGCGATTATGCGACGGAAGGCTTCATTGAAGTAGCGTTAGTCAAATTGTCCTTTTTCTTTTGTGGTTGCTTCAAGGAAGTAACGTTTATCAAATTGTCCTTTCAATAAAGTAACGTTGGGTGACAAAACCGCGGTTTCCACGACTTTTCTTTTTGTCATTGGAGTGCGACTTCCAATTTTGAAAGGGACTTGCGAAATTTCGCCGAAATTTCCCTTTCTTGTCAGTCGGCCAAAGTCGCTTTCTAAGGTCGCGTCAAGCCATTCGTAACTCGGCGGAAATTTCCACTGCGAACCAGAGCATCGGTTCAGTGAGGGACTCAAAAAGTTTGGCATGGGTGTCTGATCCCCATCCATGGCTCTCACAATGGGAACAATCCACACGGTTGGTATTTCCATCTCTTCTTTGTGATCGTTTTCAACAAATTTCACATCCATTGGAGTTAGATCCACTGTCAATTTAATTATTAAAAAGATGTGGTTGTTGGAGGGAGTGAAATAACCTGTTTGAAGATTGATTATTTTGAAAGTGTATATGATACTGATTAGAGTAAAACTTCGAATATTAAACATAAATAAAAGATGAAATATTGGACTTTGTGCAGCTTGGGTTATATTTTACTAAACTCAAGGAAGCTGTACTCGGGTTAAAGAGGTGCCGTAATGGACAAGCAATTCTTTCTCATTCAAATGATGCCGAGAAACTTTCTCTTGACGGGCATCTTTTTAACGCGAAGTGCGCATGACTCGCATTTTTTTTAATGCTATGTTTACCTCCGTACCTATATAAAAAAGAATTAGCAAATGGTCCTAAGCACGGTATTCTAAAGCACCAATAATTTTTTCTCTAATGTCTGTAATTCATACAGTCGGAGATATTTTTGTGAAAGGTTCCTAATTTGCCACGTCATATATTTTCATGACTAATTTACCACTTTCAATCCTCATTCCTAGGCCAAGAACTCTCTTATTCCTTATTGTCCTGGAGAACTCCTTCTGTCTTATTCTGTCTCATTTTTCATTTTATGTTCCTTTCCATGGTTATGGAGTATCGTTGCAGAGCACCTTCCGTTGCCACAACTTCCGATTCTCTCTTTCATTTCTTCAAAGATAGAAACAGTTTTACTTTCTCTTGCTCTTTCATCTGAAGTTTCTTCCAAATATCTCTCTCTACAACTGATTTGAAAGAGAGGAGTTTGCTCTTTTGCTTGTTTTCACTCTCGCTCTTTTCTCGATTGGATCATGGTCATCAAGTGTTATTGTTTTGTATTTCAGTTTTTATTAGAATCCAATTTTTTGTATTCTGACATTTGGTGTCACCGAGCTCAGATAAATTTAATAGAAACTATAATAAATTGGACAAAAACTTTGATAAATTTATCTGAGTTTTCGGCAAACTTATTTGAACTTCTGGCAAAACTCAAACAAATTTATCTGAGTTTTCAACAACTTTTCTGAGTTTCGAAAAAATTTATCTGAGTTTGGGCCAAAACAAATTGTTCCAAGTTTGAAAAAAATTATCTAAGTTTTACCCAATCCCCTGTGCAGATTCTCTGGATGATTTCTCATTCTCAGATAAATTTATTTGATTTTTACCCAGTCCCACATGTAGATTTTCTGGATGATTTATCCTTCTTTGAATCAGTTTTCCCCATTTTCTTTCTCTTACTTGTTGTAATCCTTGATTTGTGCCATCAGATAATCTTCATGAAATTGATGGAGTTTCTCCCTTTTTTCTCTAAATGAAACTCTTAACAAAATCAATTTTTCTTTTTTATATAGTGCACAGAGTGTATTAAGAGGGGCATTATAGGCTTTTTAAGTGTTTAAAACTTGAAAATGGACCTTTTGCTCTACAGAAAAAATACGTGGACCGTTTGCAATAAAAATCACAGTTGAGGGACCTCCGCGCAAATGCCACAACAAAAAAAAAAAAAAAAAAAAAAAAAAAACCCACAATAGACACCATCTAGCAGGGGCCGAGCCTAAGTTTAGTGGTAGAGAGCCCAAGCTCGGCCCGGCAAAATATAAAAAAATATTACTAAAGGGTAATACTAATATACCCTTCTCGTTTATGAGGGCACTCTGTCGTGACCCCGGACTGGGCCGCCGACCTAATCCGGGATCGGGACTAGTGAATTTGTGAATAATACTAATAACATGGTTGGTGCCACAGAATATGTATTTATTTTGGACACTATGTACACGGGTCATTAAATAATGAGATACTACTAGTGTATGTGATTTATCACAGGTGTCCGCGGTGAGGATATCACATCAACATAGTATTTTTGCTTGAGTGCGGAAGCGTGTAGCAAATCAAACATATAAATTATTTCAAAATAACAAAGTAATGGCACATAAGAATAACTCAATGTCAGAGTGAGCAATGATCATTACTATATTTCCCAAAATAATGTTAAAGTGTATACAAAATATTATTAAATTAACATTCCCAAAAATAGAGGCCAACAAAGGCCAATACAACCCAAAATATAATTCCCAAAAGAAGGAATAATCACAGCCCTCAAAATATATCGTATCTCGAAACAACCGAATGTCTAAACGACATCGTCGCAATGCCACTCAACTAATCGTTGCGGTTCACCGACCGCCTCCTCAAGCTCTGCCTCGGGATAAACAACGTCTAGACCTGAGTACCAAAGAAATGGATCAAACACGACGGTCTGGCAGGTGGGTGAAAAGATATAACAATATAACAATAATTGAATTTACCTTGTAAAACATTTAAACCTATTTAAACAATAACTTCCATAAAAGAAATGAATCATTTACTTAAAAATATATATGCAGTATAAAACATTTACAGGTATCCAAGAAATCGGGAAACAAACAACCACACAAAGCTAAATCCTCTATCACCGAAGTGATAAGAGCACATTGGGACGTTGATCTCTATCACACAAAGTGAGGAGATTTAACAATATATACATATACATATAATTATACTAGACGGGGCCACGGTAGCGAACCGGGCATCGGGAACGACGGTAGCGAACCGGGTATCAGGACGGGACCTCAGTAATAAACCGGGCATCGGGATCGAAACTGCAGCTGTCAGGACGGGAGGGGGATCTCTAAGTCGATGGATCAAACCGATAAGGTTGTCCAAGCTCAGTGGTGCCGATTCATAGGTCAAATAATAGAAATCGGGACATGTATAAAATCACATCAGGTGCAAGTATATAAACGGGTGAGACGGGGGCGCTCAAGGCACAAGTACTATATCATTTCACATCGGGCAATGCATATCGGGACTCGCAGAATGCTACAAATACAACTTCAGTGTTTTCGGGAATGATAATCATAAATCATGAATATTCGGGAATGCATATCAAAATTCGGGAACAATGAAAACACAATTGAACTTTCGAAATTGCGGGACAAGTATCAGGGTTCAAGACTAGTTCAAGGTGAATAGGGGTTATGTCTATTTCAATATAGACTTGGTACTTCTTGAGTTTGGAGACATTCTGGGCTCCTTATACACCTTAGAATTTTCAAAACTTTCGATTAATCTTTGTAATGTGGATTCTTTCTCAAATGGGCTTCGTACATTGCCTCGTAACTCTCCCGATACAAATGGATTCCATTAGAAACCTCTTCCAAACATTATATCATGAAGGTAAGGTTCTAAACAGTTTCTTCTCCCTCCTCAAAATCTCCTTCTGATCTCTAAAAGTGGTCCATATCCAAGAGGGGGTGCGCTCAAACGGACCTGGGCTGCGTAGGAAGACTGGTAGACAGAACGTCTACGCGCTCGAGCGGTTGTTGCCGCGGGCTCGAGCGGGTTGATGTCCGCTCGAGCGAGCAATCAATTTTGTTGCTCGAAAATGGCCATCCTGGCCTTCTTTTCCTTCTCCTCCAATTCAATTTTCCTGCAGCAAAGGCCTCCTTGCCTCCCAATAACAACCATCAAATTTCTTTCAAACACCACACAAACCCCATCAAAACTTCAATAAATATTTAAATCCAAACACCTTCTTCTTCACTTCATTTAACCATAAGAGAGAAAGAGACATCAAAACTTCAATAAATATTTAAATCCAAACACCTTCTTCTTCACTTCATTTAACCATAAGAGAGAAAGAGAAATCCAACATTCACAAGTATTCTTTTTTTTTTTTTTTGCCTTAAACAAGAGTGAAACAAAGGCCATATAAGTCAACATTTTCAAGAGTTAAACAAACTAACAAGATGCATTCATGATCATTTGTTTCAAAAATCAATGCAAGTCAATAAATATGAATAGAAATGATAAATTAACCACATTTATCATAAAACCCATTTAATGCTCAAACTATCCATTCATCCACTTGCCTTAGGTCCAAGCTTAGCCAAATCAAGCCTTAATCAAGCCCTCCCAAGTTAACCTACAAGCACCATAAAAAACGCCCAAAAAGAACAGACCCTAAATGGGTTAAACATTGTAAAAAAAATGAAAATGGGGCTTCCTAAAGACTAGAAGAACACATGACCAAGAGGTTGAAGGAGAAGCTTACTTGTAGAGTCTTCAAATGGACAAGAATGGCTCAGTGAAGATCTTGAAATAGGTGGTTTCTTCCACAAAAGCTATCAATGAAGAGCTCTCAAAGAGATGAAGAGGATGACAACTTCCATTTTTGCTATAGGTGCAAGGTTGGTAGTGATTGAGGTGGAAAAGCTAGAGGAAGAAGAGAAGGGAGGAAAACCCCAGATCTTGTTGTCTTTTGAGCTGAAAAAAGGAAGAAGAAGAGATGGGTTCTCCTTAAATACAAGAGGGGGTGGTCCCACCACTTGAAATTATTGTGGGGCTAAAAACATGATTTTCGAGACCTCAGATGCATTCGACGAAGAAGGGAAAAACGATTGTCGAAATATCTGGTTTCTAAAAAGTATATTTTTTCGAGGGTTTCGGAAACATTGAATTTCGTGTCTAGCTTTGGTGTAAAAGACTATTTTACCCCAGGTATTGGAAAAGTAGGGTTTCGGGGTCTCGAACGGGAACGGGATCAACATGAAAGTTGAAGAGATTAGCGAGATGAGTTAAATAGGATTGAAATACAATTTATTTGAATCTTGAGTAATCCCCTAAGTGCACGCAAAGTCACGAAAAGGAACCCCCAAACAGTCCCACTGATCACAAAGGCACTCAAAATTCCCCAAAGCTATATCAATAGTGTCGCGCCCCCAAAACCGTGATCCGATCTCGGGGACGCGAGCATGGGGAGAATTGTATTATTTCCCCTCCCAGGATCCGCGTGTGTGAGGATAACAAAATTCACAACACATCAAAATATTTCGCGGAAGCTCTACAAGACGTTACGACCCGGAATCCGTATCCATCGGGTTCCGTGTCGTACTCGATCTGTCAGCATAAGATTGCCATAGACATATTTAAATTCAGACTGGAACAATTCATAATATCAAGATATACAGAGCTGACAGCAACAGGCTTATCATTACCCAACATATTCAAGTTACAAATTAACAAGTGCATTGATTACAATTCCCAAGAAACAGGCTAACAAAAGCCGTACACAAAAACAAGCTAGAACAAATACTACCCAATGGTGTAACGTAACTCCGGAGTCAAGCATGACGTCTACATGACATCGCTGACACTACAAGACTGCAAAACTCGTGGCTCAACAGCCCTCTGCACGCGAACTAGCTCAAAACAAGGACCTGCTATCTAGAGCACCAAAACAGAAGTATATCAGACACGACGGTCTGGCAGGTGATCAAAATAGGCAAGAGCATAAACAAAATCAAGGTTTAAAGGAAATAAGAACTAAAAACACTTCATTGAACTTGAACAGATTTACAAGATTTAAAACAATGCATGAACATGATACTTATCAAGAAATCATTAGTGCATGCACGATATACGAAACAATTCCACATTTTCGAAACTAGCATGTATACTTATAATATCATGATTAGTAAATCCACAAAGAGCCCATCCTTTCTCCATCATACATGATGATAAGAGTAAGCACGCACGACAAGCACGATAAGCACAACACGATAAACACGATCCCACGCCACACAAGGTAGACGGGGTGTCCGGCCGCGGAACCGGACCACGAACACGCACGATGTGTCAATTCAAGACACGACTAGTCTGCAGACAGTCCACATGTTTAAGGACCCCCAGGTAGTGGATCAAGCTAAAAGGGCAATCCAAGCTCAGTGGTAATCACTTATATCATGAATGCATAAAACATGGCGATACACGTTCGAGAGCACGACAAAACAAGAGGGAAATCATTTGTCAAACACGTCACGACAAGGCTAGCACGATAGCATAATATAAATGCTTAACAAACTGAAGAAATGATTCCCTTTTTCTTTCTTGAAACACGATTCTTGAAACACGTCTTAAATACAAACTTATACTTGAAATTCGGCCAAATACACGATGAAACACGAAGTATCAAAACAAGATTCTTGGTTCTCGAAACAAATCTTCAAACAACTTATACTTGAAATTCAAGGCGAGTACACGATGATGTACGTAACATCAGAACGGAAGTTCAAACACGAAATCTATCAAGTTTAGGCTAAGACCATTCATTGACCCTTGTGGAGTTGAAACCCAAATGTCGAAGTTTTGATAAGGGTTGGTGTCCCAGAAGTTATAGTACATTTTGGAATTCCAAGTGCACAAGGTCAATAAAAAGGTCTAAAACCTAGTCTAGTTTTCCTTCTCGCAAAAGTCCTTCAAAACAGTCCTTTTTGTAACTGTCGGTCAACGATCGGTTAACCGTCGGTTAACCGAGGTCGATCTGTCGGTCGACCGAAGGCTTGACCGACAGATCCCAGCCCAGAATTATTGCTCTCTGGAATTCAAACCGACAGATCCTCGGTCGACCGAAGGCGAACCGACGGATGTCCTGACAAAAATGTTGCTCTCTGGAAATTGAACCGACAGGTCCTCGGTTGGTGTCGGTCGACCTGTCGGTCAACCGAAACTTGACCGACACCTGACCGACAGGACTCGGGCAGTGCATTTCAGTTCAGAACTTTTCACACTTCCTTCCCTTCTTCACTTCCACACTTTCACCACCTGCACTCCCCAAGCCTACATGCTTTCCAAGGGATGATTTCATACATTTTCAAGGCAACCCATCCACAATTAATCCATTCATTCCAAAGAGAAACATCAAGGCATTTACAAGTATAAAATCATAAAAACTAATAAGATCAAACATGATTCTAAGAGCTTGCAAAATCATGGCTAACAAGACAAATGAAGAAGCCAAAACTCATGACCTGAAAGAGTATAACATGACTTGCATTATGAACTAAACATAGGAAAACATGTCTTAATGAAAATATTGAAACCATAATGAAACATAAAACAATAAATATGAGAAATCCCATAAGGATCACTTGCCTTTGTCCAAATGCCAAGCAAAACTTTCACAAATCCAAATCAAAGAGTTGATCCACGAAATCTACACAAAAGTCCCAAAAGAAAGCACATAAAAATCACCATTTTTGTCACTACAAAGCCCCATTTCGAAAATGGGTTTGAAAACATAGAAAACAAGTTCTAAATGAACTAAAAGAACACCAAATGAAAAGAGGAACAAGAGCCCTAACCTTTAGCTAGCTGAACAAGGAGAAGAGAGCTTGAAGACGATGAATAGTGTCGGGGATTTGGCTCAAAAACGGGTCCAATCGAAGCTTGAGAAGAGAGGAAGAGAATGGTGGAAACGAATCGGGGATTGGAGTCTTCTTGTGAGATGATTTCAAGGGAAAAGATCAAGAGAAACTTGCTTCTCAACTCCACTCTAGGGCAACCGTTGCAGGAAAATGGAAATGGGGAAAGAAGAATGAGGAGAGAGAGTAGGAGATCTTTTATAGTGTCTGGAGGGTGGGTCCCAATGCAGTAGAACTTGAAACGATTAAAACTTGGTCTTGCGGACCCCGGATGAAATCGACGAAGAAGAACAAAACGATCGTCGAAAAATCTAGTTTCCAAAAAGTATATTTTCCCCAATTTCTGAAATTTTCGAAATTCATGGACAGATTTAGTGAAAATTGTCATTTTTGCCCTTTTTCTCGAAAAACGCGATTTCTGAGTATTAAATCAAGATGGTCAAAACATGAAAGTTGTTTATAACAATAAAATGAGTCAAAAGAAATAAAATTTGGAATTTTTAGAAACCAATAATAAATTCTCACAAAAATACAATTTACAAGGGTCGGATCAAAACAAAGTCAATGGTCTTTTAAAACTCTCAAAAGTTATGAAAAATCTATTCAAACTCAAAAACAAAGTCAAGTCATCTCTAATCTTGTTTAAAAAGCTAAATCACAATTAAGACAATACTAAACCCAAAAATTGAGGGTCGGGGTCTTACATCCTCCCCCCCTTAGAATCCATTTGGTCCTCCAAATGGTCTAAACCAAATCAAAGATCAAAAACTCAAAAGATCAAAGAAAACACTGAAGACCCAAAGACTAAAGAAAAACACTGACACCTTGAGTTGAACCTCGGCAACTGAGCTATCCTTGACCAGTCCTGACGATGAGATGCGCCGGCAACAACACGTCTGATTCGATTGAAAACTTCACACTATCACACATATCTGTCCAACAACCTGCTCTTCTAACAAATCCAATGTTCAATAACTTCTCTAGTCATCCTTCGGTGGTCATTTGACGTCCTTACACTGGATCATCTCTTTTACTAACCTTGTTAATCACTGTCTGTCTGAGAAGCAGCGAGTTCTGTCTCACTCTATCACCCCGAAATTTATGCCAAATGCTATACCGAGATGTACACGATGATCCTGACATTTGCATGTAGATGTGATCGTAGACATGCTTTCTCTGAAATAATCTTCATCCCGGAGAAATTCTGGAATCCCATATATCTGCTCTCACTGTACTACTCAGATTCTGGTTCCTGGTCTTCGAAGAATTGGCGAAGCTGAACTGCTACCACGTACCAGTCTCTTCCATCCTCTATCTACGTTATCCAAATTCTTGAAACTATGCTGCCACGTCTTATAAAATTCTATAAGTGTCCTGTTTCTGACTCGGTCGGTTACAACTCAGATACTCCACTACTACAACCCAGATGCTAAACTGCCATAACCTGCTGAGCTGCTCTGAGTTTCAACACTTCGTATGGTTTGCCTCTTTCAAATCTTATTTCTAAATCTCTTACCATTGACATGCATAACTGGTCTTAGAATTCAAATCTGTGTTTAAAGTCTTGGAGTCCAACCTTTCTGTGCTATGCTCACAGTTCCTGTTCACATCTGATTATATCTGTCTATTGTTCTAGATCTCTTATCTGAAGATGCGTTATCAACAAAACATCTGTCAACTTGGTATCCTTCTATGGAAAGTCAAAATCTCCAACCCAAGCCTTGAAACAATCCTACCACATGCTCTTACTAATTCTCCTATCTACCCTTGGTTTCAGAAAATTGGTGACGCTGAGTACTACCAGATGTGTCTTACTTTGGGCAATGTCGTCCAGTCCTCGGTACACTTCTGTCATCTCTGTTTGCTTGTTCAACCAAGAGGTTCACAACTCTGTAGGTTTCCAGCTCTGACCAAACCTGCTAACATTCTAACAGTCATGCTACTCCACATTTCCAAACTTCGTAAGGTGTGCTTCTATCAAACCTGTCTCTGTCTTCCGGTCTTTTACCCAGGCATGCATAGCTGACCTTGCGAGCTCGATTCGTGTCCACAATCCTAGAATAAAGTCTTTCTTCAAAATAACCAAAAGTTCTTGTTACTCTGACTCTTTCTGTCCAGTTGCCATTGGTCCTCTGCATAGTAATCGATTCCTAACCAAACGTGTTTGTTCACTTCGCGTCACCTCAACGGTTACAACTCCGCATTTAAATCTCGAAACTGCTCAAATCAAACCTTGGTTGCTCAATCTTATGCCTCTGTTTCAGGTTCACCATCCTCAAGCCTCGCACATGTTTCATCCTTTCTATATCTTTCAACTGACCTTGTCCATAGGTTATGATTCTTCATCTTGTATCTGTACCCTGCCCAAACTAATGTTTTACAAGTCGGTAAAATCCACAAAATCTGCTCTATCATGTAACCAGGTAACAATCAATTCTGCATACTACTATCTACACTTTGCCAAAAACTGAATTCTCATGCTTCTAACCATTCACTGATACACCTCGCTGAGTCAACTTCACCACCATAGCTACACTTGTTGAACTTCCTCGAACAATTCTCCGTCACAAGTTCATCAATACTCGAGAAGTTTCTAACTTTCTCACATCTTCTTGGAGCCGTACCACTGAAAATCACCTCAAACCTCATAAAGTCCACCACTTGTCTGGCTTTTGGAGTCTTCTAACTTAGGAAGATAATCCAAGTTTATCCAAAAATCTGCACTTACTTGTCTAACACACCGTCTGACGATACACGATCAACTATAATTGGATCTTGATATGCCATTCACATAACTTGCTGACTAACAACTGCTCACACATTCCCTCGCTCACTCCATCTGTGACATCGAAAAGCTGAAAATTCTGCCAAAGTCCTTCGAGGACCACACGCTAAGTCCACAAAATGCCACAAAACATCGACTCTTTGCCACAAAAACAAGCAAAAGATACTAAATGTGGGTACGGATACATTAAATCCTCCCCCACTAGAAAAGAATTTGGTCCTCCAAATTCCCTAACAACAAGGACAAGAACACGAGACAAAGAGGGTCTCCCCCACTAGAAGAAAACAAACCGAGCTGATAAAACAATGGCTAGCCAAAACAAAATCCACACGACCTATGGAGTCCTCACCACACGTCTTAAGGTTACTAGAGTGTTTTATTTCCTAGAAACCTGCCCGCTCTGATGCCAGTCTGTCGCGCCCCCAAAACCGTGATCCGATCTCGGGGACGCGAGCATGGGGAGAATTGTATTATTTCCCCTCCCAGGATCCGCGTGTGTGAGGATAACAAAATTCACAACACATCAAAATATTTCGCGGAAGCTCTACAAGACGTTACGACCCGGAATCCGTATCCATCGGGTTCCGTGTCGTACTCGATCTGTCAGCATAAGATTGCCATAGACATATTTAAATTCAGACTGGAACAATTCATAATATCAAGATATACAGAGCTGACAGCAACAGGCTTATCATTACCCAACATATTCAAGTTACAAATTAACAAGTGCATTGATTACAATTCCCAAGAAACAGGCTAACAAAAGCCGTACACAAAAACAAGCTAGAACAAATACTACCCAATGGTGTAACGTAACTCCGGAGTCAAGCATGACGTCTACATGACATCGCTGACACTACAAGACTGCAAAACTCGTGGCTCAACAGCCCTCTGCACGCGAACTAGCTCAAAACAAGGACCTGCTATCTAGAGCACCAAAACAGAAGTATATCAGACACGACGGTCTGGCAGGTGATCAAAATAGGCAAGAGCATAAACAAAATCAAGGGTTAAAGGAAATAAGAACTAAAAACACTTCATTGAACTTGAACAGATTTACAAGATTTAAAACAATGCATGAACATGATACTTATCAAGAAATCATTAGTGCATGCACGATATACGAAACAATTCCACGTTTTCGAAACTAGCATGTATACTTATAATATCATGATTAGTAAATCCACAAAGAGCCCATCCTTTCTCCATCATACATGATGATAAGAGTAAGCACGCACGACAAGCACGATAAGCACAACACGATAAACACGATCCCACGCCACACAAGGTAGACGGGGTGTCCGGCCGCGGAACCGGACCACGAACACGCACGATGTGTCAATTCAAGACACGACTAGTCTGCAGACAGTCCACATGTTTAAGGACCCCCAGGTAGTGGATCAAGCTAAAAGGGCAGTCCAAGCTCAGTGGTAATCACTTATATCATGAATGCATAAAACATGGCGATACACGTTCGAGAGCACGACAAAACAAGAGGGAAATCATTTGTCAAACACGTCACGACAAGGCTAGCACGATAGCATAATATAAATGCTTAACAAACTGAAGAAATGATTCCCTTTTTCTTTCTTGAAACACGATTCTTGAAACACGTCTTAAATACAAGCTTATACTTGAAATTCGGCCAAATACACGATGAAACATGAAGTATCAAAACAAGATTCTTGGTTCTCGAAACAAATCTTCAAACAACTTATACTTGAAATTCAAGGCGAGTACACGATGATGTACGTAACATCAGAACGGAAGTTCAAACACGAAATCTATCAAGTTTAGGCTAAGACCATTCATTGACCCTTGTGGAGTTGAAACCCAAATGTCGAAGTTTTGATAAGGTTTGGTGTCCCAGAAGTTATAGTACATTTTGGAATTCCAAGTGCACAAGGTCAATAAAAAGGTCTAAAACCTAGTCTAGTTTTCCTTCTCGCAAAAGTCCTTCAAAACAGTCCTTTTTGTAACTGTCGGTCAACGATCGGTTAACCGTCGGTTAACCGAGGTCGATCTGTCGGTCGACCGAAGGCTTGACCGACAGATCCCAGCCCAGAATTGTTGCTCTCTGGAATTCAAACCGACAGATCCTCGGTCGACCGAAGGCGAACCGACGGATGTCCTGACAAAAATGTTGCTCTCTGGAAATTGAACCGACAGGTCCTCGGTTGGTGTCGGTCGACCTGTCGGTCAACCGAAACTTGACCGACACCTGACCGACAGGACTCGGGCAGTGCATTTCAGTTCAGAACTTTTCACACTTCCTTCCCTTCTTCACTTCCACACTTTCACCACCTGCACTCCCCAAGCCTACATGCTTTCCAAGGGATGATTTCATACATTTTCAAGGCAACCCATCCACAATTAATCCATTCATTCCAAAGAGAAACATCAAGGCATTTACAAGTATAAAATCATAAAAACTAATAAGATCAAACATGATTCTAAGAGCTTGCAAAATCATGGCTAACAAGACAAATGAAGAAGCCAAAACTCATGACCTGAAAGAGTATAACATGACTTGCATTATGAACTAAACATAGGAAAACATGTCTTAATGAAAATATTGAAACCATAATGAAACATAAAACAATAAATATGAGAAATCCCATAAGGATCACTTGCCTTTGTCCAAATGCCAAGCAAAACTTTCACAAATCCAAATCAAAGAGTTGATCCACGAAATCTACACAAAAGTCCCAAAAGAAAGCACATAAAAATCACCATTTTTGTCACTACAAAGCCCCATTTCGAAAATGGGTTTGAAAACATAGAAAACAAGTTCTAAATGAACTAAAAGAACACCAAATGAAAAGAGGAACAAGAGCCCTAACCTTTAGCTAGCTGAACAAGGAGAAGAGAGCTTGAAGACGATGAATAGTGTCGGGGATTTGGCTCAAAAACGGGTCCAATCGAAGCTTGAGAAGAGAGGAAGAGAATGGTGGAAACGAATCGGGGATTGGAGTCTTCTTGTGAGATGATTTCAAGGGAAAAGATCAAGAGAAACTTGCTTCTCAACTCCACTCTAGGGCAACCGTTGCAGGAAAATGGAAATGGGGAAAGAAGAATGAGGAGAGAGAGTAGGAGATCTTTTATAGTGTCTGGAGGGTGGGTCCCAATGCAGTAGAACTTGAAACGATTAAAACTTGGTCTTGCGGACCCCGGATGAAATCGACGAAGAAGAACAAAACGATCGTCGAAAAATCTAGTTTCCAAAAAGTATATTTTCCCCAATTTCTGAAATTTTCGAAATTCATGGACAGATTTAGTGAAAATTGTCATTTTTGCCCTTTTTCTCGAAAAACGCGATTTCTGAGTATTAAATCAAGATGGTCAAAACATGAAAGTTGTTTATAACAATAAAATGAGTCAAAAGGAATAAAATTTGGAATTTTTAGAAACCAATAATAAATTCTCACAAAAATACAATTTACAAGGGTCGGATCAAAACAAAGTCAATGGTCTTTTAAAACTCTCAAAAGTTATGAAAAATCTATTCAAACTCAAAAACAAAGTCAAGTCATCTCTAATCTTGTTTAAAAAGCTAAATCACAATTAAGACAATACTAAACCCAAAAATTGAGGGTCGGGGTCTTACAAATAGCTATTCTACTCCCAACTTAACCTAAACCACTAGTCACGCTTAAATCTAACACATAACTTAATTAGTACTAATCGAGGTCACTCGGGTCGGGGTCTTACACACTCGAAGGCATACTAATATGCCACATGTACATGTGTGTTACCACCACTAGGATGAATAAAAAAAATCCTATTTTATGTTTATAAAGTAAATTGACTAGGCTCAGGCTGACTCATTTTCAGACTAGGTGGGCTTGGACATATATTTTAGGAGTCGGGCCGGGCCAAAATAGACCTCAACTCACCCGAACCCAACCCTTGAACACCCCTAGGTCCGACCCTAGATTTTTTTGTTTGAAGGGGTCCGGCCTAAATAGGTAGTTAAATTTGGCAGCAGATCAAAGATCTTCATTTGAGGCTTGGGGCTTGACCAAAGACTTTTAGGTAGATTTTGAAAGCAAACCAACACTTTTTTATATAGATTTTGAAAGTGGACCCAGTCCTATGAGGGGGATCGCCCACAAAAGCTTGTATGTAGGTCTGCCCATGGCCATCAATATTGCCATTTTTAGTATGGGCATCCGATCCTCTATCACATCTATAATCTCATCCTCTTTTATGGTATATCCTCAAATTTCAGTTCAATAGGAGCGGATCATACGATCTAATTAAGCATATGATGGTTAATCACACTTCCTTCATACGCTTGATTAGACAAGTGGGATGCCCTCCTATTGAGCCAAAATTGCGGGGTATATTATTAGAGGGGCTGGGATTCAGGATGAATACTTCAAATTATCCTCATGTGGCCCTACGATGGAGTTCTAGCCATCCAATACTTGGAAATCCTATCATTAACGCAACATAGGATCATGTCTCCCGAGTGTATGTTTAAGTTCACGGTTTCACTCGTGAGAGAGGAGTGAAATCTATGGTGGGGCCTATATACTTATTGAAAATCTAAATCATTCAAAATGAATGCTCTAGGGGAGGTTTTCAAGTTTTGCTTCGATAGGAGTTAGTCCCACCACAAGATTGAACTTATGAGTAATAATGTTATTGATGAATAAGATTGTGTTGATCATATATGTTTAATCTGATGATAGGAACAAGTTATGTTGGAATATGATTTGGACAAGTTTTGCTCCGATAGGAGTTAGTCCCACCACAAGATTGAACTTATGAGTAATAATGTTATTGATGAATAAGATTGTGTTGATCATATATGTTTAATCTGATGATAGGAACAAGTTATGTTGGAATATGATTTGGAGACCTCCGATAAAAGACTTTGGCATTCATTTTGAACCGTTTGGGTTTTAATGAGTAGAGCCCCCTATGTACTAACAATACTTTACTCAAGGGAAGCATTCTATTTGGGAACTTCACTAGTAGAGTGGAGTGAAGTAAAGTCTCCAATTTTCAGACAAAGGGTCACATAAAAAATACACATTTTCAAAATTTCCTTCTTTTAAAAAAAAAAAAAAAGTAGAAAAGCCACCTCCTTTCTCCACTATAAGACAAAAAACACCCATTTTTTATACCAAAAGTAAAAACGATTCCATACCAAACAATTAAAGACAAAATATCATCATAACCCACTTATATTTTATTCTTTCACCATTTGAGGCTTTACTTCACTCCACTCTACATGTAGAGTTCCCAAACAAAAAAAATAGACGGTGGAGAGATATGTAAATAAGAAAGAGAAAGAGAGGACCTGAAAAGAGTGGAAGATGCACAGAGAAAGAGAGAGGAACAATATTAAATAGGCCCTAAGTACCTCTCAATCCTTGTTTTAGCTAGGTTCCCCTCTAGTTAGGGTTCCAAATGGGCATCCGATTCTGCGATTACCTGGAAGTTTCGAGCCGCAAAAAGCCGGGTCTAGTTTAGGTTCCGATTCATAAATGGGTCCGAGTCCGGAACCCAATTTAGGTTCCGATTGATAAATGGGTCCGATTCCTGGTCCATATAGGTTCCAACCTGTGGAATCGGGACCCAGCATATGAATATTTGATATGGCAAATTGTAACTCAAAATAAACTTTTCTTTGGACATTTTTATGTATAATATTCAAGGTAGTAGACTTGATGAACTGTTATAACTTCAATGATATGCTTATTTTAAGAAGAAATGAAGAATAAAGAGAAATTAGAATCGATTTTAGAACTAGATTTCAGTCCTCTAGGTGATCCCAGTTCCGGAACCGGATCCAGGTTTTCCCACCGAAACTTGGGCTAGAACCAACAAAACAAGTTCTGAGTAAAAACCGGATCTGAAACCAAAACTGTTTTTCAGAAACGAGTCTGGGTCCACTAACCGTCCTGCTTGTAACCCTACCTATATAGCCTTAACTTTTGAAAGATAATATAAACCAAGAAGCTTAAAGTGCCCAAGTGGTTACAGGCATTGCTGAGGCCCCCGGGCAAATGAATTAGGATAGTTCGATAATCTCTCTCATGTAACATCAATAACAAAAGAAAATGTCAATCTAAAGCATTTGAAATTATAAGGCTATTAGACCCTGTCCCGAGTTAATCGAGATTAACTCTAATTAATTTAAATTAATGCTAATTAATCGTGTTTAATTAAGCTAATGATGGTTAATGACCAAATTCAATGAGATTAGTCTCAAATGATTGATTTGGACTTAATGAGATAATATTGAATGAGATTAAGGTAATTGAGTTGATTTTAGACTCAAATAAAGGAAAGCAAGGACTTTTTCGTAAATACAAATTACCGTGTATTTCGTCGAATACAGTCACTCTTGATACCAACGTGTGTATCTCCAGGAGTATGTCAACTTCCGTGATAGGCGCGATTCCATTCGACGTGAATTGGATAAAATGAATCTCCATTTAACTCGAATTGGAAATAAGAAAAGTTTTGAGGGGCTAGTGTGCAAAACAGTGTTATAAGGTCTTAAGTGAACTAAAATGAGTTCATTCCCAGCACAAGTGAGTGAAAGCTCTAACCCTGAGTTACTCTCTCCATCAAGAATTAAGATGGGAGCTTGCATGTGTGATTGAAAGGTACTAGCTTCATCCTCTTCATCGTCTTCACCTTTCCTTGGGTTTCTTTGGAGATAGAGCCTGAGGAAAAATGGGAAATTTCTCTCCACTAGAGCTACAAGTATGTGCATGGATGTATTATAGGATTTGCAAGTTATGATGAATGGTTTGGGAGCATTTCTAGTGTATAGAACTCATAGGAGTTGGTTTTGTGATTTGGTTTTGGTTTAGGTTGAAAGAAAGTCTTAAATTGGGGATTTCCATCTGAACCAAGTTCATCAAAAAGGGCTTCCTATCAATTAATCTTCAACAAGGCAGGTATGAACAATCTACTTGTGATTGCATGCTAGTTTATATGAGTTGCTTTGGTCTTTTTAGAATGGTAGTTTATAACCCTAGTTATGTATTTAATTTGATTTTTGGTTTGGTGGAATGGAGAGAGAATGGATGTAAATGAATGGTGGTTGTGATGGGAACAGGAGGTTCCATTTTCCTTGCAGGTTGTAAGTAAATTGAATGAAGAAAGGAAAGGGAGAAGATCAGTTTCAGGACTAAAACTAAACTTCGTCCCAGGTTTGATCGATCAGACAGAACATCCGATCGAGCGGATAGGTCCTAACTAGGACATGATTTTAGTTTGGAGTTGGTTTTATTGGAACCCAATAGTCTTTCCATGAGCATAAATGGTCTATAAATTAGCCTTAGGACTAATTATAACATAATCTAGGATTATTAAGGTTATGGAAAAATAGAAGCAAAGAATGTCAATGGGATTAGTTATGGTTTAATCATGTATTAATCTTTCAATTGTATTAACTGAACCCTCATAGGTGATAATGAATGGGACTCTATTGCACATATACCTAAAGTGATGTTCATCGAAAATAACACGTGCACTAGATAACCAAAAGTTACACTAGAATGTATGGTACTAAATTATGGATGACTTGAATATAAAAATTAAATTGAATAGACTTTATTGAATTGATTTTTGAGTTTGGCACTACATAGTAATTTCCTAAGCTCTATATGGAGCTGAAATGAAATGAATAAATGAAATGAAATGACTAATTAATGAACAATCCTATTGCAGTAGATGGACTGGGTGTTCCGAAGCTCTGTGGTAATGTTAGTGATCTCTGTTCAAGACACTAGTAGATCCCACACATTATGGACTGAAAAGTCACCATTTGATAAGCCACCTAATAAGAGTACTCAATGTAACCAATGAAATGAATGAATATGAATGAATGAACATGAATGCTTCCTTTTGGAAGAACAGAAATGAATTGATACTATTGTAGTTGCCATCCAGTACTTGTTATTATTGATTCCAATTATACATATCATTATATTAACTAGAATTGTCTAGGATTGATAATTTGATTATTGAACTGTTTAATAGTTAATTTAAGCGGAATTATGATGAGAAATAGCATATACTATCATTGATTGTGTATACATTGTTGAACCGTCGTGTTCACAGTATTATTAATGACATTGCAGGCTCAGTTGCCCATGTCGGTCTTACAGAGGCCGTGCCGCCTGAGGAGGAGGCCAATCCGATACCTGCAGGAGGTTTAATCGAATGGACTTGATTCGAATGCGAGTTCGATTGGGAATATTTTGGAAATATTTATAATAATTTTTTGTTGTTGATATGTTGATAATAGAACTGGAACATTTTGGAAATACTTTTGTATAATCATTTTGTAATGTAAATAGTGGTCACTTGCATTGTATTTGAATATTCAATGGTTGGTTCATTTAGGAAATGTAATGTGTAGATTGACTTTGCTTGTCTGTAAAGAACTTGTACGGTTTTAATAGTTGTCAATGTATATATATATAGATATATATATATTCTGCAAATATACATTTGACAGGTTTTTGATATATGGTTATCTCTTGTGGATTCCGTTTTAACTTCGGTTAATTCGGAGTTCGCGGGAGTAAGTATGGCAGCATGACTCGGGGGTTTGTCCGAACTAATCAGATCTCGGGCCCGGTCATTTGACCATGAATATCTTTGTATTCAATTCTTATGTATTTACAAAGTAAACTAGTTAATGCCCTAAAACAGAATGAATTCTTTAGCAAAAAATAAAATAAAATGAAAAACTGAATGAATTGTGATGTGAGTGAGTGAAACAAGTATGGTTCAAATCACTGCAGTAGAATATTACTTTTTTTCATCACATAATATATAGAGCTTAAATAATTGGATCTAAGATAATATATATTAACTCATATTCAAAGTTTAGCAAATATTATAAAATCAAAGCCAACTAATGTCTTATTATAAAACCAAATGATCTAAATATTTCGCTAAACTAATCCAAAAGAAACTAATTAATAAAACTGATCCCAATTTGTCATCTTCAATAGGCAATGCTCATCACCAAAGTAAAGCATATTACTCATTGACAACATCATCGTCATATACCACAGTATCTGAAAAGAAAAATATATATATATATAAAGTAGCGGCTACAAGGCTTTGTAAGCAACCAATCTATGTTGTTATTTTTGTGCATTAAAGCACTTGGCTTTTACTTGTTTTCTCTTTTCTTTATTTTATTGGAGTCCCATATCGATTGTGGAAAACTCGTAAGAGGCATTCATTTATGATTTCACTTCTCCCTATGGTGTTTGTCACGGTAGTGGGTTTAGATAGTGGTGACAACACACGCAGGCTATCCGTGCCGTGGCAAGCGGGGCCGCACGCGTGTTCATTACTTTTAAATCTCAAGTGGGTCGGATCTAGGTTGGCCCGGGTTGGATATGTTTTCCATTTGAGCCCATTAGCCGGTGATTGTTACGGGGTTATCCATTGCGAGTAAATTTATAGGAGGACGACCTCTCATCTGCTTTCTATGCTCTCTTTTATCCTTCAAGAAATCTTCTCATTTTGAGGTTCTGGAATATCCATTGCAAGAATTGTGAATTTTGAGATTCGAGTTTCTTCATCCATTCGAGTGCACGAGTTGTGGAGATCATTGAATAAAAAAGTCGCCTTGTTCTAGGGCAAACGTTCGCAAGTCCCTTGCACCTGTGTGGGGGTGAAATCTCCTAACGAAAGTGTCTTCAAAGACGTTATTCGGTCGCCAAATTGTTCAGTTATTTCTTTCCTTTCAAAGATTTATTTTCCAAACTTAATTTATTTACAATTTCCATGAAATTTTTTTTGTAACAAATTAGGCTGATTTCCACGGATAAATTATTTATAAATAAAAAATGACTACTCGAGAATACTATCCAAAGGCATTCAATTTTGATGGTAAGGACTTCAAAATGTGGAGAATGAAAATGGAATATCTCCTAAAAGTTATGAAAATTCTATATGTGCTATCCACTGATTATTCCGAACCTTCTGGAGATGGGCCCGTTGGAACATATAAAAATGAATAGTGGAAGTTTGATGATTTCGATTGTAGGAATGAAATTTTAAATTATTTGGATAATTCCTTGTATGATGTGTTTTCTAAATTTAAAACCGCTGAGGGTTTATGGGAAGCTTTGATTAAAGAATATGCTACTGAAGATGCAGTTGCCAAAAACTATGCAATCGAGCAATTTTGGAAATTTCGAATGGAAGACGGAAAATCTATGATAGCACAAGTTAAAGATTTTTAGAAAATTACTCATGAGGTCCAAAATGAAGGAACAGATTTACCCGAACAGTTTGTAGTTGGCTATACAATTCATAAACTTCCACCACCGTAGAAGGACTTTGAGATCACTTTGAAACATAAAAAGAAAAGAAGTTGGAAGATTTCATAGTCTGAATCAGAATCTAGGAACATCACTGAGATTGTGAACCTAAGAGTAAGGATTTTGAACATGTGGGTAAGGCCAATCTTACTAAGGCAAAAAATGATCAGAGGGAACCCAAGCCCAACCTATCCCAGGCCAAGAAATTTCAGAAGGAAAACCAAAACCATGACTTTAAGCCCTGCAAAGATGTTACTAAGAGAAAAGAACTTGTTGGGTGACCTAACAATCCTTCCACTACGACGAGGTTATGGTGTAACAATAGGATGTTGTAAAGGTGGATTCTCCTCAAGTTCGGTTCTAACTGGACTTGGAATTGTTTGCTCTTGAATCTCTTCTAGGACATCTCGATCTAAGGCTCTCTCGTCAATTATATGATCTTCTCTAAAAAGACCGCATTGGTGCTTACAAGAACCTTTTGCTCTCTAGGATTATATATGAACCAATCTTTAGTTCCCTTTGAATATTCTACAAAAGTGCATGCTTCCGACTTCGATTCCGACTTATCTGTCTTTACCTTCAACACATGTGCCGGACAACCCCAAATGTCCAAATGTTGCAAACTAGGCTTTTCCCCATACCACAACTCCCGGGTAGTCATAGGTACAAACTTAGATGGTACAAGGTTTAGTATATATATTGCAGTATCCAAAGCATATTCCTAAAAGGATGTGGGTAACCCCGAGAAATCCAACATAGACCTAAACATATTTAAAAGAGTCATGTTCCTTCTTTCTACTACTCCATTCTGTTGAGGCATTCCAGGAGCAGACAACTATGATAGAATCCCATTAACTGTTAAGTATCCCATAAATTCAACTGAAAGGTATTCCTTTAGATCTTCCAAAGCCACCTGCCCCATCCCCAGGTAGGCCCCACAACGAGGTGCATAGGGGACATATATAGTCACCTAGTGCACGCGCTGTTCCATGCGGGTTAGCCTGTGCTTCCCACATGGGGCCCCACCCAGGACTGGACCTTAGGGGGGTTTGGAGATTTGCCTGGGCCCCTCATCTCTGCAAAAGCTTAGCCATATTCAATCATCTTAACCCTATCATCTGAGGCCCATAAGTTCAATCTATTTGGATCGATGTATAATCAATCCAATGGCATACGGTCCATTTGGAGGGGTGCAAACTCGGTGGGACCGATGTAAATTGGGAAGATTTTTTGGTACACTCGGATGGATCCCTATGGACCCCACCTCCGATGCGTAACATGCGATTGGGCTCACCTAATAACCACTATATATATATATATATATATATATATATATGGTGCGGTAAATAAGCCGACTTTATAGGGCCCGCCTAGATATATTCTAATCTTGAAGGGCGGATATTGAAAGATCCTAATGAGAACTAGGTATATGCCCGAGATCAACCCCATGCAATTCCATTTGATATGTGATTGGATGGGGTTGATTTCTGTCACATATTTAGTTTCCATTAAAATCTTTCAATCCCTCCTACCCTTCATGGTTAGAATGCATATAGGTGGACCTTATAAAGTTAACTCACATATGGCTTCCTCTCACAAGACCGTTTCTCATATATTCAAAATATTAGCCTTTTCACAGCTTAGTATATTAATGCACAATATGTATTTCTCATAAATAAATTACAATATTTATATATACACACTAACTGGCGTAATGAATTTATGGTGTGGTAAAAGGACAATGAAACCATCACCTAGACTGCATATGGTCAAGTTAGACCCCTAACGTACGCACTACCCCTTCTCCCCTTTCTATCATGGCCTCAGGTGGGCCCGAGGTATATTTACCACCGAGAGCTGCTATTGCCACATCCCTACTTGCTCCTTCCACATCCTTTATCTGTACACATCCAAGTTTCTCTCCAGGCACATCCTCTTCCTAATCTTCCCAAACACCACACAACCGGTTTTTTTTTTCTTCTCCATGCACATCCCTCCTTCCCCCGCAGACACGATTTGAAAAACCTCATGGGAGAAAACATTTATAGACCGATCGTCTCCTCCATCGCTGGGTGCCACAGACGAGCTTTTCCATCCTCTCCTCCCTCATTTAGCCATCGGGTCTCGAAGACGAGCAGAACCATCATCTTCCTCCCTCGTTCATCTCTCACAAACCATTTGATTTTGGGTACATCTTCTCTCGCTTTTCATCATTCCATCTCCTTAGATTTTGATTATCCATGCATACTAGAGAGGAATGTTGCCCCTAAGATGTATAAAAGGGCCAGGCAGTGGATGAACTTCTCTCTCGTTCAATCGTTCGCTTGCGATTTTTTTTGTTTGAATCTTTTTGGACTTTCAAGACCGAACAAATTTGATTTGTTTGGACACATAGTGCGGAATAAATCCAATCCATTCGATTTCATTCAGATGAATATATTACATTTGTTCGGCTGCATGAAGTCGAATGGATCTTCTCTATTCAGTGTTTCATGGCCGAACAAAGTGATGTAAAATTAAATTCAATCTTTTAATATTGCAAATGCATAGTTATCTTATTGAAACAGTGGCAATTACAGATTGATCCCACAGGGAGTACTACTAAGTTAAAATTCAAAATCTGATTTTTTTTTATCAATAATAATGACAAGAGATATAAAGAACAAAAACAAACAATAATAAGACTGAGAGAATTCTAGATCTAAAGTGCAGAAATAAAATATGAGAAAATGTATATCAGAATATCATGAATCCATTAAGTAGTCCCACCATCATTATATGCAATCGAAAAAATAAATTTATCCCAAAAATCCTTCAAATCAATAACAAATCAATGTTTCTGATTCGGATAATTTGTTTATCAAATAGCACAATTTTTCACAATTTATTTAAGGAAAAAATCGCCTTCACCTAATGAAATTATGAACTTAACTAAATATCACATATTAATCAAAGATAGATTATCATAAAATTTCAATCTAAGAATAATCTATTAAGAAAACATATATGATTAAAGCATTGTTCAAATGAAAAAAATTGAATAACATAGGTTGTCAATGACAGAAGGCAGATTTATTAATAATCAATATGCAAGCGACAAAAATATCACATAGATTAACGATGAGAAACACTTAACTTCATCTGATACTTTGATCCAAGGATCTACTCTTCCATTGCAAAAGATGTGATTTTCATTGAGAACTTTATGGCAATTACAATTTTCTTTCACACTCTTCTAACCTAGTTCTGGAACAGGGCTCCAGAATACCAAAAAATAACTCTAAGTTCTATTAATTAGGGAAAGAAGAGAAAGAGGAGAAAGAGTAATAATGGACGTCCAAAGGAGGGAGTGAGTGTCAGGTATGCTACCCTTGGGTTCCTTTTAGAACTCCGACTATTTTACAGATACATTGAATCTAAACACATTCTCTGCAGATTTGATTTATCTTCATTGATAAGGTATATCTCTTATCCTTTTTTGAATTTGAATGAGGTGGAAGCTTCTGAAAACCTCTGGATGGCTTGGCTAATCTTCAGATGGGGTCCCACAGGGGATGTGCAGCAATTGATTATCAACAATGTGAATTTAATTGCAATCCCGTCTAAAAATGAATATGAAAATCTCTGGGCCCATAACTTTGTCAATATAGTTCTGATTTGTACATTCTTGAGTTCCACGAACTTTGAATAAGCTTTCCAACGGTCGGTAGATTTCATTGATTCGATGGTCGGATTAAAAGTTATGGCCATTTGAAGATGAGTTATCCTGAGAAAAACGGGATTAACTTTTGAAATTTGATTTACAATGGATTCTATCTCTGCACAACTTTCATTTTCGAAAGGAGATCGGATGTGGATAATTCAAACTCTTTTTCTTTTGTTCCAATCAGAATTGTACTCTTTGAATTATTCATTAATAATATCAAATATGCAACTACTGCGGACCTTGCCATGTGGGATATTTCATTTGCTTGAACAGTGGCCCCTATGAGAAGTCTTCTACTGTAGTTAGGACTCTTCAACTGACATGATGAGTGGACCCACCTTTGATTGATTTGCACATGGTTTGTGTTTGGGTTCACGTGGTGAATTCTTCAATTTACCTCTTTTCGAACTTCAATTCAGCAATGCAGGACCCAAGACGACTATGTGTGCTTGAAAGTGGGTTCCGTGACAAAAGCCTGCAATTCTCATTTTCTATACATTCTAATTCAACACATCAAATACTGAAAATCCCATATTAAAGCGGGACTCATTCGGACAGAGTTCTACTCTAATTGGGATTATTCGGAGAAAATTTGCAAAACATTCTAAGTTAATGCAAAAAATATATGAAAATCCAGGTTCCTAGGTGAAAATGTATGAAATGATGGAATTAGATGAATAATGATGCAATTCACCTAATTAAACCCCTAATTCATCCTAAAATGATGCGTAAATATGCAAATTTATGAACTCAACACAAAGCCAATTATTTTTCCTTTCATGTTTTCCACCATGTTTCTTTATTCTTTTTTTTTTCTTTTGGCTAACACTTATATCTTTTTTTTAACAATTAGCACGTACCCGGACCTTTGCCTATTCGGCCTCTAGCTTCGAATAGGAAGCGGTGCGCTACACAACGTGAGCCCAAGGTTGTAGAGGAGCATTAGGAGGCTAAGGTTTTGCATGAGCAGCCCAAGGATGTAGGGGACATTGAAGCTGAAGACGAGGATGCAGGGGACACTGAAGCCACGACTAGACCATTTCCTGGAGGTCTAGTCATTTTTACTTTGCTATCAAGTTTCAGGAATCACATTGTTGCAGCCGTTTGGAATGTAGAGGTATTCTTATTTGATTGCAATGATCTTATTACTCATCTGATTTACTGATATATGTTCCTTTTGTACTACAAGTGAGTCTGCCGATGAAGTACATCAATCATAGCCAAAAACTCTGAGGATGGCCACAAAATTTTGAAGGAACGCCTAACGTCTTTAAAGGTTTGGAGGGCCGGTCAAGGCTGTCTCTGCTTCTTACAACGTCTAATAGATTTATCAGTAAGAATGTTGTATCATCTTTTGTGAAAAGGTGGCAGCACGAGACGAACACTTTTCACATGCCCTTCAGTGAGATGACAATCACGTGGGCACCATCATCAGGATTCCATTGACGAGAAGATAAGTATCGACTAATACACTGTTATTTGAGAGGGCGGTGAAGATAGTCAGTTCACAGCTGGGCGTGTCACCCGAGGATGCACATGGTGAGCTTTCAAGTGTGCAGGGTAGGTCGGTGAGGTTGGAGTGGCTGAAGGACATGTTTGGACATGTTTCTAATGCATACCCAGAGCCAAAGACTAGGAATGTAGTGAGAGCATTCTTGTTATGGATATTGGGCTGCACACTGTTCCCTGAAAGTCCGGCACGCGGGTACCAGTCACTTATCTACAGTTGTTGATGGACTTGAATGTGGTGCATACATATGCCTGGGGTATTGCTGTCTTGGCATATCCATATAGATAGTTGGGACTTGCTACCTGGGTTGGCACGAAGCAGATAACTAGTTATTTGACCCTTATGGAGGCATGGATATATGAGCATTTCAGCCATTGTACACTTACTTACAACCAGATGTACTTGCCAGCTCAGCCTTGGGTGCATCGTATGATTCCATAGCGGGAGTCTGGAGGAGACATGTCTCTTTTACATATACGTTGAGAGGCTCTTAACAGAGTGAGAGCTCACGAGGTAATATGATATGCAGTCTACAATATGGGAGTATTGTTAACAATATTGGTTATAGTATTTCATTTAATGTGTCTATTCTATTGTATGTGGCAGTGTGTGATCCATATCAACATCAAAGGGGTGACCATCCATGCCATGAGGTTACTTTTTATACCAGATGCTTGAAATTTATGGATATCGTTGGCCATTCCATCCCGAAATGGTACTTAAGCAATTCGGTAGGGTACAAAGGATTCCTCCCGCACCACTTGCTCTGAAGCGCGCCACGCAAATTGTGTATGAGTACCTAAACCAAATATGGGAGAGCTGGTCCAATCATGTACTGACGTCTCCTTTGAATCTTAGTGTGCCAATGGCTCAGCATGGGACTGTGTACCTGGATACATGGATTGGTATGCACAGGTGTCTTACCCAATTTTCTAAAACCTAAATCGCGCGACTATGAATGACCCACGAGTGTAGGACTCTCAGGGTGGCTCCATCATAGACCCTCAACTAGTATTGACACTAATTATTGTATTCATGCTATATTTCAATCGTAACACTAATCAAGCACTGGTTTCTTTCTTGGAATTTTCGAATGTAGCTAATCGCGAATTTGCAAAGCATCATAGGACCAATCCTTCGGAGGGGATACGTTCTGAGCATTCAAACCCGAGGTGACCTATATTTGGCTATTGAGTAGGTGGACAGATTAACTCTAGCCTTTATCGAAGTTGTCCAGTAGCCCATGCCCTGTGCTCATATGAGCACATACACCCACACCCGCACCAACAAGAGGGCCACATGATGTGCTTTCTTCTTCTTTTTTGTTTAAAAGAGAGATGTGATGGGTTTTGCACACAACTTGAATGTATGTTTTGATCACTTTGGATTATATCGATGTATATTTTGATCACTTTTTTGGTTATATTGAATTCCATGAGAATGTGGCTGGATATGTATGTTTTGGATGAATTCGATTGGATATAAATGTGACTAAAAACATGATGTTCAACTTAGTGTATTTGTTCGGCTACTCAGGGTCGAACGAATTAGCTTTGTTCGGCTTTGAGTTGCCGAACAATATACATTTGTTCAACCCTGAGAAGCCGAACAGGTATCATCTATGAACTCGAAAACATGAGGAAAAAATGAATGACATACTGTAAAATACCTTATCAATCCGTAACCGTGACTGGAAACCATTCTAAAAATATTACATCCAAATTACATCGTAAAATGATTACATCCAAGAAAATATCCAAATACATTGAAAAATGATGACATCCATTCCCGAATCACACTATTCATTCATGTCTCATCAATCCTTTTAGCTTCAACCCAGCTCGTTCGTCTCACATGTGGCTACGTCTGGACTGATAATTTACATAAATTGTTATATCTGGGATTGGTATGCGAACTCCCGACCGGATGATGGTGACACTGCCAATTACAAGCTATGGGAGGAGTGGTGTGATCCAATACCAAGAAAACCTACCGAGACAACACAAATTTTAGAAAGAATACTGAAACTTAGAAGCTTAATACAACAATGGTTAGACAATACTTGAACGAAGTGATTCCCGTTAACAAAATTGATTGCTACCTCCCTCCGTGCCAATGTAGGAAGCGGTATTGATCTGAGTGGCAAGAACGTTATGCACTGTTCACTGGACAAGTGGTATAAAACAACGTTATAGCACGATGAGACCAAGTGTCCAATATCGGGCATCGTCATCCATCGATCATTAGGAGGGTAATCTTCAGTGTATAATAAGATGTGGCTGAGTTCATAAATCCTTAATAGAGACCCAAATAACTGTCTGCAGTCGTCTACATGACTAAGCAATTCGCTCAATAGGTCTTTTCGAACTTGCTGCTGTGAATCTTCACCAAATCCCATCAGTCTAGCAATAGCTCTGAAGCCGCCACAATTACCATCAGCTACAACATCTTTTACATGACTGATGAAAGGCCTTAAACCATTTGGAAATGCATTAAAATATGCTTTTGACATAACTGATTTGGTGCGGATAATCCATACTTTGTTTATCCACGTCAAGGGTTTCGATGATGCTCCACTGCTAACCAATGTAGTTGCAGTCGATTTAGGGGAGTAGCTATCATGAGCTAATTGTACCAACTTAAATGCACTATGATCACGATGCATATATGAATCAACCTTCGACTGTGGACGCCCTCGGGTTCTTGTCTTCATTACTAGTTCGACCAGTGATGTACTCTCACGCATTGCTAACTCCCTCAACTTGTTTAGAAGTTGCATCTTAATGTCCAATTCAGACTCTTTGAACCACTTGACAATTAACTCTATCTGCGGTATGCAATCTAATTACATACTAATACACTTGGTAGTAGTGGTTGCCAACATATTAAGTTTTCACTAATGGGGATGAATGAAATCCAGTTGAATAGCCCGTCCTACAGTAATGTATTCTGCAATCTCATGAGCACTCGATAATCCGTGTGTTGAATGACAGTACACGTGCATCTTGGTCAATGCCAATTGAATTAGCTCACTTTATCTCTGCCAATATCCTTTCCAATGCACCTATGGAAATGTTACCATAGAGCTCCTTGAATTCAGACAGCTTGGAATTATGTTGCACCACCGTTTTACTCTTTTTGAAAGATGCTTTTATGTTCCCGTGCTGCAATTGAAGCTAGTTGTGTATCTTTGTCCAATAGTCCTTAAAAGTGGTTTGGCTTGATCCAAGCTGCCTCTTTAGTTGTGCATGTGAACTCTCCGCCATGTTAACCAATGTGGAATATTTAATAATACGAAAAGTTATTAAACAATCAAGATAGATGACATATGAAGAAGGTCATAATATGTTTGTTGTAGTGTTTCCGAAATGCATAAACTTATCAGGCAGTCATAAATCTGTCTTCGTATGGATCTATCCAACTACTTCTCTCAAAATGGATTGCTTCCTGGTAGGTGCTGAACTCCTTCAGAAACAATTCGAATTACAGGTTATAATGATCCTCCGTATATAATTCAAAATATATTTAAATGTTTTTATATTTCAATGTAACCAATATCTCCTTTGGTTGAACCAACCTTTTTGACATGTCAACCAACAATGAATTTTCCTCCTATGTTAATTTCACTGCATAGGAGTGCCCTTCTAAGAAATCTGCATTTAGGTGATTGTGCACACCGCATACTATAAGCAACATCCATCCGTTGTTTTTACCACCAATTTTTCCCTTTAGTGTAAAAGGCATCCGCATTTCTTTGAACTTGTCACCTTTAATTTTAGTCTCATTTGTCATCTTCCTCTTTTTATGACACTGATAAGTCCACAAAATTGTAGCTTTCATTCACCATTTAATATGCATTTGTGGACTTAATTAGCTTAATTGCATAGAATTACACTTAATTTAATGATTTCATGCATTTGAGCATCAAAATTGAAATTTTAGTCAAATTTGGTCAAAATTCATTACATTGCATGACTTTTGTGAAATTAGGGATTTTCATCTTATTCATCCCCCAAATATTAGTTTTTTTAGCTTCACTGATGCATACCTGCTAATTTTAACACCATGTCTTATTTTTGGAAAGTTTGGTGTTTTTTATGCATTAAGTAGGCATGTAGGGTCCATGCATAGTCCATCTAGATTCTTCAAACTTGATTATTATTGATATTATTTAATTTTATTTATGTAGGAGAAATCAAGAGTGGGACCTGCATTGGTGAAACTTGAGAGAGATCAAAGGCGAGACACCCTTCATGGTGGGCCCACATATCTTGACATCTTGGTGGAGTTGGAAAGCTTGAAATTTCTCAAAGAAGAAAGAAGAAATTGAGATTTAGAAAGATGGTGTTGACTTACTAAATTTGGAAAAGCATGCCAAATATAGAAATATAATCAAATAAGAAAGCAAAGAGAGAGTCCAAACATGCTTTGGATGTCCAACATGGGTCCCACACACCCCATTGCATGCCAAACATAAAAGTTCCCTTAATTGCACAATTATTCTTAGATTTTTCAGGGGCAGAAAACTAAAATGGTCATAACTTTCAATCTGAGTGTCAGATTGTTGTAATCAGTGTACCGTTGGAAAGATCTTTTCGAGTAGATATCCGTGGAGCCCAAGATTTCATAAATCAGAGTCATATTAAGGGAGATATGACCTCGGGAAGTTGGCTGTTATAATTCTATGCGGGAATTACAAAAAGTTTTCAAAATTGGCAATATGAGAGACGTTTGAGGAGTTCAATTTGGGAAGACTTGGAGCCCAAGAGACCACACTTAGTAACAGATCATCTCCAATTCAAATTCTTTCCAAGTGTGAAGCCTAGCTTGAGGCCTAAGCAAGAAATCTTTACAAATAGGGCACTACTAGAAAAGGGAGTTTCGACAGCTGAAATGGCGGGCGACAGCCAGTGGCGGTCGCTAATTCGACCATTAGCGACCGCCATTGTGGCCGCCACGGGCGGTCGCTAAAGCCCCTCCATATAACCCCTCTTCCCTTCCCTCTTTTCCACTTTTCCTTTTCCTTCCCACCTTTTTTTTTTTTGCCCTTTCCTCTCCCGCGCCCCTGCTCCCGTGCCCCTACTCCCGCCGCACCAGTGACTATTCCGCCGGAGCCGCCAGCCACCGGTCCTCTCTCTCCCCCTCTCTATTTCTCTCCCTCCCTCTCTCTCTTTGTTCTCGCTCTGCACGGCCCTCCCGCACACCGGAGCCGCCACCTGAACTCTCTCTCCCCCCCTCTCTATGCCGGAGCTGCCACCGCCGAAACCCTAGCTCGCACCGTTCAATCTCTTGCTACAGCTGCTGGTATGTAATTTTTTTTTTCATTTTCTTTTTCATTTGATTTATGTATATATAGATAAGAAGTCTGGAATTTGTGTTTGTGTGATTTTTCCCCTTGGAAGGTATCAGTGGTTTTGTGGGGAGCTGTTTGGTGTCATGTTGTTGAGGGTTGCAATGGGAGTGATTTGGATTGGAATGGAAGGCAGAAGGTGTTTAGTTTCATTTATAGCTGTGTATGATGATTATTTTATGTTTTAGTAGCACGTCTTGCAAATGGTAATCTCAAGAAAGGGAATGTTTTTAAAGATTGCATTTATTTGTCTGCAAGTGATTTTTGAGATATGGTTGTTTCATTCTTCTGTGGTATTTCTAGGCTTTTGCTTCTTCCAGCTTCTTGTTGGAAAGATTCAGAGGCTTGATTCAGATGTTGGTTTGTGTTTTGACGAAGGGTGTTTTCTTTTTTTTGTTGTTTGACTGAGGATGCATTTGTTAGGCTGGAAAGGGTAACTCTAAACTCATACTTAGACTCCCACAATAAAAAAAGTTCACTACTGATGAGTCATCTTGGGTAAGTCATGATTCAATTTATATCTTAAATAACTGTAAAAATATAAATTTACATTGAAATCTCTTCATTCACGTCTACCAATTGACAAACCATTTTCATAGTTAAAGAGGAAAATTTTAATTATCTCTTTGTATGATTACCATTGAATAAGTCAAGTCCCACCACATACAAAAGTTTCTATAATATGATCATGATGAAATGTAAAGAGAGAAGTAAAACAGTTTTAGTAATCAATATCATAATCAGAAACATATTACAAACAAAACTAATCTATGCTACCAAAAACCAACCACAAAATCAAACTTTTATGTATACATCACTAATGTGTTTCTGGTGCCATTGTTCACATTCAATTTCTATCATTACTGCTGTGAAGGCCAGAGGAATGCACCCATGGCAAATTCTTTTTTTGTTTTGTTTAGTGGATTCTTTCAGTTCTTTGAAAGTAACCCAAAAAAAGAAAAAACTCTTTCAGTTCTTCCATTGTAAGATTTTGAAAGTTAGTGTTCATGTGTTTTGGGTTAGAGTTTTGGTGACCCTTCTTCCTCCTTCTAACTTCCATTTTGTTATGGAGGCTAAATTTTTGTTTTAATCACCAAGTAGTGGAATGCTAAAATTTGTGTTTTCTTGTGTTGGAATGCTGAAATTTGTGTTTCGTGTTAAATATTGGAATTTCATTGGGATTTTCATTTATTACTCTTTTGAGTGTTTGCTTACTTTTAAGAAGTGGGTTTGCGTTCTCTGCTTTTTTTTTTTTTTTTTCTCATTAAGTTTTTTTTTTTTATTCAGTAGTTTTTTTTTTCACTTATTCTATAATGGTGTTTAGGGTGATTTTGTCTTGGAGGTTTTGTTTTGGAAACCGGATGGTCTTCAGTGCTACACCTGATAACTCTTGCTCTTCTGGTCATAGATAATATATGCAAGTTGGAGATGTTGCTGATTAATATTCTGATAATCTTTGCTTTGAACTATCACTTTGAAGTTGAAAGCTTGGGTGCAAACTTCCTTGCCATACTTCTTACACATCTTTCTTATCAACCCTCGTTAATGCATTTTTCCTATTTATATTGATCTACTTTTGAAATATAATTGAATGCATCGATGAGTTCCAGGAGCATCCAAAGTAGAGGATTCCTCATCCCTTCTTAATTCCATTATGCATTCACAAATTAAAGTTTAAAACATGATCATTGTAAGTAATAGAACAGTTTTAATTCACACTTGTCATGGGCATGGCTCCTAGAGAAATTTACTTCTAATCCTGTGCATATCAACAAAATGCACCTAGTTTCTTAGAAATGCAACACATTACTAGCAGAAAGACCACACTGTTAATACATATACAGTTTAACTTCTTTGTCAGTGTACACGCATGTCTAACTCAGTAAGATCCAAGCTAATGCCTTACTATAGATATGCAAGAGCCCCAAAATCATTAAGTAATTGAACTACCTGTAACTCATTAGAGAAATGGGTGTTCTTTTTTTTTCTTTTTTTTTTCTTATTTTGCTTTAATCCTTTTTTACTACTGGGCTATGTTTGATTCAGTAGTCTTCTGGGTTCTTCCATACTGATCTTGGAATGCGTAATTTCTGGTTGTTGTTTTCCTTGTTTTTATCTTGGTTTGGATTTAGGAATATGAAAGGGCTCCCTTTTTAAGCATTATGGGGAATGGAGTTTTCTTGACTGCCACTTGTTTTTCCAAACTGCATTTTGCTCATCAGTTCCTAGACATATTGATGGTTCATTCTTAACAATTAACTTGTTTTTTTTTTTATTGAAATTGTGAAGAAGGTAGTGGGTTTCATTGTAAAAGTTTCCAAATTTTGGCCTTCAAACCTTCCCAAATAGAACCAATGTAGGGATCGAGCAACCATTTGAAAGCTATTTACAATCTTTGATTGGCCATAGCATCACTGCAACTTAAAAAAATAAAGGCATTGCCAAGAATGAAGTCAAAAAAGGTTAGGAGGCCTGATGATATTCTAATAGAGGCTTGAAATGCTTAGGTGGAGTTAGATGAAGCCAGTTAACTAAGCTTTTTAATAAAACACTAAAGATAAAAAAAATCCAAACGAATGGAGAAGAAGTGTTGTAGTACCTATATACAAGAACAAAGAAGACTTATTGATATGTCGGCCAAAAAAGGACTCAACCATTATTGCATTATCTAATTGAAAGTCATCTAATATTTCACCCATTTTCCTTTGTTAGGCTATATATAGATAGTTAATTTTCTTTTACAGCCAAAGGTCCTCTAGGGTTATTACATGTGGGTATATCTATTTTTTTTCCTTTTTGAGAGAGAGAGAGGGAGAGGGAGAGAGAGTACGAGAAAAAAAATGAGTGAAGAGAAAGACGAAGAGTGGATTTTGGATCTGATTTGGTTTTCATGTGGCATTGTATTTTATCTATCTATTTTGTTACATTCTGTTGTGGATTTTGGTTTGATATGGCCTGATGTCAATTGAATGTATGAGCTAGAAGAATTTTTTTTTCTTTCGATTTGTGTTAAACTAGATGTATCTGGTTTTGATGGTATCGATTAATTTGGTTTGATATGGCCTAATGTTAAACTTTTATTCATTTGCATGCGTTAGTGAAACTTAGACCCGTTCGAGAATTGTGTACGACATCTGTTCGATAATCCTTGACGCGACGGATTAGGTCTTTGACTAGATTCGTCATTCTTGTGATGTATATTCGAACTTTGTCGTATGCGATTCTTGAATTGTCCAGTTCGGACAGTTTGGGAATGCAATTATCCATCTTATACTCAATAGCTCATGCATGTCTGATGTTAGATAGAGTTTCGGTTGATGTCCTATTGTTCTCTGGGTAATACATAGGTACGACTGATGTTGTATCTGTGTCGTGTACTTGGAGAACCATGCGGGCATGCTGCCAAAATTTTGTCTGACTAGGGGACGAAGCATTCGAGATATTAAGTGCAAGTGGATCATGCATTCTCGAATGGGATAGGACCAACCACCTTGTAGTAAGGAGTTTGCAGTTTATGGATAGGTGACTTACATGATGCATGGTACCTTGGGCTAATTGTACTTGCTCATTTTAGATTTCCACAGAAATAGTTACCGAGATGGACAAGAGCTAGATTGATTTACCGAATAGGATGTTCAGAGAATACATGGAGGGATTAACCAGTTCATAGAATTTACCAATGGGTTTGACAATGAGTTCATCAGTTGTCCATGTAGAAAATGTGTGAATCAGTATTATTACAGAAGAGAGCTTGTCCGAGAGCATCTGATTCTGAACGGATTTTTGAAGCAGTACAAGAATTGGATAAGACATGGAGAAGAGTATGTTTCCTGTCGCAAACGGGCTAGAGATGAAATTAAGATGGATGATATGTTAGAGACTGATCCGATGATCGCGATGCTAAATGATATCGCATGCGGGTTGGCACCCGAATACACAAGCTGTGAGACTAATGGCGCGGGTGGGAGTAATCCTCGCTCCGGTGCCGATGAAGAAGCCATGAGATATTTTGAAATTCTAGACGATGCACAGACAGAATTGTATCCCGAATGCAAGGACTTCAGTAAATTGTCCTTTATTGTTGAGTTGTTGCATTTGAAGGCATTGAATCAGTGGTCTGACACGTCCTTTGATATGCTCCTCCAGTTGTTGCATCGAGCGCTCCCATCCGGTGCAAAACTTGCTGAGTCCTACTATCAGGCCCGCAAGTTAACTGAAAATTTAGGCTTCACATATGAGACTTTTGATGCATGTCCAAACAATTGTATGTTGTTTAGGAATGAGAATGCCCATCTTTATACGTGCATTGTCTGTCAGTCATTGAGATGGAAAAAGGACGGGGTTGGTCACAATCGTCAGAATAGTTCTATAAGTGTTATCAATCGTGGCAAATATATGGCAACAAAGTAAGTGAGATATTTCCCATTTAAGCCCAGGCTGAAGCGGTTTTTTATGTCATCAAAGATTTCTAAACTGATGAAATGGCATGCTGAGAATAGCAGGGACGATGGTAAGTTAATTCATCCAGCAGATTCCCTAGCGTGGAAAGACTTCGATCGGAGGAACCCAGACTTTGCCTTGGATTGTCGCAATGTGCGGATTGGTTTGGCTGCAGATGGTTTTAGTCCATTCCGATCCATGACTGGGGCAAATCACAGTAATGGCCAGTTGTCTTGGTGCCTTATAATCTCCCGCCATGGATGTGTATGAAGCAACCTTTTCTGATCCTATCCACACTTATAGATAGACCACGAGGACCAAGGGACAAGATTGATGTATATATGCAACCTTTGATTGATGAATTGAAGGAATTATGGGTTGATGGTCGGATGACATTTGATGCCGAAGGCAATGAAATGTTTAAACTCCGCGCCGCATTATTATGGACAATCAACGACTTCCTTGCTTACGCTAACTTGTCGGGTTGGAGCACGAAGGGAGAGTTTGCATGTCCTTGCTGCAATCAGGAGAAGAAGTCAACCTGGTTGAAGCACGACAGAAAATGGGCATACACGGGTCATAGACATTTTCTACCTCCATTGCACAGGTTCAGGAGGGACAGAGTGTCATTTGACGGCACTCGAGAATATGGTCCAGCACCTCGAATAATGACGGGAGTTGATTTGTTGTCACAGCTCGAGTATGAGCAAGTACATATCGTGTATGATTTTCAAGATTTACTGGCCCCCCTGCTTCCTTCTATTACCGGTGCAAATAGAAGGCCAAGTCATAATTGGAAGAAAAAAAGTATTTTCTACGATCTACCATACTGGAAAGATAACTTACTCAGGCACAACTTAGATGTTATGCACATCGAGAATAACGTATGTGATAATATATTGTGGACCATTCTCGGTGTTCGGGGGAAGTCGAAGGATGGTGTCAATGCATGGCGTGACTTGGAAGAAATGGGCTTGAGAAAACCGTTGCACTTGCAGATGAGAGAGTCCAACAAGGGCGTACATGCCTCCTGCACAGTACACGATGAGTAAAGATGAGAAAGATGTCTTCCTCTCTGTTTTGAAGGGTGTCAAGGTTCCTGACCGGTACTGTTCGAATATTGCTAAGCGTGTGAACATGAAAGAAAGAACATTACAGGATCTGAAGAGTCATGACAATCATATTCTCATTCAACAGTTACTGAAAGTGCAGCTAGGGCCAATGAAAGTGTCCTAGAGGGGGGGTGAATAGGACTAATAAAATTCTTTTCCCAATAAAAATTACTTAGTCCAATTTTAATCTCAACTAGGACAAAGAACACAATGAACACAAATAAGAATACAACTTACACGGAATATGTGTTCAATGTATTAGTGCTTAATCAATCAAAGATATGACAATTAATTTTATAATAATAAGCACAAGTGTGTGTACACCACTCTTCACAAATTCACTTATGATTTATATCAATGTGCTCAATTGAATATATGTTTAAAGAGTGTGTGCTAAACAAGACAAGATTTACCAATATGTTCAATGTTGTTTTCGCACAAGTGGATGTGTGTCAATTTAAACTCAAAGAAGAAATATCATTCATATCAATCTCCACAACTTATAGATATGTAAATCAAGCACAAGAGATAGAGAAAGAGGAATTGACACAAGGGATTTATAGTGGTTCAGTCACACAGACCTACATCCACTCTCAAGGGTCACACAGTCCCCTGGTTCCACTATGAAGAATCAAACTACACAAGTACTGATTCTACATCAATTTTGTTTACGAGGTTCGATCACAAAGATCTACTCCCCTCTACATTTTTATAGTGGTTAAATCACAAAGAAATAAGCCACTCTTACAATGCTCTGAATTTAATGAAGTGAGGGGGAAGAACACTTGCCTCTTTTGACAAAGTCTGGAGGTTTGCCACTTGCCTCTTTGACGAAGTCCGGAGGATGCTCTTCCAAACTTGTCACCACAGCTCCAAGCTTTGATGCCTCTTGCAATGCTTCCTTGATGTTGATGATGATGCTCCAATGTTGTGCTCAATCAAGGGAAGAGGTCTTTGGTCTAGGGATTTGGATTTTAACCTATGATGGCTCAAGTTCTTCCCTAGGTAATATTGTTTCCATACATCACACTTTCCTTAAGCTAATGAAGCTCTTAGATTTGCCAATACAAGCTCATAGTGTGTGTGGGCAATATTGTTTTCACACATCACACTTTCCTTAAGCTAATGAAGCTCTTAGATTTGCAAATACAAGCTCAAAGTGTGTGTGAAATGATCTATGAGAGGTCAAATATGATGGACCATGGTTAGGACATGAGCTCTCATGATCTTCAAGCCTCTTTGGATGATTTGGGGCCTTTTCTATTTATAAAACACCCTCCAACGGCTCTCTAACGTCTTTTGGCGGCTAGCCCCCTTCAAATCCGCGGTTAGCCGCCACTCCAACGGTCATAAACGGCTAGTTTTTGTAAAGCTGTGCTGAGTAGGGGGCTAGCCGCGAGGTAACCATAAGGTAACCGCGAGGTAACCGCGAGGTAACCCCAAGGTAACCGAATTTTCACAGAAACTTGTACATTAAGCCTCTGGAAAAGTGACCGCAGGATTTCGGTTACCTGGCGGTTAGCCGTGAAGGGTCTCAGCGGTTAACCGCGAGGTGACCGCGGGGCTGACCGAAAACCATGGCGGTTAGCCGACCTCTGGGACCAGTTTTGAGTCTTGAAAAGGCTCAAAAATAATTTCTAAAACCCCATTAAATAAGCCATTAAACTAAGGGTTTTTAGGGTCCACTACTTGGTTGGTTTGGGTCCCATTTTACCTGAATAGGTTGGCACATACATGGAGTTCTTCCTCGATGAATCCAGGCTTTCCAAGACTTGATCTTCTGCCTTCAAACTTGATCTTCCTTGTGAAACTCTGAGAGGCAAGGTCTTGGACTCTTTGACACGGGATTGACAATACAAAACAAGTGCTCATTGGAATGTGGCACTAACAGTTACTGCCTATCTCCATACGGAACTGTTTGCCTAAGAATGTTGTAGCGTCGTTGATTGAAGTTAGCAACCTCTTCAGACAACTCTGTTATAAAGTGCACCGAATTGATGAGTTGAATGGTCTGTAAGAGAGGATTGCTGTGACATTGTGTCATCTAGAAAAAATATTTCCACCTGCATTTTTCGATGACATGGTTCACTTGACCATACACTTAACCAGTGAAGCCCTGCTTGGCGGCCCCGTCCAATTCAAATGGATGTATCCGATCGAGAGGTACATGAATACATTGAAGAGGTATGTTCGTAATAGAGCTCGTCCAGAGGCATCCATAGCTAAGGGGTATTTAATGGATGAGTGCACAAATTTCTGCGCAACATATCTCAATGATAATATTGAAACAAAGTTAACCAAGCCCTCGCGGATTAACGACGGTCCAGTTGGGGAGGGCACGCCATTTGATCTCAACAATATTGAGTGGATTCAAGCTCACCGATGGGTGTTGTTCAACACCCCATCTGTTGTGGCTTTGACTCAGTAAGTTATCACTCATTCATAACTGTAACTTGTCAATTTCTTGCCTAAATTATCGTAGTTGTCATTAACACGTGTTATGCATCGCAGGACACATATCGATGAGCTCAAACGGGACATGCCTCGTGCTACAACTCATGAATTCATCAGTCCCATTATCGGTCATTTCACGAATGGTTCAAGAATCATGTACGTATTCAATCATTAGGACAAATTGTCAATTATGTTCCTGTCATATTACTTTCATGTAGTGATATTCAGTGATTACATGCATTGCGTAGGTGTGTAATTTACGAAGAACCAATGATCTTAATTTGACCGATGAAATGAATCAGTTAGCTGATGGTCCCTTCAAAACGGCCCAACGTTACACAACTTGTGACGTCAACGGTTTTTGATTTCGCATCAAGGATGTAGATAAGAAACGAGCGACACAAAATAGTGGGCTCAGTTGTCTGTCTGTCGATGCTAGTTACTACTACGGCCGGTTGAAGGATATTGTTGAAGTTGTATACAGTCATGGGTTAAAATTTCTATTGTTTAAGTGTGACTAGGTGGATCCCATCCGAGGGGTGAAAACAGATAATTACCAGTTTACATTGGTAAATTTTAATAATTTGTTACACCGGGATGATCGAATAAGTGCCGAACCCTACATACTGGTCGTGCTGTCGCAGGCACCCAAAAATAATAAAACCTTTACTCCTAAAAATATATGTAGTAGTGCGAGTAAGGATCGTTCCCACGGAGAGTGTTTAGCCAAATTTTATGCTATGTGATCAAAGATGGGTGGTTTTGATTATACTAAATAAATAAATGAATAAATAAAAGCAAATAAAGATCAATAAAGTAACGAATTCAATTAAATGAGCAAGCATGGTCAAAGTTAACATCCACCATCGGAAATTCAGAACTGATCATTGATGCAAAAATAAATCAATTAACACTTTGAATATTCATCGTTGAAATTAAATTCCTACCTCCTTAATTAGTTAATTAGAAAACACGCGCTCTAATTAACCCTAATTACTAAACAACCTAAGACAAGCGCTATAGATTTAATTTAGTAACAGCATTAAAATTAGAGAGATCGATGAACCCAAATAACACAAGCACACGCGGTTGCATTTAATTTAGCCAAGTGTTCTTCCTAATATTTAATAATCACTGACGCAGTAAATTATCAAAAATCAGTTGCTTCACAAATTAGAGGGATCAAACAATTACGGATTTGATTTCTAATTCAGCAGTAGATTGCAACGAAAAATAAACTAGTAGGCCTCCTAGTAATTAAACGAAACAATCATGATAACAAATTAAGCACAGAAGAACAATCCATATTCAAAGCATAAATTGAACAATGAAAATAAATTAGATCTCACAGTATTTATTCCGAGGCTTCAGTCTCCTTTGACCAATGACAAAAAATTAGCCACGCAGGGCCATAAAAAGACTTGCAAAATTAATAAAAGAAAAGAAGAAGAGTAATGAAGAAAGAGAGAGAGAGAGACTTCGTCAGAGAGGAGAAGGTACTCTACGTTGGATATGGGATGGGTTATTTATAGTGGAGAGTTAGGTTAGAGAGAGGAGAGAAGTTAGGTGATGTGTTCGTTGCATGATGGGAAAGAGAAGTGAAGATGGATAAGAATTAGAGAGAAAAGAGAAAAGGTAGAAAGTACAATTAGATAAGGACAGTGGCTGTGGCTGGTGTGATATTAGAGGGAAATATGGATTTGAGAGATGAGGTGGCGTTGGAATTGGAGATGGAAATTAATAGAATAATCAATTAAATTCTAACTTAGTCAAAATCTTCTTCTTGACCATATCTTCTCGCTCGGGCTTCTGTTGGACTCGACCCAAGAATTAAAGTTGCACTATTTTTCGTTCTGCACAATATGAACCCAATATTGGATATGTTTCGACGAACTCCTGATTTCTTCAAATTTACCATAATGCCATTCTGCTTGATTTTTCATCCAATTAGCATCAGGTACGAGCAGTAACTTCAAGTCTGATTTCGACCTTGATGTAGCCAGTATTTCTCAAAACTCAAAACATGAAAGTTGTAGATCTTTTTCTTGGCGTTCCATAGCATCTTGAATCATCTCAATTGGAGCTCAGATGAGAGAGTTATGCCCAGATTACGAAGCGCTGTCCAAACTGTCCAGAGTCGCCCAATTAGCTTTGTTTTGCACTTAATGCCTCCATTTGCATCCTAAATCAAAATATAAGAATAATTAGTGCAATTGGACATCAAATAGATACAAAGGACTAAATATTAATGGAGAAAAATATATCATTTTTCATTCTCATCAAATTCCCCCACACTTAACTTTTGCTCGTCCTCGGGCAAAACTCAAATTCATTTTTTTTTTTTTTTTTTTCAAAAACACCAAGGTTGAATGCCATTAACAAAGAACAACCAAACTTTTTTTTAAAAATCATAACATATCATGAGCAAACATTCTTAAGCAAATTACAATTAATTAGCAAGCATTCTCATTCGAAGGTAGAGCAAACTAAACAGGTAGACCCTCACGGATATAAGCACTCGACTCTCATGTGGTTAAAGGGTGGGAATTTCGCTCAAATTCAGTCCAATGGAAATGACCTACCATAGGCTTGCATATCTTCTCATTCTCCACCACTGGGATCACATGCATATCACGAATCATAAGGACTTTTCAAAGGTTGTATCGGGGTTTAGGATCAAGGTGGGAAATATTTGGGAATGTAGCTCAAAAGCCATCGAAACTAGTGGAGCAAAGATGAATCAACTCAAGCTCGAACATATAAGACATGTAAAATCAATCACTCCATTCAGCAGCTTCTTCAATTTGGCTTCAAAGCATTCAGAACATGTAAACTCTTGTACTGAAAAAGAGATCGTTCAACAGGAACACTTTTTTCTTTTGTAGCAGGGAACAATCCTTTAACAACTTTCACCTTGTATACATCACTTAAAAACATACCCCTTCTTGGAATTTTAGGAGGATGAGGATTTATGAACATGGATAGCAATTTCCTCAATCACTTCACAAATTCTTTTTCTTTTTCTCTTTTTTTTTTTTTTTTTTTTTTTTTTTTTTTTAAGCTTCATTTTTTTTTTCTTTTTTTTCATCTTTTTTTTTTTTTTCTTTTGAACAATAAAAATGCCAACAATGGAACTCACCAATCGAGGATGAAAACCTGCTCCATTCCAGACACCCCCACACTTAATTCTTGCACACCCAAACATATCATCACAATGCTCCACCAGCTCTACGGCTTGGGTAAAGATATTACTTTTTCGGTTTCAAAGCTTGTAACATGGGTTTACAATAAACGGGAATATAAAGCTCAAAGGGATTTAACAAAGGAAAAATTTTATGCAAGGTAGGCTATTTGGCTTATGTAGCTTATAACAAAGATGGCCTTAATCATGTTCATGTTTGCATGTGTTTATGTGACCTCGAATAGAATCAAGGCAAGTTCTAGAGAAACAAATCCATGGAATAATATCTCTCATGAAAGAAAATAGTGAGACTGATATGGATGTGTCAGTCTAAAGGCTCAAAATCTTACCGGCTTTTTGTCTACCAAATTTAGTCATTACCATCCTCAAGGGAACTAATTAATCATAAATTGAGAAGATCGGGTTATGAATTTTTCAAGCTTAATTAAATCTTGCTCATGTTATGAATTTTTTTTTTTTTTTTTTTTTTTTTCGAATAGACCAAATTAAAATGCAACCTAAATTCCTTCCCCTACACTTAAAACTTACATTGTCCCCAATGTAAGGTAAAATGCAAAGAAAAGTAAAAAAATAACCAAAATATAAATGCAAAAATAAAGAGAAAAGAAACGAACTCCCCTTGGGTTGCCTCCCAAGCAGCGCTTTTGTTTATTGTCGTTGGCTCGACTCAAAGCTTCCTTCTTCAATCAGCATAAATTGGTTCTTCAAGGTCCAATTTATCCACCTCCTCTACTTGTAAACCTTCATAGAAAGGCTTAAGTCTATGGCCATTCACCTTGAACACCTTGGAAGTGGCTAAACTTTGAATTTCAACTGCACCATGAGGAAAAACATTAGTAACAACAAAAGGCCCAATCCAACGAGAACGCAACTTACCTGGAAAAAGACGAAGCCTTGATTGGTATAGAAGGACTTTTTGACCAACTCTAAACTCCTTCCTAGAGATCATCTTGTCATGAAATGCCTTCGTCTTTTCCTTGTAAATCCTTGCACTCTCATAGGCATCATTCCGAATTTCCTCTAACTCTTGTAGTTGCAACTTTCTGTGTTCTCCACTTTCATCCATCTTCATGTTGAAACTCTTGATAGCCCAATACGCCTTGTGTTCCAATTCAACTGGAAGGTGGCATGGTTTCCCAAAAACCAACCGATAAGGTGACATGCCAATGGGCGTCTTATATGCAGTCCTATACGCCCACAAGGCATCATCCAAGCGCAAACTCCAATCTTTCCTACTTGGATTGACCGTCTTTTCAAGGATGGACTTGATTTCTCGATTTGACACTTCCGCTTGTCCGCTAGTTTGCGGATGATATGCAGTTGACACCTTGTGGGTCACATGGTACTTTCTCAGCAAAGTCTCCACAGTTCGATTGCAAAAGTGAGTGCCTCGATCACTTATTAGGGCTCTTGGAATTCCAAACCTGGAGAATATGTTAGATTTGATAAAATCTGCAACAACTTTAGAATCATCAGTCCTGGTGGCTTTAGCTTCCACCCATTTCGAGACATAATCAACAGCAAGCAAAATGTAAACATAACCAAAAGAAACCGGGAACGGTCCCATGAAATCAATGCCCCAAACATCAAAAATTTCACAAAATAGTATGGGGTTTTGTGGCATCTCACTCCTTTGGGATATGTTACCTGTCTTTTGACAATTAGCACATGACTTACAAAAAGAATATGAATCTCTGAATAAAGATGGCCAAT